>OY282560.1:2255478-3455478 GCA_958295665.1 Tipula vernalis
GATTACGATGGTTGATACCTCTATCAATAGGTTTCGAAACCTGTAATTGCTGTGACAATTTTCATTTTGATTGCTCGATTATTTCTAAACATTTCTTAGAAAATTCAATTTTATTGAAATTAACTGTGCTATAGCCCACAAGTTTTTGGGCGGCCAAAAATCTAAAATGGTCCGATTACGATGGTTGATACCTCTATCAATAGGTTTCGAAACCTGTAATTGCTGTGACAATTTTCATTTTGATTGCTCGATTATTTCTAAACATTTCTTAGAAAATTCAATTTTATTGAAAATTAACTGTGCTATAGCCCACAAGTTTTTGGGCGGCAAAAATCTAAAATGGTCCGATTACGATGGTTGATACCTCTATCAATAGGTTTCGAAACCTGTAATTGCTGTGACAATTTTCATTTATTGCTCGATTATTTCTAAACATTTCTTAGAAAATTCAATTTTATTGAAAATTAACTGTGCTATAGCCCACAAGTTTTTGGGCGGCAAAAATCTAAAATGGTCCGATTACGATGGTTGATACCTCTATCAATAGTTTCGAAACCTGTAATTGCTGTGACAATTTTCATTTTGATTGCTCGATTATTTCTAAACATTTCTTAGAAAATTCAATTTTATTGAAAATTAACTGTGCTATAGCCCACAAGTTTTTGGGCGGCAAAAATCTAAAATGGTCCGATTACGATGGTTGATACCTCTATCAATAGGTTTCGAAACCTGTAATTGCTGTGACAATTTTCATTTTGATTGCTCGATTATTTCTAAACATTTCTTAGAAAATTCAATTTTATTGAAAATTAACTGTGCTATAGCCCACAAGTTTTTGGGCGGCAAAAATCTAAAATGGTCCGATTACGATGGTTGATACCTCTATCAATAGGTTTCGAAACCTGTAATTGCTGTGACAATTTTCATTTTGATTGCTCGATTATTTCTAAACATTTCTTAGAAAATTCAATTTTATTGAAAATTAACTGTGCTATAGCCCACAAGTTTTTGGGCGGCAAAAATCTAAAATGGTCCGATTACGATGGTTGATACCTCTATCAATAGGTTTCGAAACCTGTAATTGCTGTGACAATTTTCATTTTGATTGCTCGATTATTTCTAAACATTTCTTAGAAAATTCAATTTTATTGAAAATTAACTGTGCTATAGCCCACAAGTTTTTGGGCGGCAAAAATCTAAAATGGTCCGATTACGATGGTTGATACCTCTATCAATAGGTTTCGAAACCTGTAATTGCTGTGACAATTTTCATTTTGATTGCTCGATTATTTCTAAACATTTCTTAGAAAATTCAATTTTATTGAAAATTAACTGTGCTATAGCCCACAAGTTTTTGGGCGGCAAAAATCTAAAATGGTCCGATTACGATGGTTGATACCTCTATCAATAGGTTTCGAAACCTGTAATTGCTGTGACAATTTTCATTTTGATTGCTCGATTATTTCTAAACATTTCTTAGAAAATTCAATTTTATTGAAAATTAACTGTGCTATAGCCCACAAGTTTTTGGGCGGCAAAAATCTAAAATGGTCCGATTACGATGGTTGATACCTCTATCAATAGGTTTCGAAACCTGTAATTGCTGTGACAATTTTCATTTTGATTGCTCGATTATTTCTAAACATTTCTTAGAAAATTCAATTTTATTGAAAATTAACTGTGCTATAGCCCACAAGTTTTTGGGCGGCAAAAATCTAAAATGGTCCGATTACGATGGTTGATACCTCTATCAATAGGTTTCGAAACCTGTAATTGCTGTGACAATTTTCATTTTGATTGCTCGATTATTTCTAAACATTTCTTAGAAAATTCAATTTTATTGAAAATTAACTGTGCTATAGCCCACAAGTTTTTGGGCGGCAAAAATCTAAAATGGTCCGATTACGATGGTTGATACCTCTATCAATAGGTTTCGAAACCTGTAATTGCTGTGACAATTTTCATTTTGATTGCTCGATTATTTCTAAACATTTCTTAGAAAATTCAATTTTATTGAAAATTAACTGTGCTATAGCCCACAAGTTTTTGGGCGGCAAAAATCTAAAATGGTCCGATTACGATGGTTGATACCTCTATCAATAGGTTTCGAAACCTGTAATTGCTGTGACAATTTTCATTTTGATTGCTCGATTATTTCTAAACATTTCTTAGAAAATTCAATTTTATTGAAAATTAACTGTGCTATAGCCCACAAGTTTTTGGGCGGCAAAAATCTAAAATGGTCCGATTACGATGGTTGATACCTCTATCAATAGGTTTCGAAACCTGTAATTGCTGTGACAATTTTCATTTTGATTGCTCGATTATTTCTAAACATTTCTTAGAAATTCAATTTTATTGAAAATTAACTGTGCTATAGCCCACAAGTTTTTGGGCGGCAAAAATCTAAAATGGTCCGATTACGATGGTTGATACCTCTATCAATAGGTTTCGAAACCTGTAATTGCTGTGACAATTTTCATTTTGATTGCTCGATTATTTCTAAACATTTCTTAGAAAATTCAATTTTATTGAAAATTAACTGTGCTATAGCCCACAAGTTTTTGGGCGGCAAAATCTAAAATGGTCCGATTACGATGGTTGATACCTCTATCAATAGGTTTCGAAACCTGTAATTGCTGTGACAATTTTCATTTTGATTGCTCGATTATTTCTAAACATTTCTTAGAAAATTCAATTTTATTGAAAATTAACTGTGCTATAGCCCACAAGTTTTTGGGCGGCAAAAATCTAAAATGGTCCGATTACGATGGTTGATACCTCTATCAATAGGTTTCGAAACCTGTAATTGCTGTGACAATTTTCATTTTGATTGCTCGATTATTTCTAAACATTTCTTAGAAAATTCAATTTTATTGAAAATTAACTGTGCTATAGCCCACAAGTTTTTGGCGGCAAAAATCTAAAATGGTCCGATTACGATGGTTGATACCTCTATCAATAGGTTTCGAAACCTGTAATTGCTGTGACAATTTTCATTTTGATTGCTCGATTATTTCTAAACATTTCTTAGAAAATTCAATTTTATTGAAAATTAACTGTGCTATAGCCCACAAGTTTTTGGGCGGCAAAATCTAAAATGGTCCGATTACGATGGTTGATACCTCTATCAATAGGTTTCGAAACCTGTAATTGCTGTGACAATTTTCATTTTGATTGCTCGATTATTTCTAAACATTTCTTAGAAAATTCAATTTTATTGAAAATTAACTGTGCTATAGCCCACAAGTTTTTGGCGGCAAAAATCTAAAATGGTCCGATTACGATGGTTGATACCTCTATCAATAGGTTTCGAAACCTGTAATTGCTGTGACAATTTTCATTTTGATTGCTCGATTATTTCTAAACATTTCTTAGAAAATTCAATTTTATTGAAAATTAACTGTGCTATAGCCCACAAGTTTTTGGGCGGCAAAAATCTAAAATGGTCCGATTACGATGGTTGATACCTCTATCAATAGGTTTCGAAACCTGTAATTGCTGTGACAATTTTCATTTGATTGCTCGATTATTTCTAAACATTTCTTAGAAAATTCAATTTTATTGAAAATTAACTGTGCTATAGCCCACAAGTTTTTGGGCGGCAAAATCTAAAATGGTCCGATTACGATGGTTGATACCTCTATCAATAGGTTTCGAAACCTGTAATTGCTGTGACAATTTTCATTTTGATTGCTCGATTATTTCTAAACATTTCTTAGAAAATTCAATTTTATTGAAAATTAACTGTGCTATAGCCCACAAGTTTTTGGGCGGCAAAAATCTAAAATGGTCCGATTACGATGGTTGATACCTCTATCAATAGGTTTCGAAACCTGTAATTGCTGTGACAATTTTCATTTTGATTGCTCGATTATTTCTAAACATTTCTTAGAAAATTCAATTTTATTGAAAATTAACTGTGCTATAGCCCACAAGTTTTTGGGCGGCAAAAATCTAAAATGGTCCGATTACGATGGTTGATACCTCTATCAATAGGTTTCGAAACCTGTAATTGCTGTGACAATTTTCATTTTGATTGCTCGATTATTTCTAAACATTTCTTAGAAAATTCAATTTTATTGAAAATTAACTGTGCTATAGCCCACAAGTTTTTGGGCGGCAAAAATCTAAAATGGTCCGATTACGATGGTTGATACCTCTATCAATAGGTTTCGAAACCTGTAATTGCTGTGACAATTTTCATTTTGATTGCTCGATTATTTCTAAACATTTCTTAGAAAATTCAATTTTATTGAAAATTAACTGTGCTATAGCCCACAAGTTTTTGGGCGGCAAAAATCTAAAATGGTCCGATTACGATGGTTGATACCTCTATCAATAGGTTTCGAAACCTGTAATTGCTGTGACAATTTTCATTTTGATTGCTCGATTATTTCTAAACATTTCTTAGAAAATTCAATTTTATTGAAAATTAACTGTGCTATAGCCCACAAGTTTTTGGGCGGCAAAAATCTAAAATGGTCCGATTACGATGGTTGATACCTCTATCAATAGGTTTCGAACCTGTAATTGCTGTGACAATTTTCATTTTGATTGCTCGATTATTTCTAAACATTTCTTAGAAAATTCAATTTTATTGAAAATTAACTGTGCTATAGCCCACAAGTTTTTGGGCGGCAAAAATCTAAAATGGTCCGATTACGATGGTTGATACCTCTATCAATAGGTTTCGAAACCTGTAATTGCTGTGACAATTTTCATTTTGATTGCTCGATTATTTCTAAACATTTCTTAGAAAATTCAATTTTATTGAAAATTAACTGTGCTATAGCCCACAAGTTTTTGGGCGGCAAAAATCTAAAATGGTCCGATTACGATGGTTGATACCTCTATCAATAGGTTTCGAAACCTGTAATTGCTGTGACAATTTTCATTTTGATTGCTCGATTATTTCTAAACATTTCTTAGAAAATTCAATTTTATTGAAAATTAACTGTGCTATAGCCCACAAGTTTTTGGGCGGCAAAAATCTAAAATGGTCCGATTACGATGGTTGATACCTCTATCAATAGGTTTCGAAACCTGTAATTGCTGTGACAATTTTCATTTTGATTGCTCGATTATTTCTAAACATTTCTTAGAAAATTCAATTTTATTGAAAATTAACTGTGCTATAGCCCACAAGTTTTTGGGCGGCAAAAATCTAAAATGGTCCGATTACGATGGTTGATACCTCTATCAATAGGTTTCGAACCTGTAATTGCTGTGACAATTTTCATTTAATTGCTCGATTATTTCTAAACATTTCTTAGAAAATTCAATTTTATTGAAAATTAACTGTGCTATAGCCCACAAGTTTTTGGGCGGCAAAAATCTAAAATGGTCCGATTACGATGGTTGATACCTCTATCAATAGGTTTCGAACCTGTAATTGCTGTGACAATTTTCATTTTGATTGCTCGATTATTTCTAAACATTTCTTAGAAAATTCAATTTTATTGAAAATTAACTGTGCTATAGCCCACAAGTTTTTGGGCGGCAAAAATCTAAAATGGTCCGATTACGATGGTTGATACCTCTATCAATAGGTTTCGAAACCTGTAATTGCTGTGACAATTTTCATTTTGATTGCTCGATTATTTCTAAACATTTCTTAGAAAATTCAATTTTATTGAAAATTAACTGTGCTATAGCCCACAAGTTTTTGGGCGGCAAAAATCTAAAATGGTCCGATTACGATGGTTGATACCTCTATCAATAGGTTTCGAAACCTGTAATTGCTGTGACAATTTTCATTTTGATTGCTCGATTATTTCTAAACATTTCTTAGAAAATTCAATTTTATTGAAAATTAACTGTGCTATAGCCCACAAGTTTTTGGGCGGCAAAAATCTAAAATGGTCCGATTACGATGGTTGATACCTCTATCAATAGGTTTCGAAACCTGTAATTGCTGTGACAATTTTCATTTTATTGCTCGATTATTTCTAAACATTTCTTAGAAAATTCAATTTTATTGAAAATTAACTGTGCTATAGCCCACAAGTTTTTGGCGGCAAAATCTAAAATGGTCCGATTACGATGGTTGATACCTCTATCAATAGGTTTCGAAACCTGTAATTGCTGTGACAATTTTCATTTGATTGCTCGATTATTTCTAAACATTTCTTAGAAAATTCAATTTTATTGAAAATTAACTGTGCTATAGCCCACAAGTTTTTGGGCGGCAAAAATCTAAAATGGTCCGATTACGATGGTTGATACCTCTATCAATAGGTTTCGAAACCTGTAATTGCTGTGACAATTTTCATTTTGATTGCTCGATTATTTCTAAACATTTCTTAGAAAATTCAATTTTATTGAAAATTAACTGTGCTATAGCCACAAGTTTTTGGGCGGCAAAAATCTAAAATGGTCCGATTACGATGGTTGATACGTCTATCAATAGGTTTCGAAACCTGTAATTGCTGTGACAATTTTCATTTTAATTGCTCGATTATTTCTAAACATTTCTTAGAAAATTCAATTTTATTGAAAATTAACTGTGCTATAGCCCACAAGTTTTTGGGCGGCAAAAATCTAAATGGTCCGATTACGATGGTTGATACCTCTATCAATAGGTTTCGAAACCTGTAATTGCTGTGACAATTTTCATTTTATTGCTCGATTATTTCTAAACATTTCTTAGAAAATTCAATTTTATTGAAAATTAACTGTGCTATAGCCCACAAGTTTTTGGGCGGCAAAAATCTAAAATGGTCCGATTACGATGGTTGATACCTCTATCAATAGGTTTCGAAACCTGTAATTGCTGTGACAATTTTCATTTAATTGCTCGATTATTTCTAAACATTTCTTAGAAAATTCAATTTTATTGAAAATTAACTGTGCTATAGCCCACAAGTTTTTGGGCGGCAAAAATCTAAAATGGTCCGATTACGATGGTTGATACCTCTATCAATAGGTTTCGAAACCTGTAATTGCTGTGACAATTTTCATTTTGATTCTCGATTATTTCTAAACATTTCTTAGAAAATTCAATTTTATTGAAAATTAACTGTGCTATAGCCCACAAGTTTTTGGGCGGCAAAAATCTAAAATGGTCCGATTACGATGGTTGATACCTCTATCAATAGGTTTCGAAACCTGTAATTGCTGTGACAATTTTCATTTTGATTGCTCGATTATTTCTAAACATTTCTTAGAAAATTCAATTTTATTGAAAATTAACTGTGCTATAGCCCACAAGTTTTTGGGCGGCAAAAATCTAAAATGGTCCGATTACGATGGTTGATACGTCTATCAATAGGTTTCGAAACCTGTAATTGCTGTGACAATTTTCATTTTAATTGCTCGATTATTTCTAAACATTTCTTAGAAAATTCAATTTTATTGAAAATTAACTGTGCTATAGCCCACAAGTTTTTGGGCGGCAAAAATCTAAAATGGTCCGATTACGATGGTTGATACCTCTATCAATAGGTTTCGAAACCTGTAATTGCTGTGACAATTTTCATTTTGATTGCTCGATTATTTCTAAACATTTCTTAGAAAATTCAATTTTATTGAAAATTAACTGTGCTATAGCCCACAAGTTTTTGGGCGGCAAAAATCTAAAATGGTCCGATTACGATGGTTGATACCTCTATCAATAGGTTTCGAAACCTGTAATTGCTGTGACAATTTTCATTTTGATTGCTCGATTATTTCTAAACATTTCTTAGAAAATTCAATTTTATTGAAAATTAACTGTGCTATAGCCCACAAGTTTTTGGGCGGCAAAAATCTAAAATGGTCCGATTACGATGGTTGATACCTCTATCAATAGGTTTCGAAACCTGTAATTGCTGTGACAATTTTCATTTTGATTGCTCGATTATTTCTAAACATTTCTTAGAAAATTCAATTTTATTGAAAATTAACTGTGCTATAGCCCACAAGTTTTTGGGCGGCAAAAATCTAAAATGGTCCGATTACGATGGTTGATACCTCTATCAATAGGTTTTGAAACCTGTAATTGCTGTGACAATTTTCATTTTGATTGCTCGATTATTTCTAAACATTTCTTAGAAAATTCAATTTTATTGAAAATTAACTGTGCTATAGCCCACAAGTTTTTGGGCGGCAAAATTTAAAATGGTCCGATTACGATGGTTGATACCTCTATCAATAGGTTTCGAAACCTGTAATTGCTGTGACAATTTTCATTTTGATTGCTCGATTATTTCTAAACATTTCTTAGAAAATTCAATTTTATTGAAAATTAACTGTGCTATAGCCCACAAGTTTTTGGGCGGCAAAAATCTAAAATGGTCCGATTACGATGGTTGATACCTCTATCAATAGGTTTCGAAACCTGTAATTGCTGTGACAATTTTCATTTTAATTGCTCGATTATTTCTAAACATTTCTTAGAAAATTCAATTTTATTGAAAATTAACTGTGCTATAGCCCACAAGTTTTTGGGCGGCAAAAATCTAAAATGGTCCGATTACGATGGTTGATACCTCTATCAATAGGTTTCGAAACCTGTAATTGCTGTGACAATTTTCATTTCTCGATTATTTCTAAACATTTCTTAGAAAATTCAATTTTATTGAAAATTAACTGTGCTATAGCCCACAAGTTTTTGGGCGGCAAAAATCTAAAATGGTCCGATTACGATGGTTGATACCTCTATCAATAGGTTTCGAAACCTGTAATTGCTGTGACAATTTTCATTTTGATTGCTCGATTATTTCTAAACATTTCTTAGAAAATTCAATTTTATTGAAAATTAACTGTGCTATAGCCCACAAGTTTTTGGGCGGCAAAAATCTAAAATGGTCCGATTACGATGGTTGATACCTCTATCAATAGGTTTCGAAACCTGTAATTGCTGTGACAATTTTCATTTTGATTGCTCGATTATTTCTAAACATTTCTTAGAAAATTCAATTTTATTGAAAATTAACCGTGCTATAGCCCACAAGTTTTTGGGCGGCAAAAATCTAAAATGGTCCGATTACGATGGTTGATACCTCTATCAATAGGTTTCGAAACCTGTAATTGCTGTGACAATTTTCATTTTAATTGCTCGATTATTTCTAAACATTTCTTAGAAAATTCAATTTTATTGAAAATTAACTGTGCTATAGCCCACAAGTTTTTGGGCGGCAAAAATCTAAAATGGTCCGATTACGATGGTTGATACCTCTATCAATAGGTTTCGAAACCTGTAATTGCTGTGACAATTTTCATTTTGATTGCTCGATTATTTCTAAACATTTCTTAGAAAATTCAATTTTATTGAAAATTAACTGTGCTATAGCCCACAAGTTTTTGGGCGGCAAAAATCTAAAATGGTCCGATTACGATGGTTGATACCTCTATCAATAGGTTTCGAAACCTGTAATTGCTGTGACAATTTTCATTTTGATTGCTCGATTATTTCTAAACATTTCTTAGAAAATTCAATTTTATTGAAAATTAACTGTGCTATAGCCCACAAGTTTTTGGGCGGCAAAAATCTAAAATGGTCCGATTACGATGGTTGATACCTCTATCAATAGGTTTCGAAACCTGTAATTGCTGTGACAATTTTCATTTTCTCGATTATTTCTAAACATTTCTTAGAAAATTCAATTTTATTGAAAATTAACTGTGCTATAGCCCACAAGTTTTTTGGGCGGCAAAAATCTAAAATGGTCCGATTACGATGGTTGATACCTCTATCAATAGGTTTCGAAACCTGTAATTGCTGTGACAATTTTCATTTTGATTGCTCGATTATTTCTAAACATTTCTTAGAAAATTCAATTTTATTGAAAATTAACTGTGCTATAGCCCACAAGTTTTTGGGCGGCAAAAATCTAAAATGGTCCGATTACGATGGTTGATACCTCTATCAATAGGTTTCGAAACCTGTAATTGCTGTGACAATTTTCATTTTGATTGCTCGATTATTTCTAAACATTTCTTAGAAAATTCAATTTTATTGAAAATTAACCGTGCTATAGCCCACAAGTTTTTGGGCGGCAAAAATCTAAAATGGTCCGATTACGATGGTTGATACCTCTATCAATAGGTTTCGAAACCTGTAATTGCTGTGACAATTTTCATTTTAATTGCTCGATTATTTCTAAACATTTCTTAGAAAATTCAATTTTATTGAAAATTAACTGTGCTATAGCCCACAAGTTTTTGGGCGGCAAAAATCTAAAATGGTCCGATTACGATGGTTGATACCTCTATCAATAGGTTTCGAAACCTGTAATTGCTGTGACAATTTTCATTTTGATTGCTCGATTATTTCTAAACATTTCTTAGAAAATTCAATTTTATTGAAAATTAACTGTGCTATAGCCCACAAGTTTTTGGGCGGCAAAAATCTAAAATGGTCCGATTACGATGGTTGATACCTCTATCAATAGGTTTCGAAACCTGTAATTGCTGTGACAATTTTCATTTTGATTGCTCGATTATTTCTAAACATTTCTTAGAAAATTCAATTTTATTGAAAATTAACTGTGCTATAGCCCACAAGTTTTTGGGCGGCAAAAATCTAAAATGGTCCGATTACGATGGTTGATACCTCTATCAATAGGTTTCGAAACCTGTAATTGCTGTGACAATTTTCATTTTGATTGCTCGATTATTTCTAAACATTTCTTAGAAAATTCAATTTTATTGAAAATTAACTGTGCTATAGCCCACAAGTTTTTGGGCGGCAAAAATCTAAAATGGTCCGATTACGATGGTTGATACCTCTATCAATAGGTTTCGAAACCTGTAATTGCTGTGACAATTTTCATTTTAATTGCTTGATTATTTCTAAACATTTCTTAGAAAATTCAATTTTATTGAAAAGTAACTCTGCTATAGCCCACAAGTTTTTGGGCGGCAAAAATCTAAAATGGTCCGATTACGATGGTTGATACCTCTATCAATAGGTTTCGAAACCTGTAATTGCTGTGACAATTTTCATTTTGATTGCTCGATTATTTCTAAACATTTCTTAGAAAATTCAATTTTATTGAAAATTAACTGTGCTATAGCCCACAAGTTTTTGGGCGGCAAAAATCTAAAATGGTCCGATTACGATGGTTGATACCTCTATCAATAGGTTTCGAAACCTGTAATTGCTGTGACAATTTTCATTTTGATTGCTCGATTATTTCTAAACATTTCTTAGAAAATTCAATTTTATTGAAAATTAACTGTGCTATAGCCCACAAGTTTTTGGGCGGCAAAAATCTAAAATGGTCCGATTACGATGGTTGATACCTCTATCAATAGGTTTTGAAACCTGTAATTGCTGTGACAATTTTCATTTTGATTGCTCGATTATTTCTAAACATTTCTTAGAAAATTCAATTTTATTGAAAATTAACTGTGCTATAGCCCACAAGTTTTTGGGCGGCAAAAATCTAAAATGGTCCGATTACGATGGTTGATACCTCTATCAATAGGTTTCGAAACCTGTAATTGCTGTGACAATTTTCATTTTGATTGCTCGATTATTTCTAAACATTTCTTAGAAAATTCAATTTTATTGAAAATTAACTGTGCTATAGCCCACAAGTTTTTGGGCGGCAAAAATCTAAAATGGTCCGATTACGATGGTTGATACCTCTATCAATAGGTTTCGAAACCTGTAATTGCTGTGACAATTTTCATTTTAATTGCTCGATTATTTCTAAACATTTCTTAGAAAATTCAATTTTATTGAAAATTAACTGTGCTATAGCCCACAAGTTTTTGGGCGGCAAAAATCTAAAATGGTCCGATTACGATGGTTGATACCTCTATCAATAGGTTTCGAAACCTGTAATTGCTGTGACAATTTTCATTTTGATTGCTCGATTATTTCTAAACATTTCTTAGAAAATTCAATTTTATTGAAAATTAACTGTGCTATAGCCCACAAGTTTTTGGGCGGCAAAAATCTAAAATGGTCCGATTACGATGGTTGATACCTCTATCAATAGGTTTCGAAACCTGTAATTGCTGTGACAATTTTCATTTTGATTGCTCGATTATTTCTAAACATTTCTTAGAAAATTCAATTTTATTGAAAATTAACTGTGCTATAGCCCACAAGTTTTTGGGCGGCAAAAATTTAAAATGGTCCGATTACGATGGTTGATACCTCTATCAATAGGTTTCGAAACCTGTAATTGCTGTGACAATTTTCATTTTCTCGATTATTTCTAAACATTTCTTAGAAAATTCAATTTTTAGTGAAAATTAACTGTGCTATAGCCCACAAGTTTTTGGGCGGCAAAAATCTAAAATGGTCCGATTACGATGGTTGATACCTCTATCAATAGGTTTCGAAACCTGTAATTGCTGTGACAATTTTCATTTTGATTGCTCGATTATTTCTAAACATTTCTTAGAAAATTCAATTTTATTGAAAATTAACTGTGCTATAGCCCACAAGTTTTTGGGCGGCAAAAATCTAAAATGGTCCGATTACGATGGTTGATACCTCTATCAATAGGTTTCGAAACCTGTAATTGCTGTGACAATTTTCATTTTGATTGCTCGATTATTTCTAAACATTTCTTAGAAAATTCAATTTTATTGAAAATTAACCGTGCTATAGCCCACAAGTTTTTGGGCGGCAAAAATCTAAAATGGTCCGATTACGATGGTTGATACCTCTATCAATAGGTTTCGAAACCTGTAATTGCTGTGACAATTTTCATTTTAATTGCTCGATTATTTCTAAACATTTCTTAGAAAATTCAATTTTATTGAAAATTAACTGTGCTATAGCCCACAAGTTTTTGGGCGGCAAAAATCTAAAATGGTCCGATTACGATGGTTGATACCTCTATCAATAGGTTTCGAAACCTGTAATTGCTGTGACAATTTTCATTTTGATTGCTCGATTATTTCTAAACATTTCTTAGAAAATTCAATTTTATTGAAAATTAACTGTGCTATAGCCCACAAGTTTTTGGGCGGCAAAAATCTAAAATGGTCCGATTACGATGGTTGATACCTCTATCAATAGGTTTCGAAACCTGTAATTGCTGTGACAATTTTCATTTTGATTGCTCGATTATTTCTAAACATTTCTTAGAAAATTCAATTTTATTGAAAATTAACTGTGCTATAGCCCACAAGTTTTTGGGCGGCAAAAATCTAAAATGGTCCGATTACGATGGTTGATACCTCTATCAATAGGTTTCGAAACCTGTAATTGCTGTGACAATTTTCATTTTGATTGCTCGATTATTTCTAAACATTTCTTAGAAAATTCAATTTTATTGAAAATTAACTGTGCTATAGCCCACAAGTTTTTGGGCGGCAAAAATCTAAAATGGTCCGATTACGATGGTTGATACCTCTATCAATAGGTTTCGAAACCTGTAATTGCTGAGACAATTTTCATTTTAATTGCTCGATTATTTCTAAACATTTCTTAGAAAATTCAATTTTATTGAAAAGTAACTGTGCTATAGCCCACAAGTTTTTGGGCGGCAAAAATCTAAAATGGTCCGATTACGATGGTTGATACCTCTATCAATAGGTTTCGAAACCTGTAATTGCTGTGACAATTTTCATTTTGATTGCTCGATTATTTCTAAACATTTCTTAGAAAATTCAATTTTATTGAAAATTAACTGTGCTATAGCCCACAAGTTTTTGGGCGGCAAAAATCTAAAATGGTCCGATTACGATGGTTGATACCTCTATCAATAGGTTTCGAAACCTGTAATTGCTGTGACAATTTTCATTTTGATTGCTCGATTATTTCTAAACATTTCTTAGAAAATTCAATTTTATTGAAAATTAACTGTGCTATAGCCCACAAGTTTTTGGGCGGCAAAAATCTAAAATGGTCCGATTACGATGGTTGATACCTCTATCAATAGGTTTCGAAACCTGTAATTGCTGTGACAATTTTCATTTTGATTGCTCGATTATTTCTAAACATTTCTTAGAAAATTCAATTTTATTGAAAATTAACTGTGCTATAGCCCACAAGTTTTTGGGCGGCAAAAATCTAAAATGGTCCGATTACGATGGTTGATACCTCTATCAATAGGTTTCGAAACCTGTAATTGCTGTGACAATTTTCATTTTGATTGCTCGATTATTTCTAAACATTTCTTAGAAAATTCAATTTTATTGAAAATTAACTGTGCTATAGCCCACAAGTTTTTGGGCGGCAAAAATCTAAAATGGTCCGATTACGATGGTTGATACCTCTATCAATAGGTTTTGAAACCTGTAATTGCTGTGACAATTTTCATTTTGATTGCTCGATTATTTCTAAACATTTCTTAGAAAATTCAATTTTATTGAAAATTAACTGTGCTATAGCCCACAAGTTTTTGGGCGGCAAAAATCTAAAATGGTCCGATTACGATGGTTGATACCTCTATCAATAGGTTTCGAAACCTGTAATTGCTGTGACAATTTTCATTTTGATTGCTCGATTATTTCTAAACATTTCTTAGAAAATTCAATTTTATTGAAAATTAACTGTGCTATAGCCCACAAGTTTTTGGGCGGCAAAAATCTAAAATGGTCCGATTACGATGGTTGATACCTCTATCAATAGGTTTCGAAACCTGTAATTGCTGTGACAATTTTCATTTTAATTGCTCGATTATTTCTAAACATTTCTTAGAAAATTCAATTTTATTGAAAATTAACTGTGCTATAGCCCACAAGTTTTTGGGCGGCAAAAATCTAAAATGGTCCGATTACGATGGTTGATACCTCTATCAATAGGTTTCGAAACCTGTAATTGCTGTGACAATTTTCATTTTAATTGCTCGATTATTTCTAAACATTTCTTAGAAAATTCAATTTTATTGAAAATTAACTGTGCTATAGCCCACAAGTTTTTGGGCGGCAAAAATCTAAAATGGTCCGATTACGATGGTTGATACCTCTATCAATAGGTTTCGAAACCTGTAATTGCTGTGACAATTTTCATTTTGATTGCTCGATTATTTCTAAACATTTCTTAGAAAATTCAATTTTATTGAAAATTAACTGTGCTATAGCCCACAAGTTTTTGGGCGGCAAAAATCTAAAATGGTCCGATTACGATGGTTGATACCTCTATCAATAGGTTTCGAAACCTGTAATTGCTGTGACAATTTTCATTTTGATTGCTCGATTATTTCTAAACATTTCTTAGAAAATTCAATTTTATTGAAAATTAACTGTGCTATAGCCCACAAGTTTTTGGGCGGCAAAAATCTAAAATGGTCCGATTACCATGGTTGATACCTCTATCAATAGGTTTCGAAACCTGTAATTGCTGTGACAATTTTCATTTTAATTGCTCGATTATTTCTAAACATTTCTTAGAAAATTCAATTTTATTGAAAATTAACTGTGCTATAGCCCACAAGTTTTTGGGCGGCAAAAATCTAAAATGGTCCGATTACGATGGTGGATACCTCTATCAATAGGTTTCGAAACCTGTAATTGCTGTGACAATTTTCATTTTGATTGCTCGATTATTACTAAACATTTCTTAGAAAATTCAATTTTATTGAAAAGTAACTGTGCTATAGCCCACAAGTTTTTGGGCGGGAAAAATCTAAAATGGTCCGATTACGATGGTTGATACCTCTATCAATAGGTTTCGAAACCTGTAATTGCTGTGACAATTTTCATTTTGATTGCTCGATTATTTCTAAACATTTCTTAGAAAATTCAATTTTATTGAAAATTAACTGTGCTATAGCCCACAAGTTTTTGGGCGGCAAAAATCTAAAATGGTCCGATTACGATGGTTGATACCTCTATCAATAGGTTTCGAAACCTGTAATTGCTGTGACAATTTTCATTTTAATTGCTCGATTATTTCTAAACATTTCTTAGAAAATTCAATTTTATTGAAAATTAACTGTGCTATAGCCCACAAGTTTTTGGGCGGCAAAAATCTAAAATGGTCCGATTACGATGGTTGATACCTCTATCAATAGGTTTCGAAACTTGTAATTGCTGTGACAATTTTCATTTTGATTGCTCGATTATTTCTAAACATTTCTTAGAAAATTCAATTTTATTGAAAATTAACTGTGCTATAGCCCACAAGTTTTTGGGCGGCAAAAATCTAAAATGGTCCGATTACGATGGTTGATACCTCTATCAATAGGTTTCGAAACCTGTAATTGCCGTGACAATTTTCATTTTGATTGCTCGATTATTTCTAAACATTTCTTAGAAAATTCAATTTTATTGAAAATTAACTGTGCTATAGCCCACAAGTTTTTGGGCGGCAAAAATCTAAAATGGTCCGATTACGATGGTTGATACCTCTATCAATAGGTTTCGAAACCTGTAATTGCTGTGACAATTTTCATTTTAATTGCTCGATTATTTCTAAACATTTCTTAGAAAATTCAATTTTATTGAAAATTAACTGTGCTATAGCCCACAAGTTTTTGGGCGGCCAAAAATCTAAAATGGTCCGATTACGATGGTTGATACCTCTATCAATAGGTTTCGAAACCTGTAATTGCTGTGACAATTTTCATTTTGATTGCTCGATTATTTCTAAACATTTCTTAGAAAATTCAATTTTATTGAAAATTAACTGTGCTATAGCCCACAAGTTTTTGGGCGGCAAAAATCTAAAATGGTCCGATTACGATGGTTGATACCTCTATCAATAGGTTTCGAAACCTGTAATTGCTGTGACAATTTTCATTTTGATTGCTCGATTTATCTAAACATTTCTTAGAAAATTCAATTTTATTGAAAATTAACTGTGCTATAGCCCACAAGTTTTTGGGCGGCAAAAATCTAAAATGGTCCGATTACGATGGTTGATACCTCTATCAATAGGTTTCGAAACCTGTAATTGCTGTGACAATTTTCATTTTGATTGCTCGATTATTTCTAAACATTTCTTAGAAAATTCAATTTTATTGAAAATTAACTGTGCTATAGCCCACAAGTTTTTGGGCGGCAAAAATCTAAAATGGTCCGATTACGATGGTTGATACCTCTATCAATAGGTTTCGAAACCTGTAATTGCTGTGACAATTTTCATTTTGATTGCTCGATTATTTCTAAACATTTCTTAGAAAATTCAATTTTATTGAAAATTAACTGTGCTATAGCCCACAAGTTTTTGGGCGGCAAAAATCTAAAATGGTCCGATTACGATGGTTGATACCTCTATCAATAGGTTTCGAAACCTGTAATTGCTGTGACAATTTTCATTTTAATTGCTCGATTATTTCTAAACATTTCTTAGAAAATTCAATTTTATTGAAAATTAACTGTGCTATAGCCCACAAGTTTTTGGGCGGCAAAAATCTAAAATGGTCCGATTACGATGGTTGATACCTCTATCAATAGGTTTCGAAACCTGTAATTGCTGTGACAATTTTCATTTTGATTGCTCGATTATTTCTAAACATTTCTTAGAAAATTCAATTTTATTGAAAATTAACTGTGCTATAGCCCACAAGTTTTTGGGCGGCAAAAATCTAAAATGGTCCGATTACGATGGTTGATACCTCTATCAATAGGTTTCGAAACCTGTAATTGCTGTGACAATTTTCATTTTGATTGCTCGATTATTTCTAAACATTTCTTAGAAAATTCAATTTTATTGAAAATTAACTGTGCTATAGCCCACAAGTTTTTGGGCGGCAAAAATCTAAAATGGTCCGATTACGATGGTTGATACCTCTATCAATAGGTTTCGAAACCTGTAATTGCTGTGACAATTTTCATTTTAATTGCTCGATTATTTCTAAACATTTCTTAGAAAATTCAATTTTATTGAAAATTAACTGTGCTATAGCCCACAAGTTTTTGGGCGGCAAAAATCTAAAATGGTCCGATTACGATGGTTGATACCTCTATCAATAGGTTTCGAAACCTGTAATTGCTGTGACAATTTTCATTTTGATTGCTCGATTATTTCTAAACATTTCTTAGAAAATTCAATTTTATTGAAAATTAACTGTGCTATAGCCCACAAGTTTTTGGGCGGCAAAAATCTAAAATGGTCCGATTACGATGGTTGATACCTCTATCAATAGGTTTCGAAACCTGTAATTGCTGTGACAATTTTCATTTTGATTGCTCGATTATTTCTAAACATTTCTTAGAAAATTCAATTTTATTGAAAATTAACTGTGCTATAGCCCACAAGTTTTTTGGGCGGCAAAAATCTAAAATGGTCCGATTACGATGGTTGATACCTCTATCAATAGGTTTCGAAACCTGTAATTGCTGTGACAATTTTCATTTTGATTGCTCGATTATTTCTAAACATTTCTTAGAAAATTCAATTTTATTGAAAATTAACTGTGCTATAGCCCACAAGTTTTTTGGGCGGCAAAAATCTAAAATGGTCCGATTACGATGGTTGATACCTCTATCAATAGGTTTTGAAACCTGTAATTGCTGTGACAATTTTCATTTTGATTGCTCGATTATTTCTAAACATTTCTTAGAAAATTCAATTTTATTGAAAATTAACTGTGCTATAGCCCACAAGTTTTTGGGCGGCAAAAATCTAAAATGGTCCGATTACGATGGTTGATACCTCTATCAATAGGTTTCGAAACCTGTAATTGCTGTGACAATTTTCATTTTGATTGCTCGATTATTTCTAAACATTTCTTAGAAAATTCAATTTTATTGAAAATTAACTGTGCTATAGCCCACAAGTTTTTGGGCGGCAAAAATCTAAAATGGTCCGATTACGATGGTTGATACCTCTATCAATAGGTTTCGAAACCTGTAATTGCTGTGACAATTTTCATTTTAATTGCTCGATTATTTCTAAACATTTCTTAGAAAATTCAATTTTATTGAAAATTAACTGTGCTATAGCCCACAAGTTTTTGGGCGGCAAAAATCTAAAATGGTCCGATTACGATGGTTGATACCTCTATCAATAGGTTTCGAAACCTGTAATTGCTGTGACAATTTTCATTTTGATTGCTCGATTATTTCTAAACATTTCTTAGAAAATTCAATTTTATTGAAAATTAACTGTGCTATAGCCCACAAGTTTTTGGGCGGCAAAAATCTAAAATGGTCCGATTACGATGGTTGATACCTCTATCAATAGGTTTCGAAACCTGTAATTGCTGTGACAATTTTCATTTTGATTGCTCGATTATTTCTAAACATTTCTTAGAAAATTCAATTTTATTGAAAATTAACTGTGCTATAGCCCACAAGTTTTTGGGCGGCAAAAATCTAAAATGGTCCGATTACGATGGTTGATACCTCTATCAATAGGTTTCGAAACCTGTAATTGCTGTGACAATTTTCATTTTGATTGCTCGATTATTTCTAAACATTTCTTAGAAAATTCAATTTTATTGAAAATTAACTGTGCTATAGCCCACAAGTTTTTGGGCGGCAAAAATCTAAAATGGTCCGATTACCATGGTTGATACCTCTATCAATAGGTTTCGAAACCTGTAATTGCTGTGACAATTTTCATTTTAATTGCTCGATTATTTCTAAACATTTCTTAGAAAATTCAATTTTATTGAAAATTAACTGTGCTATAGCCCACAAGTTTTTGGGCGGCAAAAATCTAAAATGGTCCGATTACGATGGTGGATACCTCTATCAATAGGTTTCGAAACCTGTAATTGCTGTGACAATTTTCATTTTGATTGCTCGATTATTACTAAACATTTCTTAGAAAATTCAATTTTATTGAAAAGTAACTGTGCTATAGCCCACAAGTTTTTGGGCGGGAAAAATCTAAAATGGTCCGATTACGATGGTTGATACCTCTATCAATAGGTTTCGAAACCTGTAATTGCTGTGACAATTTTCATT
This sequence comes from Tipula vernalis, assembly GCA_958295665.1. Lineage (NCBI taxonomy): Eukaryota > Metazoa > Arthropoda > Insecta > Diptera > Tipulidae > Tipula > Tipula vernalis. Next base: position 2,275,231 of record OY282560.1, read on the forward strand.
TTGATTGCTCGATTATTTCTAAACATTTCTTAGAAAATTCAATTTTATTGAAAATTAACTGTGCTATAGCCCACAAGTTTTTGGGCGGCAAAAAATCTAAAATGGTCCGATTACGATGGTTGATACCTCTATCAATAGGTTTCGAAACCTGTAATTGCTGTGACAATTTTCATTTTAATTGCTCGATTATTTCTAAACATTTCTTAGAAAATTCAATTTTATTGAAAATTAACTGTGCTATAGCCCACAAGTTTTTGGGCGGCAAAAATCTAAAATGGTCCGATTACGATGGTTGATACCTCTATCAATAGGTTTCGAAACTTGTAATTGCTGTGACAATTTTCATTTTGATTGCTCGATTATTTCTAAACATTTCTTAGAAAATTCAATTTTATTGAAAATTAACTGTGCTATAGCCCACAAGTTTTTGGGCGGCAAAAATCTAAAATGGTCCGATTACGATGGTTGATACCTCTATCAATAGGTTTCGAAACCTGTAATTGCCGTGACAATTTTCATTTTGATTGCTCGATTATTTCTAAACATTTCTTAGAAAATTCAATTTTATTGAAAATTAACTGTGCTATAGCCCACAAGTTTTTGGGCGGCAAAAATCTAAAATGGTCCGATTACGATGGTTGATACCTCTATCAATAGGTTTCGAAACCTGTAATTGCTGTGACAATTTTCATTTTAATTGCTCGATTATTTCTAAACATTTCTTAGAAAATTCAATTTTATTGAAAATTAACTGTGCTATAGCCCACAAGTTTTTGGGCGGCAAAAATCTAAAATGGTCCGATTACGATGGTTGATACCTCTATCAATAGGTTTCGAAACCTGTAATTGCTGTGACAATTTTCATTTTGATTGCTCGATTATTTCTAAACATTTCTTAGAAAATTCAATTTTATTGAAAATTAACTGTGCTATAGCCCACAAGTTTTTGGGCGGCAAAAATCTAAAATGGTCCGATTACGATGGTTGATACCTCTATCAATAGGTTTCGAAACCTGTAATTGCTGTGACAATTTTCATTTTGATTGCTCGATTTATCTAAACATTTCTTAGAAAATTCAATTTTATTGAAAATTAACTGTGCTATAGCCCACAAGTTTTTGGGCGGCAAAAATCTAAAATGGTCCGATTACGATGGTTGATACCTCTATCAATAGGTTTCGAAACCTGTAATTGCTGTGACAATTTTCATTTTGATTGCTCGATTATTTCTAAACATTTCTTAGAAAATTCAATTTTATTGAAAATTAACTGTGCTATAGCCCACAAGTTTTTGGGCGGCAAAAATCTAAAATGGTCCGATTACGATGGTTGATACCTCTATCAATAGGTTTCGAAACCTGTAATTGCTGTGACAATTTTCATTTTGATTGCTCGATTATTTCTAAACATTTCTTAGAAAATTCAATTTTATTGAAAATTAACTGTGCTATAGCCCACAAGTTTTTGGGCGGCAAAAATCTAAAATGGTCCGATTACGATGGTTGATACCTCTATCAATAGGTTTCGAAACCTGTAATTGCTGTGACAATTTTCATTTTAATTGCTCGATTATTTCTAAACATTTCTTAGAAAATTCAATTTTATTGAAAATTAACTGTGCTATAGCCCACAAGTTTTTGGGCGGCAAAAATCTAAAATGGTCCGATTACGATGGTTGATACCTCTATCAATAGGTTTCGAAACCTGTAATTGCTGTGACAATTTTCATTTTGATTGCTCGATTATTTCTAAACATTTCTTAGAAAATTCAATTTTATTGAAAATTAACTGTGCTATAGCCCACAAGTTTTTGGGCGGCAAAAATCTAAAATGGTCCGATTACGATGGTTGATACCTCTATCAATAGGTTTCGAAACCTGTAATTGCTGTGACAATTTTCATTTTGATTGCTCGATTATTTCTAAACATTTCTTAGAAAATTCAATTTTATTGAAAATTAACTGTGCTATAGCCCACAAGTTTTTGGGCGGCAAAAATCTAAAATGGTCCGATTACGATGGTTGATACCTCTATCAATAGGTTTCGAAACCTGTAATTGCTGTGACAATTTTCATTTTAATTGCTCGATTATTTCTAAACATTTCTTAGAAAATTCAATTTTATTGAAAATTAACTGTGCTATAGCCCACAAGTTTTTGGGCGGCAAAAATCTAAAATGGTCCGATTACGATGGTTGATACCTCTATCAATAGGTTTCGAAACCTGTAATTGCTGTGACAATTTTCATTTTGATTGCTCGATTATTTCTAAACATTTCTTAGAAAATTCAATTTTATTGAAAATTAACTGTGCTATAGCCCACAAGTTTTTGGGCGGCAAAAATCTAAAATGGTCCGATTACGATGGTTGATACCTCTATCAATAGGTTTCGAAACCTGTAATTGCTGTGACAATTTTCATTTTGATTGCTCGATTATTTCTAAACATTTCTTAGAAAATTCAATTTTATTGAAAATTAACTGTGCTATAGCCCACAAGTTTTTGGGCGGCAAAAATCTAAAATGGTCCGATTACGATGGTTGATACCTCTATCAATAGGTTTCGAAACCTGTAATTGCTGTGACAATTTTCATTTTGATTGCTCGATTATTTCTAAACATTTCTTAGAAAATTCAATTTTATTGAAAATTAACTGTGCTATAGCCCACAAGTTTTTGGGCGGCAAAAATCTAAAATGGTCCGATTACGATGGTTGATACCTCTATCAATAGGTTTCGAAACCTGTAATTGCTGAGACAATTTTCATTTTAATTGCTCGATTATTTCTAAACATTTCTTAGAAAATTCAATTTTATTGAAAATTAACTGTGCTATAGCCCACAAGTTTTTGGGCGGCAAAAATCTAAAATGGTCCGATTACGATGGTTGATACCTCTATCAATAGGTTTCGAAACCTGTAATTGCTGTGACAATTTTCATTTTAATTGCTCGATTATTTCTAAACATTTCTTAGAAAATTCAATTTTATTGAAAAGTAACTGTGCTATAGCCCACAAGTTTTTGGGCGGCAAAAATCTAAAATGGTCCGATTACGATGGTTGATACCTCTATCAATAGGTTTCGAAACCTGTAATTGCTGTGACAATTTTCATTTTGATTGCTCGATTATTTCTAAACATTTCTTAGAAAATTCAATTTTATTGAAAATTAACTGTGCTATAGCCCACAAGTTTTTGGGCGGCAAAAATCTAAAATGGTCCGATTACGATGGTTGATACCTCTATCAATAGGTTTCGAAACCTGTAATTGCTGTGACAATTTTCATTTTGATTGCTCGATTATTTCTAAACATTTCTTAGAAAATTCAATTTTATTGAAAATTAACTGTGCTATAGCCCACAAGTTTTTGGGCGGCAAAAATCTAAAATGGTCCGATTACGATGGTTGATACCTCTATCAATAGGTTTCGAAACCTGTAATTGCTGTGACAATTTTCATTTTGATTGCTCGATTATTTCTAAACATTTCTTAGAAAATTCAATTTTATTGAAAATTAACTGTGCTATAGCCCACAAGTTTTTGGGCGGCAAAAATCTAAAATGGTCCGATTACGATGGTTGATACCTCTATCAATAGGTTTCGAAACCTGTAATTGCTGTGACAATTTTCATTTTGATTGCTCGATTATTTCTAAACATTTCTTAGAAAATTCAATTTTATTGAAAATTAACTGTGCTATAGCCCACAAGTTTTTGGGCGGCAAAAATCTAAAATGGTCCGATTACGATGGTTGATACCTCTATCAATAGGTTTCGAAACCTGTAATTGCTGTGACAATTTTCATTTTGATTGCTCGATTATTTCTAAACATTTCTTAGAAAATTCAATTTTATTGAAAATTAACTGTGCTATAGCCCACAAGTTTTTGGGCGGCAAAAATCTAAAATGGTCCGATTACGATGGTTGATACCTCTATCAATAGGTTTCGAAACCTGTAATTGCTGTGACAATTTTCATTTTGATTGCTCGATTATTTCTAAACATTTCTTAGAAAATTCAATTAAATTGAAAATTAACTGTGCTATAGCCCACAAGTTTTTGAGCGGCAAAAATCTAAAATGGTCCGATTACGATGGTTGATACCTCTATCAATAGGTTTTGAAACCTGTAATTGCTGTGACAATTTTCATTTTGATTGCTCGATTATTTCTAAACATTTCTTAGAAAATTCAATTTTATTGAAAATTAACTGTGCTATAGCCCACAAGTTTTTGGGCGGCAAAAATCTAAAATGGTCCGATTACGATGGTTGATACCTCTATCAATAGGTTTCGAAACCTGTAATTGCTGTGACAATTTTCATTTTGATTGCTCGATTATTTCTAAACATTTCTTAGAAAATTCAATTTTATTGAAAATTAACTGTGCTATAGCCCACAAGTTTTTGGGCGGCAAAAATCTAAAATGGTCCGATTACGATGGTTGATACCTCTATCAATAGGTTTCGAAACCTGTAATTGCTGTGACAATTTTCATTTTAATTGCTCGATTATTTCTAAACATTTCTTAGAAAATTCAATTTTATTGAAAATTAACTGTGCTATAGCCCACAAGTTTTTGGGCGGCAAAAATCTAAAATGGTCCGATTACGATGGTTGATACCTCTATCAATAGGTTTCGAAACCTGTAATTGCTGTGACAATTTTCATTTTAATTGCTCGATTATTTCTAAACATTTCTTAGAAAATTCAATTTTATTGAAAATTAACTGTGCTATAGCCCACAAGTTTTTGGGCGGCAAAAATCTAAAATGGTCCGATTACGATGGTTGATACCTCTATCAATAGGTTTCGAAACCTGTAATTGCTGTGACAATTTTCATTTTGATTGCTCGATTATTTCTAAACATTTCTTAGAAAATTCAATTTTATTGAAAATTAACTGTGCTATAGCCCACAAGTTTTTGGGCGGCAAAAATCTAAAATGGTCCGATTACGATGGTTGATACCTCTATCAATAGGTTTCGAAACCTGTAATTGCTGTGACAATTTTCATTTTGATTGCTCGATTATTTCTAAACATTTCTTAGAAAATTCAATTTTATTGAAAATTAACTGTGCTATAGCCCACAAGTTTTTGGGCGGCAAAAATCTAAAATGGTCCGATTACGATGGTTGATACCTCTATCAATAGGTTTCGAAACCTGTAATTGCTGTGACAATTTTCATTTTGATTGCTCGATTATTTCTAAACATTTCTTAGAAAATTCAATTTTATTGAAAATTAACTGTGCTATAGCCCACAAGTTTTTGGGCGGCAAAAATCTAAAATGGTCCGATTACGATGGTTGATACCTCTATCAATAAGTTTCGAAACCTGTAATTGCTGTGACAATTTTCATTTTAATTGCTCGATTATTTCTAAACATTTCTTAGAAAATTCAATTTTATTGAAAATTAACTGTGCTATAGCCCACAAGTTTTTGGGCGGCAAAAATCTAAAATGGTCCGATTACGATGGTTGATACCTCTATCAATAGGTTTCGAAACCTGTAATTGCTGTGACAATTTTCATTTTAATTGCTCGATTATTTCTAAACATTTCTTAGAAAATTCAATTTTATTGAAAAGTAACTGTGCTATAGCCCACAAGTTTTTGGGCGGCAAAAATCTAAAATGGTCCGATTACGATGGTTGATACCTCTATCAATAGGTTTCGATACCTGTAATTGCTGTGACAATTTTCATTTTAATTGCTCGATTATTTCTAAACATTTCTTAGAAAATTCAATTTTATTGAAAATTAACTGTGCTATAGCCCACAAGTTTTTGGGCGGCAAAAATCTAAAATGGTCCGATTACGATGGTTGATACCTCTATCAATAGGTTTCGAAACCTGTAATTGCTGTGACAATTTTCATTTTGATTGCTCGATTATTTCTAAACATTTCTTAGAAAATTCAATTTTATTGAAAATTAACTGTGCTATAGCCCACAAGTTTTTGGGCGGCAAAAATCTAAAATGGTCCGATTACGATGGTTGATACCTCTATCAATAGGTTTCGAAACCTGTAATTGCTGTGACAATTTTCATTTTGATTGCTCGATTATTTCTAAACATTTCTTAGAAAATTCAATTTTATTGAAAATTAACTGTGCTATAGCCCACAAGTTTTTGGGCGGCAAAAATCTAAAATGGTCCGATTACGATGGTTGATACCTCTATCAATAGGTTTCGAAACCTGTAATTGCTGTGACAATTTTCATTTTGATTGCTCGATTATTTCTAAACATTTCTTAGAAAATTCAATTTTATTGAAAATTAACTGTGCTATAGCCCACAAGTTTTTGGGCGGCAAAAATCTAAAATGGTCCGATTACGATGGTTGATACCTCTATCAATAGGTTTCGAAACCTGTAATTGCTGTGACAATTTTCAATTTAATTGCTCGATTATTTCTAAACATTTCTTAGAAAATTCAATTTTATTGAAAATTAACTGTGCTATAGCCCACAAGTTTTTGGGCGGCAAAAATCTAAAATGGTCCGATTACGATGGTTGATACCTCTATCAATAGGTTTCGAAACCTGTAATTGCTGTGACAATTTTCATTTTGATTGCTCGATTATTTCTAAACATTTCTTAGAAAATTCAATTTTATTGAAAATTAACTGTGCTATAGCCCACAAGTTTTTGGGCGGCAAAAATCTAAAATGGTCCGATTACGATGGTTGATACCTCTATCAATAGGTTTCGAAACCTGTAATTGCTGTGACAATTTTCATTTTGATTGCTCGATTATTTCTAAACATTTCTTAGAAAATTCAATTTTATTGAAAATTAACTGTGCTATAGCCCACAAGTTTTTGGGCGGCAAAAATCTAAAATGGTCCGATTACGATGGTTGATACCTCTATCAATAGGTTTCGAAACCTGTAATTGCTGTGACAATTTTCATTTTGATTGCTCGATTATTTCTAAACATTTCTTAGAAAATTCAATTTTATTGAAAATTAACTGTGCTATAGCCCACAAGTTTTTGGGCGGCAAAAATCTAAAATGGTCCGATTACGATGGTTGATACCTCTATCAATAGGTTTCGAAACCTGTAATTGCTGAGACAATTTTCATTTTAATTGCTCGATTATTTCTAAACATTTCTTAGAAAATTCAATTTTATTGAAAATTAACTGTGCTATAGCCCACAAGTTTTTGGGCGGCAAAAATCTAAAATGGTCCGATTACGATGGTTGATACCTCTATCAATAGGTTTCGAAACCTGTAATTGCTGTGACAATTTTCATTTTAATTGCTCGATTATTTCTAAACATTTCTTAGAAAATTCAATTTTATTGAAAAGTAACTGTGCTATAGCCCACAAGTTTTTGGGCGGCAAAAATCTAAAATGGTCCGATTACGATGGTTGATACCTCTATCAATAGGTTTCGAAACCTGTAATTGCTGTGACAATTTTCATTTTGATTGCTCGATTATTTCTAAACATTTCTTAGAAAATTCAATTTTATTGAAAATTAACTGTGCTATAGCCCACAAGTTTTTGGGCGGCAAAAATCTAAAATGGTCCGATTACGATGGTTGATACCTCTATCAATAGGTTTCGAAACCTGTAATTGCTGTGACAATTTTCATTTTGATTGCTCGATTATTTCTAAACATTTCTTAGAAAATTCAATTTTATTGAAAATTAACTGTGCTATAGCCCACAAGTTTTTGGGCGGCAAAAATCTAAAATGGTCCGATTACGATGGTTGATACCTCTATCAATAGGTTTCGAAACCTGTAATTGCTGTGACAATTTTCATTTTGATTGCTCGATTATTTCTAAACATTTCTTAGAAAATTCAATTTTATTGAAAATTAACTGTGCTATAGCCCACAAGTTTTTGGGCGGCAAAAATCTAAAATGGTCCGATTACGATGGTTGATACCTCTATCAATAGGTTTCGAAACCTGTAATTGCTGTGACAATTTTCATTTTGATTGCTCGATTATTTCTAAACATTTCTTAGAAAATTCAATTTTATTGAAAATTAACTGTGCTATAGCCCACAAGTTTTTGGGCGGCAAAAATCTAAAATGGTCCGATTACGATGGTTGATACCTCTATCAATAGGTTTCGAAACCTGTAATTGCTGTGACAATTTTCATTTTGATTGCTCGATTATTTCTAAACATTTCTTAGAAAATTCAATTTTATTGAAAATTAACTGTGCTATAGCCCACAAGTTTTTGGGCGGCAAAAATCTAAAATGGTCCGATTACGATGGTTGATACCTCTATCAATAGGTTTCGAAACCTGTAATTGCTGTGACAATTTTCATTTTGATTGCTCGATTATTTCTAAACATTTCTTAGAAAATTCAATTTTATTGAAAATTAACTGTGCTATAGCCCACAAGTTTTTGGGCGGCAAAAATCTAAAATGGTCCGATTACGATGGTTGATACCTCTATCAATAGGTTTCGAAACCTGTAATTGCTGTGACAATTTTCATTTTAATTGCTCGATTATTTCTAAACATTTCTTAGAAAATTCAATTTTATTGAAAATTAACTGTGCTATAGCCCACAAGTTTTTGGGCGGCAAAAATCTAAAATGGTCCGATTACGATGGTTGATACCTCTATCAATAGGTTTCGAAACCTGTAATTGCTGTGACAATTTTCATTTTCTCGATTATTTCTAAACATTTCTTAGAAAATTCAATTTTATTGAAAATTAACTGTGCTATAGCCCACAAGTTTTTGGGCGGCAAAAATCTAAAATGGTCCGATTACGATGGTTGATACCTCTATCAATAGGTTTCGAAACCTGTAATTGCTGTGACAATTTTCATTTTGATTGCTCGATTATTTCTAAACATTTCTTAGAAAATTCAATTTTATTGAAAATTAACTGTGCTATAGCCCACAAGTTTTTGGGCGGCAAAAATCGAAAATGGTCCGATTACGATGGTTGATACCTCTATAAATAGGTTTCGAAACCTGTAATTGCTGTGACAATTTTCATTTTGATTGCTCGATTATTTCTAAACATTTCTTAGAAAATTCAATTTTATTGAAAATTAACTGTGCTATAGCCCACAAGTTTTTGGGCGGCAAAAATCTAAAATGGTCCGATTACGATGGTTGATACCTCTATCAATAGGTTTCGAAACCTGTAATTGCTGTGACAATTTTCATTTTAATTGCTCGATTATTTCTAAACATTTCTTAGAAAATTCAATTTTATTGAAAATTAACTGTGCTATAGCCCACAAGTTTTTGGGCGGCAAAAATCTAAAATGGTCCGATTACGATGGTTGATACCTCTATCAATAGGTTTCGAAACCTGTAATTGCTGTGACAATTTTCATTTTGATTGCTCGATTATTTCTAAACATTTCTTAGAAAATTCAATTTTATTGAAAATTAACTGTGCTATAGCCCACAAGTTTTTGGGCGGCAAAAATCTAAAATGGTCCGATTACGATGGTTGATACCTCTATCAATAGGTTTCGAAACCTGTAATTGCTGTGACAATTTTCATTTTGATTGCTCGATTATTTCTAAACATTTCTTAGAAAATTCAATTTTATTGAAAATTAACTGTGCTATAGCCCACAAGTTTTTGGGCGGCAAAAATCTAAAATGGTCCGATTACGATGGTTGATACCTCTATCAATAGGTTTCGAAACCTGTAATTGCTGTGACAATTTTCAATTTGATTGCTCGATTATTTCTAAACATTTCTTAGAAAATTCAATTTTATTGAAAATTAACTGTGCTATAGCCCACAAGTTTTTGGGCGGCAAAAATCTAAAATGGTCCGATTACGATGGTTGATACCTCTATCAATAGGTTTCGAAACCTGTAATTGCTGTGACAATTTTCATTTTAATTGCTCGATTATTTCTAAACATTTCTTAGAAAATTCAATTTTATTGAAAATTAACTGTGCTATAGCCCACAAGTTTTTGGGCGGCAAAAATCTAAAATGGTCCGATTACGATGGTTGATACCTCTATCAATAGGTTTCGAAACCTGTAATTGCTGTGACAATTTTCATTTTAATTGCTCGATTATTTCTAAACATTTCTTAGAAAATTCAATTTTATTGAAAAGTAACTGTGCTATAGCCCACAAGTTTTTGGGCGGCAAAAATCTAAAATGGTCCGATTACGATGGTTGATACCTCTATCAATAGGTTTCGATACCTGTAATTGCTGTGACAATTTTCATTTTAATTGCTCGATTATTTCTAAACATTTCTTAGAAAATTCAATTTTATTGAAAATTAACTGTGCTATAGCCCACAAGTTTTTGGGCGGCAAAAATCTAAAATGGTCCGATTACGATGGTTGATACCTCTATCAATAGGTTTCGAAACCTGTAATTGCTGTGACAATTTTCATTTTGATTGCTCGATTATTTCTAAACATTTCTAAGAAAATTCAATTTTATTGAAAATTAACTGTGCTATAGCCCACAAGTTTTTGGGCGGCAAAAATCATAAATTGGTCCGATTACGATGGTTGATACCTCTATCAATAGGTTTCGAAACCTGTAATTGCTGTGACAATTTTCATTTTGATTGCTCGATTATTTCTAAACATTTCTTAGAAAATTCAATTTTATTGAAAATTAACTGTGCTATAGCCCACAAGTTTTTGGGCGGCAAAAATCTAAAATGGTCCGATTACGATGGTTGATACCTCTATCAATAGGTTTCGAAACCTGTAATTGCTGTGACAATTTTCATTTTGATTGCTCGATTATTTCTAAACATTTCTTAGAAAATTCAATTTTATTGAAAATTAACTGTGCTATAGCCCACAAGTTTTTGGGCGGCAAAAATCTAAAATGGTCCGATTACGATGGTTGATACCTCTATCAATAGGTTTCGAAACCTGTAATTGCTGTGACAATTTTCATTTTAATTGCTCGATTATTTCTAAACATTTCTTAGAAAATTCAATTTTATTGAAAATTAACTGTGCTATAGCCCACAAGTTTTTGGGCGGCAAAAATCTAAAATGGTCCGATTACGATGGTTGATACCTCTATCAATAGGTTTCGAAACCTGTAATTGCTGTGACAATTTTCATTTTCTCGATTATTTCTAAACATTTCTTAGAAAATTCAATTTTATTGAAAATTAACTGTGCTATAGCCCACAAGTTTTTGGGCGGCAAAAATCTAAAATGGTCCGATTACGATGGTTGATACCTCTATCAATAGGTTTCGAAACCTGTAATTGCTGTGACAATTTTCATTTTGATTGCTCGATTATTTCTAAACATTTCTTAGAAAATTCAATTTTATTGAAAATTAACTGTGCTATAGCCCACAAGTTTTTGGGCGGCAAAAATCGAAAATGGTCCGATTACGATGGTTGATACCTCTATAAATAGGTTTCGAAACCTGTAATTGCTGTGACAATTTTCATTTTGATTGCTCGATTATTTCTAAACATTTCTTAGAAAATTCAATTTTATTGAAAATTAACTGTGCTATAGCCCACAAGTTTTTGGGCGGCAAAAATCTAAAATGGTCCGATTACGATGGTTGATACCTCTATCAATAGGTTTCGAAACCTGTAATTGCTGTGACAATTTTCATTTTAATTGCTCGATTATTTCTAAACATTTCTTAGAAAATTCAATTTTATTGAAAATTAACTGTGCTATAGCCCACAAGTTTTTGGGCGGCAAAAATCTAAAATGGTCCGATTACGATGGTTGATACCTCTATCAATAGGTTTCGAAACCTGTAATTGCTGTGACAATTTTCATTTTGATTGCTCGATTATTTCTAAACATTTCTTAGAAAATTCAATTTTATTGAAAATTAACTGTGCTATAGCCCACAAGTTTTTGGGCGGCAAAAATCTAAAATGGTCCGATTACGATGGTTGATACCTCTATCAATAGGTTTCGAAACCTGTAATTGCTGTGACAATTTTCATTTTGATTGCTCGATTATTTCTAAACATTTCTTAGAAAATTCAATTTTATTGAAAATTAACTGTGCTATAGCCCACAAGTTTTTGGGCGGCAAAAATCTAAAATGGTCCGATTACGATGGTTGATACCTCTATCAATAGGTTTCGAAACCTGTAATTGCTGTGACAATTTTCAATTTGATTGCTCGATTATTTCTAAACATTTCTTAGAAAATTCAATTTTATTGAAAATTAACTGTGCTATAGCCCACAAGTTTTTGGGCGGCAAAAATCTAAAATGGTCCGATTACGATGGTTGATACCTCTATCAATAGGTTTCGAAACCTGTAATTGCTGTGACAATTTTCATTTTAATTGCTCGATTATTTCTAAACATTTCTTAGAAAATTCAATTTTATTGAAAATTAACTGTGCTATAGCCCACAAGTTTTTGGGCGGCAAAAATCTAAAATGGTCCGATTACGATGGTTGATACCTCTATCAATAGGTTTCGAAACCTGTAATTGCTGTGACAATTTTCATTTTAATTGCTCGATTATTTCTAAACATTTCTTAGAAAATTCAATTTTATTGAAAAGTAACTGTGCTATAGCCCACAAGTTTTTGGGCGGCAAAAATCTAAAATGGTCCGATTACGATGGTTGATACCTCTATCAATAGGTTTCGATACCTGTAATTGCTGTGACAATTTTCATTTTAATTGCTCGATTATTTCTAAACATTTCTTAGAAAATTCAATTTTATTGAAAATTAACTGTGCTATAGCCCACAAGTTTTTGGGCGGCAAAAATCTAAAATGGTCCGATTACGATGGTTGATACCTCTATCAATAGGTTTCGAAACCTGTAATTGCTGTGACAATTTTCATTTTGATTGCTCGATTATTTCTAAACATTTCTAAGAAAATTCAATTTTATTGAAAATTAACTGTGCTATAGCCCACAAGTTTTTGGGCGGCAAAAATCTAAAATGGTCCGATTACGATGGTTGATACCTCTATCAATAGGTTTCGAAACCTGTAATTGCTGTGACAATTTTCATTTTGATTGCTCGATTATTTCTAAACATTTCTTAGAAAATTCAATTTTATTGAAAATTAACTGTGCTATAGCCCACAAGTTTTTGGGCGGCAAAAATCTAAAATGGTCCGATTACGATGGTTGATACCTCTATCAATAGGTTTCGAAACCTGTAATTGCTGTGACAATTTTCATTTTGATTGCTCGATTATTTCTAAACATTTCTTAGAAAATTCAATTTTATTGAAAATTAACTGTGCTATAGCCCACAAGTTTTTGGGCGGCAAAAATCTAAAATGGTCCGATTACGATGGTTGATACCTCTATCAATAGGTTTCGAAACCTGTAATTGCTGTGACAATTTTCATTTTGATTGCTCGATTATTTCTAAACATTTCTTAGAAAATTCAATTTTATTGAAAATTAACTGTGCTATAGCCCACAAGTTTTTGGGCGGCAAAAATCTAAAATGGTCCGATTACGATGGTTGATACCTCTATCAATAGGTTTCGAAACCTGTAATTGCTGTGACAATTTTCATTTTGATTGCTCGATTATTTCTAAACATTTCTTAGAAAATTCAATTTTATTGAAAATTAACTGTGCTATAGCCCACAAGTTTTTGGGCGGCAAAAATCTAAAATGGTCCGATTACGATGGTTGATACCTCTATCAATAGGTTTCGAAACCTGTAATTGCTGTGACAATTTTCATTTTGATTGCTCGATTATTTCTAAACATTTCTTAGAAAATTCAATTTTATTGAAAATTAACTGTGCTATAGCCCACAAGTTTTTGGGCGGCAAAAATCTAAAATGGTCCGATTACGATGGTTGATACCTCTATCAATAGGTTTCGGGACCTGTAATTGCTGTGACAATTTTCATTCTGATGGCTCGATTATTTCTAAACATTTCTTAGAAAATTCAATTTTATTGAAAATTAACTGTGCTATAGCCCACAAGTTTTTGGGCGGCAAAAATCTAAAATGGGTCCGATTACGATGGTTGATACCTCTATCAATAGGTTTCGAAACCTGTAATTGCTGTGACAATTTTCATTTTGATTGCTCGATTATTTCTAAACATTTCTTAGAAAATTCAATTTTATTGAAAAGTAACTGTGCTGATTATTTCTAAACATTTCTTAGAAAATTCAATTTTATTGAAAATTAACTGTGCTATAGCCCACAAGTTTTTGGGCGGCAAAAATCTAAAATGGTCCGATTACGATGGTTGATACCTCTATCAATAGGTTTCGGGACCTGTAATTGCTGTGACAATTTTCATTTTGATTGCTCGATTATTTCTTAACATTTCTTAGAAAATTCAATTTTATTGAAAATTAACTGTGCTATAGCCCACAAGTTTTTGGGCGGCAAAAATCTAAAATGGTCCGATTACGATGGTTAATACCTCTATCAATAGGTTTCGGGACCTGTAATTGCCGTGACAATTTTCATTTTGATTGCTCGATTATTTCTAAACATTTCTTAGAAAATTCAATTTTATTGAAAATTAACTGTGCTATAGCCCACAAGTTTTTGGGCGGCAAAAATCTAAAATGGTCCGATTACGATGGTTATTACCTCTATCAATAGATTTCGGGACCTGTTATTGCTGTGACAATTTTTATTTTGATTGCTCGATTATTTCTAAACATTTCTTAGAAAATTCAATTTTATTGAAAATTAACTGTGCTATAGCCCACAAGTTTTTGGGCGGCAAAAATCTAAAATGGTCCGATTACGATGGTTAATACCTCTATCAATAGGTTTCGGGACCTGTAATTGCCGTGACAATTTTCATTTTGATTGCTCGATTATTTCTAAACATTTCTTAGAAAATTCAATTTTATTGAAAATTAACTGTGCTATAGCCCACAAGTTTTTGGGCGGCAAAAATCTAAAATGGTCCGATTACGATGGTTGATACCTCTGTCAACAGGCTTCGGGACCTGTAATTGCTGTAACAATTTTCATTTTGATTGCTCGATTATTTCTAAACATTTCTTAGAAAATTCAATTTTATTGAAAATTAACTGTGCTATAGCCCACAAGTTTTTGGGCGGCAAAAATCTAAAATGGTCCGATTACGATGGTTGATACCTCTATCAACAGGCTTCGGGACCTGTAATTGCTGTGACAATTTCGAATGGTCCGATTACGATGGTTGATACCTCTATCAACAGGCTTCGGGACCTGTAATTGCTGTGACAATTTTCATTTTGATTGCTCGATTATTTCTAAACATTTCTTAGAAATGGTGGTAAAAACTTCAGAATTTTAAATAAATCTTTGACGATGAACTTTGAAAAGAATTACCCCTATTATGATTGACGGGTCGATCGACAATGTGTTGCCTTTTCGTTTTTCATATTCTTAATATCAAAAAACATCAAAACACAGAGTCGTGTCATTCATAATAGGAGTTAATGTTTTTTATGTTACGATTTCACCAAAATCCTAACAATTTTTTGAAATCCTTGCAATTAATATTTTTCAGGTATTCCATAAATATTGAATTAAGGTACATTTGGTTGTAGTTTGTTATTATCATTGAAATTTTTTTGATCAATTTTAACACACTTTATTACACATATTTACTAAAAGTTTTTTATTTAGACTATCTAGCGATTTAATTTTAAACGTGGTCATGAGATTTTGTCTTTTCTCATCAGATAGCCATGTTTGAAGCTATCGTACCAACAACCAGGACAGCTTTTGCACCAGTTACAGTTTCCAATCACCAATTAGGTCGATGCTCGGATTATTTTAGGAGGTGAAGCTGCATATGCATTTGTATTTATTACTTATATTTATAGAGTTGTGTTTTCATATACTAGCAACTTGAGAGAGAATCTAAACTAGAGAAGACGTATTGCCTGAAACACCACGAGATTGAAGGTCGTTAAACTCATGGCTATATAGATTTATCCTTTTGCGATTAAAGCCTGAATTCCATTGCGAATAAAAGTTTGTCAGTCAAAATAAAGGGAGATAAAAATATAAAATCGGTGGTTGTGTGAAAGAAACACAAAACGAAGTCAGTCAAGATTTTACTTACATCAAATGTGTGTTTGTATTAGTGGATCGCCATAATTATGGTCAAAAATTATCAAAATCGAAGTCATTTTATGGTTATCCAACTAATATATGCACACAAATTTTGTGTACGAACGCAAATTTTTTTCCGCACACTAAGTTAATTAAAAGTTTGTTATTTTTTCGGTAATTGTCATAATTGTGATAAATTGGGATCAATTGTGATAATATCGCTAAATACTATTATTGGCAATTTAGTAAAGTAATCGTTTTTTTTTTAAATAATTTATTGGTGGTGAAAAAGCCAAATTAAAACTCCAAGTGATAACCAAAAATTTATTTTTTTTTTTTTGCTGTGGTTGTCAAAATTTATCAAAATATTTGTGCTATAAAAAAAATAAAAAAAACATGCTTTTTCTTTGTCACTCCAATGCATTTCTTTTTTTTTTGTCTTCTTTCGACTTGAAGTCAGTTCAGTCAATTATTCACAGTGGAATTCAAGCTTAAACAAAGGACAAAAATTTACTGGAATCCAAAAGTCAAAGTATGAGAAAAACTAAGCCTACTTTATTGATTGATTGCTATATTCTTTAGAATAAAAACAAAGTTTTTATGGCTATTTATTTAATTTGACTATGTCCAGAATCATACTGGTCGTATTCAGTCGGGTAAAAGTGATAAAAATATCATGATATATTTTATCACTTTTGCCATAAAACACACTTTTAGGTATCAAAATAAATACATATTTGAAAATAAAATATTTGGCTTTTGATTGTAGTGTGATATTTTTAATATTATTGAGGAAGGGTAATGTTTATTATTTTATAAAAAATCGCGATAAATTGATTTTGATGTTGCACAAATAAAGATGCTCCACAGAAGTTTGACGTGTAAAACCACTTTTTTCATTTTGGTTGTTTTGTCTGGCATGACGTAAAATACAGCGAAGTGAAATTAGGATAATAAAAAATATGATATTTTTTATCACTTTTGCCCGACTGAACACTAGGACTAACATTTTTCTATGTCAAAAATGTTTTTTCAAATAACTTTGTGAAAGATAAATGATATGAGTTGAATGTTTTATAAAAGATTTCTTTTATAAAATATATTAAGATAAAACATCTTTGATAAAACATCTAGAAAAACGGTGCTTTGTTAAGACCTGTATTTATTTTAAAACCAAATAAAATTAGATGTGCTAAAATAATTATTTAGACACTTTGTAACAATTAATGACAATAATAAGAATAAGATGAACACGTATTTTTAGGCCCTTTTTTTCCTTATTGATGCTTGAATGGTAAAGCATCCCACCAGGGATTTATCAGCATAAAATTTTAAATTGGTTATGTAATTTTGTATACCAACATTCGGAAGTATACCTATTATTTCCAAGTTGACCGGAACATTAGTCAACTGATATGGTTTTCGTTTGAGTGGGCACCTTGGACGTCCTGGATAATTTTTTAGAAATATACCGTAAACACTATTATCAGAATTAAAAAATTGGCATAAATCTTCCACTGGCCACGAAATGAACGATTGACAATTTTCCGATTGAAAGCTGACATCACATTTTTTTGCCTCGATAGTTGCTTGAAAAATAAGTAGTGATGATTTAAACAAACTTATAGTCAAATTATGCTTTAAAAAAGTATACCTTTCATTTTCCTTCCAGTAAAATCATCGCGAATATCAATTATTCCAGACATGGCGTAAGTATTTTTCCGGATCTGAACAACTTTAAAATTTGGCAGGTAGAAGGTGTAGTTTTTGGTTTCATCGCAATTTCCGATATGTTTAATTACAAGGACTTGTGTCCCAATATCAGCAATGTTTAAAGTTTTATTATTACCACTTCTTTGTTGTGTCTTAGATGTTAAGCCACCAGTTAGTGTATTTAACAAAAGTATTAGGATGCAAGACAATTTAGCTAGATCAAACATCATCCTTACACGAAGTACATTAAAAATGGAACTGAGCTCAATCTAAACGTTTTAAAAAATCACAAATTATTATTAATTTTTCTTCCAGTTTATATTTTTGCTAGCGTGATTTTGAGATAAACTGTGATACAAATCTATTACACATTCATTGGGTAATATTTAATTCTGACATATATTTGATCAATTTTGTTCGATAACAATTTTAGATTTTGTCGGCTGGCTCAAATTAAAATGAAACGTATTATTTATACAATTATCAGCGAGCGCGACCGTTATTAAATAAATACACTACAATTTTTGGTAGTTATCATTTAAACATTTTTAGTACAGCCATTTTAAGTGAGCGCAATTTAGAATGATGAGAAGAGAGTCTTAAAAATAGTCACCATTTAATTTGGGAAATTATTTAATATTTATATAATTAAAATTAAAACAAAATGAATTTGCAAATTTGAACCAAATCTGGTGTTCGATCTAACATTTAGAATTATTATGGTTGACAGACTTATAATCTGAATATAGATAAATGTATACCTACCTAGGGTAGTTTTATAATTAGCAAAGGTTTGTAAAACCATCTCAGAGATCATTTATTCCAGTCATCTGTAACGTACACATTTCTGCATCTAATGGTGCACATGTTTCCCTTCATAAGTAGTACATAACTAAATGTGCAGATAAAGTCTGAAAAGAACATATTATACTGATTAAATGGAACTTATTTGATTCAAATACATTGTTGGTTTGTTTAAAAAATTAGTTCAAAACTCATGTAATATTGCACATAATTGACTAAATCAGCACATCCGTTCCATATGAGTTCTTTAAAGCATTAAGACAGGTCTTTAATGAATTTACTATTCATGTCAAATAAATTCCCCATTCAAAATTATTAATCCAGAAAATTTTTAAAATTCTATAAAACTATACGAAAATCATGTAATGCAAAGTATTATTCAGTTATCAGTGAAACATGGTGATGTTACTGAGATATATTCAATGTTTTTTAATAATCAAATTAATAAATAGTGACAATAATAGTTTGATAAAGTATAATTTGATCGGTCATTCAAATTTTTCTAATTATGTTCTACAAAATGAGTTCGAACAGCCAAAGCACGAGCGCAGATTTCAGGATAATGGCGACAGATATAAGTTAGCAACTCAAAAAAATGATCATCACTACGGTTCCAGTAATCAGCTTTTATCATCACCTGATTCAATTCTTCCGCCAAATCTAGATGAATCAAATGTTTTTCACATGCACACCACATCTGGTTACGGGTCGAATCGTAACAGATTAGCAACAAATGGATATGGCTATTCATTGCGTTTACATGATCCAATATTTTTATTGGCAACTTTATCGTTTGTGGCCTATTTAATAAATACTGTACTTGGTTTGGTTAATCGAGTTCATGCACCTACTGTGTTTCATGCTCGGTTTCAAGATGAAAACGAATTAATGAAATCAATCGACCGATTTTTGGGTGAATATTATAATTTAAATACTACGATTTAAATTTTAAAATAATAATTAAAAATTAGATCATTTGTAGAGAAAATATCATAATGTAATTTCATTACTTGAATTTTATTTGACCGAGTCAGCTGACTTTCATTGCATTTCCAAAAGAGTTTCTTAACTTCATCAAAAGTATTTTAACTGGTCTTTAGTTAACCGTTCCGATTTAGAAACTATAAAATTGTTTTGAATGCGAATAATTGAGGAAATATGCAGTGATGTCAAAAAAAAAAACAAACAAAAAAACGAAAGTTGATGAATACGTTAAGCTTTGCGTAATCTACAATTTTAGATTACAACATTGTGTAAATTATTTTAAAATAAACATCCAGTTTCATCAAACACATCTCACTTGTTTTTTCTTTGTTTTTGTAATTCAAAAAGTAGAACAACCAAGCTCATAATATTCACATTCCAAATCGTGTTATACTAGCCATCTGTTTTCCACCACGTTTCTCTTATTATAAGGTCAAGATCATATCAAAGTTTAATGAAAGTGGTAGGTTTTTAAAATACGTTTATAAATTAGGTATATGTATGTATATATTTTTATTTGTTAAGCTAATCTTAGACATAATAATAAATGTAGAATAGTCTTATTTATAAAATATGTAATATAGCAACAAAGGCAGTAAGTAGTTTATATAATAAAAAAGATTAGATAAATATATTGCGTAAAATATTCTTCAATATTGATGTATTTTTGCGGCCATTCTAAATATACGGACGAGACAAATTGAAAATAGCAGTTATTTTATAATTTTTTCAACAAAAATTTCCGCCCCACATTGGGGATTTGTCGCGAATATAATCTCATTTAAATCACGCCCTTCAGATTGAGGTAAATTTTTGTAGTACTTTTTTTTTACTTCATCAATGTAAGAATTGCTTGCTTCGAACGAGTCACAGAGCGCAACAATGCAACCACCCCACCTGAAAAACAGTAATGTATTTTTTATTTTGATTTGTACACAATTTTTAATATATTATATACCCTGCTCCTGTTAATCTAGCCCCAACCCCACATTCATCCGATAAATTTATTAATTGATTTAAATTTTTATGTGAACATTCGTAAAGCGTCTTCAAACTCTCATGCGATTGTCTCATTAATTCCGATAGTAAACGTATATCGCCTCGTTCGGCAGCATCGCGGAAATTAAATACACGTAATGCTTCTTTGGCGACATGTTGGGCACGTTGTCTCAATTTAAATTCATTTAAATGTTTTGTATTAGTAGTCAGCAAAGTTTCGTGAAATTCCTCGTCGGTGACATTTAACTCTTTTATTATATCGTTACGCGAGTATAAATTTAAAGGCAAATTTTCGTCGATGATTTCATCTAATTCTTCAAGCGTACATTTTAGTACTTCTTGAAGGGTCGCCAACCGACTAATGTCACGCCATGGTAATCCTAATTTTCTAGAAATAATACGGCAACCGAGTTGACATTCGACTACGCGTTGATTAAAATCAGAATTTGCCGCCTTATTCGCTTCCGCAAGGCTATTTGCGATCACAAAAACAGAGCTTTGGGGTAAACAAATTGGAGTAGCTGTTAATGGATTCCATTCAATGAATTGAGCACATCCTTCTTGGGCCAGGAACGCTATAGCTTGGTCCATTCCACCTCCTTGCGTTCCAATATATCGTTCACATTTGGCTGAAATTTCGGCAAGTTTTTGTTTGTTTAATGGCATCTGAAATAAAAAATTCAAACACCTTTAAGATAAGTTTAGCAGAATTAAACTTATAATTTACATTATGAACATAAGCAGTGGATAAAGTTGCAGCACTGACTAACGCGCTTGAACTTGATAAACCAGATGCTGGTGGAATATTGCCTGAAACCGCAATCATCATTCCATACTTCTGTTTATCTCCTGTTAATCTTTCGAGTACCCCTTTAACACCACACAAAAAATAATTGTACCATTGTGGTCCAGCATTCTCCGGAGTCTCGATTCTAAGGGAAAATTAAAGCTTTAATAAAGAAAGTTCCGCTTGAAATGAGCTGGAATCACCTACTTAAATGTGTTAACAGAACACTCGAATGGTTTGTATTTTGTATCAATATTTCTCAACTGAACTATGTCATCTTGAGTTTGTGCTACAGCTAAAATGATGGATTGTTCAATGGCCATAGGTAGCACAGGAAAACCACAATAGTCGATGTGTTCGCCGATTAGATTGACTCTGGAATGATAAAAAAAAAATAACACGAACATACAAATAAAAGTGGATTATTTACGATTTAATTGTAATTTTATATTTGTTATTGCTTGATAAGAAATATTTCTTATCTAAAGATGTTTTACTTATATTCAACTGGGGTTTTTGTTATCGGGAAAGTATTTTTGTCTGAGGTGAAGAGGTAAATAGGGCATCCAAGTTCCTGCATTCTAGAAATTAAAATTTTTGTTTCCCTGAAATGTTGTTGTTTTTTGGTTATCCAAAGTTAATGTTATTGAAGGGTATTTCCTAGAAAATAACACTTCATAGATTAAAAACTAATAGAAAAACGATAGATAGATCTATAAATAAGGTAATTAGGTACGCGTAACTGAAACAAATTAGCTGAGGTTACATTTAATTAGGATTCTTTTGCTTTGCAGTCGCCGGCTTTTATTGAATGAGGATAAAATCAATCAATTCAAAATCAGGACCCATTATTACAATTTTTGTTAACCAATGACGGTTAAAGAAAATATTGTAGTGATTGGTTTTGCTACAGCAAAATAATATCAAGTGTGTTTAAAAGTGGACAAACAACCAAATTCAAGGTACAAAATAATCAGTTTAATTTGTAATTCAGACGCTTAACTTTAACTAGGGCTTCAATGGTCCATCTTATCAAATAATATAAGGGTTAATGGGAAGTTTAATTTTATCCTAATTTTTTTTTTTTTTAATTAACACTTACCTTCCTGGAACTTTAACATAAAACTCTGGTGTTCGATTGTATTCTTCATAAAAGTAATCCTTTAACTTGTTTATCCTTTCCACATTTTCGGGTGCTTTTACTACTCTCACAAAGGTGTCATCAAGTTCAACAACATCCAATGACATTTTAGTAGTGTGTGTGACGTATGAAATTTCTCTCAGAAACCAAGTTTTTAATAAAATTTAATTAACAAAACATATTCCGTCTTCTAGTGTTAAAACTCAAAACATTTATTTTTTACAAATTTATAGCTAGCTATGTAATAAAAAATAAGTTGATAAATCAAAAAAACACCAAAATGAGAATTTAACGACTGCTTTATTCCACTTTTCTTATCAATCGGATACAATAACTAACACAATCACAAATACTACACACAAATATTTATTTCCTTCTATAAAGAATTAAATATCACTGTAAGATATTTTCAAAGTTGATTAATAAAAAAAAATTGCAATAACTAACCAACTTGAATATTTAGGAATTACTGGATTGAAGAAGATGAGTTGTTTTGGTAATGCAGTGCAACATAATGTCAAAAGCAATCAGCTGATGGTATTTATTTGACGTCTCACACTTTTTAAACTAGGTAGTGAACAAGAGACAGATATATGTATAATAAAACTACATAACAAATTGATTTATTACTATAATTATTAGCTATTATATATTATTAACGTTAAATTGATTTATTTGAAAATTTTATAATGTAGAAATTAACATAACTTTACATACTAATTAAACATGTAAACTTTTAAATAATTTATCAAGAATATGCAACCTAAAACACAAATATGTATGTACTAAAATTATTTAGAATTATTATTAACTGTATTATCGATCTTGTGTGTCTGAGGTACAAGAAACAAGAGTAGAATTTTCTTTCTACTCGTTAGAATGCGTAAAAAAAATGTGTAATATTTTCAACTAATCTTAAGGTTTGCGACTTTGGTGTATATAATGTTTGAATATTTAGATATTTCACAATTAAGTTTGCACTTATTTTACAAGAAAGTTTTCTTTTGTCATTGGTTTCGTGGTTGGTTTGGTTTTGGACATAAGTTTTTACTGATCGTTTTTCCTTTCAAAATTTTTTGCTTAAACAATAAAGATTTTAACTTACAAATTCAAATAAAAATCAAATTGAGCATTAATTGCTTGGTTCCATTTAACGTGGTAAACCACAAATAAGACTGATAGATGATGATTGATGATAAATGGAACGCATACAATTGTTTGCGAAAGAAACATTTACTTTAAAAAATGTGAAAAAATTTATTAATTTGAAAATCAATAAGCAAGCTAAAGCTTAGCACATAAAATCAATTCAAAAAGCAAGCTACACATAAAATTTAGCAAGTTATGGTAAAAAAAAAATTTTTTTTGTAGAGGGTTTCATAACTAAATATTAGAAGAGAGCGAATCTGCCAATCAGAAACCAACGACCAAACTATTAATGTAAAACTAAATAGTTTAGTTAGAGAGTTACGATTTTGTAATTGTTTGTGCACAACCTATTCTTAGACTTCCACCAGGCGTACGACAGCATTAAGAGGAATACGTTATCGAACGTATTGTCGTAACTGTCTGAATTATAAATAAACCAAGCTATTACCATACGCTCACGATAATTCCCCAACAAACTGGCTTTCAGATCAATTAAGCGAAGACTAAGTATGTATATGGTTGTTGGGGGAGTAGTTTTAGGAGTCAAAGCTTTCTAGGATATGCGATTCTCATAAGACTTCTTCCTAGTGTAGTTACGCCTCCTCGTGGCGACAACCGGGCAATGCATCCTAGAATGTAGCCAAGTAACTTACACGACCGTGCAATGGCGGTAAATCCATTGCCCCAAGCTTTGGTGGGACAACATACGCTGAGAGCTGAGTGGCTAAGGGGGAGCTTAGTCTTTAGTATGTGAACTCCGGGTACCAGGCGACCCCCGGTTTAAAGTAGCCTTCCCACAGTATACCGATCTCTGCTGTGGGTGACCTTCATTTCTCGGATACTCGTGGGATTCAAATGGAAACCGAATTTAAAACAAACATAGAGGGTGATGCCTCTTTAAAAGCATCAACTTCACCAGCTATTGAGTTGGATCTCCTAAGCTATGATGGAATGGTAGATGCCACAAGGGCCACCACTCTTGATTATCTTAACGTCCGGACCAAGGAAAAGGTGGAACAGTCCACCTCTTCTACTACGGACACCTTCTGTGACGACAACATAAGTGTAATCTCACAGTTATCGGGCACCTCAACCATTGGTGTTGATATTGGGAACATGTCCCTCAACGCCGGGGAATGGCTTAAGCTCAACTCCTTCGAAAGAAGGCGTTTTAATAAGGGGCTCAAGGAAGGCAAAACTAGAGAAGAGGCTCTAGCTGCTGCTAAGTCCGCGACCCCTCTGAAAGCATCCTCGGGGCCTGTTGCTCCTACCCTAGACAAGAGGTCTGGTGGTAAGCGTGAGAGGTCTTTCGAGGTTGCTCCGGAACCAAATAAACCACCTGCCAAAAAAGCAAAAGAAGGGCCTTCTCCGGTAAAGCCCTCTTTCAGCCAGGTAGCAGGCAGTGTTAAGCTGGGCATCGTACCAGGTGATCTCAGTGGCAATCCTCTTAGTATGGAGCAAATGGCAAACATACAGGAGTGTGTCATTGACCTCATTATTGGGATGCAAGGCTCAAACCACAAGCCGCAATTCCTTGGCTGTTTCCGGAGAACAGGTTGGCTATTTTTTATATGTTCCGATCATTCCACAGCGGAATGGATGAGGAACAGTTTTGTAAGCCTAAGGGAAAAAATTGGTCTGAACATAACTTTGGTGGAAGAGGATGATTTTCCTCGGCCAAACATCGTTAGGGGGTTCTTTCCACAGAGCCTTAGCTTAACTAGCGAGAAGATTCTCGCTACCATGGCCGCGCAGAACGATGGTCTCGCGGCCAACTCATGGAAGATACTGCAACGGACGACAACTGGCGTACTCGTCCATTTGGTTATGGCCATAGGCGAGTCTTCCATGAAGAAACTACGCGAATCCAACGGGAACATCGCATACCGCTTTGGTAGGATAAAACTCCTTCTCAAGAAGGATTCCCCCTCTACCAACCCAACCACTGGAGTCAGCTCCAGTAAGGAGGGTACTTTACCAGCCCCAGTAGTAGGCACAATCACAGACGAGGAGGCATCCAGGAACAGCAGCGCTATTGAGCATTCTGTTCCTCCTGCCTCTTCGTCGGGAGCACGATCAACGGATCTCTCCGCAACTCCTACTGTGGGATCGAGTAAATCAGCACTCACCCCGAAAATTAAGCATATGGGCGCTCGGGGTGTTACTGGGAAAAGTGGCAGAAACAGGCCAAATCCCGCAAAGCAGACGGCTGGCAAGCAGCCAGGAGCGTAGAGCTCCTTTACCCTAATCATCCAGTATGGCTGGTACTATTAGGGTACTACAAGCGAATCTGCATCACGCAAAAGGAGCTTCGGATACCTTTTGCAACAGGTTCGCGAAACAACACTTAACCCTTGGCCTTATCCAGGAACCTTGGGTTAATGGAGGAAAAATCAGAGGCCTCCACCTCAAGTCATGTAAGTTGATTTACGATCGAAGGGAGGAAGTTCCCCGAGCAGCAATATTTGTTTCATCTAATATTAACGTTCTTCCAATTCCAGAGTTCACCACTAAGGATTTGGTTGCAGTAATCCTGGAGGTTCCGACTAGCAGGGGAATGCAGGAGACAATATGTGCCTCTGCGTACTTCCCTGGTGAGTCGGTTAGTGCTCCACCTGTAGTTGTACAGGATCTGGTGGATTACTGCAACCTAAAAAACAAGCATTTCATCATAGGCTGCGATGCTAATGCACACCATATCATTTGGGGCAGCAGTGATACAAATGGCAGAGGTGAGTCCCTTTTAAATTATCTTATGAGTAGTCACATAGACATTTTAAATAAAGGTTCGAACCCCACTTTCATAAACTCGACTCGGCGAGAGGTGTTGGACCTCACTTTGTCAAGTCAGTTTATTTCCAACTCTGTTGCAAACTGGCATGTTTCAAGCGAAGCTTCTCTGTCGGACCACATGCACATCAGGTTCGATATACCGGGAGTGATCATACAGGCAACAGAGCGTCGTATCCCTTGTTTTACAAATTGGAAAACATATAGGGATATTTTATTTATCAAAGCAGACATGCTGCCAACATCTTTGAGTTCAATTAGTGACCTAGAAACCGCAGCTGGTCTGCTTAATGACGTGCTCCTATCTTCCTACGAAAGCAGCTGTGTGGTGCGTAACGTTGTGGTTAATCGCAAAGTTCCATGGTGGAACGAACAGCTGGCTAAACTTCGTAAGAAGGTTAGGAAATTATTTAATAGGGCAAAGCATTCCAATGAGTGGAATGAATATAGGCAAGCCCTAACCAGTTACAACACAGAACTAAGGTGTTCCAAACGCCTCACGTGGAGGAAAAACTGTGGAAATATCGAGGATATACCTACAGCTGCTCGACTCCATAAAGTTCTAGCTAAAGATCAGTCCAACGGGATTGGGCTTCTTCTGAAATCCGATGGTAGTTATACATCAGGTCGCAAAGAGTCGCTCGAAACCCTGCTTCAAGTGCACTTTCCGGGCTGCACTGTTTGCGACACAAATACAATCACTAACTCCATATCTGGTACACACATGGGTGTAAATATGGGTTGGGTTAATAGTTTATCCGGTAAGCTTTTTACTCCGGATAAAGTCAAATGGGCCATTAACTCTTTTCAGCCTTTCAAGGCTCCAGGAGGGGATGGAATCTTCCCAGCCCTCCTTCAAAGGGGCCTGGACTTGATTACCCCTGCTCTGGTGGCCTTGTTTAGAACTAGCTTCAATTGGGGTCACATACCACAGGCTTGGAGTCAAGTAAACGTGGTTTTTATCCCAAAGCCTGGCAATCGGCCATGTGAACTTCCTAAGTCCTTTCGACCTATCAGTCTTACATCGTTTATTCTTAAAACCATGGAACGACTTATAGATCTTCATATCAGAGACTGGTTAACGGCAACCAGACCTCTAAATCCAAATCAATTCGCCTATAGGAAAGGCAAATCCACAGAGGGTGCGCTGCATCTACTTGTCACCAAGATTGAAGCAGCCTATCGCTCGAAAGAAATTGCTCTGTGTGCATTTCTGGATATTGAGGGAGCTTTTGACAATACTGGATACGACTCAATTGCTAGGGCAATCAAGCGTAGAGGTATTGACGATCCGACTAACCACTGGATTAGTTCCATGTTGGTTAGTAGGAAGATTACATCTAAATTAGGTAATGAGTCAGTCACGATTACGGCAGCAAGAGGGTGTCCGCAGGGCGGTGTCCTGTCCCCTCTGCTGTGGTCACTCGTGATCGACGAGTTGCTTGATAATTTACATCTACTTGGGTACGATGCCATTGGTTATGCGGACGATTTGGTTATCATAGTCTCTGGAGGGCATGAACGTACGATGTCCGCCAGCATGCAACAGGCTTTGCTTGTTATTTCGAATTGGTGCACTGGGGAGGGCCTTTCGATTAACCCTAGCAAAACAGTCCTGGTGCCCTTCACCAAAAGACGTAATTTGAACCTTGGTTCAATTAGTCTTAATAATATAAATATCGGATACTCCAATGAAGTCAAATATCTGGGTGTTGTCCTAGATAAGAAACTAACTTGGAACTCTCATATTACTTCAACTACCGAACGCGCGGCCAGGGCCATGTGGGCCTGCCGGCGTATGTTTGGCAGGACCTGGGGCCTGAACTCAAAAATGATTTACTGGATGTACATCATGATAGTGAGGCCAATTGTAACATATGGGGCAATAGTTTGGTGGCCTAAGGTACAGCAAAAAGTTATTATGAACAAGCTGACCTCATTACAGAGACTAGCATGTCTCGGAATTACAGGTGCTATGCGCACCTGCCCTACGGCGGCAATGGAAGCTCTCATCGGGCTCACTCCACTTCATATCCACGTCAAAAAATCAGCTGCTACCTGTGCAGCTAGATTGAAGCTCGCGAATCAATACAGTCATGATGACCATATGGGTCACCTGGACATTTTGAATGAACTTCCAGACCTGAATATGTTCTTTAGTGTCCCGGACGTTATGCCGAAAGAACTCTGCTTTGGCAGGAATTTCGTGGTAACAATCCCCGATAGAACAGACTGGGATACTGGGTTACCGCAGATGGAACCTAACAGCCTAGTCTGGTACACTGATGGATCAAAAATGGATAGTGGAGTCGGCATTGGTGTCTTTGGACCCAATCACAAAATATCGAAATCACTGGGTACTTACCCCAGTGTTTTTCTAGCCGAAATTCACGCCATCGAAATCTGCGCCTCTATTATTATGACCAAAGGTCTTAAAGGCGCATCCATCCACATTTTGTCTGACAGCCAAGCAGCACTGAAAGCATTGGCTTCTAACTGCTTGGTTTCCAAGTCGGTTCAAAGTTGTTATAAACTGCTACAATCTCTCTCTTGTCAAAACAAAGTAAGGTTGTGGTGGGTGCCTGGTCACATGGGCATCACTGGAAATGAGATAGCCGACGAACTTGCACGGGCAGGCTCGTCGAGTACACTCATTGGCCCTGAGCCTTTTTGTGGTATCCCGTGGGCTTCTGCAACCTACACAATCAGTAAATGGGAAAAAATACAGTGCTTGACTTATTGGAACTGTATTCCCGGCCTTAGACAAGCCAAATCTTTGATCAGACCATTTCACCACAAAAATTTGGCGATCAATTTCAGCAAAGGAAATATTAGGAATCTTGTGAGTTTTCTCTCAGGTCACTGTAACCTGAGATATCATTTGAACAAAATGAACCTGTCCACAGAGACGGAGTGCCGACTCTGTTTGGAAGAGACAGAAACCGCAGAACACATACTATGTGAGTGTGTTGCTCTGTGCACACGGAGGTGGATTCATTTTGAAGAGAGGTATCTGACCCCGGAGAAATGTAAATTGGCCTCTATAAACAGCATTCTCGCCTTTATTAGAGA
The DNA here is from genome assembly GCA_958295665.1 of Tipula vernalis. Classification (NCBI taxonomy): domain Eukaryota; kingdom Metazoa; phylum Arthropoda; class Insecta; order Diptera; family Tipulidae; genus Tipula; species Tipula vernalis. The sequence continues at coordinate 2,304,668 of OY282560.1, forward strand.
GGTGGAGAAGCTCCTGGAGTAACAGTACCCAACAGCACAAAAGATCTTTTAGGTCGTAGTGCTAGCCGCTTTTGGGCAGGGACGAAAAAAAAAAAAAAAAAAAAAAAAAAAAAAAAAGTATGTATATAGTCACCAAAAAGGCAGATGCACGGAGACTTCATTTCAGGAAAAACACAATATAAAAAGATGAATGTAAGAGTTCAAATAGCTATGATCACTGATCACTCAGCAAAACTCCGTTTATGTGGACATTTCATCGAGGATCGCAGTGGGCTACCGAGCATTTTACGCCAATATCAAAATATTCAAGTCTCCTACACGCAAAACTGGACATCTACAAAGCGCTGATAAGTCTAGTTATCACCTTTGGTTGCAAGTCTTGGACACTGACAGCGCAAAACATTCAGAAAATTACTGTAGCTGAGCTTAAGAACATCGGAATAATTCTCGGTCCCATTAAAGAAGGAGCCACAGAGATATCGATAAAGTTGACATAATCGGATTCATAAAATTTTTAAGGATAATATGGTTTGGACACGTACTTCGTTCACAAACTTGGACAACTAAAAGCCTTGGAGTTGGCACCAACGAAGTAGGACCTCGTGGGAGACCACCTACCCGATGGATGAACGACATTGAAAGGAACCTAAACACAATCGGTCACCGTCTCTGGCGTTCTCTTGCGGCGCATAGTGGGCAAAAAAAGACTTTGTGGACGAGAATATTCCTCCACTTCAATTTTTAAGGGATCTGAATAATTTTTTTTAAATCACTCTGGACAGAGTAGGCTATAACACGTCACCGCTACTTCTTCGTTAACCTGTCAACTAACCTCAAAAAATGCAAAGGATTACTGTGTGGAAATTATTAATGGTAGAAATGTAAATAAAAACATAGATTTTTGTTCTTTATTATTTCAAAGATCTATTGGAAATATTTAAACATTTGATCATACATTGGAAAGTTAACAAGAAAGATAACCTTGATCTTGTTCCTGAGGCTTCTAAAAGCCAAACATTTATTTTTATCGGTTTAAGGCACAACTCAGACTTGCAAGTTCTTTCGTTTTGATAGTATTAATTTTCGACCTACTTTTGTGTGCTGAATCCGAATCTAATGATAGAATTTCTCCATCACGTCAGGATTTCGAAATAAACTAATCTAAATGCAACGATTCCATGACATTTGCTCGAAAAACATTTGCTCGAAAAACATTTTCTCGAAAAACATTTGCTCGAACACATTTGCTCGGACAACAATTACTCGAACGTCATTTCTGGTAAAATTAATAATCGAAAAATTATTCAAGAAAATCGGGCGATTTTTTTGAAGAATTTTTCGATTATTAATTTTGAACACTGCATCCTGGTCATATTGAGCTTTTAAGCCCACCTGACATATTTTGCGATATAAACTCTGGCCTAAATGAAAGAAGCAACATTTTTGTTGAGCATCTGGAAAAAATACAGAAACTGCGTTTATAAATAGCTTGTTCAAAATCTGACATTAAATGCAATGGTTTTAAATAAACATTTAACAATTTTAACTGTTCGAATGCCCTTTTGTATGATTCAGTTAATTTGTTCGGTAATAAGACATACACTAATGGTAAAGATTGCTTTTCTTTTATCCGAAATATGGTAAAAAGTTGATTAAAAATTAACGGTATTGTTTTAAAAGTACCTTCAACGAACCACATGTCAGATTGCGCCAAAAAGTGAAGATTTTGTTGGGTTGAGAATATCAAAATTCGAGTTTCGGTAGGCCCTGAAACATTAAATTTTTCTTGTATAATTAAATCAATTAACGATTTCGGAATAACAGCATTTCCTTGTCTTTGTCTGTGAGTTGTGCTCTGCATGGACGGAATAGACAGCATATGGACTCTTACTGGATTATTTATGGCAACAGTAGATTCAGCAATAATATGTTGTGTATTAATATTTGTAGATAGTGCTCTCTTTTTAATTTCAGAAAGGGTTTTTCTAACACCAACATTTGCCGAATCGGCAGCATGATTATGCTCTCCAACTTTCTTTATAATAACATCACCTTTAGTATTAATTCGTGCTTTACATCGCATTGCCGATTATTCGTGCATACCTAGTACGTAACATCATTATGATGTTTATTTTTAATAAATACATAACCATCTACTAGGAAGCATGGCTTATTTTTTGTTGTTTTTAAATTATCCATACTGGTCATCTACAAGGTTAGAAACTTGATTTGATTTTATTATGTTTATTTTATTTTAAAGTTTGTATATTTATCCTTACCAAAATTGTTTAATTTTTAAATGTTGAAATAGTAAACATTAACGTTGAACTAATAAACATTTTGGTTGAAAACATAGACTACTTATTTCAAGTTGTTTTTCGAGAAAATGTTTTTCGAGTAAATGTTTTTCGAGCACATAATTTTCGAGTAAATGTTTTTATAGAATATTTTTTCCGAGTAAGTGTATGGGTACCAAATGCAACAATTCCCAAATGATTTAAAAAAATTACAGAATTAAATCTATCATAAAAAGTTCACAAATTAGAGGACGAAAATGAATTTAGGTGAGACTCTTTTTCTCATGTAATATTTTATAATACTAAACGTGTAACGTAATTTTCATTAGAAATTTTTATTTCTGCATCGTTCGGTATGTTTAAATATTTCGAGTAGATCTTTGAAATAATAAAGAACAAAAATCATTAATATTTTCATACAATAATCCTTTGTCTTTTTTGAGGTTAACGGAAAAGTAGCAGTGACGTGTTGTAGCTTAACCTTTTCAGATTGATTTAAAAAAAAAAAAAAAATTCAGGTCTCTTAAAAATTGCAGTGGAGGAAGAATTTTGCCCACAAAAAGTCATTTTATGTCCACTGTGCGGCGGGTCGACCCGACCTATTTGGAGGAACATAGTTGAGGCGGCCAAATCCCTTCATGCAATGTAGCGCCGGTCCAAGTACATTCCATAAACACAACGATGAAATAATAATAAGTCACAATCAATACATTCCATATTATAATCATTTTAATAATAATATATAAAAATGTATTTGCAACGCATTTCTGCTTTCCCTTTCCAAAGTACAAATTTTAATGATTGTAACCAAATATTTATTTCCTCCAAAAGCTATGTATGTATGTGTACTTACGTAATACTCGTCTTGCTTATATTAATTTATTGTAAGTATAAACATCAGACAATCAAAGTTATTCAAATAAAAAAAATAAAAAATTCTTAGCATAAATATAAACAAATTAAGAGATCCATTTTTTAGTATTATTCTTATCGTTCGATTTGATTACAATTGAATGTGTAGCATTTGACAACATTGTTTGTGCTTTCAGCGAAACGATAAACAATGATCGTCTTAGGCGGATTTTTTAAATTATTTGTTATTATAAACGATAATCGGATGTTATTGTTTTATAATTTTCATTACTAAATTACTGTAAATCAATAATCATTCTGTTATTATCCAAACGAGTAATATGAATCTTGAATCTATTAGTTTTTCTTTAAGAGTATAACTTGATGAATGGCTTCCTACTAATTCACAGCATAGCTCGATTTTGGCTTAAAAAATCACCCCATAAAGTTGAAAAAATTGCAGTAAATATCCCAAAGGCGTGATTAAAAGCCGTCCCAATAATTTACCAAAAATGTGTATAATAAAAAATATCCTACAACCGTAACGAAAATTTTCATCCTTCCTTGTTCCTTTATACATGTATGCACATTTTTATACGTTATGAAATATAAGTCTCCGTAAAGACATAACAAAGTAAAATTATGATTTTCAATTTTTATTTATGTTTTTTATGTTGCAAACGTAAAACTTGAATATAAATACATTGCATTATATTTTGAAAAGGGATTCAAATGTAATGTATTTAAATAATGAGAGAGGTTATTATAGGGTGCATGATTTTAGTTAAAAGAATTTCTGGTTATCGCTTTCCATCGACAAAATCAATTGATAGCATCGACAAAATCAGTTGAATTGTTGAATTTTCACCAAAAGATAGCCTTCATACAAAGGAAATTACCAATGTCATCAGGGGCCCTATTCTCGAATTCCACATCCATTTTCCACATGTGGACATCTGTCAAAATTCGTAAAAAAGTTCGGAAATTTAAATTCCTGTATTTTTGAATTCGCTAAGAGAATATTTCCGAATGGGTATTAAGCAGGTGAAAAAAATTCCCCATATACGAAAACGTCAATAATTACATAGATTTTGACAGGTGTCCACATGTGGAAAATGATTGTGGAATTCGAGAATAGGGCCCCAGTTGTTAAATATTCCTCATTTCCTAACTACATATGTTGTGAACAACATATCGTTTCACAATTTTTATTTTTATTTTTTTATTTGTATAAGAGAGTGAGGTGAATTAGAGGTCGGTGCGTTTGTAAGATTACTCTCTCTTTGTTGTTTTTGTTAGTTAGTCCATTTGCTACAATTTGATTTGATGAAAAGAAATTCCACCACAGGATAGTCTTTTGCTGCGGCAAGTTTAATTAAACTGAAGGTTACTTGGTATCTCGAATTCTGTTCTAGCAGTGCTAGTTTTAGTTTGAAATGTGGATTTTTTTGGCTCTAGATCCATTATATTCTGCTAGACGGGGTCAGCGCTGACAATGTGTAAATTTTCACCATAATAACCCTCTTCGAATGTGAGAGGCGACGTGTTGCGAATCACTGCTCTCTAATCTTAAGGTCTTGACTTCCGTTTCACAATCTGCCATGATTTTGAAAAATCCTACTTTTCATAACAAATTTAGGAAAACATATTTTAATATTGTACGTTCCTCCTCGCACTTTTCATCGTTACAAACAATTTTCTTTTTTTGTTTTATGCAACCAAGGTTTTCGGCTTTTTACAATTGATTGTTTATTTTGTTTTGGACTCTACGATTTTCTAATATTTTCCCTTTTTTGTTTAGATTGGAAAATATTGCGTTTATGTTAAAAATTTTGTGCTCTTTTGAGATAAATATTTATTCACTGGAAAATGAAAAACTAAATCGATAGCACAATTTCAAAAATGTCCTTAATCAATCATGATGTATATCTTATAAAAATAATGTATATGTAGGTATCGTTACTTTGTGTATGACACGGATTAAAGATATCTGCGGAATTTTTTCTCAAAAATTTATCTCGAACTGTCAATTTTGTTTTCACTCTAATTAAAAACACATTAAAATGATTTAATTATCCTTAAAGGAGTACTTTTTTGTTCAATTAATTCTTAAAAAAAGGATTTATACAAAACAATTCGCTGTGCGGAGATTGTTAAAATTTCTTATGTTAATTTTTTTTTTTTTTTGTATTAGGGGCAAGAAAGAAGCAAATTAATGACCCTTTTCAACCACCGCACAATCAATCAACAATTAATTATTCCAATTCAATCCCTAAATTTTATATTTCCAATCATTAATTTAGTATTTTTTTTTCTTTATCAGGAGGATGAATTTTCTTTTAATTTGTCTCTCGCTGCTTATATTTTGTTTAGTGTGGTGAGGATTTTGGAGGATTTACGCACAAAAAACGGGCAAAATAATCAATTAGGACGATTTTTAATTATTTTATTTTTACATTCAATTAAAAAAATTTGTTAATTGAAGGATTAATGTAGACTGAAAATACCCGTAAGCCAAAAATACATAATAATATGTGTATGAGATATTAGATTCTTCCGGATCATAGCCAAATAATTATTTTTTTAAGAAGAGTGAAATGATCAAGAATTCGAAATTTCGATTTCGAACATATAAGGATTATGAACAATTCCTCTGCAGATACGCACATGCCTTTCATTTACGATTTATTAAAATTAAACTGCATTCTGAAATAAAATTGCTGGGTCAATTTATTTCTGGGCATTTCTGAAAATCCGAATCAATAATAATTTAAATTTCACTTAAAACTTATAAAACAGTAGCTCAGAAGAGATGAGCTAACGTAATAAATATAATTAGTATCAGCTACTTATTCAAATGAGCCAAAATTAAAATGATAAGACGCTAGTTAATTCCTAAATTTTGAAGTCCGAACTGACGTGCCTGTAAATTAAGAAGACAAAAATCAAGACAACACAATTTCTAAACTACCCATTCGTTGGTTATAGTTTCAAAATTATTGCACTTTGTTTGGAAATAAACAAGGAATTCTTTTAATACGAAGATTGACAAATATCATCAAATTTGTTTGGCTATTTTAAGAATTGAATTTTAATCGCGTAATATCGCGAGTGCCGTGGCGTTACTTTATACTAAAAAAGGGAAATTACTTTTGTCACCTTATCGATAAAAAATTTGAGTATTTTCTTTGGTTCGTATTTTAATGATGTTTGTAAAACAAGGTTGATTTTAAAGTTTATTTGGTTAATAAGTTTTAAAATCTATTTTAATTGCCTTTTTTTACTTTGTTAACATATGATACGGACCAATACTCTTATAAATTATAGACATTTTTCGGCTTACTGAAACAGTAAGCATCCCCATCTTATTAAACGGGTTCATGTGTTAAATATCAATTGTATAGTCAATGGGCGTTTAGGTCTGCCAAATGCTGGTAAAATGCTGAGTAAAATAAACGTATTGTTTTCTGAATTTAACCAATTTATCGTAAATTCCATGGCAACGTGATGCCACTTTTCCAGCAGAAAATTTTCATTGTCATGTTGACAAGGAGAATTGCGGAGCGACCCGCGATTATAATTTACTAACCATCTGCTCATACACAAAAAATTCAATAAGTAACTACGTAACAATGTTTTTATTGTTATTTTCTTAAAACTCTGAAATGCCTAGTTTATTCTCATTTACGTAAAGTAAAATAAAAAAAGTATAATATCAGAGCCTTCTAGAGTATAGAGCCATAATCTTAATGACCTATTTTTTAGAAGCTTTTTTAATGGTATAACTTTTCACTGATTTCCATAGGAATCCATAGTAAAAATGGTGTTTTTTAGCTTCAAGTTTTTCAATGAAAAAAGCAAAAATATTATAAAATATTTATATAAAAGTTTTCTACATATCTTTAAGAACAATATACAAGAAGGCCATATTGGTATTAAATGAATATTAATTGCAGAAATATTAAAATTAAATTATTTCTAAAATATATTTTTTCGAACTTTCATTTTGAAAAATACATCAAAGTTGGCTCTGACAAATTAAAATAATTCTTGCTAAATTTATCTTTAGTTTTATTTGTGTACGTAAGATGTCTAAAATGGTTACAGAAAAATAACAAAAAAAATTATTTAATCGCAAAATTATCACACGTTTCTATATTTTGTGAATTTGTTTTGCTTTTCCTACAATTTTTGAACTAGAAATTTCCCCAGGTGGTAATTTTTGGTCCGATTTTTCTAAATTTTTACGGCCATCACTGCCATCTATGTAATGTATATTTACTTAATGACCAAACGAATCGTAGTAAGCTTTTATTTCAATTTGACCAGAATGCTGTTGTTAGGAAATTTTTTTAATATTTTGGTTTAAATAAATCAATTATTACAAGAAAATGAAAACGATTTACTTAAACGATATTCATATATGTTGAAATTCAAACATTTATGAAAGTATCTCAGAAATCATAATTAATAATTTGTAACGTTTTCATTTAAAAATTTGTCTTAGGAAAAAAAGTGATTTCCCATATGTTTTGTGTGTTTTACTATGAAAAGTTTCGTTTTTTCCGCTTTTCTAATTCCCTTATAAAAGCTCAGATTTTTTGATTATGGCTCTATAAAATACAGGGTGCTCTGATAATATTCATGAACTCCAGGTATTTTGTCTTAAAACAATTGGTTTTTGACTTATTATGTCTTTCTATAAACTTGTGCAACCTTTCTGCAGCCCTACCGGACTAAATAATCACCTTGAATATTCAAATTTACGGTTTCCTAACAAATTACGAGGTCCCAGTGAACTTCAGCCATTATCGATCAACAGGAATCTAACCCCAAATTTATTTAAAATCTTAGAAAACCGTAAACATATTAATAACCTTGTTTTTATATAAAAAATTAATAAAAATTAGAAAACATTCATTAGATTACATTCATTAATCGTTGAAGTTTTGTAATTGGTTTTCACATTCGTTTAAAATTAAACTAAGCTGGCGATTTGTTGCCGATTTTGGTTGTTATGAACGATCGGAAGTTGGGTACTTGTTTGCAGTTTATAGTTGTTTTTACGGTTTCCCTTTAAATTGGTAAAACTTAACTTCTTTAAACTGGAATAAATATACAAATGTAGTTAAATCAGTTGAATTGAGAATTCAACGTATCATTGCTACGAGTAATATAGAACTCAAAAAATATATAAACAACTAATATTATCACTAATATGAAAACATAATAATAAAAAAAATAATTTAATTTAATTTTTGTTATTTCTGAATTATGTATGCAAAATAAAAACAAAATATTTCATTAAAATTTAGTTTTTGTGAAACATAATTTTGAGAGACGACACACCAGCAAAATACAGTTTTATCAGTCATACAAAAAATAAAATAGATTTGAATAAAATTTAAGATAATTTTTTACATCTTCTTCTTCATATTTTATATTATGTAGTTGTTTTTATGGTTTAAAAGATGATAATGAAATGGCAATAGGATTGTCTTCATTGTACAAATGAATATATAATTTGGCTTAGTAGATGTGATTTATCAAATTTTTTTTAAATAAAAATTATTGTTGAGGAAATAGCTTGGATTATGTTATGAAAGTTGATAACAATAAAAGATAATCAAAACAAACAAAATATTTTTTTGGTGGATGATTGAAATTTCCAATTTTGATTGGTAATACATACTTAAAATATTTTACATAGTCATTAAGCATAATATGCCTATTGCGTATTTTCATTGAATACAAAATCTATACTGCTGCACTTTTACAGGGTGTTTCAAAATTGAGTACACAAAACGCTTCATAGTTTCACGAATGAATACGTTTATAAATATTATTTTAGATTCTTTAATTTAGTAATTTATAGTAAAATTATAGTAATTAAGTAAACTGATAATTGTGATCTTTTTGTGGAACAAATAAATTCGTTGTGCGTATAATTTTAATTGGTTATTTTATTAAATATCCAGAGTTCAAATAGTTATTTTCGTACTAAGCGGCGGTGATTATGCTTTTTTAAGATGGAAGTTTTGTCAAAGCCGGGGGCCATATTTTCACCCAGAGGAGAAAATCTTACCCAAGCGTTGCGCGTAACGTTTTTTCATTACCAAAAAAAAAAAAGCTTGGTCATTCGCACCATTTAAAAAAAAATAACGAAACGTCTTTCATTTTTTACCATTTTTGACCATTACAATAACATTACATATAACACCACTTGGTACGCAAATAACTTATTTCTGTGTAACAGACCAAGTGGGGAAATTGACTTGAATATATTGCATTTTAATATCCTTTGTGCCTACCTTTTAGAAATATATTATCAATTTACCTTATGGGTAGTGAAATTTTATTTTTTTATTCAAGAGGCAATGAAAACTGTCTAATTGTCCTTATTGTCTATTTGCAAATTGGAGTTACCGTCAGATTTCCTTGAAGACTAAAATTTAGATCATTTAAAAGCAAAAATACATCTAAATGTTTTTTAAAAGTTTTAATGCTCAAAAACATTAAGACATTAACATTATATATTAACATTAAAACATAAACTTAAACATTTTACCGACCTGTAAAATTCTTTGGAGTACCGATGGCTGGGAAACACTGGTGGTTATGTTAAATGACGTTTGGTCCAATATAAATGCTTTGTGATTTTTAAAGTGTGACTTTGTGAAAATATTCTTTTGTTCCAGTGAACACACTTAGATTTTTTTAAACTGTGATGTTTCCACTTCAAAGTGGTGTAAAGTAAAAAAAAAAGGGTTTAGGAAACATTTAAAAATGTTTTCAATATTTTCTCTCGTCTTACTCGACATTCAAATATCTCAGATATTGAAAACATAAGTATTTCTGTTATTAAATACATTATATTAAAAATCATATTTCCTTTATTTTACCGAAAAAAAACTGTTAAAAATTATTGGCATAATAAACACTACTAACAATATTTTCTCATTAGTACAAAGTTTTCGAATAGTCAAGTACGATGAACATCTTCGGGTCTATTATGTTGGCACAAAATATTTCTAAGTTTTACATTAAAACTATTATAAGCTTAGTCTAAGTCAAAATTATTTAATTAAATATATGAAACAAATAACAAACGAAATTATCAAATTAGTATTTAAATATTTTCTATATGTACATATATCTGATAGTGTAATAAAAAAACTTTAAAATACATTTTCATATATTAATTAAACAATTTTTATTTGGTTTAGGGCTCTTTTTATTTCTCTTTTAATTAATTAAGGCTTTAGCTTTCAAACCCTATTCGAGTTCATTTTCAAAAGCGTAATGAAAAATATATCAAAAATTCCTTCTTTTATACATAAATCAAAAAATAAAGCAATCACAAATTTTATTAAAACCGACTTTTCATGGAAAGAGCCCTAAACCAAATAAAAATTGTTTAATTTATAAATATTAATTGGCTCATAAAAATAAAATACATTTTCATATAATTGTATTATTTTAAACCACCATTTCGCTCCAAAATTCTATAAACTGCAGAAATATTTCTGGAACGAAAATATACTGCGTAACATCATCTGAAGAAATATTGCGTGGTCACAAGAAAATCGTTTCTTTAGAATTAGATAATAGTATTCAAGTTCCCTGGAAGAAGTAAAGCGATGCATTCAAGAAAACGCAAACAATAGATTTATAAATTGTTTTCTATAGTCAAGAAATAGCAAGTTTTGTTTAAGAGTTAAACAGATGCATTCAAGAAGACCCACCGATTAGATTCAGAAATTCATTTCTCAAATTTTGCATATAAGCAACGGATGCTTACAAAATATCTAAACAAAAACTAAAAAATATTTCAACATAATTTCTCACCATAAGAATTTTTAGTTTTCAATAAAAAGAATCGGTTTCTACAAACAAACCGATTTCATTAAACTTAAAAAGTAAGATTTAACCATGAAGAAAAATCATATTCTATAGCATAGATTCTCATACTAAACAAATAAAGATTATTTTAATATTTTAGATAGAACAATTTCGTTTAGCACTTAGGTTAGGTTAGGTTGGAGTGGCTGCTTACGCACACTTAGACCGGTGACGGTCCATTGTGATACGACAGGATGTATCCCCTTTTACCCCTATTGGAACCATTTCGAGCTACTTATGTAGCGTAAGACGTCCCGCACTTTAATGTTTTCGAGATCCGAGAGGCAGTCCATCCTGAACTTACCTAAGTGTTTGTGCCTTCTGAGAGCCAATGCTGGACACGAGCAAAGGAAGTGGACCAACGTCTCTTCCTCCTCTTCGTCCAAACAGCTTCTGCAGAAGTCATTAGCCTCCAGACCCAGCCTTCTTGCATGTTCTCCAAAAAGGCAGTGTCCCGTGAGTATTCCTACGACCGTTCTTAATTCACGTCTGCGTAAGGATATTAATGCCCTAGTGCGCCCCAAGTCCAGCTTTGGCCAAACTTGTCTTGCAACTCTACAAGTGCTTGTCTCAGCGCTGTGATAGGCCTCCCCAGACTTGCCCTTTCCGGTTGCAGCTGGAGAGTCGTACCATGCCTAGCAAGTTCATCTGCCCTGCAGTTCCCCATGACGCCCGAGTGACCTGGGACCCAGACTACCTGGATGTTGAAATGCTCACCCATCTCATTTAGAGATGAGTGACAACTCAACGCCACCCGTGACGCCAAAGACACCGATTCTAACGACCGGATCGCCGCTTGACTGTCCACATAGATTGTGATATCGTCTGAGGATAACACATTATGCTTCAACCACGTCATGACCTCCTCAATCGCTACGACTTCAGCTTGGTACACGCTGCAGTAATCAGGGAGACGAATAGAAATATTTACATTTAATTTGTCACAGAATACTCCAGCTCCTACTTTGCCGTCTAGCTTGGAGCCATCTGTGAAGAACTGCAACGCTTCAGTTTCCGATGACGGTCTATCCCTCCAGGATTCCCTTGAAGGGAAGGAGGTCCGAAATCGCTTCTCGAAGCGTAGAGTAGGTTTAATGTAGTCAAGATTCGCCAGCTCATCCTTCAACGATCTGACGATAGTAGAGTGTCCTATACTAAGACACCTCCACTGAGAGACGGCTGCAAGTCGTACAGCCGTATTTGCCGCCATCTGTTTGCCAAAAATGTCGACCGGAAGAAGGTGCAACATAACCTCTAAGGCACTTGTCGGTGTCGACCTCAATGCCCCGCTAATAAGCATACAGGCCGTTCTTTGCACTCTCTCAATCTTACTTTTGTAAGTTACCTTATCCAGAGCTGGCCACCAAACACCCACCCCGTACATGAGTACAGGTCTCACTACGGCGGTGTAGAGCCAGTGTACCAGCTCCGGCTTCAGACCCCATCTATGACCAATGGCGTTCCTACAGGAGTACAAAGCAATAGTAGCTTTGTTTATTCTCTCCAACATGTTGGGCTTCCAACTAAGCTTACTGTCCAAGATAATGCCCAGATATCTAGCTCTATCAGTAAAAGCTAGTCTCGTGCCATTTAAGGTAGGAGGGACAACTACCGGGATTTTGTATTTCTTAGTAAAGAGTACCAGCTCTGTCTTGGACGGGTTAATACCAAGTCCACATTTGCCAGCCCATTTCGTAACGATGGTAAGCGCATTCTGCATTACGTCTACAATCGTGCCCAGGAATTTCCCGGTAACAGCTAAAGCTACGTCATCTGCGTACGCAATAACTTCAATACCCTCTCTCTCCAATTCAAGTAGTAACCCGTTTACCACTATGTTCCAGAGAAGAGGGGACAGAACATTCCCCCCCCCCCTGCGGAGTTCCCCTAGTTACTCGCCTCTTGAAGGTGGAGTCCCCCAACTTCGAGCTAACAATCCTGCTTCCCAGCATATAATTGATTAACCCTGTCAGAGGAACGTCCACCTCCAAAAATGACAATCCCTCCTTGATTGCCTCCGCTTTCACATTATTAAAGGCGCCTTCTATATCCAGGAAGGCCACCAAACAGAATTCCTTCGATTTAATCGATTTCTCAATCGTAGACACCAAGGCGTGCAGAGCAGTGTCCACAGATCTACCCTTTGTGTACGCGTGCTGAGACGATGCTTACTTCCTGGCACCTATTTTATCTCTGATGTATACATCCAGCAGCCTTTCCAATGTTTTCAAAAGAAAGGATGATAGAGTTATTGGTCTTAGGTCCTTAGGATAGACATGTGAGCTTTTCCCCGCTTTCGGTATGAACACCACATTGACCTCCGTCCAGTACCTAGGAATATAGCCCAGCTTCAAACACCCTTTGAATATAGCTTTCAGGTAGGGAAGAATAATTACTGAGTTGTTTTGAAGTTCCGCTGGTATAATTTGATCCGGACCAGCCGATTTAAATGGTTTAAAACCCCTCAGTGCCCATAGGATCCGTTTTCTGGTTACGATATCCTCTGTGGTTACTGACAGTGATTCCTGATGATTGCTACGCACCAACAGGTCTTCAAAGCTCCCTGGGAAGTGTGTCTCGAAGAGAAGCTCCAGAGATTCTCCAATAGAAGCTGTCCAAGATCCGTCCGGTTTTATCAAAAAACTAGGACTAGATGTACTTTTGGAAAGAATCTTCCTAAGGCGGGAGGTTTCGGATACCTCTTCCATATTATCACAGAAGATTCTCCAAGACCTCCTTTGTGCTTTTCTTAATTCTTTCTTATAAATTCCGAGTTTCTCCTTATAGGAGTCCCAATTCTGAGCCTCCCTTGTATTTTTGGCTCTATTAAAGGCTATCCTACAAGCCTTACGATAGGTTCCCAGTTCCCTGGACCACCATACCGGTTATTGCCTACCCCTAGGCTTAGCCAGTGGGCAGGCAGCGCGAAAGGATCGGTTGCATGCGCTAGTAACGCTAGCCACCATGTCCTTCAGCTCCCCAACGGTCGTCGGGGGCTCCATAGCCCTCGTCGGTAACATTTCCTCCAATAATTCCCCATATTTGCTCCAGTTGGTCCTTCTAGGGTTCCTGAAGGCTTCCCGAGTAGCAGGGTGAATATCGAGGCTATAGGTTAAATATCGATGATCAGAAAAGGAGTGTTCCTTATCCACCCTCCAATTTTTAACCATATGAAGAATATTATTTGAGGCAAGGGTCACGTCTAGAACCTCCTGCCTGTTACTAGTAATAAATGTGGGTTCCCGCCCAATATTACACACTGAAAGGTTAGTACTCATCAAATAATCAAAAAACGACTCACCTCTTTCATTAATGTCTGTGCTTCCCCAGATAGTGTGATGCGCATTAGCATCAACTCCCAGTACCACACCTACCTTTGATTGTTCCGCTTTACGGATCAGCTCCTCCAGGTTATCCGGAGGAACCTCCTTCTCCCGGTCCATGTAGGCTGAAACTAGCCAGAATCTACAAGTGCCTACTTCCAGGCTAACTGCAGTAGTGTCACCATTGCTGTATTGAGAGAGAAGGAAAAGATTAATATTATTTTTCCCAAGAATACAAGATCTGATCTTCCCAGACTTACTAGAGGATATAATTTTATACCCCTTGGTTCTGAGGCCACAGATCCTGTTGTTGTTAATCCAAGGTTCTTGGATTAATATCACATCCTCACCCGAACTAGTCAGCCTGAGGAGTAGAGCTGCCGAAGCAGCCTTAGAATGGTGAAGGTTAATTTGTGTTATCTTAATCATAACCATTTAACCTCTACCTATCTCTATGGTATATTCCTGCTACCGCAGGAATATTATTTCTCGGTATTTTGGGGTGCGCCCGATCCACCCGTCTCGCCACCCCTCATACTCTCTGTAGAGGACTTGTCAGTGCCGACCCGTCTGGCCGGGCTGCCGACAGCCTCCTCCATCGGTACACCAGCTCCTTCGCTTATGTGCCCCTTCTTATGCTTCAAGGGAGGCCTTGTCCGACCGAGGTCGCCGGCTTCACTCTCCCCCATACCCTCAGCTTCTCCCCCCATGCTGCTGGTACCCCCTTCAGGCCTGGGCGGGTTGCCACCATCCTCGTTTAGCACTTATTCATTTTAAAAAAAATGATACACAAATTTTCTTGAATTAATCCGTTTTTTCTCCATATTAGAAATTATTTTTTTTCCATATAGTTAAAAGAAATGTTAAAGGAAAATTCAATGATGGTAAAAATTCCCGTTTCCATTCCATTTGTCAAATTTCATCATAAGCCGTTTTGAAATTTTTCGTTTTGTGACTGTTGCGGGATTTTTATTTGTTTGTGTAAAAATAATAATTATCAGAATGACTTATTTACAAATTGAGGTGCTGTTGATAGTCCCGCAGCATGTGTCAACTATGGCCGAATTACTCGAAGTGAAGATATCTAATTTATCTATGTAGTACCAAAACAGGTTATAAATCATAAATTACCATGTCAATCAAATTTATGAATTCGACTTGACTAATTTGTAAATATTTTTTGTAATCGATATACACAAACTGGCAAACTGCATTATTTTTGCTTTATTTTAAGTAAACACACCATTAATCCGCTGTAAATTTATTCCTCATACTATATGTTGTCGTTAAATTGTCGTAATATTATGTATTTCTTCATTATTTTATTTATTTTCTGCGAGATAAAAAAGAAATTTCCCGAATCAATAAAAAATATGTTATTTTTATTAAGATTTGTTTATTGGTTTTGTTGTTGAAATCATTGGGCTTTTTCGTTTTTTCGATAATGAAACTTATAAACAATAATAATTGATAATAAAAAAAATTAAAATTTTGTAAATGTATATCCAAATACATACATGTCGCCCAAAACAAAAAAAAAAATAGCAGTACTCGAAAAGACCACCCGCGATATTTTCATGTCTTATTGTTTGTAATTTTTTTTTTGCATTTCGATCTTTTAAAGGTTGTATGTTTGTTTAGTTATGCGGTTGTTTTTTGGGTTTGTTTTTTATGATTTTATTGTAGCAGCGACGTTTTCATATTTTTATTTTGTGTTTATTATGATACGAAAATTTAAAAAATGTTTATGTTCGATGTTTTTACAACTGCTCGTCCAACACAATCGTTACATTAAGTTCCAAATTTACCGGGAGAGGAAAATTCCTATTTTAGAAAGTTCTATTTGATGTTGCTGTTGATAAACTGTATTTAATATATAATATTGTTTATTCAGTGTGACATAGATGGCCAACGAATAGTTTGCCCGCAGGCCTTGAATTATCCAGGGGGCTATTTGTGAATTCGATCCGAACGTATACGTTTCTTCGAATTATAAGATTCGATCTGATCAAATTTGACCCGGACTGGTCCATTTAAACCGCGCACGTAAACCGAATCGGTAAATTTTTTTTTTCTAGGTTGGTACAACCTTCTTTGACATGCGTGTGACGTTTGAGCAGAATACGTCTATTAGTGTAAGTCTGGTTTGCCTGGCGATTTTTACTATGGAAAAAAAATTGAACAACAAGTTTGCTTGAAATTTTGTGTTTCCAATAGAATTACGGCTACGGAATCATTGAAAATGTTATAGAAGTGTTTTTTGAGGAGTCTACTATATCGAGAACACAAGTATTTGAGTGGCATAAAGCAATCAGTGAGGGTCATGAGGTCGTAGAAAACTTGCCTCATGCGAGCCGTGCATCCAGCTCTGTTAACGACCATAACATCCAAAAAGTGATGAAAATTATGCTCGAAAATCATGGTGTAGGCATTAGAGAGATATCAGAGGCTCTTAACATCTCTTATGTAACTCTCGACTAGATGCTTGCCAACGTAGCTGATGACCCTACATTTATCAAACGGATTTTAACTGGTGACGAGACGTGGGTTTATGAATATGACGTTGAAACTGCCCAACAATCTAGCAAATGGCGCGCCAAAAATGACCCAAAACAGAAAAAACACGTCAAAATCGGTCGAAAATCAAGGTAATGCTCATTCTTTTCTTCGATTACCGTAGTGTGGTTCACCATGAATTCATTCCGTAGATAATGCGCCGTCACATTCCAGCCTGATTCTGACTGAATTTTTGGCCAAACACGAAACAAAAGTCATCGCTCGGCCACTGTACTTGCCAGATTTGGCTCCCTGTGACTTTTTCCTGTTCCTGAAACTCAAATATCCGCTCCGGGGAACACGCCAGTCGATTGAAGCCATTAAAAGAAATTCCCTGAAGGAACTATAGACCATCCCGGCCGAGTGAGATGTGGATGGAAAAATTGATTAACCATTGGCATGCTTGTATTTGCTTAGGAGGAGCCTATTATGAAGGCAATAATAAAGATTTGTATTAAAATACATAAAAATGTTAGTTATAATTGTGTATATCCATTTTGCTTGTGTATATTTTGTCACTTATAAATTTATAATAAAACAACTTACGTTATTTTTAAATAATTTTAATTGAAAAAAAAAAAATTTTCCTTATAGTAACAATATTTTTAAAAAAATTTTTTAGAAGATCGATTTCGGATTGACTCCTTCTTCGGTTCTTTTTTAACAACTATTCTTTAAAAAAGAACCGAAGAAGGAGTCAATCCGAAATCGATCTTCTAAAAAAATTTTTTAAAAATATTGTTACTATAAGGAAATTTTTTTTTTTCAATTAAAATTATTTAAAAATAACGTAAGTTGTTTTATTATAAAAAATAAAAATGTTGTTCTTTTTACCAATCCGGGTCAAATTTGATCAGATGGTAAATAAGAAACGAAGAAATTGAATTCAATTCAAATAAGAATCCAATATACTTCGGGGAATCGAATACGTTAAAATCGAATTCACAAATATCCCCCTGTTTACATTAAATGTTTCGTTCTCGAGAGGCGTCAAACACTCATCAAACTGTCGCACGCACAATGTTTGAACGACATTTGCTTCCTGACATATTGTAATGCTACGACTTGAAATTTAATAAGTTAGAACAAGAAATTTACTAAATCTATTGAAGGTGGTGAAATACACAAGGAAAATTTATTTTCTACAAAAATAAGCAAATTAAATTTACATTTTAAAAGTTTTATGGCAAGTAAATTTGCCGTACATAAATCAAAAAAAAAGTTTACATAAAATGTGAATTCCGCTTTTGGTTTCTCCTCGTACATTTTTGTTTAAATTTAAATGACTTTTTTGTACTTCGACCCTCGGAATTTTTATGTGACTTTTTTTTTTTAAACTTTAATATATTTTTACGTTTTTCTAGTCGTTTTGCCATAATATATTCGTTAACGAAAAAAAGTTAAGCTAAAGTTTAATGAAAATATTTATTTGTTTGGAAAAATGAATTATTAACTTTTGATTGTTGTTTATCTTTAGTGTTTTATGTAAATGATTGGTTTATGTATACATGGTACAAACTGGGATTTACATTTTTCTTTTTTCGTAGAAATTGAATTATTTTAGTTACGAAAGAAATTATTAAATATGTCGCGTCCTTTTAAAGTATACTAATGTAAACACGCAGAAACAAGTTCTTATCTACATAAATTATTTGAAACTATTTTAAAGTATAATACCGAACAACATTTTTTCTATACTTCTTGATTATATCTAAAATTCTATTTAAATGAGCGTGTTACGTCAAGTATAAGCAAGCCCAAGCCATTTTGTTTTTGTTTTCCAGTTATTTTACTATAATTATAATTACATCAATAATTGAACGATGAGAAAATTTTCCGGCTGATTCAAGCTTCCCTTTTATAAATTTAAAAAAAACTAAGTGAAATTTCAATTTATTATTCCGCCATTCCAATAAGGATTTGATTAACATTTTTTTTTTTTTAACTCTAAGTTTATACACTTTAACATACTATAATTGACGTCTGTGTTCAGGTATAACAAATATTTATTGTTTTTGTCCTGAGCGAAATAGAAAAAACTCATCAATAGGGAGTTTGATCGATCGGTGACATTTGTTCATTGCTATAAGATCAAATCAAGGAGAAAACATTATATTGTATAATGATTTAATATGCGGAACATGATACTTGGGAGATATTCTTCTGTTTGCTTTGTACGAAGGTGTTACGTATACAAAATATGAGCAAAAATAATAAGAACAACTTTAGGAGCGTATATAAGTACGAGTAAATAATGCTGTTTGATGTACCTTTAATTGACATTTTATATACACGATTCGTTTTTATGAATTGTATCCCCATTTAGGGATTGTATAAAATCAAGCTGTTCTTTTATGGATTCCGTGTTAATTAATTACATGGTTTTATGAAGAGACGGCCTGTAAACACATTTAATTATTGTTATTTATTATCTTATGAAAAATTTGCTCTTGCAATATTAATTTGAATCGTAATCTAAAGTTCATGGGAAATATTTTTTTATATACAGTGCTGGTAAAAAAAATATTGGGCAAACAAATTTATTGCAAATTGGAGTCTTTTTTTGCTAAAATTACAAAACTTTTGAAAGCAATTGGTTTATTGTTTCATTTTAAATACATGTATGATGTAATTTTTTGAAAAAAAAAAAATTGACTGCAATTTAGGGGCAAAACACCGAAAAATACCAAAATATTCAAAATACGTTGATTGGTGTTAAAGTAATGTAATAAATTAAACACTTATTTTTTATTTTTTTTTTGTTTTTTATTGATTTATAGAAGTTCAATCTTTAATATTAATATTTTGTTGAACCGCCTTTTGCTTTTATTACAGCGATACACCTCCGTTTCATTGAATTTGATAAATTTTTCAAAGTCGCAGGAGATATGGATTCCCAAATCATCATCAACAAACTTTTTAAAGCTTCAATCGATTCTGGGCGCTTCCTTGCTACTTCTAGCTTCATTATAGACCAAATATTTTCAATTGGATTTAAGTCTGGACTATACGGTGGCCAGCTCAACACATCGATACTTTTTTCTTCGAAGTACTTTTTTACCTTTAAATGAAGTGATAAGAAAAAAAACAAGTTTTTAACAAATTATTTATGTTTATCTGAAAGCCAATTTGTCTATCTACAATTCAAAATTAATAACTCACAATTTTGGCGGTATGGCACGGAACGTTACCCTGTTGAAAAATAAATTTGCAAGTCTCGCCAAAAGCTTTAAGGCAGAAGGCTCAAATTCGTTCTGAAGGACCTGCAGATAAACAGCTGCTGTAACGCTGGAACTAAGGAAGCACAATCAACCGGTTTCATTTCCAGAAAAGCATCCCCAGACCATAACTGCTTCTTTTTTTGGTGGAAGTCTCAAAAGACATTCGTTGCTAAGTCTCTCGCCAGGTTTTCTCCTTGCGAGAATTCTTCCATCTCCAACATGCAGCTTGAATTTTGATTCATCGGAGAAAATCACATCATTCCACATCTCTGGAGTCCAATTAACATGCTCCTGGGCCCATAGCAAACGTTTTTTTTTCATTAGTAATGTGAACTCAGGCTTCTGGACTGGTTTAAGAGCTCTCAAACCAGCTTTAACAAGTCTTTTTCTCACTAAGCCGGCTGAAATTTTTTTTCCCTTTGCTCGCTCAAGATCCTGTCTTATGTCCGATGAAGTTTTTAAACGGTTCCGACGACTTTGTAATAGTATAAAACGATCTTCCACTGGCGTTGTCTTTCTGGGCCTTCCAGAGCCTTTCTTTCTTTGTGTACCGCCCATCTCTCGATTTTTTTTAATATTCCACGCGACAGTACTTTTAGGAATGTTTAATCTTTCACCTATTTTACGCGTGGTTAAATTTTCTCGCGCCAAAATAAACATATTGCTTTTACACTGGTCACTAACTTTTCCCATTTTTTTAACTAAAATTGCACTTTATTCTTTATTTGTCTAGGATCACTTACAGAATAACTTAATCTTACAAAATATGCACTATTTATACTCAAAACATAAATTACAGGCAATAAAACATCTGCACCCTAATGACGGCCAAGAACGGTAGGCGTAAAAAAAAATAATTGCTTGCCCAATTTTTTTGCACATCAGTTGCGGGGTTGTACCGGTGTAATAAAAGCAACAGGCGGTCCAACAAAATATTAATATGAAAGATTGAACTTCTATAAATCAATAAAAAACAAACAAAAAAATAAAAAATAAGTGTTTAATTTATTACATTACTTCAACACCAATCAACGTATTTTGAATATTTTGGCATTTTTCGGTGTTTTGCCCCTAAATTGCAGGTCAATTTTTTTTTTCAAAAAATTACGTCATACGTGTATTTAGAATGAAACAATAAACCAATTGCTTTCAAAAGTTTTGTAATTTTAGCAAATAAAGACTCCAATTTGCAATAAATTTGTTTGCCCAATTTTTTTTTACCAGCACTGTATTATGTGCGTTCTGTGATAAAACTATTATGAACTTCACAAATTAACAACTATTTTTAAATTACTTTTTTAAATATATCGAATTATTTTCTTCTAAGTGTATTTGTATAAAAGTTTTTGTAGTTTGTAACACACAGGTGACAGGTGTATTTCTAGTATTAAACCTTTTAAATAAACAAAACCTATTAAAATCGCGTTATTTCCTTTTTATCCGTTTTTATTGTCATTACCGCTGTTTGGTTCCGTTGTTGTTCTCATTTCTGTTGTTGACTTTCTTATTATGCAAATTTTTATTTCTTTATTTCCAATTTAAAATTCCATTTAAAAAGTCATTCTTTAATGTTGTTGGTTTTTTTCTTATTTAATAAAAGGTGTTAAGGTAAAGGTTTCTCTGTATTATCGTTTATAGTTTAATTTTTGGAAGAATTTTGGTTTCTTAAGAATTTTTTGAAAATGTACATTAAGACAGTGTAACATGTGGTTGAGTTTAAAGGAATTTTAAGAGAATTGGTTTAGGTTATATCTATACACAATCACAATTTGCTACTGCTTAAAAGTAAAGTAAATTAAAAAATCAATTGAGTGGAAACAACACTTTAGGACGGAGTATTTGTACCATCCATTTTGGTTTGCAAAATTTGCGCCTATTACCTTCCTAAATAAACCTTCCACGCATCTGCTTAACCCAAGAAAGATTACAATCAAATCTACTGTACGAGTACTAATTGAAAAAATTGAAAGAAAATACAAACCGTAAACATAAAAACAATTCCATTAGCACCTCACGATACACTCACCCCAACTGTATTTTAATTTAAAATTTACGTTAAAAAAAAATCTGTCATAATCGTCGCCCGAATTCAAATAGAGGCATCAAATAAATTAAATTGGAACAGGAAGAAATTAATATGTTTTTTGTTTTTGTAATTTCACGGATCCCTTCTCAATCAAATCAATCATTCTGTCGTAGCTGATATTATATTTTTTTTTTTTTTTTATGGTAAAATTATCTAATGTCTTTAAGGATATTTTTTTGAGTTATCGTCACCTTTCTTCATTTTAATTTTTAATAAGGGTAAGTAAAAAATTACTCCCTTTCTGTACTGTATAAATCAAATAGGTACACTTATTGTAAATAATATTTATCTAGTTATAACAACTTGCTATAAAAGTGTTTCGTTTTAATCTAAAAATATAAACAAAATTTCAAAGTGGTTTCCAAACTCTTTAATAAGCAAAATTGGTATAAATGTGTGTATGGGATGTTATATACAAAACCATGAATCATACTTACAAATCCCAATAATAAATTACACAACACCAATAAAGAAAACCTACCTTTAACGAATTTTGACTTTTTCAACAATTTCTCAATTATATTTCAATCTTCAGCTTTCTCCAAAGCATCTCAACTCTGAAACGTAAATATGTATATAGAACAACATCTCAAAGAATAAGGAACATGTATAAGAGGGTGGATTGAAAAGTCGGTATACTTTCAGGAAAACATGATATAGTCAAGGTCGGAGGATTCTGTCTAATATTAATATTTATTTGTAGCAGATTTTTATTATATCTTGGAAATTGATAGCTTTTTATGTAGGGAAAAAGATGTATGACTTCTCTATGAAAATAAGTAAAGTAGTTTTCATTTAGTTGAATGTCATAAACATATATTATAAGGGATTTTAAAGTTTTCCTTTTTACAAAATTTACACGAATGTGTATAAGATAATACAAATTTATTTTTGTTTAAAAATTTGTAAGTTTTAAAATAAAGATGGATGTAAATCTAAAATATACCATATACCTTAGAGGTAAGTTCGGTTGATTATTGTGCGTTTTATTTATAACAAAAATAATTTTATGCCCAGTTTTCTGGTCTTCCCAGTTTCCCACTTTTCAAAAACCACATTGAAGCAATACATAAACCAATATTTCTAAAAATTTTTATATAGTAACATAAATTAAATTTTTTTTTTTTTACCTTCGGAAGACCATAAAATAGAGGAAAATAAAAACATATCCTACTTACAATTCTGGGGTATTACCGTTCCGTAATTCACTGAACAAAATTTTCCTTTTTATGATATTACCCCAAAATGAGAATACCTAACTCAAAAACTTATGGTAAAAAAATTATATGAAAGCAGTAGTCGTCATCATCATCCCATTTAAATGGAACGTGTGTGTTTAATAAACTTGAAACAATTTATAAGAAAAAGATTTACTTTACTTTCTTCGTTTTTCATTTTATATTTATTTATTTTTAGTTGAGTTCAGCAAAATTTCGCGGTAATAAATTTTCTGTATAAATAAAAAAAAATCCCTCTCTGCTCATGTATAAAATGTCTTAGTACAACGGTTGTTGTAAATTTTCCCTAAAACATACTATATAAAATAATAGCAATCGAAATTATACGATACAATACTTTTACCTATGTAATATGTATGTAGTAAAGTATGTATATATGAATGTATGTAATATGTATCTGATACAGTTGTTTACGATGTCGAGTATTCAAGGGTTGATTTAAAAGTTATTATTATATAAGAATCTACAATCTAGAATATGTGTTCATGTACGAACTATTAAATTTTCGTGTTTATAGTAATTCAGGACGCTGTAAAAAAAAAATTATGCGGAATCATGTCTAAACAATTCATGAATGCCACTATTGGACCAACGATACTTACCCATAACAATAAGAACGCTTACCGCCAAATTAGCCTGAGATGCCTCCCCCTCCCCCTCCCTAAAAAAGCGTTCTACTCATTGTACCACAGAGAGCGACGAAAGTACTGTAAATTTGGGATTTTCGCGGATTCGTGAACCGTGTTAAGGTTTCGTTGGAAAATTAGATAACAAATTTTCATATATTAATTCAAAGACTATCAGTTCAAAATTTCAAAATTAAATTGGTTCCTCTTCAAAAATTGAAATAAAATAAATATTCAAATTTATATTTGATTTTGACAAGTACGCTGTCTTGGTCACGTTATGCTCGTTGATCCGGAACGAATAGTGATGCGACCATTGTGAGTTGAGTATAGTCGTGGCGAATATCATCGGATTGCCTAGATGTCTAGAAGTTTATAAATAGTTAACTATGAATTGGAATTAATGGACATAAAAAATTGATATACGTACCTTCTTATTACCTAATGTCGAAGGAGATCGCAATCTTTTAACGTTTCATGTTTATGATTATAAGTATTTGAAATTTTGTAGAAATCCCAATTTTTCAGAACCTGCGGTAAATAGCCTAGGCCCATAAACCTAGTTCATTTAAAATTTTTTATTCTTGCTATTTGCTGTCAGCCTTTTGTTTGAGAATTAGAGCTTTTTGTTTGAGAATTAGAAGATATTTTGTGAAACTTAGGAAAATGTTAATGCAAGATGTTTCTATTTAGTAGCAGTGGGAGACGTTTTCAGAAGATGTTGCATTGTCTTACATCATTTTCTCTAATCTTGTTTTAGCCTTAATGTTTAGATTAAGACCACTGTTCAACAAAAATTATACTGCTAGACAATTTATGCAGTCACTTAACCTTGTCAGACAAGAATGATGTATGTATGTCTTTCAAAAATCTTTCTTGTTTGGCAAGGTTAGATTAGTGCAGAAATTGTACTGCAGTAAACATTTTTATATTCAGGAAGTCTTAATCTAAATATTAAACCAGCAAAATTGATTTGAAAATATTGATTTCAAGGCATATTTCCGACCGAACCTCGCCACATCGCGTATTGCGCGACTGAAATTCGCACTGCGTAAAATCCAGATATCCACATATAAATTGTCATGCAGACATATTTTTATGACCAGAAAGCCTGATAAGCCTTGAATATTGCACGATTAAAATTTCGCCAGCTTAAGCTTCATAAAATACATACTTCCTTAATTGGTATACGGCAAGGTTGAAGAACTACAGAAAATGTCTTCCATTCAAATTTTGGTATGTAAGAAGGCTGAATCTAACGTTTTAACCAAATAAAAGATTTTTGTTAAATTGCATTTCTAGCATGTCTGATTGTATATTTTACCCTAATATTTTTACAGGTTTCACTAATAAATCTTTCAATTCTTTACAAAATGTGATGTTGAAATAATTTTGTTAGCATATTTGACATGTTTGAATGGAGAATGAACCTTTACGAAAAGGCCGTCTATCTCCTGTAGGTAATAAACATTAAAAGAATTCTCAGCCGCTTAACCACTTTTGATAAATTGAGCAAAATTTGTGAAAAAGCTTCGACATTAAGAAGACAATTTAGTAGATTATTTTCGCAACCAAATCTTGACATTTATACGTTTGATTTAAATTTTAATATGTCTATTTCTTGCGCACTTGTTTGTGTATCCTATGAAAAGTAAGGTACACCTTCAACGGTTTGCCTGATTTCAGATGTGGTGTACTTCTTTACGTCAAATTATACAATTAAAGCAGTTACAACTGTACTTCAAAGAATAAGTATAGGAATTAAAAATGGAGCACAAGGCCCAAACTAAGTAAGAGTGCATTGTGTTGTACCTTTGTAATATCTATACCGTAAATGTTTATTTGCAAGGTCAAGTAACAAACAATATTTACTTGCAGCTAGAGAATTTTTAAATTTTTTGTTTATTGTTTTGACTGGTAAGCTGTTACCTAACCTTTTTTTTTTTTTTTTTTTTTTGTGATTTTATACATTATTCGCTAATTTGATAATCAGGCCTGGTACAATTTAAAACTCAAATAAAAAATTTTAGTTGAACACGATTTTTTGTTTTTTTTGCGTTATTTACAGTGACGAAAAGGGGAAATTTGGAACGCTTGCATTGCCACGAAAACGGAAATTTGGAACGCTTGCATTTACCACACGGAAGATGTTTAATATTTCATAAAATTCTTAATGTTTTTTAGGTTGTTGATGCTCGTATCGGCACCGGACTCAAAACAATCAACTAAATTAAAGAAGATCAACTTCAACAGCAAATGATTAACAACGATGGAACAGTTATTGTACCAACAATAAATGTTATTAATTGCACAACATCGATATCTCGCATATTGTTATATGTTCCGGAAAAATTTTGTAAAATTATCAAGTCGAATAAAATAAAAAACACTTTTACAATGTGAAGCAGCAGCGGCTGGCGAGAAGAATATTTTTATTAAACAAATATATGGAACCAAATATAGTTGAAATGAATGAAGACCACGAATCATCTTTATTGCTCAAATAATCAAATTCTCGCTTAATATAATTTTATTCGTTTTAGATGCACACGAATTGACAACGTTTTATCAGGCCATATGTTGAGCTAATAGTGTTATTAACTAAAATCCAGCCGGTCTATAATATTAAGAATTTACGACTGTTTCATCCACTAAACGATCAACGACCTCTATATGATGATTTACGACTGTTTCACCCACTAAACCATCAACAATCTCTATATGATGTATTAATGTATATGTATCAACAACCTCTATATCAACAACCTCTATAACACAACTAATTGGATTCTTGTTGAATCAATTATTTTGAAGTTCCGGTTCATCAGAAATAGAATTAGAATATATAATATAAAAATATGTAAAAATCCCCAAAGTTAAATTTATTAATACTTTGGGGTGGTCCACCTATTTAATGTATAGGTGGATTTAAATCTTAATCGATTTAGTTCCTTATCAAATAAAATATCATAGATGCTATCTAATTGAATACCGAGTTCAATATCGGTGTGTTTTTCACTATGTATTTATGTAGAGATTTAATCCCTGATAGTAAAACATTTAATAGCTTATTCACCGATAAACTCATTGCTAACACTGAACTGGCCTTTTTCATATATATGTATATACGTATATATATATATATATATATAAATAAATATATATATATATATATATATATATATATATATATATATATATATATATATATATATATATATTTTTGTGTTATCTAATTGCTGCCCGCGAATTTTAGTTTATCAACCACTGAAATAAAATACATGTCAACAAATTTATTGACTCCGTGAATGGTCAGTTATGCGATTATTACCAAAATTATATTTAACATAGTAAATAATGTCACACTTGATATAATTTAAAATAACATCATTGTACTTGATATGCCATTTTGGGTGTTATCACATTGCGATAAGTGTGGGTCAAAAGGTTTCCGTTCACAAATTTCAATATCGGTGCGTTTTTCACTATACATTTATGTAGAGATATAATCCCTGATAGTAAAACATTTAATAGCTTAGTTACTAGCTTATAAACTCTTTGCTGACACTGAACTGGCCTATTTTTCATTATTCATATATATATATATATATATATATATATATATATATATATATATATATATATATATATATATATATATATTTATATACATATAAACATATATATATATATATATATATATATATATATATATATATATATATATATATATATATATATATATATATATTATAATGAGTTCAATGTACGATCGTCATAAAATACATTATGAACTTTATTTTATACGACTTACTACACTAATAAGATCTAATTATTATGTGCAGATGGTGTGGGCTTGGCAAAGTTCCCTCCACGTCTTTTAATGGGTGAATGAATTTCTAAGGTGGTGGTATAAAATACTTGGTTTAAAATGGCAATAAGATTAAATGTACTGATATTTTGCTGCAATCTTTTAATAAACTGTAAGAAATTATTTAACGACCTTTCATAATTAATTTGTGTAAAGTAATAAACAAAACAGAATTAAAATTCATTCGAGATAGTCGATCAAATCAGCGAAAGTTGTGCATTTACATTGTTGTCATTGACAGTAAAGCAGTTTTAAAATTCCAGTGTTTTTTTAAACTAACTAGCGTAATATTTAATAGCTGAATTAAGATGAAGAAAACTGAACTACATATTTCAAATTCACACAATATTTGTTTGTTATAGTACAACTTTCTTATCTCATCATCCATATTCCTAAAATTTGATTAGTCTAAATTGACAAAGTTTAAATTCAAATAGTTTTAAAAGATTGATTAATAAGCGAAAGTTTTACTCTTTGAATTTCCCTAATCTCGTACGAATGTTCCAAACTATATTCTTAGTACGAGTATGTTATGTATCTCTGAAAATATTTTATAGTTTATTTAAGTAAGTGTATCTGTGTAATTAACACTAGTTTCTGAATATATTTGGTTTTGTAAAGATTAGCTCTGCTTTATAAAGGATCATCTTTGCCATAAGTTTTTGCAAATATCAAATCAATAATCTACAAATTCTATTATTTATGCATATCAGAAGACCTTTTAGTTTTTAAATTTGAAGAAATAACAACAATAAGAGTAATTTTAAAGATAACCACTTTCACATTTAAGTGACTTTTTGTGTTTATTATCTTCAAGATTTATTTTTGTCGACAAACACATGTATGTACATAATACATACAAATTAAAATGATACTATAAAAATTCATGTTAACCTAAAATCGGATTCAGTCTGATTCAATAATTCAAACAAGTCGTAAATCGATTGTGTGCGGGTAATATTTATACTTTGATAATGGTTTCTCTGATATTGGTTGGCATTTATGTTGCAATAATTGTTTATAAATGTTATAATTGGATGACGTGGAGACCTGAAAAGTTTCCTCCAGGTTGTTATTTTATATTTTTAAACATTGCTGTTGCATTTCTTATTTTTATTTTTTCTTATTGCAGGTCCACCACGCATTCCAATATTTGGTAGCTATTTATTTCTGCTGCTTATAAATTCGTCGCATTTACAAAAGGCAGCACAATTTTTATGTAAAATATATAAAACGAATGTACTAGGACTGTATATTGGCCCATATTATGCAATTGTGGCGAATGACCAGGAATCAGTACGAGAAATATTGAATCGACAAGAGTTTGATGGCAGGCCGGATTTATTTGTTGCAAGAATTCGGGAACCAGATTTAAAATTGAAAGGTATTTTTTTCACTGATAGTGTACATTGGAAAGACCAACGTAGATTTGTTTTGAGGCATTTACGTGATTATGGATTTGGAAAGCGTGATGCACAATTCGAATTAGAATTGCAGGATGAGCTTAAGTGTTGTATCGATTTGATTAAAAATGGTGCGCAATACAAGCATGAGAAATATTTGTTTCTTGGAGATGGAATACAGTGTCCAGATTTATTTTTCGGTTGCATGGTAAATTCATTCATGAAAACCGTTTATGGTGATCGAATTCCTAGGGCTGATCAAGCGTTACTCTTCGAGTAAGGAAGAGTCAGAGTATAATATAAATTGTTTTAATATAATTTAATTTCAGGATTGGAAGGCAAGGGATGAAATTCCAACGCAACTCGGATGACTATGGAAGGTTGATGAGTATAATACCATGGATTCATCGTATTGCACCGGAGAAATGTGGTTATAAAGCGGTTCGAGAAGGTACTCGGGCTGTATACAATTTCATTAAAGGTATTGTTGATCGGGAATTGAAGACTTTTGATGAAAATAATGAGCGGCATGTAATCGATCTTTATATTAAAGAAATGAAAAATCCAAAAAATCAAGAGAATGAATTCAACAACTTTTTGTGTAAGTTTAAATTTGTTCAAATTTATTTACACAACAAACTAATTATTTAATTTTCAGATGACAGTTTAATAATGCACTTTACCGACTTTTTGTTCCCCTCATTAACGGCGATCGGTCAACAAATGTCATTTTTATTCCAACGGTTAATAAGATATCCAGAAGTTCAGCAGAAAATTCAAGAGGAAATTGAAAAGTATGTAGGAACAGGTCGATTGCCTACTCTTGATGATAGAATTAATTTGGCATATACAGAAGCAACAGTACGAGAAATTTTACGACATGAAACCTTGGTTCCGTCTAGTATACCTCACCGAGCATTAGTGGCAACGGAATTTCTTGGTTATCGTGTTCCACAAAATACCCTTATGATTCCGGGGCTCGAATCATTTCATTTTAGTGATGATGTCTGGGGTGATTCATATGCATTCCGACCTGAACGATTTCTAGATATAAATGGTAAGCTTTCATTGAAACTTGATGTAAGTCTACCATTTGGAGCTGGTAAACGTCTTTGCGCTGGTGAAACTTTTGCACGGAACCAACTGTTCCTTTATACGGCTGGTTTACTTCAAAATTTCACTATTAAAAAACCGGATACTGCAAAGTATTTTGATGAGTCAAAAAATTGTACTGGTTTGATTCGATACATTGGAGGTGATTTCTGTGTTAAATTTGAGGCAAGGTAGAGTTTAGAATTTAATAAAATTATGTTTGTGTATGACATAAATTTTTGTTTTTGATCATTAAAAAATAACATGTTATTTGATTATCAAAATTTAATAATATTTATGTAGAACTGGAAATTTTTTTTTTAAATGAGATAAGACATTTTATTTTGGTTTTATTGAATACGAAAATATCTCAGTATCAGGAGGTCTTTTCAAGGGTGATCTATTAGTTGTAAACATGGTGTTTGTTTATTATTGGTTCAATTCCATTGCAAAAATACAACGTCGGTGGTTGTGTCAATTTTTACTTACAAAAAAGGTGTGCCCGTTCTAATGAACTGCGATTATTATTGACCAAAAATATCAAATCGAGAATATTAGGCACTAATAATTTTGATAATATGGCATTTTTATGGGAGACATGGTGAAAATAATTGAATTAACACTCATTCTTAATTTTTTTTAATAGTTCTTCGCTATGGTTTTGTTTCAGCTGTCAAAATTTACCCATCAAATCTTGATAACTAAAAAAAAACAAAGAAATGCTTTATCTTTGTCACTCTAATGGATTATTTTTTTTTTTTTGTCTTCTTCCGACTTCAAGTCAGTTCATTTCACACTAAATCTGACAACTTTGAACCTAGCCCATTCTGATAAAATTGATTAAAATTCGATGAATAACTCAAAAATATATGAGTTGTTTTCTAAGAAACCGGATAATTTGGATAATCTGTTTCGATGTGATAGTGTAAATACTTGAGGTCGGTATTTTACACTATAAGGTTTTTTCCGAGCCCCTAACTCAATTAAATCACATTTTTTTGGTAATTATTGATTGGTTAAGGAGCCGCACGAAAATAAATACCTAAGGTAAAAAACCGACCTCGTGAATCCACCATAAACATTCGTCGAAAAACTAAACCTCTAAACATGAGTATGTTATTTTGTTATCGATCTCGATCTCGATTTGTGTGATCTATAAGATCGATATCGATCTATAATAAATGAATATACATATGGTATATGTATAAAGCAAATATATTTTTGAATATTGGTAATGGTACATGTATCAGGTTTGTATATTGGTTCGATTTATGTTTTTTAATTGTCTGATACATTTTATGGGGTTTTCTGATATAATTTAATTTCAAATACAAATTATTGTTTAAAATATAAAAATTAAACCTACCCTAAAAGTTTATTGTGTACATTTTTCTAAATCATCTTTCGAGCTTACCGTGTGACAATGATGATAAATATGTTTCTTTTTCACGGGGAAAATTGGAAAAAATAAAGACTTTGTCGGGGTTGAAATGTGTTTGATGATATTATACATATAATATGAAGAGAAGACAAAGTTTTTTTTTGTTGGTGGAACATGAAAAATACATTAGCATTTAGGTCCT
The DNA here is from genome assembly GCA_958295665.1 of Tipula vernalis. Lineage (NCBI taxonomy): Eukaryota > Metazoa > Arthropoda > Insecta > Diptera > Tipulidae > Tipula > Tipula vernalis. The sequence goes on from OY282560.1 coordinate 2,336,718, forward strand.
AGAATACAGAAATTTAAAAGAAAAAAAAAATTATTCTAACAGAATCAAACAACAATGAAATAAAATATTGAAAATCCTTTTGGGAAAACTCATTCATGAAAAATCTTTCGTGAAAATTGCAATTTTTAATACTACTGCACTTCTCTATCTGTATATGTCATCCAATTATTTTCATATAACGTATAATCGATTTTTTGTTTTATATTCTTTCAAATAGAATTTAGCAAACAGACGAAGGATAATCTACAACCATCTGCCTTGGTTGAACGGTAGATTCGGTGTACAGTAAAAGAATAGAAGATTTATTAGCATCGAGGTTAGGAATAATTATATGATAATTGAAGATGATTGTTTTAGACTTTTAGAGAATGAATGAAGGTGCATTAAAATGTTTTAAATTATTGATTTTATTATGTATACCCTACATATTTTTATTTATACTTATGCATACATGTTTTGTCGGTAAATTTTGAATTAGAAATAAAATAGTTTTTATGTTAGATTTTTATTTGATATGGAAAACGATATACCATATACTAAGGTTCTTAAGAGTTTCTTTCTTCAAATTTTTGATTGATGAATTGTTGATAGACATAATCAACTAATGTTTATCTGTATATATAAATTTCATTAATTGAATTCAATTTAATCGTAAATCACATATTATGTAGGTGAGTTTTTTTAAAATTTTATTTCGGTTAATATTTTGAAATGGTTGAAGGGTGAATATAGTACATGATAGCTTTACTATCTCGTAGGAGACCACCTGGAAATCACTATATACAAATAATTTATGGCGTTTGCGATTAGATTTTTTGCACTTTAAATCTAATAATTCTTGTTATGTACGTATATTGCCAAATATTTAAAAATGAATTCAATCTTACAACTTTTTAATTTTCAATATTACTTTACTTATCGAGGTCATTTAAAGGATTTTCTTCAGTTAAGTTTATTTGGATTCTATTTTACTGCGGAGTACCATAGATTCAACAAATAAATTAGAATTGATATTTTGCAGGAACAATTTTAAAACAATGGGATCAATTAAGATTTATTTATGCCTTAACATCAAACTAAAAAAAACAATTTTCCAGAAAGTTAGCAAAACATTCATATAACACCGATTTAAACCAAAAAGTATGTAAAAGCCAAGTAAATCAATTAAAAAGGAAGTAAATAGGACTAAAACGATAAGACTAACAATTTTACTGGATGTTTCTTCCTATGTCAACGCTAGTTTTAGTTCTGAAATTTTTCCATCTGGACTTCTTTCAAATTATCGTCCAATAAGCTTTCTTTCCGTCTTTACCAAGATTATAGAGAAACTAGCTCATGTAAGAATTTCAGGTTCCCTAAATCATACAAATATTTTACATAGAATGCAGAAGGAGTTACTAATTTTATGTATAAAGGTCTCGATGTAAGAAATTCTGTAGCTTCAATTTTTGTTGATAAGGGCGTTCAATATGGTAAACCATAGTGTGTTATTAAAAAAACTATTTTGTGCTGGATTTCGTGGAGCTAGTATTAAAATAAATGATTGTATTAGTCAAAGTTTGGTAATTAATGGTGGAGTTCCACAGGGGTATGTATTACGACCATTGCTGTTCTTGATTTATATAAACTCCTTATTTAATATTAAAATTTAATTTTGTAGTGGTTGGTTTTGCAGATGATTTAGTATTCATATACAATAAACCGATAAGGATTGATACTATTAACCGTATTCATTTTGACGTGGCAATGCTCAGGAGATGTTGTGATACAATACAACCAAGCTATGTTTTATAGTTTTAATGATGTTTCTATTTCTGATCACAACATCATATATCATGAATTGGAATGTAATCAGGCGACATGCTCTCAAATGCATGTCTTAAAATTGAATGTGTCCCAACATTTAAATACCTTGGACCCAAAATTAAAATAATTTTTAAAATTGGAAGTGTCAGACTGCAAATCTTCATATTTATCTGGTACCTGTGATACGTAAAATGTATCTTTTAAGAATAGTTTGTTCAATTGCGGTTTTGAAAATGTGTATTTTGCATTTGTTAACTCAAAGTTGTCTTATGGTATATAGTTTGTTGAGGTGGTACATATTATGTTAGGATCCAGCCACTGGCTACTGCCCAGAAACATACATTCAAAATTTTGAAGAGTAAGCCAAAATTAACTGAGTCTTGTCCACTATTTCAGTGTTTAAAAATTTTTCTACTAAGACATTATTTGTTCGTGTTTAAAGCATTGAAAATCCTCATTTCCTAAAAGAATATTGAATTTATTTTATTCCTTTCAGGTATGAATTGAAATAAACATGAATATGTTATTAGTAATTTTCGACGTTTTGAATAAATTTATGTTGTAGGATAAAAAATTGTAATGCGATTCATCTCATTATCGCGTGTCACCAAATAAATCAAAATTTGAAAAATCACATAACCAAACTGTGAACTATACACGCACAAAATATAATCGAATTCACATTGTGTAATACGTGATTTGAAATTGAATATTTCATAAAAAAGAAAAGAAAAGCCAAAATCGAATTCGTCCCTAGTTCTTTAAAAAAGGATAAAAAAAACTTGTTGGATTTAATTTCCACCGTGTAAAATCTAGACGAACCATATAGCACCGTATATAAAGCATATTTGGGGAATGAATATTGAAAGATTTTCTTAAAAATTTATTTCCATATATACGTGTACGTTATAGCCATTAAATATTATTGTTAGAAGTACCCTTAGGGACACTTTTGAATAGATATTAGATATATTAGATTGTGTTTATCGTTAACTTAGAAAAAAATACAATCAATTCAATTTTTAAATTTTATTCTATGGTTTTCCTTGAATTATTGGAAATTTATTTAAATCGGCGTTCCGTTAAAAGGTCTCTTGGTATTTGATGTAGTTCATTATCTATTTATTGCAATGTTTTTCTTCGGTCTGAATTTTGATTTTAATAAGTGATTTATATATGTACATATGTATAATGGTGGTTACTATACATACTAAGTAAAATGCAAAATATTTTATGTTTACCTTATTATGCTGTCAAGAAAACATAAATATTATGTATATACCAGTTATGAAAATTATGACCAAAACAACTTCATTTTATATACCAAGTTAATAAAAAAATGTTATGTTGCCTGTTCAAACAATGGGAATACCAACAAAAACCAATCCCTTTTATAAAATAATTGTCGAACAAATAACTCTATAATGTATGGATGATGTTTTACAACAAATTTATAGTATTTTTTTTTCGATAGCATAAAGAAGCTCGCAAACATATTTTACATAACAAAAATACATACACAGGTAGAAACAAATGTTATTACCTCACGCATATCTCATTAACTTAATACTATACAGTACAAAAAATTAAATAAATTTAAATGAATCAGACAGCGAGAAGTGCTTTGAAAATTTTTCGCGAATAATTTTATTGACCAGCTTAACATTCAATTAAGTTATTTTGTCAACCTCTTAGTTATGAGTTTAAAAAACAAACATTATATGAAGGTGATACTGCGCAACAAGAATTTCAAACTTTAACGGAAATGAAAAACAATTAACCGTTTACGTTCCTCAAACCAAAATACATACCATAACGAAAGAACATAAAACTATTAAATTTTTTATACTATGTTTTAAGAATACATTTATCTTAAACTCTTATATATTTTAATCAAAAAATTTCTCAAGAGAATATCTCTCAACCCATCATGAATTTTTGAAAAATTGGAAATATTATTTTCCGTAATATAAGAGAACAGGTGACGGGGCTCTTTTACTTGTCATAATTATGAAAATTTATTCATTCATTTCATCAATACAACAACAGTGACAAATTGACTTATGAACTTATTGCCAAGAAAAAAAGAAAAAAACATTCCAATTCATTTAGGGGTGGCTTAGTGAATTTTATTAGATATTTCTTCTTTTATATGTGTGTATGATCCAAAAAGACATTCATCTTATTTTTTATTTTGTCAACATAACACATAACATCATGAAAAATTTCTTAATAATAAATTGTCAAGAAACGATAGCATAAATAGAAAATTTCTGGAATGCACTTCACATAACTAAAATGAAAATACCAAAACGAAAATTGTTTGACAGTCTTTCGTTGTTTTTTTTTTCTCGTGTTTATTCTTTTCTTAAAGATATTTCTTTCTGAAATAGGATTCTATTTTATTATTAGCGGATAAAAGATGGATTACAAATGATTATAATATTATGTATATTGGCATATTGTCGTTGGTTATAGTGTTGATTGAGGGTGCTGCTTACCAGTTGAATTCTTTATATAATACAACAAACTGGGCCTCATAGGTATTAATTACAGTTTTGTAATATAAATAAAGCGGCTAAAATTATATGTAAAGAAGAAAAGTTTGCTGAACCTCTTTATGATTAATTAAGTAGTAAATAATTTATAAGTTGATCACATTTCCTACAATTCTATCTTTAATGAATGTGTTTTGATTATTTCGATGCAATCTATTTCGGGTCCGAAGCACTTTCCTTCCAAACCCTTTTATACACTATACAGCATGAAACTCACGCTAATATCTCATTGGATGAAATACTCATCATTAATCATTAAACAAATTCTCAAAGTCGAGGGTCCTCATACATTTTGTTTCGCACAAAAACACCTAAACTTTTTATATCGCGGTTTAGGAGTACTTTTGTAATATCAGAAACTATTTTCTAATTGTCATTAATATCCCAAAATAATCACCTTCAAATCTCAAGAATAATTTCGAATAATCTCTGGTGTCTTTTTTTTTTTGGATAAAACGCTTGAAACAGAAATTACTCTCTACAGAAATTAGAGTAAAAGGATTTAAGTATTTTTGAAAGAGCGTATTGCTTAAGTTATTCTTATTTCGGGGAAGTATTGAAAAAGTCTCTCTGCATGGCTTTCGTTGCTGGAATAATATAAGAAAAATTCTTAGAGCAATCCGAACATTTATAGAAATGTTCCCAGTAATAGACCGCCATCTTTAATATCTCCTTCATCAGTAAGTTAAATCTCGAATCTGTACGATTAAATCTTCTTATGAAAATCATAAAGCTTTACGACTTATGAACACTCCACAAAGACCCATTTGTGATCAATTAAACCTGCTGAAAATGTATTTTTTAAATAAAAACTATTAGTTTTATTTAAAATGTCCACATTGACATGTCTTTTTAAAAAAAAAAAAACACAAATCAGGTAATTGCATGAAATTTTTACAATGCAAACTTCAGTAGTTAAAATTATTGGAACTGACGATGGATGAAATCCGAAACCGGTCTTCCTAATTTAAATTTATTATTATTTTCACATTAAGAAAGATAATTTTAACCACAAGTGTTTTTTAAAAATTTGTTTATTTTTATTTTGTATAAATAAAATTTGTGTTTTTTTAAAAAGACATGTCAATGTGGACATTTTAAATAAAACTAATAGTTTTTATTTAAAAAATACATTTTATTGTGAAGAAAGCCACGGCATATGAATAATATGGATTCCTTCCATTTTTATTGTAATTACTGCTGAAAATTCTGTTCTAGATTATTGACGTTAAAGAAGTGTCGAATTTATTAATTATCTTTAATATACTGGCTTCATATTTCTTCATTTGGTCTTGTGTTGTATCAGCATTCTGATTATCTAACAAATTTACTTTTATGAGTTTTCAATTTTTCGATTTGATTGAAAAGGTGGTCTTGATTCCATTATTCATGGTTTTGTAGCATCTACTCTGCTATACTATCATATTTAAAAGGGATATGCTGCTTCACTTACACCAACAATGAGTATGTGGTGAGTTGGGCGCAACAATGCAAGTAGATTCATTTCTTTTATTCGAGGATAAACGTGAACACAGGTTTGTTGCTTCTACTTTCGACTCCAAGTCTAAGAAGATTTACAAAGTTTAAAAATAGTTCAAAACGTTCATTATTTTCAATTAAGTAGCGTGTTATATGAATCAACTGGTCCTTATGAGAAGTAACTGTGTAGAATTCACAATGATCGAGAAGTACTTTGCTTTTCGAGTTTTAGTTAATATAGTCGACACCTATTTCCCCGGCTAAGTTTCTTTCGCTATTATTTATAAAATAACCAAAAAGATTACTGTTTTTCCATTTGTACGACATCCATTTGACGATAAGAACATTTGTAAGATAATTTCGCTTTATTGTACACAGTACATTTTGTAAAATAGAATGTAAATTGTGGTACAATCAGTTCAGTCGCCTTTGGCCTGCGGAGAGGATTTTTTTTTTAAACAAATGTCTTTTTCCCCCTCATGAGATGTCACGTCAGTCAAATATTACATAAAATTCAAATTTCGAAAAAATACAAATAAATATTAGAATTCATCTTTTTGAGCCTCGAAAAATAAATAAATACTTGAATTCTACTGTAATAATTGACATTCGAATTTATAATTACATTTTGGAAATGTCAACAAAGGACAAAAAATTATTGTGTGCAACAAATTGGGATAGTAATTATTTTATTTAATTTCAGATTGACATAATAAATGAAGAGAAATTCAGGGACAATTTAAGGTAAGTATATGCGATTGGGGTTTTACATTTGGGAAGTTTATGTTATTGGGATTTCACATTTGTTTTTGTATTTTTCAGGTGATGAATTTATTCTGCACTGGTAGTGCTGACATACGCCGACCTTTGAACTAATAGTTCAAGATACGGGTAGCAAGACTACTTTGGTGATTGGACGTTTTAAGATGCTAGATTTGGTTTTTATTGACACCACTCGTACAAGGTCATCTGTGCCAGGGTGTGTTTGACAAACTTTGCCTAATGGCCATTGTGCTGGAGGTACGAGTTCGTCGCGTACTAATACGATGTCATCGATTTTAATGTTTGTATTTCTATGTTGCCACTTCGAGCGATTGTGAAGGGTGGTCAAATATTCCCTATAAAAGCGGTTCCAGAAATGCTGCATTATTTGTTGGATAAGATGCCATCGCGTAAGTGTATTTGGTTTGGCCGCGCTAAAGTCTGGATCGGTTGGTAATGACAATGGTTGCCCTATCATAAAATGGGCCGGTGTTAGCATATCGATTTCATCTGGACCTGATGAAAGCGAACATAACGGGCGAGAATTCAATAGCGCCTCAATTTGGGATAGTAAGGTTGTCATTTCTTCAAAATTGAGTACCGTGGTTCTTAAAACTCTTTTCAGATGGAACTTTGTTGCTTTAACTGCTGACTCATATAGACCGCCGAAGTTAGGTTCAGATGGTGGTGTGAAGTGCCATTTTGTCTGAAAATTTAATAAAAAATTTGAAACTTGATTACTGTGTTTAATTGATTGGTTTAATTTGCAGATCTCTTGGAGCTGATTTTTTGCACCAAAAAAGTTGGTGCCGTTGTCACTGTAGATGTGCGAACATACTCCTCTTCTAGACATGAATCGTTTCAGGGCGGCTAAAAATGCGTTGGTCGATAGGTCGCTGACCAGTTCGATGTGAACTGCCTTACTGCTCATACACACGAAGATCGCGATGTAGCCTTTATGCGGTTTGCTTCGTCTTCCTACCATGGATCGAAGCCATATGGGACCGGCGTAGTCAACCCCCGTTTGATTGAATACATATTTGAAATCTACGCGAGCCGCTGGTAAATTTCCCATTAATTGGTTGACTTGCTGAGGTTTGTGTCGGATACATGGAATACAACATTGGATTTGTTGTCGTACAAGATTTTTGCAATTCAGTATCCAATACTTCTGTCGTAATGTGGATACCATTAAAGACTGTGCCGCGTGTAGATATTTGATGTGAGTTTCTGCAATAATCAGTTCGGTGATGATATGTTTTGCTGGTAATATAATGGGAAATTTCTTGTGATATTCAATATTTGCATGCTGGATTCTGTTCCCGACTCGTAAAATTTGATGGTCATCCAAAAACGGATTCAATGCAATTAGCTTGCTTTTCTTTGGTAGAGGTTTTTTATTTTTGATATTGGATATTTCGGTACTGAAGCTATTATTCTGGACCCATTTGAATAAGATATCGGTAGCCGTCTTATAAACTTCTGGTGATAAAACATTAGACTTCGGTTTGGTCTTACTGGCGTTATTTAAAAAATGTAATGTTAGTGCAATGATTCGGACTAGTTTGGAAAATTTAGAATATCTCTGTGCGAGGTCTTCAAGAAAAACGTTTGGCATTACAACATCTAGCTTATGTATCTTAGTGGGTTTTTCTTCATTGGTAATTGAATTAGGATGAAAAAGACTCCCTTGACTGGGCCAGGATTTCGGATCTTGACGAAGCCATGTGGGGCCTTTCCACCAAAGGTCAAAATTTTCCAGTTCCGATGGTAAAATACCTCGTGAAGCGCAATCAGCAGGGTTTTACTTCGTTGGTACATAGTGCCAATTTTTTCTTGAAGTTGACTCTAGGATTTCAGATGTTCGGTTAGCTACATAACTCTTCCAACATCTTGGATATGATGATAACCATCATAATACATTTGTTGAATCGGTGCAATAAAAGATTTCTATATTTTCGGATTGCAGCGACTCGATGACTGTTTTCATTAGTTTGGTTAATAAAAGTGCATCACATAACTCCAACCGTGGAATGGAAACATGTTTAATGGGCGCGACTCTGGTTTTTGAGCAGACTATATTTGTTTGCCAGGTGCTATTTTTGGTTTCAGTTCTGCAATAAATGACAGCAGAATAAGCGAACTCGGACGAATCGGAGAATCCATGTAACTGGAAATGTTTATTTCCGGTAAATAACCACCGAGATATGGATATTTTGTCTATGTGAACTAATTCTCTTCTAAGTTGATGCCATTTTTTAGAAATATTGACGGGTAATGGATCATCCCATTGCAAATTCAATAGCCACAATGATTGAAATAAAATTTTCACCATAATAGTGCATGGTGACAACCAACCGAGTGGATCGAAGATCTTTGATGCCTCGGATAACATCTCTCGTTTGCTATTTGTTTCCTTTGGATTAACGGAAACTTTGAAATGAAAGGAATCATTCTTGGGGCACCATTCCAAACCTAATAATTTGATTGACCGTCTTCCCTCAGATATCTCGATAGGTGATAATTCTTGGCTACTTTGAGGTATAGATGTTAGCAGTGACAGGCAGTTGGAAGTCCATTTTCTCAAGTGAAAAACAGCTGAATCCAAGATCTCAATAATTTGGGTTTGTAGCAAGAGAGCTTCTTCCTCGCAGTGGGCTCCTGACATCAAGTCGTCAATATACAGGTCTTGTTTAATTACTCTTGAAGCTACTGGAAACTTTGTGGAATAATTATCGGCAATGGTTATCAAGGTTTTCGTGACCAGATATGGTGCAGAAGCGGTGCCGTAAGTGACTGTCAATAGCCGATAATCTTCGATTGGTAAATTTGGTGAGTCGCGCCAGACGATTCGTTGGAACTTGGTATCTTCTTGAGCCATCAGTATTTGGCGATACATATTTTCGATGTCACTCGTAAATACGATTGCATGTTTCCTAAATCGTATTAATATCGCGTACAAGCTGTCTTGGACGGTAGGTCCTACCATTAGGTTTTCGTTTAGGGATACTTTGCTTGCCGATTTAGCCGAAGCATCAAACACCACCCTAAGCTTCGTTATGGTGCTTGATTCTTTATATACTGCGTGATGTGGCATATAAAATGATGTATTTGGATCATTGGTTGCGACGGTTGGAGGTATGCGTTCCATGTGTCCCAATCTTACATATTCGCGCATAAATGTCGTATATTCTAATTTGAGCGCGGGATATTTATTAAATCTAGTTTCCATCGCAAACAATCGCCTGATCGCCATTTCTTTGGTGTTTCCCAATGGTTTTCTGGGTTGTTTAAATGGCAGCTTTAGGACGAATCTACCTTCCTTATTACGTTGGTGGGTTGCTTCAAAGTGGGCTTCGTACAGTTTTTCTTCCTCGGTAAAGTGTCGAGTTGGAGGTAACTCCTCGATCTCCCAAAACTTTTAAGTGTTTGATCAATGTCTGATTCTGTACAGAAGCTCAATTGTACTAAGTCGTTCGTGGTACTCGTTTTGGTGTTCCCAGCAACAATCCATCCGAATATGGTATTTTGGGCAATCGGTCTTCCTTGACTGCATTTGATTTTTCCTTCACTAAGAATTTCAAAGAAATATTCGGCTCCTATCAGAATATCAATGATGCTTGTTTTGAAGAATGTGGGATCCGCTAATTGTAGCGATTTTAGATGTTCCCAATATTCCGGATTGATGTTCGATGTCGGCATTGGTGCTGTTACTCTTGGTAATATAAGAGCATTTATAGTTAATTTCGGTTTTGATGCAAATCTTTATGAAATTTCGAGAATGGTTGACCCTCTCGTGGGTCCTGCTTTAGATGAGCCAAGACCCTTAATCGCAATATTTGCTCGCTGTCTTAGTAAAGCCAAACGTTTAACGCAGTCCTCGGTGACAAACGATGCCTGCGAGCCTGAGTCCGATAGAACCCGGCATGGTTGCATTTGACCAGAAGCATCAGTAACATGAACGATCGCTGTAGGCAGTAACGATTGTACGGTAACGTGGTTGGGTTGGGTTGCTGGTATCATTGCTTTATTTGTTGATTGTAAATTTTGGTTTTCCTCTCTTTGAAGTGTGTTGGGTGTAGGTACGTTTGTGGTAAGAATTGTGGTTGATTGTGAGATCGGTTGCGAACTTGATTAACAAGGAGGATGAACAAGGCATTTCAGTCAAAAAAAAAAAATAACCAAAATAAAAATTTGTGGTTAAAATACCCTTTAAAAACCTTTTTTTGAACTGTAGTTCCTTTTTTGAACGACTTTTAATTCTAAAATTGATATGGGAAATTTTATGACGGAAACGGCTTTCGCTATTTGACTGAAATGTTTTTAACTGGTTTTCGCGGAGCAAGTAATGCAATACCAATCAAATTAATTAGGTCGACTATTGTATTTCCAATTTAATACTGTGTAAATAATATATAGGGGACATTGAAAGTAACTCTGTAAATATGAACAAAATCTACCAGTACTGTTGTGCTTTCATATTTTTATTCTATCTTACCCTAACACCAATAAGTCTAGAAGGAATAATATTTGTTGGTATCTGTGAATGAAAGTTATGGGCCGGCTTGTATATACATTTATGTTGGTTTTGTTCTTAGCCATGGTACAAGTAGTATATTTGGCATATAAACACAAGTAGTCTGTGATACGAAATCTCAGAATAAAATATTTCGATTTTATTTTGTACGAAACAGGCTTGTTTTTTAATTTTTTGAATAAAAGTTTCTAATCCATGAGAAAAATTGGCTGTGATTAAAAATTAGCATTGGATAAAAATATAGAATTTGGATGGAAACATTTTTGTGTTTGTAGTTGTGGTTGTCGTTATAATTTTATAGTGAGGTGAATTTTTGATGATTTCAAATTGGTATAAAATAATTAATATTGTGATATTATTATTATTATTATTATTTGTGATAAAAATTTGGAAGCATTCGTCCATCAATGAATAATTTTTGAATCTTTGTAGATAATTATTAAAATCGCTATCAAAACTGTTCTATATAAGTTTGCTATAAAGTAAAAAATACTAACAAGTTGGAGGGAAGATAATGAAGAAGGCTCATAACTTATTATAATGCGACAATAAACTAATAGTGAGTAAAAATAAACCCAATTCTTCACGTTAGAAGTTAAGTATAGTATATTATAAAGATGGTGAGGAAGTCTCTTATGCGAACTGTGGGGACATTTCATGTGTAAACACACATATGAACATTTTAACAAACGAAATGAACTTAGTTAAAGTCTTTATGTTTTCGGAATAATTGAGCTTGGTTAAAATATGGAAGAACCTTTTTTGCCTAAACGCAGTGCACATAGAAATAAAAATAAAAAGCAAATAAAATGTGATTGTTTTATGATTATTGATTACCAGAAAAAAAACTGGAAAAAGATAGCAGAAAAATTTAGATATTATTTTAAAAAATAAATGTTAAAATCATTTTTTATTATCAAAATAAATATTATATAAAGTTATGTTTTATGAAGATACATGTGTTATTTAAAAAATAAATATATAATATTAAATAAATCAAGTTGTGTTAGTATAAATTTAAATTGGGGTTTTTAATAATATATTGAGTAACATACGAAAATATATATATACAAAACGTGATTACCAACCCCAAATTGGTGACCCCGACGTGATCCACAACGTCAACAACAATTTATTTGTGTTATTAAGAGCCAACACAGCTATTAAAACATTTTTAATTATAAAAACACATCTTTAACTGGCAAAAACAACGAAGAAAAAACATCTTTATTTATAAAAGCAAGAAGAAAACATCTTTAAATAATTAATCTTTTCATCACGAGCTCCAACGTGGATATATTGTATAACGAACCAACCGTATCAGATAATCAGCGGAAAATACAACATCCAATCATCTACAAATTTTTTGAAAGATCTTTGGTGCACTGTCAGCGGGGAACAAACCGTGAGTACATTTTTAACTAAGCTCAAATAAATTTTAAAAAAGTAAATCAACATTAAATTTTCGTTTTACTCATTAAATTTTATTTAACGTCGTCATATGGGTTCATTTCGTTTGGTATATTGATTCTATCAAGTGTTTCTTGCTTCTTTTTTTCGTTTTCTATTTTGTTCAAAAATTTCCGTTTCGCCACATTAAAATTAAAACATAACATTTTTAAATTTTAAAAACAATGAGTTTTAATCCTGATGGTACTCCCATTCCAGTGGACGACACTTACGACAAAATCATCACAATGACACAAGAACAACTACGGACCTACGTAGACGAACAAATTAGACAAACTTACGGTAACATTAACAGAACCAACGTAACGGACATAGCCAGTTCAAGTTCTGAAACGACTCCACCAGTTAACGACAACCGAACGGTGACACAACCTTTAACAAGCAATATCGATTATTTAGCTTTCAAACCACCCCAACCACTGTACAATCAAAACCCTGTAGTATGGTTTACAATGTTGGAATAGTCTTTCGGCTTTAGATGCAAGCTGCATTAGATACAAGACATCATGACACATTTGCGGACTTAATACTACGTGACAAAGGACAATTTCCATATACAATTTTCAAAGACGAAATTACTCGAGTTTTAAGCGAATCTGAAAAGACTAAACTGAATAACATTTTACACGAACTCACTCTCGGCGACCAGAAACCTTCACAGTTACTGAACAAATTCAGACTTAACGCTGGACGGACTTTTGACGAGAAAATGTTAAGACAACTGTGGATGAAACGACTACCGCAACAAGTACAAATGATTTTGACTACTTTCGAGAACGACGTTCCATTAATGACATTAGCAGAAAGAGCTGACAATATTTTAGAAACCATGAGACAAACAAATTTGACTTCAATAAATAACATTACATCAACTGCAACGGATTCAAATTCAACTAACCGTACTGAAACATTTCACAACACTACGGAAACAGCTAACAATGCTACAGAGACAGACCACAAAATTAATCAACTAACATCAATGGTTATGGAATTATTTGGTGTGTATCAAAATTCACGTTCTCGATCCGTCACTAAACCTTCCTCTCGAAATTCATCGCGATCAGCGTCGCGAAAACGTATTAATCCAAAATACGATCAATGTTTTTATCACTGGAAATTCGGTTCCGATGCACGAAAATGTTTACCCGGTTGCAAATTTTTCGATAAAACCACGACAGAAAAGACAAATTTTTAAGTAATCATCAATACTCAACGGCAAGTATTGATGGTCAAATTACTAGCCGATTATTAATTTACGAAATTTTTTCTAAAATAAAGTTTCTGATTGATACAGGAGCAGATGTTTCGGTGATTCCGGTTAAATTTTTACAAATTCCAAAACCAGTTTCGACACATAAATTATTTGCAGCAAACGGCACTCCTGTTCAATCTTTCGGCACCAAAATTCTTAAACTCGATACAGGACTTAGACGAGAATTTAGATGGGAATTTATAATTGCGGACGTTTCAATACCAATAATTGGAGCTGATTTCTTAAAACACACGGGCTTATTAGTAGAAATGAAGGGCCAACGGATCATTGATCCACTAACTTCTTGTCACGCCAAAGGTGTAATATCTCAAGAAATAACGCAAACATTATCATTTTTAGACAAAACGTCACTACACCCCAAAATTAGCGAGTTAATAGCCAAATTTGCCGAATTAACAAGTAGCAGTCTCAGTTCCAAAGTGATTAAGCATAATATCACTCATAACTTAGAGGCGAATGGATCACCTGTCGCATGTAAAACTCGACGACTTGCACCCGATAAATTACGGATTGCAAAGGAAGAATTCGAAAACATGATGGCACAAGGAATATGCAGACCAAGTAGCAGCGCCTGGTCGAGCCCACTTCACCTAGTTATGAAGAAAAATGGAACATGGAGACCATGTGGCGACTATCGTGCTTTAAATCGTATTACAATTCCCGACAGATATCCAATTCCGCATCTGCAAGATTTCGCTTATGAACTTGAAGGCTGCACAATTTTTTCGACGATAGACCTTGTCCAGGCGTATCACCAAATTCCAATTGATCCGAAAGATATTCCCAAAACTGCAATAACCACACCTTTTGGCCTTTTTGAATTTACAAAAATGACATTTGGATTAAGAAACGCTGCTCAAACTTTTCAAAGACTTATGCATTCGGTACTTTTCGGCTTAAAATTCTGTTTTGTTTATTTGGACGATGTTCTAATCGCTTGAAAAACAGTTGAGGAACATTTGGAACATCTACAAATTATTTTTCAAAAATTTTCAGAACACGGGCTGATCATTAACATGGATAAATGCGTATTCGCGACTTCAGAAATAAACTTTTTAGGGCATATGATCACTAGCAAAGGTATACTACCAAATCAAGATCGCATCCAAATTATTAAAGATTTTAAACGTCCAGAAACGGTTGATGGAATTAAAAGATTTTTAGGTACCATTAATTTTTATAGGCGCTTTATTCCTGGCGCTGCAGCCGATCAAATTATTCTTAATGATTTTTTAAAAGGCTACAAGAAAAATTGTAAGACGAAAATCAATTGGTCAACCGATTCTATTAACGCTTTCGAAAATTGCAAGAAAAAGTTATGCGACGCCACTTTATTAAATCACCCTTCATTATCCGCGCGACTAGCAATTATGGTAGACGCTTCAGATACGGCGATTGGGGCTGTCGTTCAGCAGTATGTCTCTGACGCTTGGCAGCCGCTCAGTTTTTCTCTGTACGTTTGAACGAAACACAACAAAGGTATAGTGCTTATGACAGAGAGTTGCTTGCAGCTTATTCTGGCATTAAGCACTTCAAACACTTGTTAGAAGGTCGCGAGTTCACATTGTTCACCGACCATAAACCATTAATCTACGCGTTTAGTCAAAATCCAGAGAAAGCATCTCCACGTCAATTTCGACATCTCGATTTCATCGGTCAATTCACTACCGATATAATACAACACATCTCCGGCGTAAATAACGTCGTGGCAGATACCCTCTCTCGCATCAATCAAGTTTCTGTTCCCGAAAGTATTGATTATGCGGCAATAGCAGATGCTCAAACCAATGATGACGAATTACGAGATTTTTTGATTAATAATTCACACACATCTCTTAAATTTGTGCAAATCCCTCTTACGTTTAACACAAATAAATCTATATATTGTGACGTATCAACTGGTATACCAAGACCTTTTATTCCAGCAACATTTCGGAAATCTGTTTTTGAATCTTTTCATAACTTATCACATCCGGGCGTAAAAGCTTCAATCAAACTTTTAACTAAAAATGTGATTTGGCCCTCTATTACTAAAGATTCAAAAATAATGGCTCAAAATTGTATACCATGTCAAAAATCGAAAGTTTCAAAGCATATCCAATCTCCTCTCGGCTCATATTCTGTTGCATCGCAACGCTTTTCGGAAATTCATCTCGACATCATTGGTCCACTACCGATTTCTGGAAACAACCGATATTGTGTGACGTCGATAGATCGTTACACGCGTTGGGCTGAAGCGGTTCCAGTGCCGGACATGACTGCTGTCACAGTTGCATTCGCCGTTTATTCAACTTGGATAGCTAGGTTCGGCGTTCCCAAATTTATAGTTACAGATCAAGGATCTCAATTTGAGTCTCAATTATTTTCGGAACTGTCCAAATTACTCGGATTCGAACATAGACGCACAACGAGTTATAATCCGAAGTGCAATGGTATGATTGAGAGATGGCATCGCACCCTCAAAGCCGCTATAATGTGCCATAACCGAACTGACTGGACAATCATAATACCAACAGTACTACTAGGACTACGGACTACATTCAGTACCGAATTTAATACGATACCAGCAGAAACCCGGACAGTTTTTTGCTTCGACTACTGACACCAAAATTGTTCAAAATGATTTTGTACAAAATCTAGTAAAGCATTTTGATGAAATCAGACCGACACCGGCATCCAGACACTGCTACAACAAAATTTTTATTTCAAACGACTTAAATACCTACTACTACTCACGTTTTCTTACGGACGGACGCGATACGGAAATCGTTAGAACCACCGTACACCGGACCATACAGAGTAATTGAGAGGACGGACAAAACATTTATCATCGAAATTAAAGGTAAACATTTTAGAATATCAATCGATAGACTAAAACCATGCCACATTGAAAACACTTCCGACACCAGTATCTTACATGACAACAAAACGAACCCAGACATACAAGTTGACAACACAGACACTACACCACAGAAGGTATCATTTGATCGGCAAACAAAATTTTTACCTACACATATACCAGTACAACAACCTCCGATAGTTACACAGACGTCAACATTCACAAGAACAGGCAGAGCTGTAAAGACACCATCACGTTTTCTATAGGAATTTACGTAAATTCGTGTCGAATTCACTGGAAGGGGAGTATTGTGGGGACATTTCATGTGTAAACACACATATGAACATTTTAATAAACGAAATGAACTTAGTTAAAGTCTTTATGTTTTCGGAATAATTGAGCTTGGTTAAAATATGGAAGAACCTTTTTTGCCTAAACGCAGTGCACATAGAAATAAAAATAAAAAGCAAATAAAATAGATTGTTTTATGATTATTGATTACCAGAAAAAAAAACTGGAAAAAGATAGCAGAAAAATTTAGATATTCTTTTAAAAAATAAATGTTAAAATCATTTTTTATTATCAAAATAAATATTATATAAAGTTATGTTTTATGAAGATACATGTGTTATTTAAAAAATAAATATATAATATTAAATAAATTGGTATAAATTGGTATAAATCAAGTTGTGTTAGTATACATTTAAATTGAGGTTTTTAATAATATATTGAGTAACATACGAAAATATATATATATACAAAACGTCATTACCAACCCTAAAGTACTATTCAAAAAAATCACTTAAAGAAAAGCCATTACCTTTGGTTCCGAAAGGGCATTTATACTCAAATTGTGAATTTCTTTTGGTCAAATTAAAAATTAAGATTGATGACCAAGTGCGCGTTATATTAAATGGCTGATCAACAATTTATTGTTGAATGAGCATAGAATGAATCAATGAATGAAAAAATAATAATTCATAAGTCTCTAACCATCACGATAATAATTTAACGAATTTGGTACGAGAATAAAATTTGCAAAAAATTTCTTTGTTTCTCAAACTCTAAGATATAAACAAAAACAGCAAATACACTGTGATGCGCTCTATACCGCAATGTCTTGTATGTATATTATGTACGTATGTATACATATTTCATATTGTTCTTGAACCGTTCTTCTTAAATACACTACGGTTGTCTCAAAATGTATAAAGTTGTGCTCTCTGAATCTATATAGATTTTGTTTAAAGTACATTAAAAGTCAGTGGTGGTTAGTATGATGTGATTTATGATGTTAAATTATATTTTTTTGCTTTCCAGAGTCATTTCTTATTCTTAACAAAAACAAAACAGCAAAAAAACTAAACAAAAAAAAAAAAAATAGGAAGCATGAACACCGAGTATACAAAGTAGAATGGAAGCTCTCGACTTTTAAAAAATCTACAATTAAATTATTACTTTAGTTATACTGTGTACACATAATATAATGTTACATGATGGAAGAATTGTATCCTTTTTATTATTTCATTGTTTCACTAAAATAAAAGTCGGTAGGGTATTACCGGAAATGTAGTGGCATGTAGCTTTTACGTATACAGAGAATATTGTTTGGTCGATTTCGTGGAGGAATATTAATAAAAAAAACGCTCCATATACACAATTATAACAATACAGTGTCAATTTTTATTTTGAATATTTATATATTCATTAAAGAATATTTTCCCAAGACAATCAAAAACTTGTCGAATTTGTTGTCGCCACACACAAAAATTATAAATTTGTTTCAATCACTTTAAATCTAATTAGTTGATTTATATTCAATTAAATAAAATTGATGGTGGTCCAAATTGTCTTTAGATTTTTCTTTTGTTAAATTTGTTATATATGTTATGTTCTTTAGGCTGGTATAAAATAAAATACGTATAAAATATCATGTTAAGAATATTAATTATTACAACACAATTAACAGATACCAATAATGTCATTTTCATTTTTTACGGTTTTCAAAAAAAAAAAAAAAAAAACGCATTACGTGATTTCTTTAATTCAAAACCATATTATTATGATGCGCGATGGTTTCGAAAGCGAAGACGTTATTAGTTAAGTGTTTTGATTATCCATTCAAGAAGGATAATTTTTTATATTCTTTTTCATCTGTTATTTTTAATTGTTAAAAGTTTAACATATTTTAAAGGAATTTTATCTCATTAAAATTGTTTGGATTTGTATGTGGATATTTTATTTATGGCATTAATCGGGAACCTGAATTTAACGGAAAATTCAAGAGTAGCTTGAGATTGCGTCAAATTAAACTGTAAATTATTTATTGTGTGTCCCTCGATACGTTCAATAATTATATAAAGTGTTATAGTTCACGCGTAGAATTATTGAAATGCTTCATCGTAGGTTAACGGCTTAATGGAATGTTTGTCAACATTTTTTTTTTGCACCAAAAACAAAACTTTTTTTGAATTATTGAACCAATTACCAATTATGTATTATAAAGAAAATCTGTATAAATGTGTTACCAACAATAAAAATAACAACTATTTAAAAATACAAAATCCTTAAAACCATTAACCTCATCATCAAAAAACAATATTAAGACGGAATGAAAATCCTTTTGTGCTTTCATGAAAATAATTTTTCACTTGGGTATCATAATGACTTACCTATGTAAGCCTTTTTTTATTCGTTCAACAGTTGTATGTACATATTTAGTACGAGTATTTTTCAGTTTTTGTTTACTTCTTATTTACCTTAACACTTAAAAAGCTAAGACTTATAAAGTCATATACATATATAACAAATTTAATGTGTGAAGAGCTTTATGAAAATTAATGGAATTTCGGATTAAATCCCCCTTTAGTTAGATCAATATTTCGCCTGAATGTACGCAAATTTGAAATTATTTGATTAAGCGCAAACTTTGTATAAAGCATACAATTTTTAATTTGATCGCGTGTTTTTAAGGGTTATGCATGAAATTTTAATTTTACACATTTTGTTATTATTTTTGAAACCATCTTAACTCATTAACTTAAGAGAAAAAAAAAAAAACTCTTTATTTTGTACCGAAAAATAAAGTAGTAATAATAATAATAATAACAACAAGTAAATCATACTTAATAAAGATGCATTATTATAACCTCTTTTATACGTTTTTTATGATGTAATGAAGAATTAAGGTTATTTCTTTTCATAACTTCACAAGTTCTTCTTTACTTGTTGTTGCTACTTCTTATTTGTTATGTGTTTGTGTATTATGTTGTTTCTTCTAAGATTTACCATTATTATTGTTATTATTTTTATAATAATTTTATTATTCTTTCTTACGTTGGTTTTTATTTTTTTGTTTTTTTTATATTTTGGGTAGCAGAAAAAAACAGAAATTAATATTTAAGACAAGAAAATATTGCTTTAACAATGTTGATTAGGCTGTTATAGTAGTCGGGTTATATGCATTTTGACAAAGTGAACTACAAAAACTTTCGAGTTTCACTAAGTGTCAGGTTCTTTAAATTCTGCTAACCCAAGTTTAAATTGTCAACTAGGATTTAACCGACGGGCTGAGTTTATTATAATATTAAAATGTTGTGTAAGGTACTTTTAATGATTTATGTTTTAATATTTAATGATTGAATAATTCTTTAGATTCGCGCACTATATGAACTGGAACATCTTTAGAGAGCATATTGTGTGTTAATCAATAACTATCATCATCACTAAAGAAACACTACTTAATCATATTTAAATATCCCTATTGTTAAATTTAATACTTTGGGGTGATCCACCTATGTAATATAGGTGGATTTAAGTCAACCCAATTATGTGGGTGGGAGGCTTAGAATAAAAAGGAATGGCAATAGTTGCGGTTATAAGTAGATAATTGAACTAAATGTGCCTTTGAACTGAATTGACGTTGTTTTTTTTTTTTTTCTTCGCGTATTTGTCAATTTTGAAAAATTTATTATAAATAAATATAAAAATAAAAATATTAATAACATTATTTGTATATATATGCATGATCTATAATATTAATTTTAAGTGTTATATGTAAATAATAATTGTGTGTGTTTTAAATTTTTAACTTGTAGTGGTTATTACAAATTTGTAGCAATGGCTCTGTGCTGTGTATGTAATGTTAAAGTGTCTGAACACTTTTTTACTTGTGCAGGTGAATGCAATAAACTGATTCATTTTGAATGTGCAGGGATTAAAAAACCTGTGTTTGATGCCATTTCGGTAATTCCGAATTTTTCTTGGCGATCTGGTATGTGCATTGACGTTTATAAAATTCTCAAGGAAAAGAATGATCAGATGAGTAATTCTATTGACGCTATATCAGCGTCCTTGTCCTTGATAAATAAAACATCTGCTGCCATTAATAATAACGTGGAAAGTTTACTAAAACCAATCCCACCACAACAGTCGTCGTCTGCTAAATTAAAAAAAAAATCAACACAAATTAATTTGGAATTGGCTTCGTCAATACGTACAAGGTCTAAGAAAAATGTTAATAATACCATAACAACGGCTACAACTGCGGTCACATCTTTAACTAATGACGGCGATCATATTCCAGTGGTTTCCAGTCCTACTAATTTCGGTGCTTGTACGACTTTCGCTGAAGTGGTGAAAATTCCTGCCGTTGTGCCTGTTGCAGCATCGAATGCACTTGCTTCTCACAGTGGTGCTCCGGATCAACCAAGCAAATACTCAATTGCATCTGTTTTGCCTGTTGCTGCTATGTTGAGTGCTGTGAGTACGTCTGCAAATGCGAACAATATTGATATATCGTGCGGTCCAACTGGTAATATAAAATCGTTACCATCATCACGAACTATCCAAAAGAACATACGAAATTTTAATATTCGTGGCACTAATACCTCACCAGATATTTATATTAAAACCATTGCGCCGAAATGTTGGCTTCATTTATCAAGATTCGATACTCTTACAACTGAGGATGATATTGTGGCTCTGGCTAGCAAATGCTTAGGTCCGAGTGTTTACAAGGCAGTTAAACTAATTCCTAAGGATAAAGATATCCACGAATTAGAATATGTATGCTTTAAATTGGGGATCAACGTGGAGCTTCATGATAAGGCTCTAAATTCGGATGCATGGCCAACCGGTGTATTTATTAGGCCCTTCCATAAGCAAAATTTTCGGACAGGAGCCTCATATGTGAAATTCCGAATACCAGCTGCAGTAGTCAACTCTGCCGAAATTTAAATAACGCAGGGTCAAAGGTGATGCGTCGGCCCAAAAGTTCTGGACAAATTACTTTTACTTCGATGTACTATCACAACGCCTTTAGTATTCGGGGGAAAGCTAAATTATTCTTGCTTGGCGTTCTTGATAACGATTACGATGTGATTATCATATCTGAAACATGGCTTACTAAAGGGTTTAATTCAGAGGAATATTTCCCACCCAACTATGTCGTCCACAGAAAAGATCGACATTATTTTTGTACCAGCCTTAAAGGTGGGGGTGTGTTGATTGCGGTTAAGAGTTCGATCCCAAACGAGCTCATTGCATGTCATCCAATTTATGATGTAATTGCTGTTCGGATTAATGTATCCGAGTCATCTATCCTCGTGGTGGCTGTATATGTTCCCTCTGGATCTACTATGGAATATTATATGGGAATTGTTAATTTCATCAGTTCTGCGGTCATGCCATTGGTTCGTATTAAGGAACAACTAATGATTATAGGGGACTTCAATCTTCCCGGTATTACTTGGTTTGATGTTGATGGAGTTTTCACATCCTCTTCTTCTGGCCAGAAAGAATTAGCAGTTACTGATTATTTTGCTAGCTTAGCAATGATGCAGTTGAACCGGATAAGCAATAGTCGGGGCATATTTCTCGATTTGGTTTATTCAACTGATCTTATGTTTTCGGAGATTTCACCTTGTAAAGATTTTACTGGATGTTCGAGCGTTTACCACACTCCAATTACCATATATATATTTTTAGAGAATTGCAACACTACGTGTACTTCTAGTAATTCTTTGCATTTCGATTTTAGGCGTGCGGACTACGATTCGTTAAACGAATTTCTTGTCGGTTCTAATTGGGACTTTCTCGAGCGAGATGAAAATTTGAACCATTCTATTTTATTGTTCAACGGGCTGCTCAAGACTGGTATTGAAAGGTATGTTCCATCAAATAAAAATGGACCTAGGTTTCGTGAGCCGTGGTACAACAAAGAACTACTACGTCTTGAAAAAAAACGGAATAAGTTCCATTCTTTGTATAAGTTACAGGGCGCTGAGTTTTATTCCAGATTCAACTTAGCTCGTAAAGAGTTCAAAACTTTAAATTGGTTCCTTTACAACAACTACATTTTGCAAATAGAAGAGGATCTGACTTCCAACCCAAAAAATTTCTGGAATTTCATAAATGGTAAAAAGAAGGTTGTTGGGTTTCCTACTCCAATGACCTTTCAGAACTCTTCCGCAAGTCAACCCTCTGATATCGCTAATCTATTTGCAAAATTTTTTGAGTCCGTCTATGTAGTATCTGGGGATTCTGGTACCAAGCTTATAAATAATCGCGATTGCTCTGATTTTAATTTTTTACAGTTTACTGAAGCAGTAGTTTATGATAGCTTATCTCAACTTGATAGTAATAAGGGGGCAGGACATGACGGTTTTCCACCTATCCTTATTAAGAATTGTGCAGAGAGTTTAGCCCATCCACTGACTCTAATCTTTAATAAGAGCCTACGTACTGGGATTTTTCCGGATCCCTGGAAACTGTCTTTCATTCGTCCGATTTTTAAATCTGGCAGAAGAAGTGATATCAGCAATTATCGCGGAATCGCTATTCTTGCTGCCATACCAAAACTTTTCGAATCAATGGTACAGAAATTTTTGTTTTTTCATGCAAAAATTTTTATTTCTCCTGCTCAACACGGATTTTACATGGGTAGGTCCACGGTTACTAACCTAGTCGGTTTTTGTCAACATTTATATAGTAGTTTAGAACATAGGCAACAAGTGGATGCTGTTTACACCGATTTTTCGAAGGCTTTCGATAAAATTGATCACTCGATCCTTATCGATAAGCTGGATAAACTAAATTGTCAGTTTATCCCCATCAGGTGGTTGCATTCGTACCTGTCTGATCGCTACCAATTTATTAAGATAAATGATTTTAGTTCTCGCTTATTTCGAGTTACCTCTGGAGTTCCTCAAGGTAGCCACATTGGTCCACTTTTATTCTCATTATTTGTCAATGATGTTGTTGATTGTTTTAAATTCGCAAAATGTTTGCTTTACGCAGATGATATGAAGATATTTGCTCCTATTACTGGAGTTTCTGACTGTGTTAAATTACAAGGTGACTTGAGTAACTTTTGCAGTTGGTCATTTAAAAACAAATTATTGTTGAATGTGGGTAAATGTAGGATTTTATCATTTTCTCGTACACACTCACCTGTTCTTCAGCAATATTTTCTATACAATACCGCTATTGACAGAGTTGAGGTCATAACCGACTTAGGTGTAACCTTTTCTTATGATCTTACTTTTACCAAACACATTGATTCTGTTATTTCAAAAGCTTATATTATGCTGGGTTTCATTAAGCGCAATTGTAAAGACTTCTGCGACCCACTCACACTGAAAACTCTCTATGTGTCCTTTGTTCGTTCCATTCTAGAATATGCTTCTGCGCTTCGCGGCTTACCTACGGAGCGAGTGCACCAATATGTACTACCTCCTTATAATGATCGTTGTAAATTATTAAAATTACAACGATTAGATCACCGACGAGATGTTGCATCCGCTATCTTCGTTCAAGATGTTCTGACTTCCCGAATAGACTGTGTCGATTTACTGGCTCGTTTCAACTTTTACGCTCCTACACGTTGTTTGCGCCGTCGTCGTTTGTTACATATTGATCCGGTTTCTACAAACTTCGCACTCTCAGAACCAGTTTTGAGAATGTCGCGACTCTTTAATTCGGTTTATGACGTTTTCGATTTTAACATGACAAGAAATTCGTTTAGAAATGAGTTGTTTAGATTTTTGTCTATCATTAAATAATTATTAAATGTTATTTTTGTGCTAAAATATTGTATAATAACTGTTAATCTTTTTTGCATACCGATTGTATATTTACTGTAGGTTAAATAAATAAATAAATAAATATAGATATGCTATAATACATCATATAATTAATTCAAATCTACAACATTCTATGTCACCCTCCGCCTGTCATCTTTCCTCAGTAAACCTTTGTAAACAATTATAACTGAATCCCATATGAATATATAGAGAAGTACATTTTTCATTTAATTTAAATTTTCATTTTTTTTTTTTTATTCGGAGAAAAATAAATTTCCTATAATTTTTTTCTATGCAGACGCAACAACAGAAAATATTGTTGATAATTTTTATATTTTCAATTGTGTTTTTCATATTATTATTTTTTGTATTATAGAAATTATGAATCTCCTTATTTCGAGTAATGAAGACAATACAACAACAACAATAACAGCAAAAAATAAACTGATGGTGTTGAGTTGACGATGGGAGTTTTGTTGCTTCTTTGCCGTTCGTTCGAATGTTTTTTTTCCCGTATTTGTTCGAGAAAGGAAAATAAATATTCGAGAGAAAAGGAAACTGGTATGAAATAAAAAGGAAAAGTTTTGTTAGAAAAATTCTATAGAATTTAATAATGTATTGTTTATAGGTGTCGCTGCAAAATATCTATCATTAATTAAATGAATATAACAATAAAAAAATGGTTTATTGTTTTGTTATCATTGTCTTAAATTTGTGAGAGGATTTCTGTATTTTTTTTTTTGTGTTTTATTGTATTTAATTCCTTTTGAAGGAGGAATGCTCTAGGTTGGAGTGAGCCATTTAGGAAATCATATTTTAAATATGGATTTGGCATTAACATACTGAAACTCTTTATTATAAGAGTTTAAAGATGTTTCCTAATTAAATTAGGTACCCATAAATACAACCAACTAACAGACAAACTTAATATAATGTTCATAATCGTATATGTAAAATTAATTCTTATAACTACATAATTATACAGTTATACGCTGTTACAAATTTTCCCAAAAATTAACAAAAACAAAACCCTTTAAATTTGATAAACAGAGATACCTTCGGTAAATTATGGTTACACTACTCGGTATGAGACACAATATCAGCACTACCATTAAAAATGAAAAACATGAAAAATGAAAAAAAAAAAAAAAAATTTTTTTTGTTCTGAGCAACAATAACACGTTGTTGTAACATCACTTTTAGAATGTAAAACTAGAATAGTTTCAACTATTATCTGTTTCTCATGTTGTTGTAGAGTGTATAGTATAGCTATTACTGATGCTGATATTGTAAATGTTATTTGTATGTTTGAATTTTAATTATAAGTGAAACACACAGAATGTACCTATACAGTAAAAATATATAAAATTAAAAACTATTTTTTTTTGATTATAAACACTTGATTAACATAATGAGGTGGACATATTTGGAATTTGAAGTTTTTATTTTTTTTTTTTTTTTATTGAAGTGGGTATGTAACATTGTTATTAATACTGACAAATGAGAAAAAAAAATTGCAAATTGTTCCTTTAAACGTAAACCATATGTACAAAATTAAAGATTCAGTGATCTTTTAGGAAAATCTATCAATTAAATTACAACCTACAGCTTGAATCTTTCCACACCCATATTTCAAAGCATTTACTCAATTTCACCTATTATTAAGATGATTCAGCTAAAATACTAATTTGGTTGATTTTTCATTCGTGCAATCTAAGAGTTTCATTTTAATTATAACAAACGTAATTTTTTTAAAAATTTTTTAAAGGAGGTTTAAAAAACACTAATAAGCTTACTACATCTCACACTAAATGATTAATGATTAAATTATTTCGACTCATAATATCACTTTGATTCGATGAATATGCAAATTTTTGTGTATGTACTTACATATTATGTGTAATTGTATAAATGTACATCCATATAAACTGAAAATATGTATATGAACATAACTTCTATTGTTATGTCGGTGAGATATTTATACTACCATTAACAGTAGTGACTTAACAGAAATACAATCAGTAATTTAACAGAATTTTTTTCGTGTTGTTTTGGTTTGGTATGATGATTTTCATAAATATAATTTATCCATGTCGGATCGGTTTGTTTTGATCAATTTTGATTATGTCTCTCACAATTGATATAAAATTAAGTGTTTTCTTTCACTCCCCGATCAAAATTCATTCTTAATTATTAAAAAAAAAAACAAATATTTTAAGATTATAGGTGGAGGATATGTAAATGAATTTCAAATTTCATGAATGGGTTAGATTTGAATGAAGAACTATACAAGAACTACTGCGATCGAATAATTGTTTTATAAATGGATGTTACTGTCATGATCTCTTCGATTGTGTTCAGTTTCGTGCGGTATATGTTGATGGCGGATTTTTTTTTATTTTTATAAATGAGAATCTTTGAAGAGGTTAAATGTCAATTTTTAATTGAAATTAGTGTTGTTTAGTGGCGGTAGTTTTCTGATTTTTGATTGAATAAGAAATTATAATATTTTTAAAATGTCGGTTACCTTAGATGCTGTTTATCGTTGATTATATTACTGAAGCTTCTGATTAATTTAACTTAATTTAGTTAATTTTTATTTAATAAATAGAAAGTTTTGAAGATGATTAGTATTAGCAATGCTTCGAATTTTGTAAACTCGCCTTTATTGATTATTTTGTTTTATTATATCTCATTAACGGAGGTAAAGAAGTTTTCATGAGGCGTTAATAGCTTTCTATGATAATTTTAATATTCACTTAAAAAAGAATTCTATTTTAATTATAAAAAATAATAATTTATTATCTTTTTAGTTATAAAACGTTTAAAATCTTTGATAAGAAATTATTGTTATATGATTATTTTGTTTTGGTTTCTTCATTCATTTCTCGTATAATTAGACATTATCCTAACCATAATTTAATTGTTTTTAATCGAAATATAACATCTTAATATTTTTTTATGATCTCGTAAAAATTTGTTATGGATGTTAAATGTACCTATATTTTACAGTAATATGTATTTTAGTTTCTTTTTGTTCTTAAGCATATGAATGATTAAAAATCGTTTATTCGGCAAATTTTGACTATTTATGACTATTTATTTTATGTTTACCTTATTTTGCATTCCAATTTAAATTTCTCATGATTTACGAACAATTTAGTGCTAAAGGGTTACAGAAAAAAATTAAACCCAAAACAATAAAAACACATTTTTTATATTATAAAAAGAATTAAGAAGTTAACATATGTATGTAAGGTAACTAGAATTTCCATTCAATTTTTTTGGTTGGTATAATTTCGGTTTAATGGATTTTCATTAATATTCTAATTTTTTTTTATTTCTAAATTAAAATGAAAGGGTTAATAAAAATTATTGTAATTTAACAACATTAGATGAAAAATCATAAAAAAATACACATAAATACGCACAAAAAAACGGTTATAACAATGTTTTAAGAGTTCATTTTTTTTTTAATTTAATGATTGAAAGTTTGATAATGGCTTTTTCTTTTTCAGATTTAGGTGTTAATTTGGGTTTGAAAAATGTAAATTATATAGCTAAAATTCTGAGAATTTTTATAATTTAAATATTTGGTTTAAGAAAGTATTTAATAATAAAGAAATTATTGAAATTTGAAGTGTAGTTTTTGATAAATAATTTATTCTTGCAATTAACACACATCGTAAAAAAATAAGTGATTGAAACCTCTAATTCACTTAAAAAGTTTACTGCTAATCGAGATTTTAAATATACGCGAAGTCAAAATAAAATAGAAAACAAATGTGTTTTTCATCTTACTCGTATACAAAGAAAGATGTAACAAGCGAGTTTTCCTCGACATATTGTAATGACAGTTTGTCACAATTAATTTTTCCCTCCTGTCTTTAATTCCATCACCATTTTTTATTACCCGCGTTACATTTGAATTTAAGATGAGAAAATTAAATTTCCAAATGCGGCGAAGGCAATTTTCTGACATATTTTAATTAGTTGAAATAAAATTGTATATTTTTAGTAAAACGGTACATCAATCGAAGGTTGAAATGTGTTCACATAACAATTGGAGATTGTCAGGCCTATTATCGTACATACCATTTTGACACAAATAATAAACCCCAAATCTGATTTTTACAGCTATAAGTATTCAAAAAATATACAAGGAAAACCATTTGTCAACAGAAAAAGTTTCCAGAGTAAAACCATTTTTTCCCCATTTAAAACATCAAAACAAATATGTTTGTATGTCAAACTTACTAAAATTAAAATAAAAACTAAACAGCTTATGTAATAATTAAACATAAAATATCCTTTTTTCCAAAAAAAACATCCTTTTTATTATATAAATTTCCAAAATTAATAGTACAACTTAACCAGAAACATATTAATGTTGGTAAACAAATTTTTTGAATGAATACCAGAAAAACAAAGTTACAACAAAAGCAACAATATACATAATATGTATATACATAAAAATAAAGAAGAAAATGGTTTTTCATTTGTGTTACCACAAAAGAAATTTTTTAGAAATAACATTGGTATTTGGTTTAGTCATACAAGCAAAAATACAACAAGAAAATCGTGCTTATTTATGTACGAGCATTTTTGGATTAATGAGATTTATGTATCAAGAACCTTGACTTTTCCTCGCTAACCCTTTTCCATCTATATTATTTGTATTTATGAATAAATAGATTTTGTATGAATTGAAGGGGACGTTTGGCAAAATGACAAAATGTGCATACTAATATTTGTTTTATTTTAAACAGCCAATCAACTAGAATTCCCTCTGTTATCTTTAATACGGGCTACATAAAATTCAAATATAATGTTACATTATTAAATGGTACTTTTACCACTTCATAATACGTACACCGTTTGGAAGGAGATGGTCCAAATTTTCCTGTGAATATAAATTTGTGGATATACATACATGGTCTAGTTTTACTCTAAATTCTTCTTTTAGCATTACTCTAAAATTTAAACATCGCATTTTTGATCAGTTTTCCGTACTAAAAAATGGAGGTGTGGCCAACACACGACTTTCTTTTACGAACAGAGAATTTTGAGAAATTTTATTTTTTTCTTAATTTTTTTTTAAATTTTTTTTTAATTTTTAAATTTTTCAATTTTTTTTTTAAATTTTTTATTTTTAATTTTTGAAAACATTTTGTTTATAGTAGTTTTTAGTAAACCTTATACTTTTTAAGATATTTGCAAAATAAGTTTTCTGGACCAAGGTAGTGGCCACTTCCGGTTGGCCGATTTGGAGTAAAATTCACTGGGACCTCCCAATTTATCAAAAAAGCTTAAATCTGAAGTTTCAATTCGATTGGTTAAGCCATCTGGGCTGTAGAGAGGACACAGACAGACTGACAGACTGACCGACTGACAGACTGACAGACTGACAGACTGACAGACTGACAGACTGACAGACTGACAGACTGACAGACTGACAGACTGACAGACTGACAGACTGACAGACTGACAGACTGACAGACTGACAGACTGACAGACTGACAGACTGACAGACTGACAGACTGACAGACTGACAGATTGACAGACAGACACCATTTCGAAACCCACTTTTTCGGACTCAGGGGATCTCAAAACAAATAAATCTCTAAAAATCTCAAGGTCCAAAATTTTCATGATTACTATACTTTATTTTACTAGAGTAAAAGAAAGTAAAAACGTTTAAAATGAGGAATATATTGTGGGGCGTGTTATTGAATTGTATTCAATAAATTGAAATCGACCACTTTGGAAACTAACCTTATTATAATGGAACAGGTTTTATGTAAAACATGTACCAAAGTGACTGTTAAACATGGAGGTATTATTATGATGGTTTGGTTATGTTTTGGTCTGCTTTTTTGAATAATTTAATAGTAAAATCACCGATACATAAGTATTACTTTCTTTTACTCTAGTAAAATAAAGTATAGTAATCATGAAAATTTTGGACCTTGAGATTTTTAGAGATTTATTTGTTTTGAGGTCCCCTGAGTCCGAAAAAGTAGGTTTCGAAATGGTGTCTGTCTGTCTGTCTGTCAGTCTGTCAGTCTGTCTGTGTCCTCTCTACAGCCCAGATGGTTTAACCAATCGAACTGAAACTTCAGAATTAAGCTTTTTTGATAAATTGGGAGGTCCCAGTGAATTTTACTTCAAATCGGCTAACCGGAAGCGGCCGCTCCCTTGGTCCAGAAAATTTATTTTGTAAATATCTTAAAAAGTATAAGGTTTACAAAAAACTACTTAATACAAAATGTGTCCAAAAATTAAAAACAAATAACAATAAAAAATAAAAAATTAAAAACAAAAATTTAAAAATTTAAAAATTAAAAAAAATTAATAATTATAAAAAAAAAAATTTAATTTCTCAAAATTTTCTGTTCGTAAACGAAAGTCGTGCGTTGGCCACACCTCCATTTTTTGTGATAGAAAAAATTCGCACTTCAATATAATTTAATAATTCGCCTTTCCCTAAAGTAGAGTTTTTGGTTTACCAAGCCCTGTAAACATTGTCTTTTAAATTAAACCTTATCAATTTTAAAACGCATTTGTGCGCTGACCCGGCTAATTATTACGTAACTTAACCTGATTATTTCGCATCAATGATTCTTTTTGTGTATTGGTGAATGATTGGATAAAATAACAAATTGTGGATCGCGTAATTTATCATCATCCAGGAATGTTACCTCATTCTATAACCGAGATGGAACCTTATATACAGCACATATCGAAAAGGAATATGGATTATCGTCAGGAACAAAACATGAACGACATAATATTCAAAAACCAATTGAACTTCGGAGAACTGTGCCTTGCCCAAATTAGTTAATTTTTACAATAATTTCATAATGTGGAAGATAATTTTATTTACAGTAAGTGCAGTTAGTGAAAGTAGTGGAGCATAATAGGTGGGTAGTGCCCCATTAGTATCCCTTGTGGAAGCAATAAAATGCCATGAGGTAACATTTCCTAAGTCCTCAGTTCTTGAGTCCTCAATTTACTGGTTATGGTAATAATGCTCTCATATCCATACAGTTAGCATTATTATCAGAAAATTATACAAAAATTTTAAATAAAATTAGAGGTCTTTGCCAAGAAAGAAATCCGACTTAAACTTGATGAGGTTTAAATAGGAAAGGAATTATATGATTCTAAGATTTCGAGAGTTCACATCGAAGATTTTTATGATAGAAACGTAATAAAAAATGTTGATGGGTTTATAGACCAGTTGGTGACTAAATCACTATTTAATTAGTCAAAAATAATTTTAAATTTCTACAAATCTTTTAAACTTCTACAAAGATTGACTTTGACAATTTTTAAATTAAATTTAAATGAAATAAAATATTATTTAACTGGATTAAATAGAATTTATTCCTCTTCACTTTAATCCTATATTTATTGTAAGTAGCCGAGTTTCCACAGAAATGGGTAACAACCAAATGAAAATAATGTTTGTTGTTATAGAGGGATTACATCAATATCTTCAATACCTAAATTATTTGAACTGGTATTATGCAACTCAATCAGATCTTTGGTTCCTCGATTTATCTCACAGTGTAGTTTAGCATGGCTTTATGCCAAAAAGATCAGCATCGATAAATCTTATTGAATTTTCCAGCAACTCTATTAATGACATTGAAAAGCACAAGCAAGGCGATGTGGTGTACACTGACTTTGCGAATGCTTTTGCCTTCATCAGTCATCGTAAAACATTTGAACGCTTATATCGACGCAATTTCTCCAAGCAGTATATGATACCTGGTTTAAATCGTATTTGAGTAAGTGCATTCAGTTTATTAAGCTTGAAAATAGAAGATCTTAATTAATTAAAGCTGCGCCTCAGGAGTACCACAAGGCTCCCATGTTATTCTTTAGATTTTTATAATCATTCATATTTCTGAAGTAATACAGTATTCTAAGGTGTTAATGCTTACAGGTGTAGGGCTAAATCAAACAGGTGTTAGACTAGGCTGTATTAACAGGTGTACGGCTAAATCGTTTCACTGAAAAGTTAACCCTGTTATACAACAATACCAAATAAATGTCTTACTTTTACAAAAATAAGTATTCGAGATTAAAGGCCTAAAAGGCTCAAAGTAACCTAGAATATAAAAAGCCATAGGAACTAGGAAAAACCAAACTTTTCATATAAAACCTATATGAGAAATCACTTTTTTTTCTAAGATACATTTTTAAATCAAAACTTGACAAACTCATAATTACGGTCTCTGAGATATTTTCATAAATGTTTATAATTAATTAATTTATTTAAACCAACATTTATAAAATTTTCACATCGGTAAGAAAATGAGTGTTTGCCGCCTTTTTAATCAAATTTGTGATCACAAAACGTTCAAATGTAAACAATTATTCAATTTTGTTAGTTCATTGTAGAGTATCTTCATATCTTCATTGGAAATCCGATAGGGTTTTCTTGCCTTCTGTAAAAATATAAAAAAAGGAAACTCGGTAATGCTTTGTAGCCGTCGATTTCTTTTCTGCGTTAAAAGTGTTAATAGTGGATCAACATTTAGGGGAATTATCACGCAAATATTTTGGCATTCATTCATGATTAGATGAAGTATTTAAAACGTGCCAGAGTGTGTCAAGTGCATTAGTGGTTGTTATGTTTTTGCTTGATTTAATCACAACCCCAGTGCTCGAACCTTCATTTATAAGGTTGTTTGTACGTAAGAGTGAAATACAAACAAGCAGCGACTGACCACTATATGCGAAGCACTTAAATGTGCTAATTAGCATTTTTTTTTGCAGTATAACCTTTAAGTGTATGTGGTTTAGAATTACGACAGTAAAAAATTATTGGTTGCTGGTTTTCAGCCCGAACCTGGTACGATATTACCGAGCCTGGCCTGAGACTGTTTTTAGATAAATTAAGCCCGGCTTAATATAAATCAAGCGCAGGTCTCTAACTCGAGGGCGCCATTTCAGCTATTTATCTAATTAAATAATTTTTAGCGTCGAACAGTACCATATATTTCAGCTAGTTTATCAGTAATCGGTGGAACAGCGATGAGTTAGGATTAGTGAAGAAGAATTAAAAAGTTTGCCTTCTCATGCAATTCATTTTAATAATTTTCTTGTCATATATATTCAGGTAGGTAAATTCGTCTCAGGCTGTTTCAGCAACCGAATGTTACAAACAAATTTAAACTGCTTGCCTTTTTCCCTGTGAAAATGTTTCTGACGTATGACTGTTACACATAAAATTTAAAATTTGTAGATATTTAAATATATTTGTAATACTCATCAAAATTCATTAGAGTCGGTATTAAGGTAGATACCAAATATACGTATAAGCATATTATGATTTTTGTTGCGAGTGGCAGTATCTAGGTGTCTTTTAGTTGAAAAATGGCCAAAATCTAAAATCCAAATTGTAATGCGTTATTGTACATATTATGGACATTCCACACCAAAAAAATTGACACCGCAACAAAAGAAATATTAATCGAAAAATTATTATTTGTTTGGTTTATAACAACATTTATTTATATTGCTTTTAACAATATTAATTTATTTTTATTATCATCCAAAAAAAAAACAACAAAAAAACATTAAAATAAATAAAAACAATATTATTGAGTTTCTACATATGTCAATTAATTAAAATTTATTTTTATTAAAAACAAATTTTTATTGGTTTTTTATTTGTTTATTAATAATTTTTAATACTAAATACATATATTTGAGTTATAACGGTCGATGATTAGATTTGATTAGATAACAAAAGACTAGATTGCACACATACTATATATGTATGTATGTTGTAAATAGACAAGTTGTTTTGGATACACAAACCATTCGAAATAGTATATTATTATGTATTGCAAATTCTAACAAATGTTAAGATATCATAAATCAATCCCCGAAATTTTTATTTTGTTTTATTTAACTTTGATTAGCGAATTATTGAGTCATAAAATTCATTTTCATAAATTTTAATGAGTGTGAAGTTTATTTAGATTTATAGTTGTTTGCAATTTCTATGTGCTTTAATAATACTTTAATATGAGTTTGGAATCGAGTAGGGCGTATGATTGTAGAAAAATATAATCTCATGATCTAGCAAAAAAAGTACAAAAGGGTAATAGATACGGTTTTTTAAAATAAATCTCCAATTTGACAAGCAGCATTCATGATTGCTAAGAAAAGATTTCTCGGGATATTTTAAACTTGATGATGTTGAAATATATTAGCATATAAGTCTTAATAAACGTTTCTATAATTCAAATATTTTAATTAACAAAAAAACAAGCCAATACATCATTTTCACATTATAATTTCTATTCAACATGCTCATTTACTTCCATTCAATTAACATAATTCTTGTTAACGATATTATTTATTTTTATATGTAGGTACTATGTATTTATTACACATATAATGTTCGGTCGGCCGGTAATATCTGCAATTCAATTTTTTTAAATGTTTTATTTTTGTTAGACTTGTCGTTTATGTATATACTTGTGTATACTCGTATATCGTACATGCATAAAAAGAAATTGGAAACAAAACAGGTGACGTTGGATTTTCAAATATACTCGTAGTGTATGTACAAACCAAAGACTTAAAATATATTTTCAAATTTCACACAAATACTAAAACTAAATAAAATAAATGTATATTAATTTTTATGACAGACTGTAATTCCATCCAATCACCTGTCTTAAAGAATTTCAAAATTACATTGAATAAATTGATTTAAATTTGTTTTGACAAATTTCACTCAAAATGATATGTATGCATTTTCCGTTTTATAAGGGTTATACAAAATATTTTTGGGATATTCATCTAAAACTCACCTTATATCACTGACAAATCCTTAATTATTTCCTTTTTATATTTTGGAGTTTCTTGCGTTTCTTCGTTTGTTTAAAAAAATGGATAGTTAGTTAGTTAATATAAAGAACAGGTGCGCGCGCGACTATATAGTTTTATTTGGTTTAAAGACGAATATATTGTATAACTTAATTGTCTTGGATACAATTTTCTTGTATTTTATTTTTGAGTGATAAGTTTTATCAAATATAGATAAGTTTAAGGAATATTTATTTTTAATTGGTAAAACATGCCAACCATTCGTTTGTTTGAATTGCAGAAAAGGCCGAAATACGCATAATTTTTTTTTTTTTTTG
Organism: Tipula vernalis; assembly: GCA_958295665.1. NCBI lineage: Eukaryota > Metazoa > Arthropoda > Insecta > Diptera > Tipulidae > Tipula > Tipula vernalis. The sequence goes on from OY282560.1 coordinate 2,372,700, forward strand.
TATTGATATCATAAATTGTGTAGTGGTTAATAACATAAATATAATATAATGTTGTAAAAGAAATACAGGAATTTTAAGAATAATGCTGTTCCGAATTTTTTGTTAATTGTGTTATTAATCGAAAATTATGACGCAACAAGCACGACATGAAATTAACCAAAGGACGAAAATTTTACCCTTGCCCTAATAAATTATTACACCAAAGAATAAGTATTTCATTATTCATTCTACTTTAGTATACAAATCGAATTCCATTTCAACAAAATAAAATTGTGAAAAACATATGTTTCCAATATTTGGATAAATAAATTTCCTTATAAACGGGAGTTCGTTTTATTTTTCTTTAAATTTTTAATGCGAACATGAAAATCAATTTTCATCTTTGAGTATTTAACCCTTTTTTTTTTGGTTTTATTTGTTGCCTCTCGATTTTTAAATTCATTGTAATTTTCACAAGAAAATAAATAAACGTAGCAAAAAATACTTTTCTTGATTTTCCATCCATATCTCATGTGACAAAGATTTTATACCCTTGTACATTGGGTGTGGTGTTGTATTTATATATACAATTTAATACACGTATATATAAACAGAATTTTCTACTTGTACATACTTGTTATTTAATTTTTTTTTTTTTTTTTTTTTTTTTTTTTTGGAGTTCACAAACACATACAGCTCAATATTTGTGAAAAAGGAAAAATTCTTATGTATGTATAATGTATATATACATTTTTTATCGCGAACAAATTTGTAACGTCTTTTTATACGTATGTATATACTACTCTTGTAGTTTTTTGGGATAAAGGAACGAAGTAGCAGAAAAAATTAAGAATAACAAGAACATGGCATTCAAATTTAACAGATTTTTCTTATGTTTTTCTTTAAAACATTTTCGTGTTGTTGTTGCTATGTGTGAATATTTTTTTTTATTGTATTCTTTCATCTTATACATATTGACAAAGTGTTACCACCCGAGAAGTGGAAAATTCTATTTTTTTGTGAAGGATTTTTTTTTTTTTGTGTCGGTAGAAAAGAGTCTCATGAGTACAATATTTACACCTGATATGGTGAGGTTGATAGTTAAAATACTTGTCGATGTTACAAGATTTGTACTTTTTGTTGTCGTTATGTATATGTGTACTGTTTGGAAATAGGTTTCAATTAAGTAAATAGTACACAGTTGTATGAATAATTGTCATGGGTATTTTGTTAACACAAAAAAGTTTTTCCAATGTTTGATTGTAAATTTGACAATATACATATCGTCATTTGATTAAGTAATCAAATCTAAAATAGGCGATTTGCGTATGCATTCTTATATCGTCAATGCAAAATCTCTATAAATTTATCAATAGTGTGACATTAATTAATAAACAAATAACCACCACTTCAATCAATAAATATATTTGTCAATACGTATGATATACTTCGAAATTCTTATCAATTTGATTAAATCGTTGTTTTATATTAAAAACGAATAACTTATTGTCAAGTGGCGGAAACATATGGATGTTTTGGTGAATAGGTAATTTAGGTAAAGTAACGACTTTCTTTGTGACATTAAGAAAAAAAATATGTGTAACGATCATTCATTTTCGTTTGGTTTCTAACAAATTAATGGTTTTTAACATGAACTTTTGTATTCGCACAAAAGACTTAAAAGAAGAAGTACATTTATATTTTTATAATTAAATATTTTTCATATTCACCTTAGTCCCGATTTCGGTAATTTACTAGTAAAATAAAAGTTCGCCATGTAAAAGCAAAATTTGAGCATTTTTGTTATAATCGAAGCAGCGAACTCCTACCCACCACCCATTCTTAAACTTACGTTTATTATATAAAATATGTATGTATGTATAGAATATACATTTTTTCGTCCAAAACATGAAATTTTCATCATAAAAATAAAATTAAATGAGAAAAACAAGAAAAATTAAAACAACAACAAATTTTGTGGTATGAGAATTTATAATAAAAAAAATATAAATAAATAAAAAAAAAAACACAACGTAAAACAGGACATGCGCAAGTTTACAAGGGAACTTATACATACATTTTTTTTGCTGTGCTTTCGATGGAACGACGAAACAATAAAAAAAAAAACACAAAAAAATTGGAAAATAAAGAAAATCATTTTTTTATGTTTTTTTATTCTCGTTGCTGTGGTAGCTATTTGTTCGACAAGAGTGGCAACAAATCCAATTGAGAACAGAAACAAGGAAAAAAGGAATAAAAAAAAGTTTTTTTTTTTTTTTTTTTTTGTGATATTTTCTGTTGTTTGAACCCAACCTTTTTCCTAAATGTTTATTAATATATTTTCCATCTTTCTCTATTTTCCTATCGTCATCGTCATCAGCAACAACACGATGATGATCAGCAGCACCGTCATTAAAATACAAATACCAATTTTCATTCAATTTTTTATTATCGTTTTTCCATTTCCACTTTGAAAGTTTATTTTTATGTTACCATTTTTCTATCCTGTTTTTCGCTTCGTCGAACTTATTTTTTTAAAACTTTTTTTTTTGTTTTTTTAATTCAATTTCAAATGTCCTCCCACACTTTGTTGTTTTGTTATATAACAAGAGCTGTATTTAATTCCCCTTACATAGTGTGTTTTCGATGGACGAAAAAATCGTATATTTAAATTTTCCCTCCAAGCCATTTTGCAGTTCACAAAAAGCTTCATTTGAGGAGAAAAAGAATGTTTAATCACATGTTTAAATAGTAAGTTGAAAGTTGAATTTGTAACTAAATCAAATTAACAACTTAATGTTTGTTGTTTATAGAATGTTATGTCCAAAGGGATCCGCTTTCTATCTCTCTTTCTATCTTTTCCTCTTTATGTATGGCGTTCCTCGTTTCCACGCAGTAGAAAATCTTAAAAATCAATGTAAGCTCGGTAATGATTTATGATGTTTTTTGCCTCGGTTTCAGAAGTTGTATTATTGTGTTTAGTATTCTGAAGTATTTTCTGAAAAGCAATATTTTCCCTTTCCCAAGAAAATTTCACCCGCGAGTAGAAAAAGGGTTTTGGATGGAGAAAAATGAAAAGTTTATAACAAACACAAAAGGAACGAGTAAGCTTTACGAATATTCAACCCTACTGATTTTCGATTTTCCTTCTTTTTTAATAATAATGATAATAACAATAATAATAAAGGAACATTTTTGTTTTATTTTTGGTTTTTCATTTTTTAATTTAATGACAAATGGAAAAGTATTAAAAAATATAACCGCCTTGACAAATCTTTACAGAAATCTCTTACTTTCAAGCAAAAAGGGTGAAGAAGGGGTTTGCAAATTTTACAGTATGCAGCGCGTGATGCTTACTAACATTTAACTATTCTTTTATTTTATTTATTAAAATGAAATTAGAGACTAGCCTTCTGAAAATTAACTCAATTCTAAATAATTTTGATTATGTTAGAAGTTATACTTACATTTTTTGAATTCGACTAATTCTTCTAAGAGAACTAAATTCACTTAAGTGATTGCGAGTTAATTCGGAAGAGTTAAAATAGATAAAATAGAGAAAAATGCGAAATTAAAACCCAACTTTTACCGGATAAATTATTTACTCTCAAATTTACTCGCCGTCTTAGTACGTCAGAGTGTATTTTGATCAGTTTCCCCATTCTTCCATTTACTTTTTCCCGTTTTTTTTTTTTTTTTTTGTTAACAAATAACAAAGCACAAAAAAATTAAGAAAAACACATTTTCCAAATCACAGTATAATAGAAACACCAAGTTGAATATACATTTCTTCTTATTCAATGTTGTTGTTATCAAACAATTGATACTGTAACACAAGGAAAAATTCTAAGAAAAACAACCAAGAAAATGACATAAAAAATTGTAAAATCACAAAGATATAATTTTTGGGGTGGTTGTGTTTTTTTTCTCGTAAATAACAATAAAAATATTTGGTTTTTCCTTGAAAATTATCTTAAAGAAGGAAAATTAAAAATAAATAAATAAATATGGATATAACTACACAATGTAAAGACTAAAAAGAGTTTACCATTTTTATTTGCATAGTATGTATTTACGTTTCTGATTTCTGTGAAATTGTTGTAACTGGTTATTTCATCATAATGGCGGAATTTATCTTTTAATAATTATCCATATAATTTTTATGTCTCCTACACTGTGGATAATTTTCAGTCAAAGTTTTGTTGTGCTAATAAATTTTGAATTTATTATTTTTAGTTGCGATAAATTTTCCTTAACAATAATCAACAATTTTCTAAAAAGTAATAAATTTTCTGTGTTGTTATATTTTATACACAAAAAAAGAAGAAAATTTAATTTCCATACAATTTAATCCAATGAAGAATAACATCTGTTTGGTCAGAAAAAAAAAAAAAAAATTCTAAATAAATTTAGATTTAGATGGCAACAAAAATATTTGTTTAATCGTTATGTCGTATTTTTGGTACATTTATAGTCGAATTTAGTTGCAAATATACGAATTTTCCATTAAATCGTATAATCTTGAAAAAAGTCTTTTTGTGAGCATATACTCGTATAAATCTATACTATGTATAATTGTGTTTTAATATTATGATGACTCTACTCATAATCTCAAATCAATCAAAAAATCTACTAATTTTCTAGTCCTACAATATTGTTTTTGTGTGCCCGGTTATTTAACATTATGTGATTTTGTTAGTTTGGTAAATTTTATTTTATTTATCTTTAAGTTTTGCGGGAAAAACGAGAACATAAAAAATTTTCTTGTCACATGATTATGATTGAGTATACATTTTTTTGCTTCATATTTTTATACAATGTTTGCAGGTTTGTTTGTTTGGTGTTCCCATTGTTGTTTCATTACTGTTTACATATTTTTGATTTTGATACATATAATTTTTCGAGACTATTTGTGTTATGTATATTGTGTATACAGTATTAACGAATTTTTATGATAGATATGAACTCTCGAAATTACGCCGCGTTACGAGAGGGCGGAGGAGGAAAAATGAATTGGATGGAAAAAACCTCCATTAAAATAACCACAAATACCTAATATAAAATGGGAATATATCTGACAACATAAAAATGAACATATTAACATAAAAATACATAAAATAAGATTGATGTTTTGACTAAATTGGATTTTATGATGGAGAGTGTACCTATACGGATAATATCAAAATTTTGTGAAATTTGTGGATGAATTCAATACAGAAGTTTTTGAGGCTTACTTTAAGGATATTCTTGAATTTCCTTTGACTCAAAAGCCAATAAGTAAATAGCTCCTTTATTATTACACTATTTTTAACTAGATATACGAAAAGAGATGAAGATCAACATTGGACAACAAATAAAAAAGTATTTTGAAACCTTGCTCTCGAAAAGTATTTGATAAAGTTGACCTACTTAGCTACCCATATCGTTAAAAAGGCCGTCGACATAGATCTACTGAGTGTGATGAAATAGAATTTAAATTTAAAGGGTTTTACTGTAGGTAATTAAATTATCAAAAACTGGTATTAAATTTGTATGTACGGGCAATATAAAAATCAATCGATGAACATGATTAAAAAAGAGAAGACAATGAATTGTTCGGTCCATCTTAAAAAAAGATGTAACATAAATGAAGACGAGGATTAAGAAGGAAATTTATTAATAAATACGTTCCTAAATAAAATAAACACAGTGAGAAATTATGAGTGAACAGTTAAAATTAAATGATCAATTTGTAGCAAAAAGTGATCATTTTGTAGCGGGAGTCTGGGACCAAAATATTCAATAAAAGCTATTAACAGAAGTGTGGACTTAAACGTTTGGGAAAGTAGTCGAAATAGTAGTCTATTGGGAAAGTTCAACTGTACAGAAAAAAATAGATTTAACAGTGATACAAATAATACAGTTCATGGCTTAAATAGAAGCTCTTCCAAATAATTTCGTAGCAGATTCGTTTCAAAGTGTACGAGATTTGGCTACGACCATGAGATAGATAAATATCCTGCTAAATATTGGAATTGCGCATACTGTCTCAACAGTGGACAAGCAGCAAGAGTTTGTTGTAAAAAAAGGAATGTTTCAGAATTCGCCGAACGGTTTCATGAAAAATCAAGGTCAGTCAAAATATATTAACAACCAGCGTGATAATCCAATAAGAAATGATGGCGTTCATAATACACGTATAGCAGCTACGTGGAAGATATAAGTTTAGTCTTATACCTTTAGGTTAATGATGTGGAATTACAAATGGCGTTAGATGCGGGAGCTTGTTTATCAGTAATAAGTGTAGAAACTTGTATAATAATTATTTTTAAATGTTCTTGAGTTGAATAAAACGCCTGAATATTAAGTATCAAGTAGTGTCGGGAATAATAAAGATTAAAGTGTGTGGTTGAATTCCTATCGACGTTGAAAATGGTGATTCAAAATTCAAATTGATGTTGACGGTTTTAGAAAGCGTATTTTTAAAACCATTTTTAGGTTGTGACTGGCTGAGTCGGATGTCCCCTTTATTTTTTGAATTCAGAAAATAAGGCAAATAAAGATGTTCATACTATTTATACACCCAAGAAAACCATGAAGTTTGAGGGCTATTTAAGAACGTTTTTGAAAAATTATCTCAGACTCTTAGCGGATTTACCGTCGAAACCCCAGTTGTTCTTCCTAAATCCGATGGACGATTAAGAATTTGCGGTACAATTTCGCGGTTAGATGTGATACTAGCTTCATTGGTAAATTGTAAAGTGTTTTGTATAATAGATTTAGAAGAGGCTTATCAGCAATTAACAATATCAGAAACCTAGCGTTTACCATTTGGAATGGTGAGCGGTGAAATATTTATGAATGTAGAGAAAATTCAAGTTTAGTGCTGGAGCGTCTAAATAACAGCACAATGTAACAAGGAATGTTAACAGAGTAAGCTACGTGTGTCATGAAATAATAAATAAAGGAATTCACCCGAACTCGAAAAGGTAAAGGCCTTAGTAAATGTAACAGTTCCCAATGAACACAGTTAAGAGCATTTTTAGGACTAGTTAATTATTTCGGGCTTTTTTTGGAATATTCCTACAATATTGCGTTCTCTATACGACCTTACACAGAAAGACGTCATGTTTAGATGGACTAAAGAATGCACGATAGCTTTTAGTAATGCTAACCAATTAATAGTAAAGAGTGATATGTTAGTACCTTACAATAAGGATAAAGATGATAATTAATTGTGATGCAAACCCTTATGGAGTTGGTGCAGTTCTCGCGCATTTGATTAATAATAAAGAACAACCAGTATTTTTTCTTCTTCAACATTAAGCGCAGCCGAATGGAATTATTCTCAACTCAACCATAAACCATTAAAATAAATTTTCAGTAACAAAAAAATCGTTACCAGTTCTAGCAGCTAGTCGGATTAATAGGTGGTCAATATTTCTAAGTATGTACGATTATGAGCTTAAATTTAGGAAGAGGTCCCAAATAAATAATGGAGATGTGCTCTTAAGGTTACCGTTACCTGAAAACACTGGTGCTGAAAATGTTACAACAAGAGATATAGCGAACAGTACAAATCATGGTCCATCAACAGTAAAATTAAACAATACTATGCGGTACTTGCGATAACGGTTGTATATATTTTGGATCTCGATTTGTAATACCATATAAATTCAAGATGGACCTTTTAAAAATTCTTCAAGATTCACATACATAAATGGTTAGAATGAAGATGTAGGCTGGTGAGGGCGAACGGGTCGTTCGTTTGGTGGGTAGGATTGAACAAAGATGTTGAAGGTTGGCCGGAAAAATGTAAACCGTTTGAACGGTGTCATATTGATATATTTTTACTTTAAATATACTTTTCTTGTTATAATCGACCATTTCAGCAAATGGAAAGAAGTATTTAAGTTGAATTGAACAAATGCATCGGAATTTATTGCCAAGTTACGCGGTCGTCGGACAATGGTCTGCCATTCAATTCAAAGGGGTTTAAATTATTTTGCAAAGTAAATGGAATAAAATTATTGCACAGGGCGGTTTATCATTCGCAAAGTAATGGATTAGCAGAACGTGATGTTCAAACAAGTGGTGGACAACAAGTAACAAATTATTTATACAAAACACACTTGATATTCAAATACCAGCCAAAAACTAGATAAAGTTTATTAATAATTAAATAAAGTAGATTTAAGATTAATGTAAAGAAAAATAATTTTGAATTTAAAGAAGGCTAGAAAACTTTTTATTATTTAGAATATAAAGGAACAAAATCATGGCTGGAGGCCAATGGAAACAAAAACATTCGAACGGCTCATCGTTGTCAGTCAAATACAGTGAAATAGAAAGTAGATGGAAAAGGTACCCAGTAATTAGCAATAAAAATTCAAATAATCCAAAGAATATTAATATTAAAGAAAAACTTAGAAAACTGGAAAAAAGTTTTATAAAGAAACAAGACCTTACCAAAAAAGATCTCCAACAGTTAAAGCTTAGTGTATAAGTTTAGTAAAGTAGTTGAAATATGATGTAAACCTTATTTTGATAAGTTTCTGTACGGGTAAAAATAACAATCAATCGATCAATGAAAAAAAAGAGTAGACACTGAGTTGTACGGTCTATCTGATACATCAAAATAATAAAAAAGTTGTATATTAAATAAAGATGTAACACTGATTTCCAATATACTGTGTTTATTTAGTCAATTGTAATATTGCTGTTGTCTTCACATCGATCTACTGAATATTCCACGAGGAACCCAATTCGGAAAGATTCCATAAATCAGATCTGCACATATCATTCATTGTAATTTTTTTAGCTTTCTATGTTTTTAGTTGACTGTTTAATTTCAATAGTCAAGTCTATGAAATGTATGACATATAAAGAATTTGTGGAAGAAATACGCAAATGAAAACTGTTTTCTTGGGAGAGCTCCTTAAAAAATTAACAAAATGATCCAAATTTTGGAGAATTAAAAATTCGAAATAATTTATCTGTGGGCTATTTGCGAATTCAATTCAAACGTATGTCAAAAGTTGGTGGTTTGGTGACTATTGGAGGGAAGGACCAAAGTTGAGTAGATTAATCTACCAGCTCCGTAACCTTCCAGTAGGGTGCGCATCACGTGAGCTGTTCTGGTCTGCATTAGGCAGCTGCGTGATGGGTACAATTGTGTAAGGGGTAACCTGTTCACAATTCGCAAGTGTACGTACTGCCTCCTCGTGGCAACCACTGGTAACTAAGGCCACTTGGCACATTTTTGGCCATTTGGCACAGGCTAAAGTACGGCGCTAAAGGAGAAAACCTTGACAAAAAACCCTAATCTAAGGTGGAACAGCATATTGTAACAATTAGACCCCCCTGAGAGGGTATTGTTAGCAGAAAATTTTTTTATTGAGTCAGAGGTTCTGGTACGGTCATCTGAAGCCGGCTAGAGCTCATCGGATTGGGGTGGGGTTTCCCAGAACATCACTCAATCTTGCTAGACCGTATAGGAAAAAGCAATCTAAAAAAACAGTTTTATTATTTCTTGTGGTCACATAATCGATCCTCGTCTGATGATATACCTACCGCACTGCACCTCCCCAGTTGAATATTAATTTATCTCATTGTAAAAAAAATATTAAAAAAAAATTTAAAAAAAAGTAAATTAATATGAAATTTGAATTTAATTAACTTTGAATCAATTAATTGTGATTAGCAGAAAACAAAAAAAAAAAAATACAATTTTTGTTACAAAATAATATAAAAAAAAAATAAATATATAATAACAATATTTCTTTTATATGTCTAAAAGACGAACTTAACACTACCCCCACCATATAACTTAAAATTATTAATATTAAAAAAAAAATAAATGTAATAATAATAAATATTGTATAACTACGAATTTAATAAAAAAAAATTAAAAAAATGTACACTAAATTTAATTGGGATTGTCCAAATTTTATCCCATTTTTTTGTTTTTCTGATATTTTAATATACACCAGTTTTACTTCTATTTATTTCTTTTTTCTGATCCACATAAATTGTTTATTCACCAATTTGCTTGTCTTTAATTAAATATTAACACCAATATAGTCCAACACCAGGTAATATTATTTTTTTTTCGTTAATTTAATTATTTTTATATTTATTTAGTTTTTATGCTTATTTGTATAAATTTATTATTATTATTTATTATAAATTATTATTTAATTATTTAATGTTTTCTCGTTATTTAATTTATAAAAAAAATTATATATTTATTTATTATATTTATTACATTATTTAATTATATTATATTTACTAAATTATTATTTTTAATTTATTATATTTACTAAGTTATTATTAATTTATTTTCTAATTATTTAATTTAATTTAGTTTTACCAATGATGCGCCATACTAGGATTTGTAATCCTTAAGTTCTTTATGGAATTTCCATCAATGCGAAGAACAAAAAAAAAAAAAAAAAAATTGCGTACGATAATTCCAAATTTGTGCCTTGAATTTTACTTTTCATTTATCTTGTAATTTCTATGTACGTACAAATTGAAGCTCGTTGTAGTACATAATATACTATAATATTGTACATAGAAAATAGAGTTCATTTTTTTTTTTTCACAATGTCCGCACAATTTATATTATTCTACCAAAAAAAAAAAAATAACACATGTAGGTACACAAGATCTTTCCACCATTTTTGTTCACTTTTAATTCATTTTTAAATTAATTTGTCTTTTATATATATATATATACTTATGCTAACAATACTAAACTTAATTATTTATATTTTATTTTTATTTTGAAACGCGATAAATATTTTAATTATTGAATAAAAAAAAAAATCACTTTCAAAGTTGGCTTTTGATTTTTTTTTTTTTTCAGTATCCATTTTCGTTTTTAATTAATTATTTCTTTTTTTTTTGTCGTCCTCTATCTCTCAATTACAAAATTCAACTCCCGGATCGTCAACCCAAAAAAAAAATTATTTTTCTTTTTCTTTTTGATCTTTGTTATCATTTATTCCTCTTCACAGTCAAAACAACACCAAAGAAATTTAAAATTTCCTCTGCTGACAAAAAAAAAGCATTAACACAACAACGCGAACGTTGGCGCACGTAAGCTTAATAAAGCGCAACAAATAAAGCTTATTCTTTTCTTTTTCTTTTCTCAACTCACAAGAGTAAAGGTGGGAAAAATGGAACGAGTCATGTGATTCGTAACAATATGCCGAAAGATGAATGGCTGGTAGGTTAATCAGCCCAAAATATGCGGACTCTGGATACCAGGCACCCTCCAGTTTTATTTAGCCTTCCTGTAGTAAAGCTGGGTGACCTACAGGTGATTTGCAATTCCGAGCAACTCGTAAGAGTAAAATCAAACGGAATACGGGGCAGGAGTAGGAATATACGAGAGTGGGGCAACCCTCTCGAAGTCCTTGAGCTCCAATGCTACCGTGTTTCTAGCGGAACTACATGCTGTAGTAAACATCTAGGAGGGAGAGCAATAAGCCCAGATAGTATGTATCACGTACCGGGAGGCAGTATCGTCAGGTTCATTAAGAACCTGAATATTGACTGGACGGATAATTAAGCAGGGGCCAGCACAATAGATCTTTTAGGTTGCAGTGCGAAGTGGTTGATAGCCCGCATGCCCCCCCCCCCCAATAATAATAATAATAATAATGTCAAAAGTTCAAGATTCTTATTTGATTTAAATAAGAAACGAACGAATCTGATACTCGAATACGTTCTAATCGAATTCACAAATAGCCCACTTGTTTTTTGTTCTTTTTTTTAATTTTAAATATTTCATTGATCTTGTTTTTCAATATTCTCTCACGTATTTGTTTGGCTGGCTTAAATCGGCTGGTATGTGTATTGTTTTGTTTGTATTTGTATGTTGGCACAGTCGGTGTTCCTATTCGGTAAAGTACAAATAAGCTAGTTTGAATTAGAAACAAACCAATGGGTCCAACCATACTTGGCTAAGTAAAAACCGCAACTGTACGTACACATACAAAAATATTCGTTTTGGGTTCGCTGTACTATATAGCCCACGGTGGCCAAGCCAAATGAGTATTTTTATTTATTTATTTATAGTATTTTATAAATAATTTAGTATTAAAAGGAAAAGCACACATGGAAACAAAGCAATCGAAACAAAAAAAATGAAGTTGCTTCCATTAGGCATAAAAACCTCTTAAATTTTTTCAAACAATTTCCACCTCATGCTTACACATTCTATTTTGACCAGTAGCTCATTTACAATAAAATGCACAGCACGAGGTGAAATAATATTAAAAATTAACAAAAATAACAAAGTTAATAAAAATAAATTAAAAAACTACGTATTGCCCATCAATCACGCCACTCCAAAATTTGCCGATCCTAATCTCTTAATTTCCAATGGAATTGAATTCCAAAGGGAAACTCCCTTAACATAAATTGACGTGTTTAGCGACCTACAACAATTTTTAGTCGGAATTAGGCGGAAGTTAGAGGAATGAATCCTACTAAACATTAATTTCCTATAGGTATAGATAACAAGGCTCCTTAGCTTTGAGAATTTTAAAAATTAAAAGACAAACGCGAAATTCGTAAAAAATAGATAAACTACATTCTAAAACAAGTCTGGAGTAGGCAGAAATATGATCGAACTTCCTAATACCAAAAATAAACCTGGTACAAGCATTGAAACATCTTTGGAGAACATTCATATTTTCCTGAAGCATACCGAATAAAACTATATCACCGTAAATAAAATGAGGAAGAAGATAAGACAAAAATAATTTTTTCCTAAACTGACTTTCAGAAAATCCAACCACTTTATACAAACGACTAAGCATGCCAAAGACCCTCTTACTAATAGTAACTAAATGGTCATCCCAAGTAAGAGTTTTATTAATAACTATAAGCCTAAATCCCTAACAGTATTTGAATATTCAATTAGCGAACCCTGCAGAAAAATACCAGGAAAGGACGAGGTATCTAACGATTTTTTATAAATTATAATCGACTGAGATTTTATTTTTGACAAATTTTGAATTTTAAATAGAGCAATAAAACTCCTATTAGAAAATAAAATCAACTGGACAACGCGGTAATTATTTGTGTATCCAGAGTCACAGAATTTATCACTGTGGAATGAGCGTAGAAGCCACAGCAATATTTATTCCATCTTGAGACATGCGGTTCATAAACCATTGAAGAAAACTTGTTCTGAATCATTTGTTTCCTACAGCGTTGTTTCGCCTATGAAGTAATTTTTCGGAACCAATCAACAATCAACAAATATTTTAACCTTTTACTGAAAATGTTAAACGAATTTGTTGAAAAATATCGAAACCTGTAATTGATTCTTATATATTTTAAGGGATCATCTTCAACTAGATAAAATGTACAATATTCAAAACCAATAATTTCATTTCAAATTGAACTAAGAGGAAATATATTTTAACAGAAACTGTCCCTAAAAATTTTCGTGTAAAGTATCGTGGTGTAATCGTGCAATAATTTTTTTATTATTTTATCCTAAATTATCAGATAAAAATATCAAACATTTAATAATAAGATTAGTTGCAGTCTTCGTTTATTTTTGATTCTCGGAACCAAACCATCGTTGATGAATTAATCACCTTTTTTGTTTTGGTTCTGTACATTTTCCGGATGCCATTATTCAAAATCGCCTACAAAATCAGAACATGGAAATTGGAATTCGACTGGCTTCGAACTTCACCCTACCTGAATCCAAAGATACATTTTTGGGCCATTTGCAAAATTCGAATACATAAATAGCCATAGATTTAACCAAAAACTGCAACATATCAATTGCTTATCAATGATGCTCAAAAACAGTTTAGATTCAGGCATTATAATATTAAAATAAACAAAAATTGTTATAAAAATGTTTGATTCAGGACTTAGCAGCATGTCTTTCAAATTTTGTTTAAATGTACGAGCATTTGAAACTGTTTGTTGAATACAGACTGATTTACATTCAACGACAATCGACGTCTGCAAAAAAATTGAAATACAACATAGGAAAAAGTACAAAGACAAAAAGAGAAAAAACAATCATCTGCTTAAAAAAGTCAATTGAAACCCGAGAAACAAACCCAAAAAACCTCGTCTGCTTTTTTTTGCAGATGTCGAGTTTCATCTTTTTTCTGTAAAATCGTCGATGCATGAATAAATAACTATAATAAGGTTAGATAAACAAGAAAACCAATCATTTGTTTGGTTTATAACATTTGTTGTTTAAATTTATTGTTTATGTGTAAAGAAAATGAATTTTTGATTTGACATCTGCATCTGCGAAAATCTTTGAATGTAAATCAGCCTTAAGTAACGAAAAATAAATTAAACAATAGATTTTAATTTATACTGCGTTTTTCATGAATACTATTTTTCGGTTATCACGATATCAACTTGAACCAAGCAAGGCTCTTTCTGTACACATAACAATTACACGTAAAGCCAATAAAATAGTCGGTTACAATGAATTTCTATATATCCCTTATTTGACTTCATGGTGGTCAATGTATAACTTTTTATGATTTCAAAGTGGTTTGTATGTAAATTTTTCTTCTTTATTTGAGTTTTATTGTTTAATTACTGCTAACTAATTAATGGCATTAAAAACATAACATTTCTTGTTTCTCTTGCTCTGGTTGTATAGTTTTTTGCTTGTATCTGCAAGAATAAGACAATGATGGCAACAAGGATTGTATAAGCTGTTTATTGCATGTTAAAATGAAATGGTTTTATAAGTGAAGATGTATAATTTTTTTGATTGATTTAAATTAGCTTGGTAATTATGAGATACATACATATAAAGTGTTGTTGATGGTAAAGTTAAATAAAACGTTCCCATTTTAAGGGCCACAATTTTTCTATAGATAAATCGTCTTAAGTGTGATCATTCTAAAAAATAATTAAACTCACTAAAACTTTTAAATGTTTTATAGCTTAATAAAAGTTATTATTAATGTAACATACAAACAACAATATTAATAAAAATTTAATTTACATAAAACGTAAAATTATTTTAAAAGGATTTCTTCTTCTTTTCTTGTAGTAGATCCATCTACCAAAAAGAAATACTCCATTTATTACTTTATTATTCTTTTATTAATTTTCTTTTTAAATAAAGTTAATATTTTAACAAACCAATAATAATTAAATAATAAAAATAACTACATATATACATATTAAATTTTGCTTGTTCCTGACTTATTAAAGAAAGACAACCCAAACATGTTGTGTGGTTTAGTGTTTTATGAGACTCTTCAGCTTTAACAGAAACAACAACAACAACAGTAATGTTAAATATAAAAATTACAAGAAATTCAATTTTTTTTCCATCTTGTTTAATAATAATATAAAAAAATTAATTAATTTACATAAAAATTAAAAAAATGGAAAAAGCTTTACAGAAATGGAAAAATATAATGTTCGCCCTAAAGGGATGTTTATTCCTGTTGTTATTATTTTTTTCCGTTTCATTTATTTTCCCCGATTTTATGGTTTTTTGACTACATGATACCAAAACAACAACTAGCAAACGAACACAACAAATGCCAACAACAACTTTTAAAAGAACATGCATTAAATTAATGGTTATGATTTTATAGCTTTCTGACTGAGGATTGGTGGTACATTGGTTTGGGTATTTTACAGGTTTATCTATCCGAAATTAAAGAAATTTTTTAAACCTGAAATTGTTCTCAATTACACCGAGTTATTTAATAACTTTTAATAAAAAATATATTCTCCGAAAAATACCGACCTATACATATTATTAAAACTGCTTATTAGTAGTTACTAGCCAATAATATTAAGTTCCGTATTGTATATTACCCTTATATAACAGCACAAATTCTGGCACTTTCACAGTAATAACACACTAATCAATTATCACTTATTTATCACCAACAATTCAAAATTAAATTCAAAATTATTTCACCATCTCGTGAACACCGACAATTTGGAACTGAGAAACTTACGTAAAGAAACTAAACTAAAATAAAAATAAAATATTACATAAATTTGTATTTTTAATTTTCAGCAAAGTGGTTTTGTTATCATGTCTCACAAGAAATTGTGTTCTTGCCTGTTTTCCTTCTTTCAATCCGAAAATTTTCATTCAACCTAAAAACCAGCAACAACACTATATATAGTAATACTAATAAGTAATTATTGGTTCTTTTTATTTTTCTTAACTTTACAACTTCGATCATACATAATATGAAATAACAACAATAACATGTTGAAAATTTAACCATCATCATCTTTTTTGTACCATCTGATATATGTACATATATATATGTATAAAGATATTTTTAAAACACAGCACACAGAAAACTGCATACAGTTAAAAAAATAAAGAAATATTTTTAATAAGCGGCTTTCAAAAGTGGCTGACTGTAAGATGTGTTTTTTTTTTTTTTTTTTTTTGTTAAACTCTGGGTTTTGGAATTAAATTAAAATATCAGATTGTTGAAGTTGAAATAACAAAATAATAATAATAATAATTTAATAAGACTGAAAATTTTAAAGTTGGTTGTTTATAAAAATATGATGATTTAAGTTGTCAAATATTCGAGTTGTCAGTTTTGAGAAATTCCATAAGAGTAATTCCAAATAAAGAAATAAAATTGTAAAACAATAATAAAATGATGCGAGACCTTCGATGTAAGTTAATTGTACTTGAAATCGTTGTCTCGTCGTCTTTGAATCTAACGCAACAGGCGTAATATTTTATTTTAAGCAATTAAACCTATTCCCTCGAGACCGTTTTAAATTCATTCATTAAATCACGTGAAATGATTCATCGCTTCAACAAACAATTCATCAAAATCCAATATTTTTTTGCGTTTTATTTCAATTTTGTTGTTTTTTGTTACCCAAAAATATATTATAAATACAAAATAATTAATTAAAACAATAATTAAATTAATTCAACACATTGTTACAAGGATAATTAAATAAATTGATGTAAATTGTACATACATACATATATACAAAATTTGGAAAAACATAAAATAAATTTCCCACACCTTTTTAAATTTGTTTTTTATGTATTTGTTAATATGCTTGCTATTTTTAATCGAAAACATTAATAATAATTAAATAAATAAAAATATAAAAAACTATAAATGAATTATAAAATAACATGAATTAATTAATTAAAGTAGAAATTTAAACTAATATTAAAAATTCATAAATTTTTTAAGTGATTGCTGCTTGTCTGTTCCTCTCGCTGTTATGTGTACAAAATTGAAATCGTGAAGTGAATTCATAATTTGATTCAGTTATTGTCAGGTTTTTTAATTTTTTTTTTTATTTGTCTTAAGAATTTCGCCTTGTTGAATCAACAAAATGACTTATGGTTAGATGAGTATGGGATAAAAATTGTTTGTATATGATTTTTGTTGATTTAATTAAAAAAACATATAGTTTTTTGTTGTTGCTTTTAACAGGTTGCTTTGACAAAAAGATGGTGTGTTATACTGTTGAATTAGTTTAATCATACCATTGTTGACCTGAATAATATTCTGTACATTTTGTAATATGATTAAAAAAAAGAAAATAATTAAATTCCGTTTATCACAAAGTATAAATCATTTAAGTGAGAATTTTACAACGTTAATTATTCAAAATCAAAATAATAAAATAGTTTTGCTGATTTATATTGTATAAATTCACCCAGCCATTCAAAAATCTATCCATCTATCCGTCAGCATTATTCCACTCATCGCATATAAAAATCTTTACACAAAGTACTTTTGTACTTACACAACATGCCGATGAAGAAGGAAAAGATGAAAATGTAGAATTATTTTTCACTTAATAATAATAAAATCATAACAATAATATAGAATTTCCACAAACCAGAAATAAAAAAAATAAAACATAATTTATAGCCTCTTTCATACCCCATTAACTGACACTAACCACAATGACCAGCATACAACTTTTTTTTTTTTTTAAGTTAATAATAATAACTCAACCAGACCAAACGAAACTTAACCAAAACCAAAAAAAAAAAAAAAATATCGGACATTTCATTTTTATAATTTAGGGTTTTTTCATAATGAAAATGTAGTAAAAGGGAAAGTTTTTAAGATTTTCCATCATCATCTATACTTAATATTAAATGTGTACATACATGTACATACTGGTATACCATATATGAATAATGTGTGAATGTGTTAAGATTTCTCTCAATAGAAACTAGAAAATCTATTATATCAAAATAGAAAATATAAATCAGGAAATTGGGCAACATAAAATCAATTAGTTGAAATTTTTATTCAGTCTGGGAATACTTACAGTGTTATATATGTATATATAATATGTACGGACATCCCAATTCATTTCCCACTTTTTAGTCCGGTTAAATTGATTATACGATTTTTATTGTTTTTGGGAAATGGGTTGGAAAAATAATCCAGTCGGTATATACGTATGAACTAAAGTTATTGCTCATCGCTAATAAATTATTTTTCTTGTACTATATATACTCGTGCTATAATAATTGTTGTATATTTTGAGAGGATGTGATCATTATTGTCCGGTTGATGTATGTTTGGTTGGAATTCTATTGATTTCGATCTGAAAATGTTATTAAATTTATCTTTTTTGCTTAATTCTGTTAAATTGTTAAATTTGAGCTACATTTTGACCAAATACTTGTATTCTTTATTTCTTCTAAAATTAGACAATTACCTTTTTGGTACTAGTGTGTGTAAATATTTCGAAACAATTGTCAAAAATAGTAAAAGTACCAATAATGTTTAAAAGTGGTATAATTGATTTGAAATTGTATACCCAGAAAAAAAAAATCGAGAATACAAGAGACTTGGAAATCAAATGGATACTGCATATATTTTCATGGACTATAAAGCACACAAATTTTATTTAAAATACAACCAAAAAAGCTTTATTGTGGAATCTTTACCAGACACACTAAATTATGGAAGATTTATCTACTCTCGTATATTTATATATATTTGTAGTCGTATTTATAAAATATTCTATACCATTTTATTATTCCATAATATGTAATCCAACATTCCAAGTAGGAAACATTTTTTTTTTTGGGGTTTTCGAATTTTCTCGTCATTTTGTTTATAGCATAACGACAAAAAATATCCGATTTACTCGTGTACATATATTTCGATATACTTCCGTTTTGTACAGGTATTTTAAAAATACCTATAATTAGTCAATAATACGCTCTATGTTAAGCTTACGGGTAGTTATATATATATACAATATATAAATATATGTATATATATATATATATATATATATATATATATATATATATATATATATATATATATATATATATATTAAGCGAAATATACATATTATTAATGTTTACTTGTTTACCGTTTTTTGAAATCGCAAATTTTGTGTTTTGTGCGTATCTCATTAGAATGACAGTGATGATGTGGCAACAGATGTTATCACAACATTGGAAACATGTTTTTAGTGTTTATTTTATAGTGAGATTTTGATGTTGGGTGGTATAGGTTAGGTTCTATTTTTTCTAAATCCTAAAGAAAAGCCAATCCCTTTTCGGAAAAGTAGAAGGCACCAGTTAGCTTTAATTATTTGCACATTATTTTACTCAATTTCTTTCCTACATGATCACTAAAACGAACTATTTTCTTATGAATCCCTTTTAATTGCTTTTAAATCTTTCTGTAAAAAAAAAATAAAAAAGCCTGAAGCCTCATTCCCCAAACATTATTTTATGCACATACTCTGTAATATTTACTAGAAAGAAAACATTTAATTTTTAATTCTTTTAACATATGAAATCCTTTTTCATTTTATTGTTATGTATATTATCTTAATGATATAAATTAAGAGATAAACAATTACTTCTTCTTCTTTCTTCTGATAAACAACATGAAAAACTGGAAAGCATAAAATTTTCCATTCTTGCCTCTTTTTCTATACTCCTTCCTTTTATATCGATATGTATGTGTGTACCGGCGCTATACATGTGCACTAAATGTGCTATACAGACTAATATGTATGTATGTACATACAAAAATAGAACACAGCATAATCTTAAAATGATAACATATTGTCTTATATTTGTTGTGTGTGATAATCTTAATTATATAATGAAAATATAATTAAGTATTTAGGAAAATTAAGAATAAATTAAGATTTCTTTTATTTGATTTAAATGAAAGGAAATATTTTGAATTTATGTTTAACAAACTCCCACAATGGCTTTTAATTTCATATCATATTATTATTTTTCCGTTTTACATGTCCAACTAAATCACAAAACATAATCGAATAATAACCCGTTTTACACACATATATAAAATAAATCCGCCAATCAATTCCGTTTATATTCAACCCCAAATTTACGAACAAAATATACTTTCCACCCACGCTTGCATAAAATTATAAATTTTCTCTATACATTTTCTTCATAAAAACCACTCAATTGAGTTCGGAATATATAGAAAACAAAAAAATTATTTTGAGCCCAGCGAGACATTTTCCTTATACCACCACTCACACAAATCAGGATACTGTATAAATATAAGCATAATTTCTACTTGACAAAAAATGTTCAAAATAAAAGATTTGAAAATGGAAAACTAAAAAAATAAAAAAAGGAAAAACATCGCTCAAAAAAAAAAAAAAAAAAAATGAAATATTAAAATGCGTTAATGAAATGGGTGAATGACAACCTACCGGGAAATTCAATTTAGAA
This sequence comes from Tipula vernalis, assembly GCA_958295665.1. Classification (NCBI taxonomy): domain Eukaryota; kingdom Metazoa; phylum Arthropoda; class Insecta; order Diptera; family Tipulidae; genus Tipula; species Tipula vernalis. The sequence goes on from OY282560.1 coordinate 2,393,398, forward strand.
ATTAAAAAATGACAAAAAAGAAACAATGAGGAAACAGTCATTAGAACCCAAAAAGGTTTAAATTTTTAGTTTTTTGTTTAAGTGTTATGAGCGCGGATATTATATGAGTTATATGTTATGAGTTTAACATATTACTTAATATGGCCCGAACTTATAGTCGTTACTACATCTAGAAACTATTTTCGTATTTATAAACCTCACTATAAGATTTGTTATAGTATAATGTAACATCAAAATCCACCATTATAAATATTGCTACAAAATATCGAAAACAACACAATAAATTCCAAATTCATATCGAATTTTTGTGATTAAGACTATAAATTCGGGCCGTCTAAACAAAACAATCAAATCATACCCGTATTAAATAAATCAAAGAAAATATTTGTTTGGTGTTTTTTTATATAAAATTTATTTCGAATGGTTGGCTTTTTATCAAAATGAATTCTACTGTTTCCTAAGAAAACATTAAAATCCCAAATAATTCAAATTAAATTTTTCTCAAGAAAATATGCTTTTTGTTTAAATTCAGAAGCAAACATCTGAGATCTACTACAGCCGATTCATATTCAACGAAATTTGATGCTCGGAAAAAGGTTGAAACACAACATAGAAAATCTCTAAAGACAAAAAGTGAAAAAATTAATCAACTGCTTCAAAACAAACCCAAAAATCGTCGGCACATTTTTTCTCTAAAACCGTCGATGCCAAGCATTTTTTGTTTAAATTTCGTTTTTATGTAAACAAAGAATTAGATTTTGATTTGACATCTGCATCTGTGAAAATCTTTGAACGTAACTCAGCCTTTAGGCGTCACATCTCTCTTTTTCTGACTGCTAAAGGCAGATTTACATTCAATGATTTTCGCGGGTGTAGATTTTAAATCAAAGTTTCGTTTTATGTATGTAAAACTAAATTCAAACAAAAAATGTAATAAAATATTATAAAATTCTCGTGGTCTTATATGTGTGAGCTTATTTTTTAGTTATTTATGTGTTTATCAACGATTTTACAAAAAAAGGATCAAACTAGACATCTATAAAAAAAACAGACGACAATGATTTTTGGGCTTGTTTCTCGCATTTCAATTGACTTTTTTAAGCACACGTTTAATTTTTCTATTTTGTGTTTCAACTTTTTTTCGACGTCGAATATCATGGAATGTAAACCGGCTATAAGTATACGGCTGATACAAATGACTGGTTCGCTGTACATTGGGGAAAAGCGACGAGAACGAATTTCCCTTTTTGAATTGTTAAAATAGTAAAAACCGCAAGTTTTTAATTAACTATAGTTAAATTAGCGTTCATTTATTAAAAATAAAATGCAAAATTGTAATGGTTTTAATACAAAATTTCAATTTTTCAAAACTGTTAAAATTTAACACTTTATTTTTAATGAATGCTCGCTGAAAGTATTCAATGACATTCGATAAGCTCAAAAATGTCGAACGTATGCTATTTAAATTCCGTTAAACGTCACCGACGTACTTATACCATTGGTCAGGCCTTCCTATGGTTAACTTCGACAGCGCACTGATATGATTATTTTATTAAAAATTGCGGCTCGTCCATTACAAGAAGACACGCCTGTTCTAATGCCATCTGTTCTGTACCAAGAGGTTGGGTTCCACAATTAAATTCGAAACTTGGTACAGAAAATGATGGTGCGATAAACTGGATGGTAATTTGTTATGGCTGGTATTATTTTTATTTTAGCTTTTATTAAGATCTGAACGCTTTGGTGGTTGATGTAAGAAGAAGTATATTTTTTCAAAAAATAATTTTTACAATATTTTTAGTTAATAATAATTATAATAGGTGGCCAATAATAATTAAGCATGAAAGTTTTGAACCACCCGCTTATTCCGCAATTAAGCTATACATATAATTTTAACATTTGTAAGGTTATAAATTGATTGTCAAATTAGAATTTAATTTGGTAAACAATACAAAGGGGTAACAAATTCAATATTATTAAATTAAAATCTAAATTAATTCTAGTTTGTTATCAATTAATTCAGGGCACAAATATGTAGTGTTGTAATATTAAATCAGGTAAGTAACTAAATATTAAGTTGTGATTCTAATTGGAAATTAATTTTATGTACACATTTTCTTATATGATTTTAGGTTAAGATTTAAAACAACAACAATACTAATGGATTCAATTTTAAAGATAAGTACATAATTTCGATTTTAGAAAGTTAATGCTAATTGTTTTTTATTATTTCTGTTTTTTGCAGTTGTTCCTGGTAGTGGTTTCAACACCATCCATTTCTATATACTCCGTGCGGCAAAACTCAACTAAGAGGATCATCGTCCAACTCAGGTAACTAACTCTTTTTCGCCATTGTCATCTTAAATGCATTGCAATATGTGAATGGTATATCCAACAAATAAAGACCAGACTTCTTAATTGCTTCATTGATTGCCAGTACATAGCTCTTAAAAATTGTGCTATTCTTTTATATCAGTATAGTTTTGCGACTCATACAACAAATTGGATTATTGCATTAAAATAGCGCCACGTTCTATTTTCTGCCATTGGTAATAAGCTGCTATACTCGAAAATTGAGGTATAACAATGTTCTCATGTAACTTGTTAATCCGGTATAGGAAAGTTCTTCACAGTAATCAGGTATCACAGTAACCAAGCTTCCAATCTGCGCAAACTCGATCATCTGCATTTTTCATTGATCAGACCGTCAAACTCATATGTACTCCCTATTATTTTGCCTGCTTCTAACCACTTTATCGTCTATTTTTGTCTGTTGTGTTAAACTTCTTGGTCAAAATTATTTTTACTGTCATGTCAAACTGATTATTCACCTAATCATCGAAAAAGTTATTTTCCATCAGATTGTACATTTCTTCGGTCAAATAATCTTTCAACTTAACCTTATCTGATGAAATTTCGTCTATTTTATCATTATCTGGGATCAGCTTAATTTTCTGCTCTAAATCAATTCAATTTTTTTGTCAATATCATTATTATCTTATCAAGATATTATTTCAAATAATCATCTCTAATTTATTTGTTGATATTAAAAATCGTAATAATCCAATTCATGGAGGTTGTCATCAAATTTGCCTTGAACAATCTCATTGTCTTTAAATCTTGGACCTCAACACCTGCAACCGTGGTTACACTGGGTTGTAGTTTTGGCATTTTTTTGTAAATAAATCTTCTCACACAATAGTAACATGACTTCCGGTGTCGATTAATGTCTTACACTTACGTCATATATTTGGGCGTTTTTGAATACTTGGGGTTCGTCAACCATCATTACATTTTTTCAGCTTTCAAGGACTTTTTTTCGTTGGTAGCATTTACTACTGACACTAATGTCAAATTCTTTCGGGTTACTCCAAATAAAGTAACTTTTTTATCTCTTAAAGAATATGAAAATATTTTTGTAGTTGTGTTGGTGTAAAAAGAGCAAAATAAAGTGAGGTTATGTTTTACTGTCAGTCAGATCAGTAAAACTTTTTTTATTTTGATAACGAAAAGATGGAACCAATTAATTTTAGAGCATTAATATTCAATAAACAACAAATGAAATACCAAAATGAAGTTTTATTTTTGTTTCCAATTCACTTTGACATTTCACATTTCTATGTATTTGTAAAGAGTAAAGCAAATCTATGAAAAAATCTAGAGTAAAGCAAAATGCTCTCGAGCAAAAAATAAAGTGCTTTATTTTCTCAGAAAGAATTTGTAATGTCAAATTGTTACCCTTCGAGTAAAATTTTTTACCCCCAGGGTGTTTTTTTTCCGAAAGAATTTAACATAAACGTACGATTAGGTAATGTAGCACTAATCTAACTTCATTGACAAACTAAGGCTTAGCTAGTGGCGCCACGAGTTTGTGGTATCGATATTAATACAAGCGTCATCACTTGATGGAGCTGATTTTTTTGAAAAATAAATCAAAATAAAAACAACAAAAACATTAAAAGAATTAATTATAATTTAAATACTTTAATTATTAATCTGTATTAGAGCTCTTCTCGAAATAGTCACTAACTACGCTATCAATAGCCTGATACTGGCATTATCACGTAGCACTATTAAGGTTTGGCATCCTTTTCTTTATTAGCACAATTTTTATAACAATGGGGGAGGGCTATTTCTGAATATATTCTTATTTGAATTTAATCAGAATTGAATCTGATTAATTAATCTGATCTTATTAATTATTCGTATTCGTATCTTATTCAGAAATAGCATACTCGAACTAGTTCGATTAAATTTTGAAAAATTTTGGTAATCGTCTGAAGTCTTCGTATGAACAGTTTCGCACTTCTAACCGGGCTATTCATTTCTGAATATTTAGAGTTCCCTTCCCATCCTTCTAAATATTTATAGATAAATACAGGCGGTCTTGTACAGTCCGCCATGATACTGCTATTTCTTCGTCGCCTTTAACTATCAGCAAAATCTTCGTTTCTTGTTTCACGTACTTCTTTTCATATTTTTTTTTGTTTTTCTCACAGCTCTTCATCATTCGTCTAGAATCACCTAACAATTCGTCTGGAATCATCTAACATTTTTAACCGGTTCTTTGTATCCATTTGTAGAAAAGCTCAAACGAATGCATTCGTCTTTTAATTGTTTGAAGATTCACATTTGAAAATTTTCGGCTTTATAATCATATATTAAAAAAAGTCCAATATAATAAAGAGGTAATAAAGAGGCAATATTATACGAAATTTCTTCACAACAGAATCGAATGTTCCTAGCACCACCTTAACATAACTTAATAATACTTTTAATTTGATCAGTTCAAGAGGTACGGACAAATTCCGCTTTCGAAGATTTTTCCGGTTTTAAAGAGTTGTCACGAACAAAAACTGTCTGTACAATAATAAAAGCTTAAATATTTTTCTGATAATTAGGTTTTATAACACCGCAATCACAAGGCTACAAGATATTATGTATTTCTAAATAACGTATCGTATGTTATTATTGTATCGAAAATAAGACTATAACTGGAGTAAAATTGTGTGTACCAGTGTACCTGTAGGTATTTTTTTGGGTTTCCTCAGAAAATCAACTTAACTCAGTTTCACCTCTTTATTTCGAATGACAAATTTCTAATTGACTTTCAAAGTTAGATTAAAATCATCTAAAAAATTAAAAATAACAACATTGAATATATAAAGTAGGAGTGCCTATCATTGATTTTGATTCAAATTCATTATTGTTTGACCAGAGAAACGCCATTGATAAACATCAGCCATCAACAATATAATTTTTTTTTATGTTATCAAGACTTATGATTTATTTTTATTTTTTATATGCATATTTAAAAGGAACTATGTTACCATACTAATATATAAGTATAAACAATAATAAATGTACAAAGTTAAGGTTACGGTTTGTAAATTTTAATGTTTTATTTTGATTTAAGTAAATGATAATCGATCATAATGACATGTCATGGTGGTCCATTGTTTCAAATGCGGTGATTATTTATTACTTTTTGTGTATAACAGTGGCGCAAAATAATGCGAAACTTGTGTTCTTGTATTTTCTTTTTTGTTGAAGACAAGAAAGGTTAAAGGTGTCATTTATTACAATTTTGTTATAATCGCGAAGTGGCGTTAATCCATATAACTTTGTTAACGGTTATGATCGTTTGATTAACCGAACGCAGAAATATTAAATTAAATCGATCCTTCAGAAATATTAAATTAAATTATAAATTTTACTCCTTCTACGATTAACAATTTTGTAAAACAATATTTTTGGCATTTTTTGTTTCTATTGTTCGAATCTTTACAAACCGGTGCTGTATAAGCATAACGGAAAATCACTTCAAAGTTATGGGGAAAACATACGAGTATATCAAGAAAATAATAAGAATAAAGGAAAAATGTGATTATGATGATCCTTTTAATATAAAGCAAAAAAAATCTAATATAAAGACCCTCTTATATTTAAAAGTATGTTAGGGATATTTTAATACAAAAACATTACATATCACACAAGCATGTAATTCATTCTTTTAGGGAATTTCATCGAAGCGAGTGCCGAGCAAGACACAAAAAATGAAAATCTTTTAATCCATCACATACAGCGCGGAGAGTGCTTGTCGAAATACAATAAAATATAATTTTTTCTAATGAATTTCATGTTGGTATTTTTTTTTGCTGTAAATTCAGAACAATGATAAATTTTATTTTAACATTCACTCTTGCTGTAAACGATACATAATGCACTTAGTTTACAGAATTTGATTTGTTTTCAATTAGTTTTTGCATTCAATAAGTTATGGGTACCTGTCGCTGAGTAAAAACATCATTAAAAAGCCCACATGTTAGGATCACTGATTAATCCATAAATTCTAAGATCAGAGTTTCTCAAAAATTTTTTTATTGCAAAAATTAAAAATAAAACAGATGTGCGGGATGCGGCCAAGTAAGCAACATACACCTCTTTCGTGTAAACAAATTTTTGGTGGAGTACTCTACCGCACTTCAGAGTCTCTACAATAATAGAAAAACGGTCTGAATTGTTTTTTTCTTCAGGTTAGAATATTTCTGGTTTTTAATGTGATTTAGTGTTGAACGTTATGTTTATTGTTGACTTAAATTATTAAAAATTAAAATTTATTTAGCAATTTTTGGTGTAGTACACCATTCTCGATTTTTATTCGATTTAAAAGCCTTCAGAATGGGTGGAAGACCAGAAATACAATAAACAAAGACCTATTTGTTCCCAATAATAAGCTGAAAATCGAACCAAACAATAATGGCGTATTGCAATTAACCAAACAATTAAGAAGCTCCCAAAAATTTGTACAGGATTGGGGTGTTTTAAGAATATGAAAAAATGTTCCAAATTTTAGGGTAATTTTTATTTAGATTTTGAAATGGGGTTTAATTTATTTTTTAATATAAATAGTAACCAAAAATTCCTAAAGATTTCAAAAAATTTAAATGAAAAATGCCCCATTTTAGTATTGGTATAATTTTTTGGAACAAAATATAATAAATGGGCAACATTTATAATTTGGAATGGAACACAAACAATTCTCAACTGGCAATACTTTACGTCAGTCTTCCAGGAAGGTTGGATTGTATTCAGTGCCACGTTATCAAAGCCTTTATCTACCTAGAATTTTAGATTCAGAAATTCTTGTCCTACTGCCAATTTTTTTATTCAGCAGATCTGAATTATAAATCTATAAATCCCATAGAAAAAATGTAAATATATTTATATCAAGGTATTTAATACAGTCGAGGTTCATAATTTTTTCTTTATTGACAAAATTAAATAACTACAAACATTTCTTTATAGTTATACTATTATTATTACACCACGTTAAACTGCATTTATTGAAAATCCATTGACTATGGCAAGGTTTAGCAAGGGGATTTTAAATGAAAACTCATATTTTTATATTCAGGAGGCATCGAACAACAGAAAGGTTTACATCTGTTAAAATTACCGACACTTAAAAGTAAAATACTCAGTTTTTTGTTTGTTGATTGTTGTTGTTCAAGAGAAAAAGTGAAAAGCAAACTTTAAGAAAATTCTTGATGGAAAAAGCTGCTATATCTCCTAACGAATTTCAAACTCTTGTCTTTCATAACGTTAAACCCCACGAAATTTCTCTACTATAGCTCCACGTAACAAAATTTAAACAGAGCTTGTGTAAACACAATCGATCATAGAGAAATATTTTGGTAGGGCTGAAGTTTCGTGTAAACACGTTCCGTAGAAATCTGCTAAATATTGGCAGAGCTTTACAGGGGTTTTCGTTAAATCGTCTCTACTCTACTCTTTGTATAAGTGGACAACCACGTTAGTTAGTAAATTTAGTTGATCCTGCAGTACAAATTAAATACTTTAGCTGTCTGTTTTTCGAAATTTTATTGCAAAAATTTGTCAAAAATACTCATTTGGCTTGGTCAAGTCTGAATTAGGTGATGGAGTAAAGCTAGAATATACTCATTTGAAAATATCAAAAGCTAAATCAACAAATTTGAAAGATAGTTGCTCACTCTGTTTGACTTATACATATCTAGGTGGCCTAATATTTGATTCAACATGTTATTTATTTCCGTTTCACCGTAGGCTCCGAAGTTTACACAAAATTTATAGTTCGTCCAATAATTAATGTTAAGCAGTAAAACTCACTGGTTTTCTGGGTCGCTGATTATGAATTTATGGTTCAAGTTTTATAATTCAAAATGGCGAGTACAATATGGTGCAGTAGCTGATTACGAACCTGAGCTGAAATTTTTGTCAAAAAATCAAACAGTTACAAGAAGTATGTTTTTTTAGTATTGTCGGCCTTATTGAATCCAACATTGAGATTTTAATTATGTTGATCATAAATTCATAAGTAGCGTCTCAAAAACCCTTCATTACAAAGTGGGATGCAAAATTTTTAATTCTTCAAGAAATACCAACTTTCAAGGACTTCACAGCGGTAATATTTCCTAAAATAAACTGAACTTTTGCGCCCAACTTTTTTTTGAATAAAATTAACCTCAAAATGTTCGTTATTTGTTAAATTTCGTAACACCACAGGGACACTACATTCTACATACATTCAGTCTGATTGGTTTTTTTAGTGGAAATACCATATTGCAAATAAAACAAAGTAAACACAGAGTCAATCTTAAGCTAAGCAAGTTGATATTTTGTTCAATAAAAAATAATTTAAAATTACGTTGAAGGAGTTTCTCTAGTTTAGTGTCTCAATACCTTGTCCATTTCTATACCTTAAGAATTATCTCTAGAAAATGTGAATTTTTACTTTCTTTTACTCTAGTAAAATAAAGTATAGTAATCATGAAAATTTTGGACCTCGAGATTTTTAGAGATTTATTTGTTTTGAGGTCCCCTGAGTCCGAAAAAGTGGGTTTCGAAATGGTGTCTGTCTGTCAATCTGTCAGTCTGTCAGTCTGTCTGTGTCCTCTCTACAGCCCATATGGTTTAACCAATCGAACTGAAACTTCAGATTTAAGCTTTTTTGATAAATTGGGAGGTCCCAGTGAATTTTACTCCAAATCGGCTAACCGGAAGTGGGCACTCCCTTGGTCGCGAAAATTTGTTTTGCAAATATCTTAAAAAGTATATGGTTTACAAAAAACTACTTAATACAAAATGTTTCCAAAAATTAAAAACAAATAAAAATAGAAAATAAATAATTAAAAAAAAAAAATTAAAAAATTTAAAAATTAAAAAAAAAATTAAGAAAAAAATAAAATTTTTCAAAATTCTCTGTTCGTAAAAGAAAGTCGTGTGTTGGAGCCACACCTTAATTTTAACTAGGGACCAATTCCATGTGCTAGCGAAACCTTTGTCATCATTGTTGGCAATGGCCGATATTGGCCCTTGGGAGTTGAGTGCGATTTCCAAAAAATAATTTTGCAGAACTTTTACTAAACGAACGATCCGTATGGATTAGGGTTTTTTAACTAGGTAATTAAGGGACTTATTCCATGAGCTAAACTTTTACTAAACGAACGATTCGTATGGATTAGGGTTTTCTAACTAGGTAATTGAGCAACCTATTCTATGTGCTAGCCAAACCTTTGTCATCATTGTTGGCAATGGCCGATATTGGCCCTTGGGAGTTGAGTGCGATTTCCAAAAAATAATTTTGCAGAACTTTTACTAAATGAACGATCCGTATGGATTAGGGTTTTTTGTGCTAGCGAAACCTTTGTCATTATTGTTGAGTGCGATTTCCAAAAAATGATTTCGTAGAACTTTTAGGGTTTTTTACTTTCTTTTACTCTAGGTTGGATTAGGGTCTTTTACTTTCTTTTACTCTAGTAAAATAAAGTATAGTAATCATGAAAATTGTGGACCTTGAGATTTTTAGAGATTTATTTGTTTTGAGGTCCCCTGAGTCCGAAATAGTGGGTTTCGAAATGGTGTCTGTCTGTCTGTCAGTCTGTCTGTCTGTCAGTCTGTCAGCCTGTCAGTCTGTCAGTCTGTCAGTCTGTCAGTCTGTCAGTCTGTCAGTCTGTCAGTCTGTCAGTCTGTCAGTCTGTCAGTCTGTCAGTCTGTCAGTCTGTCAGTCTGTCAGTCTGTCAGTCTTTCAGTCTGTCAGTCTGTCAGTCTGTCAGTCTGTCAGTCTGTCAGTCTGTCAGTCTGTCAGTCTGTCAGTCTGTCAGTCTGTCAGTCTGTCAGTCTGTCAGTGTCAGTCTGTCAGTCTGTCAGTCTGTCAGTCTGTCAGTCTGTCAGTCTGTCAGTCTGTCAGTCTGTTAGTCTGTCTGTGCCCTCTCTACAGCCCATATGGTTTAATCAATCGAACTGAAACTTCAGATTTAAGCTTTTTTGATAAATTGGGAGGTCCCAGTGAATTTTACTCCAAATCGGCTAACCTGAAGTGACCACTCCGTTGGTCCAGAAAATTTGTTTTGCAAATATTTAAAAAAGTATAAGATTTACAAAAAACTACTTAATACAAAATGTTTCCAAAAATTAAAAACAAATAAAATAAAAAAAAAAAATTAAGAAAAAAATAAAATTTCTCAAAATTCTCTGTTCGTAAAAGAAAGTCGTGTGTTGGCCACACCTCAATTTTTTAAAATGGTAATGAATGTGTGAAAATCGAAAAAACTACTTTAATTCTAAACAGCTATTTTTAATTTCATTGATATTTTTATAAATCGATTCTCGCCTGTATAGGTTTTTCCAGGTTTTTCGATTAGACAATAAAATATAATTGGAACAAAAATCATTGATTGTTGAAAATACCAATAAAACCACTTTGAAATCTATACAGCAAAATATACAAAAACTGGACATGAGTAACAATAATATAGGAAAATGGAAAATCAACAAGGAAAAAATGTTTTTCTCGATATGTATGTTACAATATATATGGATGTACATCCTTCGACATGTGTATATTGGTTGCTTTTTGTTTTGAAAATTAAGTATACCAACATATTTTTGTCATTGATACCGATTGTTATGTTATATATGTCGAAATTGTCCTGATAGTAATTATTACTATATATGTATGTACTATATGCAAATGTTATATTATTACTAACTGACTAACTAACCGAAAAGATCTATTTAGCACTTTCCCAAACCACGTACAATTTCAAATACTCCTACAATCTTTCTAAATCTATTAATTGACGAGACCTCTTTGTTTATTTGATTTTATTTTCGATACTCGTAAATTTGTATATACTCGTATCTATATAAATTTTGAGAGAGGTTAGTGGGTATATGTTGTATAGTATGAGTTTTCCATCAATACTTTATGATTTTTCCACAAAATAATATGTAATAAAAATATTTCTGTCATAAAGTTTATTACGGAAAATTGAGTCAATTTAATTGAAAAGATAACAGTACACAATACAGACGAGATAGACAAGGTGGATATGGTTATTAGGTTATTCCTGTTGCAATTTTTATGTTCCATCTGTATGTTGTGTTTGGGATTAGAATGGGTTAGACATTTATGACAAGTGTGGTTAGAAAGTGTCTTTACAATAAACATTTATATTTGTCAAAAAAAAAAAAAAAAACCAACAAAATGTTTTTGGAATATTTCAAATTTTTTTTTTTCTGCTCGTTTTTGTTGCAACAATCACATGAGAATTGAATTTAGATTTTAATAGTGACACGATTAAAATGGCTTTTTATGTTGGTATATTAAAACTGTATAACAAAAAATTGTTGTCAGTTTCATATTAGATATTTATTTGTTATGTTTTAATTAGATTTGATGATGTTTTATGGAAGGGGATATGATTGGGTTGCTTGATATATATGTACATACATTTGAGATTGAATAACAAAGAAAATCTATAAATCCAATTTATTAATAATATTTTGTATTCAAATTTTTTTCTCGTTGAGGGGAATAGAAATCCTTTAATTGAATTAAAAAAAAATTCCTATTTAAAACACCAACCTTTAATCCTCGTAAATTAAATGTCCTTTTTTAATGTAATTTTTCGTCATCTTCCAATTATTATTAATCTAAACCCACCGACACCCCGGCTAACGACGAGCACAAAAAAAAAAAAAATCTCTATCCTTTTTCCATTTCATTGTCGTTATATTTTTTTGCTTTCCTTTTATTCCATCATCATTAGTACGAACATTTTTTCTATTTTAATTTTCCTTTTTGCCATTGTGTATGGAAATCGAAAATTAAGCTAATTTTAATTTCCATTTTCCGTTTCATACAAAATCTATATGTACAGAAACTCGAAGATAATAATGTTATGACGAGTATGATGGAAATGGAAGATGAGGTGAGAACTGCTGTATTTATACATTCATTGACACCCTTTGCATATTTTCCTTTTATATTCTTATTATGATGAACATTAAAATTAAGAAAGAAAATGTTGTACAAGACAACCAAAAACGAGAATAAAATTTGTGATAGTGTGGAAATTCGGTTTTTCTTGTAAATACAAAAACATAAGACGGAATGAAAATTCATTGTCCTTTTATTAAAGAAAAAAAAAACGTATTTTAAAATATCACATAAGCGTTATGATCATAGCATTACAAGAACAATTCAATTTGAAATGTGTTTGTAACTAATATGTTATACACGTGTATGTAATGAAAAAAGGATGAAAGTCAATTCAGATGAGTCACGTGCCAGTGACACTTGTCAACAATTGGCTCTGTTTGTCTAACTTAATTCTATATATATGTATATGGAATTATTTTTTGAAAGTGCGGGAGATCGATGGCAAACGAGTAAAATAAAGTAACAAACATTCGGTTAGGTAGATTAAACTGGATTTATGTATATATGTATTTTCTAAAACACAACAACACAAAACAACAAGAACGGCGATAGGAACAGCAAGAGCAGAATGTTTGGAATTGATAGGGATGATATATTTGTGTGATTGTTGATGATATTATTAATTTCGTCTGTCTTGTTGGGAAAATAATGTCAGAATTAATGTAAATTATTGTAACATTTTGGTATGTTTAATTTAGATTGAGTGCGTATGCCATTTTTGATTGATGATAGTTGGAAATCGTTAGGATATTTGATCTCAATGCTATCAGTGTAATGCAGTTATGATTATTTTGTATGCGATTTGAGATATCTCTAATCTTATTTGTATTCAGTTTAAAATCTGTTACATCATTAATTGTAAAATAATCTCAGAACTGGTTTTAACTTCGAAATCAAGAAATGCACAATCAGCGCATCAGAAACAAAACAGAAATCTAAATTCAAGAAGCTGCATTTTGTATGTGACTTTGCGATGGTACAAAGATTAAGAGAATTTTGTATGTATTTTTATATCTGATGGTTATCTGTTTCATGTTAATCATTTATCTTAATCGTTTTTCATAAGAAATAATAAACAAATTCTCAGTATCTATAAAATGGTTGATTGTCAGTCATTCAATTTTATTTTCATATTTTATGTTTAAGTTAAACATCTCTAGAGATAACCGATGAAAAATATACATTTTTTCACCACTCCTAATACAAGCATCTCGCAATTTTTGCACTGGGATTTAGCTGGTGTCATTCATTCAAAATAAGCAATTTCTAGGAATTTCCAGAAATCTGTCAAAATGTTTTCGATAAACCATCCCTATCCCTCTCTCGTTATGTTGTTCACGGCATCGAAAAGGATTTTGCTTTTTATTTTTTAATTTTATTCCACTTCAATAGATTTACAGCTGTTACGAAATTAGAAAATTAGAAATTGTGTCGTCTCTTGTGTGATTTGATTGTTTGGTTGTCAAAAATGTGTCAAAATCATATTTATTTTTGTTTGTGTTTTGGGATTGTGTTCGTTTTTGTCTAACTGTCTGACAATTTGCGTAAGTGGATAATGTAACATTTTAATTGAATGTTTGTTAAGGGTTTGAAATCGTATTATTTATGAGTTGATGATTTTGCTTTTGATTTGTGGGTGGTTTCATTTGAAATATTATATTTTGTGTCATTCGACTGTGTACGTCATATACCACATAGAATATATTGTTGACATTGTAAGTTTAAAGCTATATACATACTTAGAACTATATTATTCCAATAAATATTTATTGCTGTGGTTTTGTTACTTTAATCATAAATTAAAACAACTGCATGAAGTATAGAGGCGCTATAGTATCAACTAATAGTCTTATATATATTATTCCCCTTGGCTTATCAATCATATTACACTAATAATAAAAAAAAAAAAAAAAAATTCATAATCATAACTCTTATTATCGCTGCCGAATATATTTGCACTTCTCACGGGGTGTGTGTGTTCGACACTGTGACGATAATCTCTTATCACACCAACATAAAATACAGGATGATAATTTTTATATTTGTTGTTGGTATTCTTGTACGAATATGTAAACAGAAAAGGATGCTCGATGTTATGTATTAGATATTCATAGAAATTTTTGTTACTTCTGAATAAAATGACTCGAAGCATTAGGATTTTTACCCTGTTCTATACCATAAAGAGATTAATAAAAATAAAAAAAATAAAAATCTAGTATAAGGGTGGAATATATGTTTTCTATATGGGGTTGATTGAAATGTAATAATTCTATTTTGTTTTGTTTAGGGTGAGCCATACAGTAATTCGGGAAAAGGGATGTTCGGTTTATGCGCGGGATGAAAAAATATTGCTCTTTTCAATTTTTGCCTCTTTATTTTGATTTTATTTCATGATCTGCATTTAATTATGTGTTTTATGAGTGAGAAAATTATGGGTTTCCGTTAAGAACAGGTTTGGATTTCGTTTTAATCATTTTGGATATGATTTATTGAATTCTAATAAGGAATACTTTTTGGTTTATTTCAAATCATATTTATAGGGGATTATGATGTAGTGCCGAGGAAAGATTTTTATTTTATAAGAAACGTTCTAAAAATAAGAAACATGATTACAACATGAAAATGTATACTAGCACAACACCATATAATATTCATTTCATCCAATTGTAATCAAACACCTTAAAGTACAAGTTCTAATTTTATAATTTCATTTTCATTTAAAAATGTTAAAACTAATAAGTGATTCTTGTTTTTGTTATAAGTTAAGTCGCTCCTATTAATTTTGTTGCTGCTATTTTAGTTTTGCCGCTTGCCTAAGACACGCACATAAACTTTGAAACAAAATATATTTCAATCACAGGTGTACACCTTAAAACTCGTCTATTCAATACTAAAAGGTAATTTTATGTTCACATCTCAGTTATGAAATTATTTGGTATATACACATTACCGATAAGGTGTTTTAAGAAATATTTTACGATATGAATAGAAAATAAGTATGTGTGCAACGTACGGTAAAACTGATGTAACAGTGTTGTTGGTTTTTACCTTTAAGAAAACCTCTCTTTCTTTTATATAAATTTCATGTCGTTAATTGGAAATATAATTTGTTGATGTATAATTTACGTTATACCTGTGATATGTTTATTTAATGATTTGTTATATTTTATTACGTGTATACAATTAGGAAAATTAAGAGGTATTCGGATTGAGTAATTATGTTGCGGATCTTACAGTATTTATATATGTATGCCGTTGGGCATTTGAAAACATCAAATTAACAAAATTTTAATTAATTCGTATAAATAATAATTACTCAAATATGAGAGGACAGCGATGCAATCCCTTTTCCATTGTTATGTATAACAACTCCAAAATGAAAAACAGCTAAAATGTAACTTTTCTTTATGTATTATGGCTTTGGTTATTAAGCCACGACACGTGACCAAAGAGGAATAAAATTTTGATGTTTTAATGTAGTTTATACAATTTTTAGGCATATCCTTTTGAAATATACGATTAGGATTATAATTTTTGTCGGATTTTATTTTAGACCTATACTCGTTTTGAACACAATACTCTTTAGGCAATTTTACTTGGAAACAACAACATTAACGACTAACAATAATCATAAAAATTATTTCTATATGTGTGTGTGCAGTTGAAATATAATAACAAATAAAATTTTAAAATTGAGTTGTTTACATCGAACTTTAAAAAATGGAGCGAATATTCAAGCACCTAATACTATTTGAAGATTATAAATAGAAATGGAATGTAATTTATGAAATTACAATTTTTTTAGTATCTTTAATATAATATGTAAAGATGCAATATTATGTTTTAAAATGGGTACAGTGTCTGTGGCGTATATGTTAAAATTAAAATTAAGACAATATTTTTATAATTTTATGTTTTTTAAATTTCACAAAAAATACCCTGTTTAGTTAAAAGTACAAATATTATCGGCTTCTAATAGTCCGTGAGGCACGATACAAATTATCAATTTCATTTCGTACAATATGACACTTATATATAGTGATATTTGTGGTCGTGAGGATTGAAAAAATCTTATATCATTAGGAAAGTGTATAAGAAGTTAATCCTAAGTAAATCAACATTCACACCATACAGGCTGATTTTGCTTGTAGTATCTGTCTGAGTCACTTTAAGATCCTTTGCTGGACTGTTTGGGGGTAGGACAAGGGGATGCCAGATAGGGGTAAAGTTGTAAAGTTTACCTCAGTTTTCACAGTGGTTCGTAGGCAATCACGAATTTCCTTCAGTTGCTGAGTGGTTTTAAAATTTTCGAAGAGACCACATCAATGTGGTGGTTTCACCTATTCAATGTTCAGCAACAATTGAGTGCTCTTGCCCTCATTTATCGAAATACCTCGCTAGGGTTATTATTATTATTATTATTATTATTGGAGGGCCATGAAGGCGATCAGCCACTTCGCACTGCGACCTAAAAGATCTATTGTGCTGGACCCTGCTTAATTATCCGTCCAGTCAATATTCAGGTTCTTAATGAACCTGACAATTCTGCCTCCCGGTACGTGATACATACTATGTGGGCTTATTGCTCTCCCTCCTAGATGTTTACTACAGCATGTAGTTCCGCTAGAAAGACGGTAGCATTGTTTATTTATTTATTTATTACCAACTTATACATAACTGGTTACATCACTTAAATAAGAAATTTAATAAAATTATATAATGTAAAGATTACAAAGATTATGAATAATTCAAAAGAAGCTTCGACATCAATTCCTTAAATGCATTTCTAGACAGATTAAAGTCAAAAGCCGGCCGTACTTTATTAAAGGAAGCAGAAGAATGATAAACCGGCTCACATTTACCGTAGTTTTGCCTACAAAACGGCAACTTAATTTGGAAATCTTTATCGCGCAGCACACGTAATGGAGTATATATATCAAGCAAACTCAAAATTTCCGAACAATCGATTTTAGACACCAATAAATCTCGAACAAACATTGCGCTAATTTCAACTCTACGAATAAATAGCGGCTCCATATTTATTAATTTACATCTACCTCGATACGCTGGGAGTATGAAAGCAGGTACATTCGCATCTCTAGGCAACCTTCGTAGTGCGTACATTAAAAATCGCTTCTGAACCCTTTCTATGCGATCTGAATAGTTAATATAAAACGGATTCCATATTACAACACCATATTCCAACAATGAACGAACAAAAGAGACATATAAAGTTTTAATCACGTAAGGATCATGAAAATCCTTAACAAACCTTTTAACAAATCCAAGCATAGAATTCGCTTTAGAAATGCAACCTTCAACATGTTTATGGAACGATAAATTCGAAGTAAAGGTTATACCTCAATCTTTAAAAGTATCAATAGTTTCAATACTACAACCATCAAAGAAGTAATCGTAACTAGTGAAAGTCAAGTGCATCATTGGCGCAAGAAATAGTTTTGAAGATTTTTATATCGTCCGCATAAATGAGAATGTCGGAATGACTTAGACAGTTGACCACATCGTTTACGAAAAGAATGAAGAGCATGGGACCCAAATGGCTGCCTTGAGGGACTCCTGAAGAAACATCAATCACTCTTGAAGTGAAGCTGCCAATTTTCACAAATTGAGTTCTGGATTTTAGATAAGGTCTAATCCAATCAACTGGCAAGTAGCTATAATTCAATGAAATAAGTTTCCGCAACAGCAAGTCATGATCGATCTTGTCAAAAGCCTTACAAAAATCAGTGCAAACGACCTGCACAATATTACCATTTAATAGAGCCCTTGAAATACAATTAGTAAACAAAACTAAATTAGTAATAGTTGACCTACCAGGGAAAAATCCATGCTGTTTGGAAGAAATGAAAGTCTTAACATGAAGGAATAATTTATCTTTAACTAGTTTCTCAAAAAGCTTTGGTAAAACTGAAAGAATACAAATACCTCTATAGTTCTCGGCATCGCTTCGAGATCCGGATTTGAAAATCGGCTTAATAAGTGAGCGTTTCCATGCAATAGGAAAGCAACCCTCAGCGAGACTTTTGTTAAATAGTACGGAGATATGGGAAGAAATTACCTTACCGGTTAATTTTAGAAAAATGGGTGGAATAGAATCGAAACCGGCACTTTGGTTAATATCAATATTAGACAATTCGGATAAAATAGTATCGACTTCCAGACGAAACATTGAAAACTTAGAATTACTTGCAACATTACTGAAATTACCAAGATTTGATTTCGAACTCACTCTGAAAGAAATCAGCAAATAAATTACAAGTATCCTGTATGTTATCACAGGAACGGTCGTTCAAATACATCGTAGAAGGGTAACCATTAGACTTACTTTTGTAGTTAACAAAATGCCAAACATTATTTGGCTTCGATTTAATTAATGATTCAATTTTCAGAATATAACAGCTGTAAAGAAATCGGTTTAGACATATATACTACTTACGTAATACATCAAACGAGTTGTAATTAACAACATTAGGATGCAATTTATATTTCTTGTGAGCCTTGTCCTTTCTATTTTTTAGATTTATCAACTCATTATTATACCACGGTTCCTTCTTAACGCTAAAAGCTTTCAGTCTAGGGATAAATTTCTCAATATATAGATTAATAATTCTATAAAATTCGATTAACATGTCATCAATACTATTACAAGCATAAAAAACGACCAATCATACGTATCCAGAAATGCATTTAAAGAATTGTAATCGCCCTTTATAAAGTTGTAAGTCCATGAATTAACATTTTCTTCGACTAACTCGCAACATTCAAACATAACTGAAATATTCAGTGGAGAGTGGAAAATACTAGACGATCCAGCCAAATCCTCACACGTCGATACGGTCACCTCATGATGAAATGGTACAAAAGCTAGATCCAACACATTACCACTATTATTCGTAACACTGTTACATTGCTTTAACCCCGACGAAAATATTTCCGAGATGAAGTTATCCATTTCATCGTTCATGTTAATAGGAGTCAAATTGTGATCAACATACTCCCACACAATATCCGGAATGTTAAAATCTCCAAAAATAAATAGACGATCCTCCGGCTGAAGAAGTGGAGCAATATTTGATTTGACAGTGTCCACAAACCTTTGATAAACTGGCATACTCGAATGGCAGGGTATATATGTAACACAGATGATCAGCGAATATGAATGGAATTGTATACGTACAGCAACAATTTCGGCAACGCAATTAGCCAACGTTATCAGACTGGATGAATATTTGTTAGAGACTGCGACTACAATACCGCCACCCTTTTCGTAAGTGTCCCTTTGCAGATGCCTGTCCCTCCGGAAAACAGCATAAGATGACGGAAAATACTCCTCAGTTTTAAAGTGGATTGTTAACCACGTTTCAACAATGCAAATAACATCAAAGTCTTCCTCTAAAATTGACAAATACAGAGATTTTGATTTGGCTCTGATACTATTTGAATTATGGTAGTAGATATTTAAGAATGACCGCGGCTGGGGAACTGCTTCACTGCTACGAAGAGTAAACAATGGTGTCTTCAGTAACGGAGAAGTTACTTTAAATGTTGAATCACGGTCCCTGTCCGGATTTTTGCTATGCGTGGATAATTAGTAAATGGCCGGATTATTACACCAGGAGGCCAAGCATTGGAGTTATTTAGCAGGTCGAAATGGGCCTCCTTCAACTCAATTTTAAAGGAAACAAACGTGAGTGAACTGTCCAATATGCGGTCTTTGGAGAGTAACAGTTTACAATTAATTTCCTCAGGTGAGCAATTTTTCAGTTTTTCACAGATGTAGTTAACAATCAGATCAGATGAGACGGATGGATCAATACGACTGATATATAAATATTTCTTATCAGGTATAGAAACAGTTTTAATCGAATTGACAGGTGTGCCTGTCCCTACGACAACTTGCGCTAACCTCGGCGATTCGCAATTAACGGAGTTGGAGCCAGACTCTACAACTTTTGACAAAAATGGTTTAGTGGCGTTATCGTCACCCAACTTATATTTATCAAGGTATTGATCAATTTGCGGTTTTCAGCAACCTCCGTTTCAATCTTCTTTAATTCTAAATTTTCAGCGGCTTTGTCTACAATGACGTCAATTTTCTTCAGAATCCTGGACATGTTGTCATTCGCGATCAGTGGTTTGCAGCAATCGCCAAGATAGCATATATTGCCATATTTTTTAATTGAATTGATCGCAGCACGGTCAATTCCATTGCAGTCATAGCAAAATTGGTTCTCGCAGAGACTACAATTAACGATGTCAGTATACGGAGCAGGAAACATTTTTTTGCAAGTGTTGCAAGACATTATCGGTGTATGTATTATATTAAACGTTGACAGAACTGTATTATATTTATTATTTAATTATTTAAATTGATAATTATATTAACGATCAAATCGTAGTCAATCACAGTGTAGATGAATTTATGAATAAATAAAAACAGTTTATGTAGATGTAAATTGTCACGATTACGATGGAATGACACAGAACAGATTATAAAATAAATAAAATATGTGGCAAATATTTAAAAGGTGATAACTCGAGTTATACCCTTTTACGTATTATGTCAAATTCGAAATCTCCGTATTCGATTTCATATCATATCAATTTTTTGTAATATTCTGGCAACTACAAGCAACCGTAATAAGCGTTTACAAAAAGCAGAATTTTAAAAACTCATACGATTTTGAGTAACTCTTAGTTTTAAAAACGTTTTCCTGAACAATGCTAATTTTTGAGTTATCACCTTTTAAATATTTGCCACAGAAATAAACAGCTATGCACAATTATCTCAGTTATATAAATTATCACGATTATGTAGAAATATTACAGTTATTTTGAATGTGTGTGTGTGCGCTGCGACACTATAAATTATCACAGATTATTAGAATTATCACAATTATGTAGAAATATCAAAGTCAATTTTATAGTTTTAACACAGTCGGTTTAATATAGTAACCGCTTCTCGAAAACATGAACAATTTAATTGGCAACGGTTTATACAATATAGCACTATATGCACAACAAAAATATTTTTAATTTTTTAATATTAATTTAAAATAAAATAAAATACGTCTGTACGCTTCAACGACCAAACGAGATTATGAAATATATTGAAGCCCAAGGACCTCGAGAGGGTTGTCTCACTCCCGTATATTCCTACTCCTGCCCCGTATTCCTTTTGATTTTACTCTTACGAATTGCTGGGAATTGCAAATCGCCTGTAGTTCACCCAGCTTTACTACAGGAAGGCTAAATAAAACTGGAGGGTGCTTGGTATCCAGAGTCCGCATATTTTGGACTGATTAATCTATCAGCCATTCATCCATCGGCATATGCTGTTCCACTTTAGCGCCGAACTTTAGCCTGTGCCAAATGGCCTTAGTTACCACTGGTTGCCACGAGGAGGCAGTACGTACACTTGCGAATTGTGAACAGGTTACCTCTTACACAATTGTACCCATCACGCAGCTGCCTAATGACAAGACCAGAACAGCTCACGTGATGCGCACCCTACTGGAAGGTTACCGAGCTGGTAGATTAATCTACTTAACTTTGAACCCCCTACCCTTCAATAGTCGCCAAACCACCTCGCTAGGGTTATAAAATTAAAGAGCGGAATAGGCTGCAACTTCTTAGAGCTTTTCATTAACATTTTTGTAAGTATCACTTGAATACTAAGCCACAAATTTGGTTAATTTACGCAATTTTGGAAAACAATTTATTTCTAGAATATTCAAGTATGTTTTTTAGCTTTGGGTGATATAATTGGTTGACTTGTAAATATAGTTAACTGTTGTCAATTTAAGTATAATTATTAAAATCTTTAAACCTTTGTTAGTCTTGAATCAAACAATTCTAAAATATCAAATTCAGATCAAGTATTTTAAACAACTGGAAATTGAATAAACCGTAAAATATTGTGGCTTACTGATCGTTCGAGTCAACAGAATAAATCTGGAAATATTCTAAAATTCTGAAGTTTTTGCAGAATGTATCAGTATCCCAATAATTTCTTGGCAAAAGATTTCAATTATCTCAATTACTTAAATTTCGAAAAATGTTTGAACAAAATGAGACAAAAGTGTGGTATTATTTCAAATTCTAGCTTTTCTAATCGAAGATTTGAAATAATTTTGTTTTTTAATCGACCTAGTTTTCCCTCTTAATTTTGAAGAAGCCAAATTTTATAACCTGCACTAATTTAAAGCTTTTCGAATAATTAAGGAAATATAATCAATCACAAATTTCCATTTTAGAATTTCTTCCAAATTTTTTACAAAATACTAAAATTTTATTTTAAAAACTTTTACATAGAGTTTATTAAGTGTTCGTTTGTTAAATCGTAAATTTGGAAGATTAGTTAAGCTTGGCTTGGAGTAGCATTAAATTTAAAATCGTTGGCTCAGCATATTTAGAAGATTCCAAAAGAATCTGTAAGTTTAGGGCAATCTTAAGGCCAGTGTATCAATTTACACGATAAACTAAATTTACTTAACCCCAGATTAATCTTAACATAAATTTAACCATTTATGAGTATTAACTTATGACGAGTTTGTCTAATTTTGTTTAACTTATGTGGTTAAAAACTGGTAACGGTTGGTAGTTTAACTCTAGTTAAATATTTAACCAGTGCAAAATGGGTATGTAAATTAATCTTAGTTTAAGGAAATTTGAGAAGAAGAACTAGTAGAAGTTAGAAACATCATTCTCATTTTTTTAATTAAGGTTCTTTTAATTTGTCTACTTTTGAATCTAAATTATAGCACTCCAAATCTGATCATACAGAATATTAGTTCTTAAATTTTAAGTTACCAAACAGTCAACATCTTAACTTGACGGAACTATAATGACCTTTATTAAGAATTTTAATATACAAAAGTTGAATCTTGTTGGGAATTATAAATGAAAACCTTTCTAATTTGGAAAACACAATGAAAACGTCGGAATTATGTAAATTTTAGTTTTTGAATACAAAAGATTTTTCGTAAATTATAGGAATTTTAAAAATGTTGCTCGGATATTTGGAGAATTTGATATGCATTTAAAAGGTTTTTATTGGTTTTGTGCTCCCACTTTATTTTTTTATTATTTTCTACTTGAGTTTTCGGACTCCATCAAAAGCTTTTTCTGTTCTACAAATTCAGCAAAACAAACTATAGTTTGTCTAGACTAATTTTTTTCCGTTAAAACAATTGAAAAAAACTTTCTAAAACTTGTATATTTTCTAAAGTAATTTTATGACTTTTATCAGAACTGCACTTTTGTATTTTAAAAACGTTTAATAAGGATGTGTATGGGAACCGCACTTTTCAAACATTTGATAGTTTCTTTAGAGGGACTGGGTCCTTAAGATTAGAAAAAATGAGTTAACAATTTTGAAATTATAATTTTTTAACTAATATTTAATTGTCTCAAAAAGGTTTTTTATGTAAGGGTTCGACAAATAATTTTGCTTTCCATTTTTGGCCATAACTTCAAATTTTTTACATAGTAATACTAACGTCTATTAATTTATCGGGATATTGATTTTTATCCAAAGTGTTTTTTTTTAATAAAATGAAATTTTTATAATGGAACTTTGCATCTGAAAGTTTTGAAATATTTTGAATCTCATTATTTCGTTGGTCACCTTGCCCGTCCTAAGCACCAACAAGCTTTAGATAAATTTGGACATCTGTATCCGCAACAATTTTTGTCAAAAATGATTGATGATTGTGAGTATGATTAAACCATATTAATTAACACTCAGTAATTTTAACTCGGAAGAGTAAGACATCTCGGCTCAATTCTTACTAAAGGATCTTAGATACATGTTGGTGCTTATTAATGATGGTGCAACCGCGATTCATACTTTGTTTTTCGTGCGCTCTATTAGAAAATATATAGTATATAATTCAGGTCGTCTGTAGTTAGATCTATGACGTTGAAAGTTTTGATATTTTCTTACACCGGCAATAAATTAAATATTTTTTCCGAAGTATTGAGAAAAGCACAAAATAAAATTAATTTTTTCTTAACAAGAAATTCTATTTTAAAACATTTTAGGACCAGTAAAAACAAGAGCTCTAGTTATTATTGGAAATTCTAAAATTGCATCAAATTCTCCGATGAAAGGATACGTTCGAAACCCAAATTCTAAATTAATAAAATCAATTAAAAAATATGCAGACGTTCTGCACAAAATTATGTGCCGCTTGCCATGAAGTACACGAAACATCTCGGTCTCCACACAGATACCAGTTTTGCCAAAAATGTGGTATCGTGTGGAACCGAGATGTCAACGCTGGCAAAAATATTCTTTATCTCGGACTTTGCGCAATCAAAAAAAAAAAACCTCATCCAAATTTTTCGCGAAATCATATTGTACCAAAATTAACCTAAAATTTACCAAAATTAACCAAATTAACCAAAATTCTGAACAAGTAGTTGCTGTATCAAAATTGTTTCGTGATATGTCAACATTATTCCAAATACTATCGGCACTACCATTAATAATAGAATAGCCTTATCCAATTGAACTGTATAATAATATGCTTACATTTTTGAATAACTACTTACATATATGGAATCAAATATAGTTGTAATGGATGAAGAACACGAATCATCTTTATTTCCCGTTAGAGATACATCGTCAGAAATTGACTTTATCGAATGTTTCCAGTTAGCGTCGCCACGAAAAGGAGAAATTTGGAATGCTTGCATTTACCGCACACGGAAGTGATCACCATTAGGTTCATGTAAGTAGTTATACAAAAACTTAATTATGTTTAATATATCATAAAATTCTTAATGTTTTTAGGTTGTTGATGCTCGTATCGGAACCGGACTCAAAATAATCAAATAAATTTACAAAAAACCTAAAGAAGATCAACTTTAACAGCAAATAATTATCAACGATGGAACAGTTATTGTACCAACAATAAATGTTACTAATAGCACAGCCGCTAATAGGTCTAGCACAACAACAATAAATGTTACTAATTACTACTCGAATATATAACATAAAAATATGTAAAAATCCCCATTGTTAAAGTTAATACTTTGGGGTGGTCCACCTATTTAATATATAGGTGGATTTAAATCTTTATCGATTTATTATTACATCAAAACATTTGAAATTATGTGCACACTTTTAATTTATCATTTAATTAACATGTTTTTTTTATTTTATAACACAACATATAAGAATACAGAATTAAAAAATCCAAAACATCTGATACACAGCAATATAAAATTAATCAGTATATTTAACCCTTTCTTGTATGTAACCCTTTTGGCAAGAAAAATTCGTTGCGTTTTATGTTTTAAAGTTTAGAAAATTTTAAAACCCCTTTACTTGCTAATTCATACATATGCGAACTCAATATGTATACACAGATCATTCATCCCTTAACACATAAGAATTTTATAGTTTGGTGTGGAAAAGTATAAACAAAATAAAATTTTGTTTTATAGTTTTTCCAATATTGTATAAAAATTTGTTAATTATATCGACAACCATGGTGTGTTTGGGTGGGGTGGGTATATAATTTGGCTTCGTTATTGTTAAGGTAATTTATTGTTTTGTGAAAATATTGTTAGAATTAGATATCAGATGTAGTTTATTAAGGTTTTTCAATTTGTGATATTAAAGGGGTTATTAAATTGAACAAAAGTTTTTAGATGTTTTAAATTTTACATTACCCACTAAATTAAATCTTTAAATTAACGCAATTACACTCATTCTACATTTCATGTTAACACTTATTGATAATAACTTATTATTTTTCGTATACCTGTCAAGAAATTAAATATATATCTCTTTTAAAAGTAACATCTTCATTCATGAAACATGTTAAGTTTGTACAAGAGCGAACATTGGGAACATCAACAGCAAAACTCAAATTCAAACACATTGAATTTGGAAGTTGGTGTTAAATTTTCAATAATATTTAACACCACCACCAGACGAATGCATGAAATAAAATGTAAATGTAGAATTGGATAATCAACCTTTCAACTTC
Source organism: Tipula vernalis (assembly GCA_958295665.1). Taxonomy (NCBI): domain Eukaryota; kingdom Metazoa; phylum Arthropoda; class Insecta; order Diptera; family Tipulidae; genus Tipula; species Tipula vernalis. The sequence goes on from OY282560.1 coordinate 2,419,690, forward strand.
GTAAGACGTATCACCTGTTTTATTTTTTTTATGTTAACGATAATTGAATAATAATAGTGTTTTTCCATTTTAAGGTAAAGGGTGATATGTTATTTATAAAAAATTTGTTGAATTTGAATCATTGGCTGAATATAATACGATACAGTAAAACTTGAAAAGGGAATAAAGTTATAGATCCTTTCATAATTGAATAACATAATTTAGATTGTTTAGATAAAAATTTTAGTTTCTCGCTAATCCAGTCCATCCATCCTATCTCAAGTTATTTAGGCATATTTGCCGGCGGTGTTGATGCATTTTAGACCACAAATACTGTTAAAACCAATTTTTTTTTTTTTATTTATTTGAATAAAATAAAAAATTGGTTTTAACAGTATTTGAGTATTTTCTCTCTAATGAAAGTAAGTTCACGTATATTTTGTTTCCTGATCAAAGTTAATAAAAGTATATACTATAGTTTCTAGGGAAGCGGCGGGTTAATTAAGACCCAATCCGAATATCTTAATCAGTATATAAATTACAAATTTTTTAATAAAGTTTTAAAGCGTCAGAATTTTAGGATAGACCAAAGTTTAAAAAATCACTGTTCCAATAAATCACCCATTCATCACATACAGCATTCAAATTCACAGCACCATATTTTCTTAATTTCACACGTTTAATTAATAATTTAATGCGAAGGTATGTCCATTTTATATATTGTACGCAAAAATATCTAATACGAAAACAAACTCAAGTAAAATCCTAATAAAACTTCTAATAAGAATAAAATCACTCAATTCGAAAAAAAACACTCAATACTATCACGACACTATCTTTACTATCGCGACAGTAACCACTATTAATTTTCGAAATTATATTTATTTACCAATTTAAAAAATTTAATTAATTTTCAATTACGAATTATAACCAACCACATTTTCATTCATTACTGATAAAATTCACTCAAATTATTATACTGCCATTTAGCGAAAACTCGCAAATTCATTTCGAATACCGCACAGTAAATATTATATGTACGTACACACAGTGAAAAACAAAAAAAAAACGTTTTCCATGTACTATGTTTTTCTCATTTTCTACAATTTTTATTTTTTTTATTTTACGTGGAAAATGGAAACAAAGAATAAAAGCACTGTAGAAGAAATATATAGAGCGATTGTTTAGCCGCGCCTTTATTTGTGATAACAAAGTTGAGTCGAATTTTTTTCTATGGATTTTTTATGTTTGTATTTTTTATATTTCTACATTGAGTTGTGAGTTTTTTTTTTTTTTTTTGGTATTGTTCGTTCGTTAAGCCACGCCTGGTATCTTTTCGTTGCTTTTTGTAAGAAATAACATTCACAAAAATATTGAATGTTTTTTTTATATGTATACGTATAGTAACGTAAAACTTCTTTTTGAACATTAAAGTTAAATTCGATGACGATTGAGATGGTGATGTGGATGATGATGACGATAGTGAATGTATGTATGTATATACACAGAACAGAACAGAAGGAAAAATAAATAAACAAGAAAACAAGTTGTGGTTTAATATCTTATACATAATTTTGTCTCTTTTTGTTTATTTTTTTATTTTTTTCTTAAGTGAAAATAATATAAAAAAGATGAACGATTGTAATAATAAAAGAAAACACAGTCTTCTTGTCTTATAATAAGAAGACAACAACAACACTAACAATAAATAAGACGAAAAAAGTTTCTCCGCTTTTTTTATGTATTTTCATGTAAAGAATGGAAAATACAGAAATGAAAATTATTATTAAACCACTTTTAGTACTCTACTACTACACTTTTGTTGTCTTGTCGTGTCTTTTATTTGTAAAATAAGAAAATGAGCTGATAGTAAGAAGAAGACAGTAATTTATATTGTGCACAGTACATTGGTGGAAATTTTGTATTGGAATGATGTTCCGCTCTGATGGGATGATGTGAAATGGGATATTTGGTTATTTTGTTTTTATATTTGGGGATTTGTGTTGTTCGGTTTTAATTCTCTTGCCGAAAGGACGATTAGTCACGTTTAACAAATTGAGTTCAGTGGCAATTATATGTATGTTTAAATATGACCCCGACGGTAATATTTTTGAACAATTGAAATTGTTGTTGTGTATATGATTAAGTAATTTTTGCATATTAAATACGAAAGATCTTATAGGGATCTTAAGAGGTTTATTTCTAACTACTTATCGCTAATACCTGAAATCTTGAAATGTAAGTTCTAAAATATTTAAATTAAACAGTTTTTTTAACGATGGCTTAAGATATGAAATAATTTTGTTAAAAATAAAGTCCGTTTAATAAAAACGTTGTTGTTTTTTTTTTTTTATCGCAGTTGGCAAAATTTTTGAAAAAGGCTGAAGAATAAGTAAAAGTATGTAAGCAACTAAAAATTGAAATACAATTTTGACGTATTTGCTTACTTTAGATGAGCCTTACAGAATTTGCAGAGTTTCATTTTAAGTTCAATATTAAACCTTTATTAGCACCAAAATTGGGTCCAACGGAGTTACCAACTTTAATTCCCTTTAATACAAATTAATAACTATTGGGACCAGAAGCGTATATTGTAACACGTATCTCAAACGAATGTACATCCTTGATCGTAGATGCTTTATAAGCTTGCACTATTTTATCATAGTCTCAACTGAGGTTATCACGTTCTGTTTCACATTCTTAAGTCCCAATGTTCTAGAGGTAGTTGCCTATACTGCTGAGCACGGTATATAGTAGGAAGCAAAAGTTGTTGTAAATATTTTTCCCCCTATGTACACCTAAAATATAATTTCTAAACTAGCCTTTAATATACCTAAAAGTATCGTAATTGCCTTATAGTCCAGGCGAATTACACAAAAATCGGGTTTATAAAAGAAAGAAATTGGTGAAAAGGTTGTTTTCTACAATCGATGTATTTTTACATAACTCACTCATTTTCAAGGTGCGATCTTTTCAATCACAATGTGGAAAATGGGGCAAAATGGACGAATTTTATATGTCATAAAGTTAAACTTATCATCATTTTGATTTTTTACGTAAAAATACAAACACATATCGATATTAAATTTGCTGTAGAACATTTCGTCGTTTGGTATTTCTTCCTAAAATGCAAAATAACCAAGTTATTTGGGAAAATATGATCGCACCCTTTCAAAGGAGTGATTAACTCTTTTTTCGACCGTTCCAACATTCGTCCAAACTCGGGTCTCATCGAATTCCTTATCTGCTCAAGAAAATTAGTTTAAATCGGGATATTGGTTTTCTTAAAATCAAATCTAAAATCTTGAACAATAACAGAAAAACAATAAAAATCTACAAAATAAAGCTTAATAATCAAAACTGAATGATACTTGAATGAAAAATGTCCAGCAAAAAGTTGAATAGATCAATCACTGAAGGTACAAAAAGTCATCGTACATACGGCTCCAAATAATTTTTGGTGAATTTAAATCATCCGTAAACGCAAAACACGATCATTTTCATTTAACTTTGGCATCACATCATCCTTAATAAAATCAAGAAGCCCTTCGTAGGTATTTAGTAGACAGTCAAATCACCAAATTGGTAGGCTGCTAAACCACTGTCAAATTAATTTGAAAATCTTTGGCTACAAAGTATTCTGCTGAATTAAAACAGGCATTTAACCTGAAAAAACCTGGTCCTGCTATAAACTTAGGGGTTTCCAGCCTGGTCCCGAAAGCCAATTCAGGTCTGAAAGTATGGTCACGATCTTAGAAGCAACTCAAATAAGGGAGGGGTCACAGGTTCAATCCTGTTGCACATTTCAGCTAATTGCAAGAATTTAAATCCTGCTTTAATGTTCCGAAATCTGGCGTAAGTCACTGTGTTTTTTTTTTAAAGTCGAATTTTTCTTTTTCCAGTATTTACACCAAACCTTTCCATTTTATATACGAACATTTAATTCACCAGCAATAACAGTCTGTGATTTTACGAATATAATATTTTCCGGTATAACCGAGTACCCTCTAGTTTATTAATATTTTTAATTGAATGACATCGCATATTTTTTTGCAAATATAAAAAAAAAATTGTTGTATAGTTGTTGGAATGTATAGTAAATGTCTGTTGCTTAATTATAAATATAAATATGAAATGTTCAGAAATGTTTCTCGCAAGAACTAGGTATGTTGCTCAAAATGATTATCCGGAAAGTCGATACTTCTTGTATAAGATATCGATCGCCGAAATTACATTTGGAACGTTGTAAAATTAATTAATTAATAAGTGAGCAACTTTATATAATTGGGCTACTTTCCAAATCTCTAACCAAACTCTTATCACAAATGAATACTACAAGTTGCTCAAAGTTACCAAAGCATGTACGTTTTTCCTTCTAAGTAGCAACTTCAGCAAGAACGCAAACTTAAGTCAATTCAAATATATTCGTTGATATTAAATGTTACTCAAATTCATGAATTACAGGCTAAAAGTTGCTCAAAATCGTTTTTAACTAATCAAATATTATTTGATCTACTTTGATATCAATTACTAATAAACATTTTATGTTCCTCATTAGCTTATATATAGAATTAGCTTAAAATGGTTTTCGTATATATTTTTAAACCAGCGGCAAAAATATAGCTCAATTTTTAGACCGATTTTACAATTAACATCCAATATGTAAAATCCCTTCTACAAAAATTTAAAATATATTGAGCTTACCTTTTATTTGCTGTCATTCATCTATTTCGAGTATTCATTCCTCAAATGAGCTAGCTGGTATTCCTTCCTGAAACAAAGGAAAACTTGTATTAATATGAAAACATTTTTGAGCAGTTAAATTGTTTAAATTTAAATCAAAGTACAGCAAGTAAATCGCGAAGTAAAACCAAAAACCAATTAGATAATCTTCAAACTGTGCTCAATTTGCAAACTAACCTAAATAATTGAGAGTTAAACATAATATGGATAAAAGACTACTAACGAAAAGGCTTTTTTCCGAAATATCTGTCCCGGCTAAAATTTAAGTAAATTTTAGTCAATCCAGAGAAAAAATTTCAAAACAACAAATGTTCAAAACACTAGTCTGCATATCTCTCCTACTCAGTCTCAACCACAGCCAAATAATGGCGAATCCATCCAAGATCCTCGACATGAGGAAGCTTCACCAAAAGTTGGCGTATTTGCCCATAAATAAGGTGGCGCATAAACAGTAGTTGTCAAGGCGAGTTCGTTGAATTCACGAAATTAATTATCGCCGACATAAAGGATGAAGGAATAATCGACATTGACTCGTAAAAAACAATCCCGCTGTCGCCACTTCTTTGAGAGCAGCCTTATCCCGAGATGTACAATAATAATATTCACCAAATTTGCCACAATTCAGGTCGATGTTCACATGATCTAACATCCATCGGTGTCGAATTTGCCTGAGTGAATACTAATTGCGAGAGGGTTTTGTCGACACCAGCCCACATCTATGGCTTATACGAATAGCGAACACATCGGATCAAGAGAAGACATAAAAGGTGTATAGACATCATCGTCATCACTTTACGTATACATCGGGAAAATTAGGTAAGGAGTATATATAGTATTTTTAAAATTTTTGAATGTAATATTGTACATCTGTAGTATTTAGGAGGGGGAAGCCAAATTTCCCCGAAAAATTACCTCATTTCCCGGGAAAATTTCCACTTTTTTATTTTTATTTTTTTTTGTTTAATTTAATACGGTATGTTACCGAATAAAACCTGAAATGATCAGTGAATATTTCCAGAATTACACAATAATTGATGAATACTCGTATGTACAGTAGATTAAATAAGTGAATCAAAGGCTATAAAGTGAATTTATGGATGTAACGTGAAAGTCATTTATAGTTGTGCATTTTTGAAAAATTCTTTTGATTGTATCGTGCACCTTTAGTTTTTACAAGGTGCAAGGGAAAAATTTCGGAAAATTTGCTTTCAATCTTTTTTTTTTTTGTTATTTGTAACTTTTTTCCAAATATGTTAAAACGACGACATGCGTGCGAAGTTTCTAGCAAATAACAAGATATAAGCATGTATTACAAAGTTCACTGTTAATATAGGGATCCGTTCAACATGGCTATTTCAAAATAATATGTGGTACACTACGGCATATGGTACACTATAGCATATTTAAGTTTGGCATATTCTAAAGCTTAGCTATTTTTTAGCCGATTATGATGAAATTTGACAAGTGCAATGAAAATGGAATACTAAAATTGGTTTTGAATGAAGTTCTGAAATATGGCCAATTAGGGTAGGATTTGGCTATTTATCAACCGAATATGATGAAATTTACGATATATGTACGGTGGAAAATGGATTATTAAATAAATTTAAGATGCAGTTCTGAAATATGGCAAATTTTGATGGAACTTGGCTGTTTCTTAATCGATTATGATGAAATTCGACAAGTGTGATGGAAATGGGATTCTAAAACTGAGTTTTAGTTCAAGTTCTGGAATATGACCAATTTTGATAGAATTTGGCCGATAATGACAAAATTCGCCAAGGCTAAAGTTTACTTTACGTATCCATGGAGAAAATCAGGTAAGGAGTATACATTTTTAAAATTTTTGAATATATGATTGTGTATCTATAGTTTTTAGTTTTGCCGGAAAATTACTTCATTTTCCGGGAAAATTTTCACTTCATTTTGTAAATAAAAATGTTGATATTAGGATTGTATCTCAACGGTTTCTCGACAGCGGAAGTAATTTTTCCGGGAAAATTTCCAAGTTTCCAGGAAAAGTTTGCAATTTTTCCAATTTTTTTTACTTAGTTTAAAATTATAAATAAAATTTGAAATAGGAGGAATTGTATAAATCCTGGAAAAGCGGGTATTTGAGGAGGCAGCCTTAGAGGATGGCCTCTAGCAGGTATACAACGAATTAAAAGTACAATAAAAAAAATTTTATATTTACAAAAGTTGCTTGCTGTGTCTTGTAAGGTTGACGAAGCAATTATTATAAATTAATAGACAATCCTAACAGCTTATCTTATTTTGAAAAAATAAAATAAAATTAGAAAAGTGAAAATTTGCACGGTAAATTCGTAATTTTCCAGCGAAATATGGCTTCCACCTCCTAAAAACTATAGATCTACAATCCTACATTCAACAATTTTCAAAATATATACTCTTTACCTGATTTTCTCGATATATACGTAAAATAAACTTGAGCCTCCCATTTTTATCAATCTTGGCGAATTTCGTCATTTTCTGCTAATAAATAGCTTAATTATATCGTTAATTGAAAGACAAGCAACAAAAAACGAACCAATTGCAGGCACATTACACATGTTTTAAAATTTTAACCATAAGAGCCGGGTGGGTAGGGGTAGGTTGACAGGCAATCTTAACATTAAAACAACACTTATTCTAGGGCACACTTGGACCAAAATTCCAAGGGGGAAGGGGTTAAAATTTATTTATATAAATCCAATTTAAAATAATGTTACATTTTTGCCTTGTCAATTAAGGTTCGTATCACTGGATTGTGAATAATACAAAATCAATTTAATTTATCACCAACGAATTTATCTATGTCACACAAAAATTATTATAACACAGTTTATTAATAAAAATTCACAAAATCACTTTATATAAATTATTCTCAAATTTTACTATACACTTATAATTTTTATTTCCACTAAAACACTTTTTAAATCAATTTTTAATCTTCACACTGTCGCTTACCAAATACTACAAATCCAAATCGATCTCGTTCGCCTTTTTATATACACAAACCAAACTTCTAGAAAGCTCATGACTTTTCCAGTTAGAATAGCGTAGAAACATTTAGAACAATTTTTATCATGGAAAATTCCATTTTAGTACAGTTAGACATTGAGCTATTAATTTAACTTATTCTATTATACACTAGGTGTCACCGCCACAATAACTATACTGTGACGGTGAGACCTAGTGTGTAATAGAATAAGTTAAAATTAATAGCTAAATGTTTAACTGTACTAAAATGGAATTTTCCATGATAAAATTGTTCTAAATGTTTCTATGCTATTCTAACTGGAAAAATTATAAGCTTTCTAGAAGTTTGGTTTGTGTATATAAAAAGGCGAACGAAGTCGAATTGGATTAGTAGTATTTGGTAAGCGACAGTGTGAAAATTAAAAAGGAATTAAAAAGTGATTTAGTGAATTTTTATTAATAAACTGTGTTGTAATAATTCATGTGTTAACTAAATAAATTCGTTGGTGATAAATTAAATTGATTTTGTACTATTCACAATCCAGTGATACGAACCTTGATTGACATGGCAAAAAGGTAACAATACATTTTTGAATTCAATCATCTACCATCCGACAGATGGCAGAAGGTGTCATGATTTATAAATTTACATATTAGTTGCAATCGACATGATCTGTTTGAGTAAATTTGGATGTCGATTTAGATGGCTGAGGAACTATAGTTTTGTCTAATTTTTGATAAAAGGTAAGATTGGAAATTTAAAGGTTCAGAAACTTGCAAGTATGTACTGTTAGACCTTAAAAGTTGCGGCTAAGAGCGAGCAGAAAAATAAATAAATAGTAAGCTCCTTATATTGCCTTAATTCTTTCACAATAAAATTCTTAACAATTTTTTTGTGATAACCTTTCGGAGTTTCACGTTAAAACACATATACTTCATTAAGCCTGTATTGGTATGGTGTCTACATATACTCTCAGAACTAATATTTTTCTAATGCTTATTAAATTACAGTCGGTGCCCAATTGCCGTGTTGCCCCTCTTAGATTCGAGATGCGAGTTCTTCGGGTCCCTAGTTATGCCACTGGCTTGAAAACTTAATTTTTTTTATAGAATATCTAGCTTTCAGTAAGATATAGTAGTCATACGAATAAAAGCCATACTAACGTTTTTCTGTCAATCGTAAATTTAAAAATTTTATGTGGTTATCGATTTGGTATTGAGAAAAATTAGCTGTCAAAATAAATACGAATTTAATTACTAATGCGTATTTTGTCGAATTTGCATATGTAGTACTGATCTGTTTTTCAGCTTTAATCATTTGGTACATAGTTTCGTGCATTATGGAATAAAATATAAAAAGGTGATTTGTACTTTATTATTGCAAGAATTGAAAGTTTCATGTTTTCCTACCGCCTAATATTAAGCGAGTTTATTTCTAGCAGATAGCAATATGTTATTGGAAAGTTTATGTGCCGAATGGGAGAAATCTATATTATTTTGAAATTAATGAAGTCGCCAGTTTTATTTCTTTTGATCTAAAATAAATTATGCCGTTTACGTAACTAAATGGTTTGGAAATGGTTTTGGAATGGTTTTTATTTTTTTGGAAGATTTCAAATATATTTGCAAAAGTTATATAAGCAAATCCCGATGCTGGCTGAGAGTCTTATTATTTATTTTACTCATTATGGATACACTGTTTAACAAAATCATCAAAAACACTTAAGGTGTCAGTAGTTACTCGTGGAACGCTGCACTCGGTCGGTTGCATGCTTTTTCAAATTTTCTAACAAATTGGCTGGTTTGTGTTAATGCCAAATTGCCGTGTCGCCCCACGTTAGAACCTTATTAAATATTATGCTCCTTTGTTTTTGCCATTTTCACAAATGATTGTAAAACTGTCGTAATATTACTGTGATGTGTTCTGTTTGCATAAATTGATCATAGCTCTGTGAGGATACTAGCTAACGACACGTATGAGGGTATTTTTATGGAGAAACATTTTTGGTTTGGTTACTCTGTTCTAAAATTATTTTTCAAAAAACAAAATCCCAAATTTTAAACTTCCAGTTACTAAAATCCCAAATGCGATTGTACAAACTCAATTTTTCAGACTAATTTTCAGGGTTGGTATAATTAATAATAAATAATTAAATAACCCCCAAAAAAAAGTTTTATTAATCAAATTTTTTTTTGTTTTAAAAGTTTTTTTAATTCGTCTTGTACCTTAGAGGATGAGGACCCACACATTTTAAAAACAATTATGTATTTTTTGATAATTATTCTTATTCACATACTAAAATAGAATACTCCCCAAATCCATTTTAGCATTGGATCCTTTGCGCAATAATGACAGGACAACGTCAGAAGAATTTCAAAAATATTTACGTTTATAATAATATTTGTTTATTTTTAATTAGGTCTCTTATAAATTATTTTTTATGTTTGGCTAAATTATAGACCTATTTCTTAAATTTTTTAATAAATTTCTTTATTAAAACTTTCTCCTTTTTACAATACAATTTTTTGCCAAATTTTCGGTTTTTTTAACCATTTTCAAGGCTATGAAAAATTAACTAAAAAATAATAATCTATACACAATATTTTTCACAACAAACAACAAAGTTGTTAACTTAACTTAATTTAAATAAATTCCCGTATATTCCGCCCCTGCAACATCTTCCGTTTGATTTTACTCCTACAAGTTGCTGGGAATTGCAAGCCGCTTAGCATTAGTCGTTTTTCCGCAAGGATAACAAGAATTTATATATCATCCTACTGTTTTCATACTGCGATTAATAAAAATGTTATAGGGGCTTCCTTTTTAATGTGGCACAATATTTTGTATTTTGTTAGGATTTTTTGGGGGATATGATGGTATACCTAATTTTTTAGATATCCACAAATACTCAACAAGAAAAAAATCCCTAAATAATCCCGAGACACACAAATTTAATTTAATTGCCAGAAGACCCCAAATACGACCAATTACAATTTGGTAACAAAATTACATATGTTACATAATTTCTTGTCATCCTTGCGCGGGAAGGACCAATGCTAAGCAGCTTTGAGAAGTTTTTTATTTTAGTTTCGTATTTTTGAAACAATTATCACGTTTACCTGTCATCCTTGCGCAAAGGCGCCAATGCTAAGCGGCTTTGGGGGGTTCACTATTTCAGTAAGTCAATAATTATTAAAAAAAACACAAATTGATGAAAAACTTTCTAACTTTTGTTAATATTGGAATTTTAATAAATCATCAAAACGGGATTTTGGGGCCGGTAGCCCTCATCCTCCAAGGTATGCGACGAATTAAAATAACTTTTCAAAAAATTTTTCAAATTCTTTTCAAAAAATTTTTCAATTTCTTTCAATCTTTTCAAATCCATCCCGATATTTGGGATTAAAAATTGTTTTAGGATTTTGTCCTCTTGGAATCCACTTTTTTAATAAAATTTTTACTAACTACAGTATGAAAACAAAACGATGCTATATATTTTCTTGTCATTCTTGCACAGAGAGTACCAATGCCAAGCTGCTTTGAGAAGTTTTCCTAATATCATTGTGGAAAGAATCAAAAAGTTCTCGTTTTTGGTATCTGAACAATTATCAAAAAATACAAATATTTCAAAAATGTTCTAATTTGTAAGAATACTGGAATTTTAATAAATCGTTAATACGGGTTCAGCCCACATTTTTAAAGATATAAAACCAATAAAAATAACTTTTCAAAAATTCGCTTTATTAAAAAGCTTTTTTCGGGATTGTTTGTTGGAGTGTAACGATACCAATTACTTTTTTGGTGCGATACAGTGCCGTTCCCACATTTTCTCATATAGAGAAAGGATGGATCAATTAGGAATTTTGAATTTACTGAATTTTGATTGTGTTTTGGAACTTTGGAGTGGTTTATACAGATATAACAATAAACTTATAATAAATTGGCAACATTTTAACTATTGGAAGGGAACACAAAAAATTACGATAGACTTGTATAAATGCAACTCAAGAAATAGTTAAATTTTTCAAAAGGGACCTGTGCGAAATATATGTTTACAAAAATATGTTCACGAAAAATTCAAGGAAAAACTTTAGTTAGTTTAAGATTGTTAAACTCGCTGGATCCTTTATTAAACTTGCTAGTGCGGTTTTTATTACAATTTGAATGCAAACAACTGCCTTTGAAAGAATTAAATGCCAAGAATAAGCAGCACTGTCACGAGGAGGACGCTACGCTTATTAAAGCAGAAACTGTTACTACTTTTATGCTAACCTAACTGGATTATTTCTCGAAGAAATATTAAATTAATCTAATCTAAATACCATATTACTAAATCTAATTTGATAGTCTATGGGAAATACATATTTAAAGGCGTACATTTCCTATTAATGAAAATATACATGAAAATGGTGAAGTTCTTGGCCATTGAAATCGAATCATCTAAGAAATTAAAACCAAATTAAGATATTATAAATTAATTAAAGAACCAAAAATTTGGAAAGGCTACATAAAGCTTTATTAACTATAAAACCAAGATCGACCGATGTGGAGAGGGCATTTTCTCCTGTTTTTTGTGATATGGCCCATGGTGCCAAGTCGAGCCAGCTTATCAGCGTTTATATTCCATGTACCATTGAAATGCCCTGGCCCCCATAATAGATGTATGTTGAAGATGAGAGACAGCACTGGACACTCACTGGAGAAAATTTGTTTTATTTTAATTAATTATATTAAACCTTGATTACTGCAGAAGTCCGCCAACCCTATTTTTACGTTATATAAATAACTTTGAGTTTGAATAACCTTTCTAAAAACCTTTTTTGTGCCTTGTTTACCAATTCTTAGGACTCAGTCTCATGCATGAAATTTTTTTTTTGCAAAATTTTAATTTTTGCACATTTGCGTTCTAATATTTTTTGTTAATACAGCTTTTACCCCCAATTATTTTACTTTATACCGTCGTTAAAGGGCTATAGTAGAATTTTTAATAAGAATTATTCTTTTTAAATAAGAAATTTTCCTTCAATTAATTTAAATTAATTACTAACTGATTTAACGAAGATGAAAATTAAGTTATTTAAAGTATAGGCTTATAAAGTTCCTTCTTTTGGAGGAATCTTAGATAATAATGGTTAGCGTATATACTGGATTTTAATTAGTAATTTATATTACTTTGAATATAATAAAATTGATGATATGGAAATTTAAAATTAAAATTAAACGTTACTAGTCTTTGTTCGTCTTACAGCGCAAATGAAGAAAATTAGACAAAAAAAAAAGATTATAAAATAACAAGTCAAAGCTTATCACTTAGAGGTTTTAAAATATAACATGCCATTTTTTTTGGCGAATCTCCGGTATTTAACAAATTTCAATCCCGATTATTTATACACTCTTATACTGGAAATTTTTGTGTTTCCCTATTTTATTGTATAGTACGAGTATATGATTATGATTATATATTTATTGTTATTAAAATGAAACGCGCGAACTTTTTAGTTTTTTTATTTATGTTTTTGTATGTTTGAAAATTTATTATTTTCTGTTTCGATGTTGTAATTCTATAATTTTTTTTTTTATTGGGATCATAAAAATACAAAATACGCTTCAACTCGTATTATACGTATTATGTATATAAGTTTGTATGGATTAACAAGGGAGAAAATTCCAGTTGCTATACCGAACAAGTATAAATGTTCTAACATCGGAATATATTTTTCTATCATCATTGGTTAATTATAAATGCTAGAATAATTATTTATATCACAAATCAAGAGTGAATCAAGGCATTGGACAGGACTTATCCATATTTTATTCGCTTCTCTGTGTTTATATTTGAAAGGGAGTACATAGCTAATAACAAATGATTTGTAAATACTTTAGGGTGTAGACTATTCGGAACACATAAATGATCGCGCATTATCAAATCAACCTTGATTATACAAAGCCATAGTCGAGGAAAAAACCAAACTTTTCATAGTAAAATACACAAAACATATGGGAAATCACTTTTTTCCTAAGACAAATTTTTAAATGAAAACGTTACAAATTCTTAATCATGATTTCTGAAATGCTTTCATAAATATTTGAGTTTCAACATACATATATGAATGTCGTTTAAGAAAATCGTTTTCATTTTCTTGTAATATAAAAAAAATTCATAACAACAGCATTCTGGTCAAATTAAAATAAAAGCTTACTACAATTCGTTTGGTCATTAAGTCAATATACATTACATAGATGGCAGTGATGGCCGCAAAAATTTGATAAAATCATACCAAAAATTACCACCTGAGGATATTTCAAGTAAAAAAATTGTAGGAAAACCAAAACAAATTCACAAAATATTAAGTACGAGTGATAATTTTTTCGTATTTTTCTGTAAATATTTTAGACATCTTACGTACACTAGTAAAACTAAAGATAAATTTAGCAAGCATTATTTTAATTCATCAGAGCCAACTTTGATTTATTTTTCAAAATGGAAATTCGAAAAATATATTTTAGGCATAGTTTAATTTTAATATTTCTGCAATTAATATTTATTCAATAACAATACAGTCTTCTTGAATGTTGTTGTTCAAGGGATGTAGAAAACATTTATATAAACGTTTTATAATATATTTGCTTTTTTCATTGAAAAACTTGAAGCTAAAAAACACCATTTTTACTATGGATTCCTATGGAAATCAATGAAAAGTTATACCACTAAAAAAGCTTCTAAAAAATACGTCATTATGATTATGGCTCTATACTCTAGAAGGCTCTGGCATTATTCGTAGTTATCTGAATTTGAAACTGAGTAGATAATATTAAGCACTTTATCTCAGTTTAAGCGTGCTCCCTTTGTAAATATTACTCGTTTTATTTATTTAACTCACAAATCAATTATGTAAAAAACTTTTTTTTAGCCCCAAGTTAATTAATTTTTTGCGTTAAAATTTAAATAAATATTTATAAATTTAGTTTCATGATTATCGCTACTTACATAAATCATAAAATCATTTTATTTGTTTATATTTATTGTTGATTTTGTACGAGGAAAATAGTTGGCGATGTTGATTTAAGCTTTCATTGATTAATGAATTTTTGATGTTTTCTCGATTTTTAAAAATCAATATTTTGTTGAATGAATTTCATTATCTGCGCCTATCAAATTGTATATATTATGTACACGAAATATGGTATAAATATTATACAAGATTTAACCGATCATGTATTCAAGTTGAAATGATGTAATCATCTTTTTTGGTTTCTGCGTATCATCTCTTCTCGTTCAAACCGCCTCATATTCACCAATCGTAAGAGAAATTGTATACATACAAAAAAATATTCCAACATCATCATAATTATTATCCACAAATATTTTCAAACATAACAAATTTTCATTTCTTCTTAATTTTCCACTCATTCTACTGTGTCAAAAAATGTTTACCCCACAAAAATCTCATTTTCCATTTTTTTTTTTTATGGGAATACATCTGGATTATACACTACAAATACAAAAATGTATGTTGACTACATTGAAGATGAAAAAAGCTCCACCAAATAATATTAATAAAGTATAAAATAAAAAAGCTCATCTTTTTTATTGATTTTCTGCCATGAAAAAAGTGGAAAAAAGAAATTGTTACATTTTGTTCTGTAAAAAAGAGATGAGATGATACAAGAGTGAACTGATGGTTCAAGATGTGAGAATGGGAAATTATGAATATTGCATAATTTTTTATTGGGTTGCTACATAAGTTTTTCGTTAGATTGTTTCTCTCATTTATACCCCAAATTATTATTTGATGGAGTTTAAGATGTTGAGGAAAAGGCTTGAGCTACTCTAATAAACGTACTATTATTGCTATCAAAAATATGTATTTGGTTAAAGAATCGTTCACAAATTGTGTTTGCAGGCAGAAATTGACTCTCATATACATTGTATTATAATATTGGCCGGATGCAACATATCTTATTATATATTTAGGAAAACAAAATTAAATCAATTCACATTTTTATCTTCACACAATCACTGTAGTATATACGTGTATACATACATTGTTCAGGAAATTCCATTTAACCAATTCATTAAATTCAAATTGTAGTAAACCTAAACCCAAAAAAAAAAAAAAAACACAATATTGAAATCGATAAAATCTCTAAATGTTCTTAGAATCACACATATAATATATTTTTAGCTTTTAAGACCCAAATAAAAAATCGCGATCGTGCAAAACAAAACGAAATTGATCCCACATCCGCTATACATTTATTTAACAAAAATTTGTCAAGTTTCCCTTCTTATTGTGTTTGTATCGCTAAAGAATAACAAAAAATAGTGTCGGGCCTTCAGACTCTTTAATTCTTTCAACAATTATTGTGTCGGCAAAATGTTCGTTTGATGCTCATCACCCTATCTAGTTTTTCTCGATCAAAAGAATTTATTTAATTCGATATCGCGACTTAATAAAAAATTTTAATATCTTTGTCTTGTTATATTTTAGGTATAGAAAAGGTAAACGATTATAGAAATGTGTTGACAGCTTTGACATATACCCAATCGATCTTATTTCGTTGATTTAGTTTTTGTTCCAATCGTGACGATCAAAAAAAAAAAAAAAAAATTATTATTATTATTTTAATGATCTTTATACAATAGAAATGTGTTTGATTAATAATTTATCAAATTTTTTTCTTTTTTTCTGTTGTTCTTGATGATGTTCAGCCACCGAATATTTTGATGTTATTCACTATTTGAATAAAATTTTATTAAATCCTTTTTTTGTAAAGATTCAAACATTTTATATTTTTGGATACATGAACGACACTAAATACCCATTTTTGGATTGTTGAATGTATTTTTCATGTAATTCTTATCGTTGTGATCAATTTAAATCGTTCTCAATATATAGGTACGAGTATATTTTTGTGTTGTTCTTTGAAAAATTTTCAGGTCGTCTGATAAAATATCTCATATAACTAATAAAAATAATGTCTCATCACCAAAAAAAAAAAAAAAAAAAAATCTAAAAGGATAAAAAAGTGAACAACATCAATCGGTATATTTTTGTTTGAAGATTTTTAGGACACAATTACCTTAAGGTAAATTATATACAAAGTGGATAAATTTAATGCGGAACAACAACAAAAAACGCCATTTAATTTATTACATACACTCGTCGCTTTGAATATTGTGAGAAATCAAAAAGACAAGGCATTTGAAGTGAACAAATAGTTTCAATTTTTGAATGTACGAGTATGTTCGGATTCAATTTATGAATGAAACTATATATTAATAAAAGGTGCGTGAAGCAAAAAATAAAAATATATTTTAATAAAACAATAAATAAGGCAAAAACGTATATATGAATTTGGTTTATATGTACATAATATAATATACCTAATGAATGACACAATTTGTCAAATATTTAATCTAATTTCAAGGTGGAAAGTAAACAGAAGCTTAAAGTTTTGTTTGAATGAGTCAATAGTTTTGATTGATTAAATTTGTATTTTGTAAGCTATATTGTTTCCAAGTAGCAAAGTATATTTAATAATTGTTTGGAAAATAAAGCGATAAATAATCTCGTACCTTTATTATTTTTATTTTAAAAGAACAATCAGATCAATTTTATATTAAATATGGGTGTTGGGTGCGTCTCAATAGGGTAGGGGTTGGCCGCCTATAGCCATGTATCTCGTGGTGTATATTCCAACGCTGCAACTATGTAGAAACCACCAAATGTGTCTAGTATACCTCCACGTGGTAACACCCGGGCAACGATGAGAAGCATCGGCGAGCAATGAGCAGAACAAATATGGAAACTAATACCCCAGGTGGTACACCTGTTGCTCAGGTAAATCCACACTCTTCGGAGGTCGGTCTCATGGATTCTGGGGGAGACAAACCATTGATATACTACAATTATTTTAACCAATCCCATTTTTCAACTGAATGTTACAATTGCATGGATGCAGGAGCATATGAAGACGCTTGAAAACGAAGTTAAAGCTCTTAAGCCAAAGGAGAACATCGGTTCTACTCCTAACCAGAATACAACTCCACAAGAGTATCATACGGATCAAGAAGAACTAGCTCGAGAAACTGAGTGGATTAGATTTAAAGGTGGGAGAAAAAAAGGAGACGGAATAATACGCCCTCCCCATCTCAATTAAAGGATGATGTTCCAAATATTATCCAGAAACAACCAAAAAAAAATACCTCCACCACCACCAATAGTAATAGATGAAGTTAAAGACTATGATGTACTCTATGAGAAAATAAAAACAATAACTGCTAAGTTTAATGCAAAGGTGATGAATGGAAACACCATCAAAATAAATTTGGAAAATGCTGAAACATACAGAAAAATGAAAAATATGTTAAATGAAGAAAAACGTGCTTGGCACACGTTTGAAAATAAACAAACCAAACCAATTAAGGTCATGGCTAAAAACTTCACTCTACGTGTAAACCAGACAAAATAATTGATGGCCTGAAAAAAAAAAGGATTTAAGGCAACTGAAGCATCGATTAAGCTAAAACGGAGAGGAAAAGTACCTCTAAACATTTTTATGTTGACCGTCGATACTGATGAAGATATCGAAAAAATTTATCAAATTAAGTACATCATAGGGTGCAACGTGGTTATTCAGCCTCTAAGAAGATCTAAGCTTATACCAGAATGTAAACAATGTCAAACCTATGGACATTCACAAAAATATTGCAACAGGGAACCCAGGTGTGTCAAATGTTTAGGTAAACATCATACCAAAGATTATGTAAAAGCCCAAAATGTTCAACCTAAATGCGTTCACTGTGGAGAAAACCATCCGGCTAACTACAGAGGATGCAGTGTTGCTATTGAACTGCAAACCATCAAAATAAGAACGTGATTGCTAAAAATCCAAGTTTATTCAGGCAGCAAGCGGTTAAGATGAACCGACCCGAAGTAATTCGTTATAGAGTGTCGGGAACTACTCAAGGACAATTTGGTAAAATGACTTATGCTCAAGTAATGATGAGCAACGGAAATCCAGGAAAAACTGCTCAGAATGACGATATAAGTCAAACACTTAAATTAATTTTAAGCAGACTAAGGGAGCCATTCCTAAACAGAAAAATGGCCAATGATCTTACAATCTTATGTTGGAATGCCAATGGACTGATGCAACATCAATAAGAACTGCAAGTGGTCCTGGACACAGAAAAAATCGATGTATGTCTCATCACGGAAACACACTTCACTAGACAATCAATCATTAAATTTAAAAATTATCAAATATATCACACTATTCACCCTGGAAACACTGCTAAAGGAGGTAGTGCTGTTATAATTAGAAATAGTATTCATCACTATGAGGAGTTAAAATATGAAACGGAAGAAATACAAGCAACTGCTGTTATTGCCAAATCCAAAAGTAGTTCTATTTGTATTACTAGTATTTACTGCCCACCGAAGCACTCAATGAAAGAAAAACATTATCTCGAAAACGATTTGTACTTGGAGGAGACTTTAATGCAAAAAATGTCTACTGGGGATCCAGATTAACAACGACTAAGGGTAAAGAACTCCTAAAAGCTACCAAAAAGTGCAGTTGTGAAGCTCTCTCAACTGGAAAACCAAACTACTCGCCAACTGATCCAAACAAAGTACCAGATCTGATTGATCATAATAAAGAACATATCTGTAAATTATGAACAATTAGATGAAAGCCATGACTTAAACTATGATCATTCACCAATACTTCTAACGTTAAGTGAAAAAATCATTCAGAAAGAAAGATCCCCATTCCTACTAAATAATCACACTAATTGGGCATGCTTTAGACTATCGCTAGAAGCAAAAATTAACTTAATGGTTCCATTAAAGACTGAAAAACAATAAGACAAAGAAGTTCACAAATTTGTAAACGATATACAGCAATCATCTTGGGAAAATACTCCTGGAATTAAAACGAGAATCAAGGGGAACAACTACCCTATGGAAATTAGGGAACTCCTCGCAGAAAAAAGAAGAGCGAGAAGAGTATGGCAACAAACAGGGGCCCCCCAAGATAAAACTCATTTAAACAATTTCACTCAACAATTAAGAAGAGAGATCAAAGAATTGAAAGATGAATCAATCAGCAACTATTTAAGAAAATTAACTAATGACAACAGTACTGATTATTCTCTTTGGAAAGCAACCAAAAGAATCAAAATACCAATAATGCAGATTCCCCCAATAAAAATAGCAGGTGAGAAATGGGCTAGAAATAATGAAGAAAAAGCTCGAGAATTTGCTGAACACCTCGAAAAAATATTTCAGCCACATGAAGACTAAACGTTGGAAGCCGAGATAATAACTGAACAAGATGTGCAAGAAAGTAAAGAAATCCTACCCACAACACCGAAAAAAGTCATGCGTGAGATAAAAGCTAATATGAATACGAAAAAAGCTCCTGGGTACGATCTTATTACTGCAGAAATCTTAAAAGAACTGGCAAGGAAAGCTCTGGTGAAACTCACCAATCTTATAAATGCAACATTTATAATCAAATGTGTACCAAGCTTATGGAAAATTGCAGAAGTAGTCTTATAGGCCAATTTCTCTATTGCCAGTCATGTTCAAATTCTTTGAGAAGCTTCTGGTAAAAAGATTAAATCCGATAATCGAGAATAAAAACTTGATCCCAAATCATCAGTTCGGTTTTCGCTACCAACACTCAACAATTGATCAAGTACACAGAATAACCAGTATAATTGAGAAAGCATTAGAGGAGAAAAAAGTCTGTTCAACAGTATTTCTAGACGTGGCACAAGCGTTTGATAGAGTGTGGCATGAAGGACTTAACCACAAGTTAAGAAATCTTCTACCAATGCAATTTGCTAAGATACTGGAATTTTACTTGAAAGATAAGTTCTTCAGGATTAAGTTAGATGATACATTTTCTGAATTAAAAGAAATCAATGCAGGAGTTCCGCAAAGCAGTGTATTAGGGCCGGTTTTATACCTACTATACACTTATGATCTTCCTACATTAGAAAACGAAACGGGTACGAAAGCCGAATTTCAAAGGGCCGAATGTCGAAGGGCCGAATGGGTCGAAGGGCCGAATGTGTCGAAGGGCCGAATGTCGAAGGGCCGAATGTCGAAGGGCCGAATGTGTCGAAGGGCCGAAAGTGTCAAAGGGCCGAATATCGAAGGGCCGAATAGGTCGAAGGGTCGAATGGGTCGAAGGGCCGAATGGGTCGAAGGGCCGATTTTTTTTTTTTTTTTTTGTTTTGTTTTTAGAAATATAATTTTTAAAATTTGTTGTTTTAAGGAATATTTGGTAATTTTTTTTTGTCAAATATAAATTAATTTCTTATGAATTTATGTATTTTATTATATTTAATCTTTGAATATTCTATCGACAAAAATATTGCATTAATTGAGGTTGTTTATATTTTGCGTTCCTTTTGGTATTATCAAGTGAAAAAATATTTGTACATAATAGGTATTTTACCAAAATCAAGTCTTATTATATCAATATAAATGGAATATATATGTAGGTATACACATATGTACTACTTTTGTAGTATAACCCGCTCGTATATAATAACAAAAGGCGAAGGTTATTTTTTTCTAATATGCGTACCAAATGTAAATAGATTTTAAATAAGAAAAAGGAATTTTGTCATAAAATGTCATAAAAATTCAATTTACTTCTGTTCTTTAAACTGATGATAATATTCATTCTTTTCGAACGATGTTATTTTCTAGACCATTATATAGTTTATTGCTATTGTTTTAGAAAAAAAAAAGTAAATGATGGAATTTGTCTTTTGGAACAAAGAATCCTAATTATCGGTCGGCTTTCTTTCAACCTCACTATACGAAAATGCATTATTTTGCTCTACACGATAAATACATAAAAAAAGGGATGTAAAGATTTTTCAAGTGTGGATCTACAAAAAAGAGTTTTATTGATGTGTCCATGAACATAATCATAAATAAATAATGTTGTATTATGTGTTTTGGTTATTCTATATACCTATTTGCATCATGGACAAATATATCTAGAAAAAGAAGACAAGCTCAAGAAGAGAAACTAACTTCCGGAATTATAATTTTAAATAAAATTTGTGTAATTATTACAATTCGTTTTTTATTAAT
Organism: Tipula vernalis; assembly: GCA_958295665.1. Classification (NCBI taxonomy): domain Eukaryota; kingdom Metazoa; phylum Arthropoda; class Insecta; order Diptera; family Tipulidae; genus Tipula; species Tipula vernalis. Next base: position 2,441,521 of record OY282560.1, read on the forward strand.
TGAATCTGAACCATCTTGATGTAAGTAGATAAATGCCTACTCATATAAAAAATCAACTTAAAATAAGGGACATAGGAAAACTGACTTTGGTATGTAAATTTTGCATTACAACATATTGCAATTACAAAAAGTTGCAATTATAAAATATTGCAATATAAAATCTTGCATAACAATTTCCCGTACTATTTTTTCTTTATTCTGAGGAAAATAAATTGAAGAAAAATGACATCGACTAATTTAACTTGGAATTGTAGAGGCTAACGGCTTCGGTAACTCTCACGGGCACGTGGGAGGTCGCTGCGCTCCCCCCCCCCGCTTAGCTCTCCGAGGGGCTTTAGATTTGAGCTTCGGGGGACGTAGGAGCCGGGATCAGCAAACATGTCGCACTGCGTGCCGCACGTAGGAGCGGATTATATAGAATAAAAGGTTTACCCAAATACATAATGTTGAATTTATGACTGGATGAATGGAAAACATCAATAAAACTCTTTTTTGTAGATCCACCCCTTAAAAATCTTTCAATTGCTTTGTTTGTTATGTGTTCGTCGTGCAGAGAAAAACAAATACATCTTATAGTGAGATTGAAAGAAAGCCGACCGATAATTAGAATTCATTATTTACTTTTTTTTTCTAAAACAATAGTAATAAACTATATAATGTTCTCGAAAATAACATCGTTGGTAAATGAAAGAATTTTTATGACATTTTATGACAAAATTCCTTTTTCTTATTTAAAATCTATTTACATTTGGTACGCATATTAGAAAAAAATAACCTTCGCCTTTTGTTATTATATACGAGCGGGTTATACTACAAAAGTAATACATATGTGTATACCTATATATATATTCCATTTATATTGATATAATAAGACTTGGTTTTGGTAAAATACCTATTATGTACAAATATTTTTTCACTTGATAATACCAAAAGGAACGCAAAATATAAACAACCTCAATTAATGCAATATTTTTGTCGATAGAATATCCAAAGATTAAATATAATAAAATACATAAACTCATAAAAAATTAATTTATATTTGACAAAAAAAAATTACCAAATATTTCTTAAAACAACAAATTTTAAAAATTATATTTCTAAAAACAAAACAAAAAAAAAAAAATTCGGCCCTTCGACCCATTCGGCCCTTCGACAAATTCGGCCCTTCGACATTCGGCCCTTCGACATTCGGCCCTTCGACACATTCGGCCCTTTGAAATTCGGCCCTTCGACATTCGGCCCTTCGACATTCGGCCCTTTGATATCATTCCTAGAAAACAACACAGTGGCAACTTTTGCAGATGATATGGCGATCTTAGCTGTTGGAAAAAGCAACGAAGAATCAACACAGAAGTTACAATCAGCTATAACTGAAATATATAAATGGACAAAAAGATGGAGAATAAAACTAAATGAAGCTAAATCAATTCACATCATCTTTACAAACAGACGATTCGAACATATTCCGATTACCATAAATCGGGAAATAATACCGCATGCGAACACAGCTAAGTATCTCGGCATGACCCTAGATGCTAAACTACGATGAAAAGCACACGTCAAGAAACCGATTTGGACTTATGGTATTCAGCTTTGGGGTTGTACCAAACACAGCAACGTAAATATCATCCAAAGATTTCAGAATATGGTATTAAGGAACATCGTTGATACACCTTGGTACGAGTATGTCAGGAACAATGACCTTCATAGGGACCTAAAAATTAACCACATCTTAAACGAAATCCAGGAAAAAGCATGGAGACATGAAGAAAGGCTCCGCCAACATGTGAACATTGAGTCAACTCAGCTCCTAAGCATCACGAATTTAGTACGCAGACTTAAAAGAATAAAACCTTTTGAGCTGGTGTGATTGTCAGTTTAAGCAGCATTGTGCTGATCTTAAATCCACTACAAAGATGTGGTTTACGTCAATTTGCCAAACACTATGGAACGCCAATGGGAAGAAGCCATAGATTAATTTAAGTTAGTAAATTAAGTCAGAAACAAATTGCTCATTAGTCCAGGAGACTAGATTGTAATTACGTAAAATAAATAAACTAAGAATTCTTATATACCTACATAAAGATATTAAGAGCTTGCAGTTAATATATTTTCTCTCCAATACCGCAAATCGCAATGAATCCATATTAAGATGCTAATTGTTTTAACTTTAGGAAAAATTAGTTCTGTAATTTCCAATCAGGTTACAAATTACCAACATAAAACACCATCATCATCAGATCAATTAATTATCAATCCAATCCAAATAATTAATAAGACGCGTAAACAAAATAAAAATTTCAATTGCAAATACGCGTAAATATTTCATGTTGAACAAATAATCTTAAATAAAACAGAGTCAAAAAAAAAATCCTAAAAAGACATAAAAAACACTTTAATTTCACTTCAATTGTAAATAAATACAACGCACACACACACAAACACAACGTAATTTTTTGTATATTCAACTTCGAATATCTGAATGTCGATGATACTGAAGGCAAAGACAGCAAAGACGATGATGATCATGATGATGATTGGCAAATATTTATACATATTTCAATTAGAGATGGATGATGATTGTGATTAAATATTTGAGACAAGATGAAAATCTTCATCTCAAATATATATTGATATAAGTAATAATAATCATAATTTACAGCAAACGCACTTAACATATCTCAAGTGGTGTGGATAATTTTTATTTCTTTTTCTTTTTTTTTTTCTTAAGAAAATATGTCACTATATTCTTCTTCTTCGAAATATCGTCGTTCGTTGTATAGATTTATTTGCCTTTTTTGTATGATTATTATGATGATTACTCGTCTAATATCATAAATAAGTTTTTTTTTTAAAGAATCGACAATATTGTCTTTTATAAGATTATTGCTATATATCGTGTAATTTTTGGGGCGTTTGCAGCCATAAAATTCAAGATTTTTACCATTTTAGATGTTTTCTCATATATAAATAAAGAAATCTCTTGTTATTTATAAATGCCGAGTGGTTGTGTAATATTGATTTAACAGCTGAAATTAAATATTGAAATCAAATTTTTGCACAAATTCGTTTGTAATTAAGAAATATTATTGAATATAATTTTGACCCGTAATAAGTGTGTATCTATAAGTTGGTACCGAAAATTCTAAGTGTAAAAGAAGTTAGTTTGTATGTTTGCTGTTGTTTGTCTATCTTTTCTCTCTCTCTCTCTCTCTCTCTTAGTAATAATAGCCCATGAATATTTAATATGACGATCATCTATCAATCTAAGCTAACGCAGGAACTATATAACGTCTTCAGTTCTCTGACAAGCCAATAAAAATTTTAATAAAAAACGCCTTGGTTGAATTCTAATAAATTATAAAAGATTCTCTCGCCCATATCTATCAACTACTAAATCTCATAAAATCTAAACTAAAATAATAAAAGAACAAAATTTAATTTATGATTTATAAATTAAAAAAATTTACCGACGATTTAGCAGCAGCTTATGATCATCACTCAACTCTTCATTTATTTTTAAAGTCATTTTGTTATTTATATTTTGCTTTTAAATCATTAACGATGGACGAAAAATAAAATAAAATAAAAATCTAAATAGCGAAACATTAAAAATGTGAAATAAATAATAAATTTTGGTTTATCACCACCTTAACATTAAGATTAAAAAGTTTATCAGTTTATTAAAAGTGTTAAAATCTACTATAGTAGATAAAATAACCGATGTGAAATGATTAATTTGGTCGCTATTTCTGCTATATAAGAAATTATATTACCTGTGTATATGTATGTATTTATGTGTGTATATGTATTATGTTTTGTGGGAGATTTATTTTATTCACTAGATACTATAGATTTTATTGTAATATGTGCTACACTTGAATCAAATGAAAATTTATGAAAATCATAAATGTGACATAATCAAACATAACAACAGGCGCACGTTTTCTAATCCAAATAAAACAAAAATTTAATACAAACGCACATACATAAAAATGATAAGAACCGAACATAACAAAAATTGATTAAACGATGGATTGGTAATCGCCTATTGCATAATATAAATGCTGAGGGGAGATCAAGCCCCCCGTTTATTTTTAGTATGTTTTGCGTTTCAATGTTATACCCGGCCACTTATGGTGAAAATTTTAATTTTAACTTTGATGACAAGTTTACACTAACATATATATTATATACATATTGATGTAAGGACACACGTTTTATATTTGAATAAATGTTGATATTTTTATTTTATGTTATCATAAGGATTTATTAGGATGGTCACGTGACTTGTAGATTTCTGAAGAAGCTTTGATAATATCAGTAAATTTATATTAAATACATATATTTATTTTTTTTATTTTTTGGATTAATCAGTCAGTTTTTTTATTTAAATGTGTGCGATAAGAAAATTTTGATAAGATAAATTAATTTTTTTGTTCAATTTTGTTTTTCCGTTCTGTTTTGGGAAAACATTTTTCCATCTCGTTGATTTTATGTTGATGATGGTGATGAGGGTTCATTAGATATAAAATTAATTGAATTTTATTTTTATTTTAAATTAATTGATTAGGTTTCTGATGGAACTTACTTACTTGGGGTATGAGTATAAGTATTGTTTGATTAAATAATTTTTTCTGTATTCAATAAAGTTAGTGTATTAATAATTTTGTTGATTTTAAGCATAATACAATTCTTGCATTAGAGATCAGTTACATTTATCGTTCTTAAAACTGAACTATTGATTGATTGATTGATTGATTGCGATGTACGATCAAGCATTAAGCAAGTCTCCCGTATTATAAATGCGAATACCACACCACTATACCCATGTTGCAACACGACACCATAACTCTCCCTTACCAAGGAAATACTCAGCTTATTTTTTTTTTTTTTTTTCATGAAGCCAACATAGCAATATTTCACCCCGTAAAGGAAGGCGCCACATCGATAACCACATAAGTCTAAATAGTTGTGATATTCGCCCCTGGCCAGGCCGCCGGTCGTACACCTTTTTACATATAACAAGATCGAGGGGATGGGAAAGGAATGTTAGCAACAAAGACTCAACCCGGTTCCAGACACCTAAGTAGTTGATAGTTAGTAAATTTGTTAGTAATATACTTTTAGTAATTTATTTAGCACAAGACAAAAATACAATTTAAAGTTCATATACTGCTCCAACCTGTAAGAAGACACAATGACAACACAAATTTCCTGGTGCCGCAAACTCTTCTTTCTGAAAAGCCTGTAAACAACTATTATTATTCCCTCCACCACCATTTTTTCCATTGTGAGGGGAGCGAGATTTTGTTCCATCATCATGTTCCCATGCGGTCACCCAAATTTGTACTAACTGTAGGTAGTGTGTTTCTTGACGTTGTTGTTGAAATCGTTGCGTCTCTGCTGTCCCTGCAACTCGCCCACCTTCGAAAAAAGAAGACGCATCGGGAGAAAAGAAATACAGAATAGTGATCGACTACCGAAAATTAAATTCGGTTACTATCTGAGACAGGTATCCAATACCTGAAATCAACGATATTTTGGCAAACTTAGGGGAAAACAGATTTTTCACCATAATAGATCTAAAGAGCGGCTTTCATCAGATTCCTTTAAAACAATCGGACATTGAAAAAACAGCTTTTTCGGTTAATCATGGAAAATACGAGTTTACCCGCCTACCATTTGGCCTTAAAAATGCCCCCTCGATATTTCAACGCACCCTCGATGATATCCTTCGCGACCACATTGGGAAGCATTGTTACGTTTATATCGACGATATAATCATATTTGGTAAAACAGAAGAAGAACACTTCAAGAACATGATGGTAATTTTTAAAGTATTAGAAAACGCCAATATGAAGATTCATAAAATAAAAGCGAGTCAGAAGAAGGTAAAAGCCATAACAGAATTTCCCGTACCCAAGACCGTGAAGGAACTCATATCCTTCTTGGGATTAGCCGGATTTTATCGTCGTTTCATCCGGGACTACGCAAAACTTGAGAAGCCCCTGACTTCACTCTTAAAAGGAGAAGACGGACGGACATGTGTCCAAAACCCTCTCAAGAAATAAAATGGTAAAGCTTAACACCGAAGAAGAAGCTGCCTTTAACAAAATAAAAACCTCACTCGTCTCCAACGAAGTTCTGTTATCATTCCCAAATTTCCAAAAGGAATTTGAATTGACTACAGATGCCTCCAACTTTGCACTAGGTGCAGTTTTATCTCAGGAGGGAAGGCCAATCACGTTTCTCTCAAGAAACTTAGATAAAACGGAAGAAAATTATGCGGCTAATGAAAAGGAAATGCTCGCCATAATTTGGGCGTTAACATCTTTGAGAAATTTCCTTTACGGATCAAAGAAAGTGAAGATCTTCACAGACCACCAACCATTGACATATGCCCTAAGCAATAAAAATAACAACTCCAAGATGAAACGTTGGAAAGCTATCCTGGAAGAGTACAATTATGAGTTAAAATAACAACCGGGAAAAACACCAATCACTTCCGGAATAAACGTAATGTCAGTCACACAACATAGCGACAAAAGTTCTCCGGATGATCTGGTCCCCACAGTCGAAACCCCAGTTAATGTATTCCGCAATCAACTAATTTTAAACGTAGGCGAGGGAAGTTCGTATACCAAATAATAAACCCTTTTCCAAAATATTCCAGGCACATTATTACACAAGCAAGTTTTTCAAATTCAGACATTATAAATTTTTTAAACGTTACCTTAATCCATTCACGATTAACGGATTGAAGACATCAGAACATATAATGGGAAAAGTTCAAGAAGTGTACCCAATACATTTCAGAGACTATAAAATTCGATTCACTCAGAAGATGGTACAAGATATTACGGATGAAAACCAACAAGAGGAAAAAATATTATCTGTCCATCGATGAGCACATTGTAATACTCAAGAAAATCGAGATCAAATAATCGAAAATTATTACTTCCCCAGGATGACCAGGAAAATTAAGTTGCTGGTCAAACGTTGTGTTGCCAGAAGAATAAATATGATCACCATCCCAATAAGCCTATTATTACCCCAACACCTATCCCTAATTATCCTAGACATACGCTCCATCTAGATATTTACTCAACAGAAAATAAATTGGTTTTACCGGCAATTGACAAATTCAGTAAACTCGCCTTCTGTAGACCGTTAAAATCCAGAGCGACAGAAGACATCAAACAACCACTTAGAGATAAACTCTTTTTCTTTAGTGTACCAGAAATTGTGGTAATTGACAATGAAAAATCCTTCAACTCGAATTCCATAATATCAATGATGGAAGATGGTTTAAACATAAAAGTCTTCAAAACTCCCCCATACAAAAGTAAAGTGAATGGCCAAGTGGAAAGATTTTACTCGACACTCTCAGAAATGATGAGATGTCTAAAGGCTGATGGGGTAGAGCGAACTTTTAATGAACTACTAGAGAGAGCGATTAATGAATATAACCACTCAATCCACTCGACAACTTGCAAACGGCCAGTGGAAATATATTTTGGCAGAATCCCTAACACAGATCCTGAACAATTAGAACAAATCCGACAAGATACCATACTAAAGATAAAACAAAAGCAGGAAACAGATCTGAAATACCATAACAAAAATCGTACCCCGATCAAAACCTACCAGGCAGGTCAAGAAATCTATGTAAAACATAACAAAAGATTAAGATCGAAATTAACAGAACGATTCAAACCCGAAATAGTAACGGAAGACAGAAATACAACAGTTATAACGGAGTCCGGAAGAGTAATTCACAAAAGCAATATTAAATCCTAAGAAACAAAAACTTATTTTTATTACAGTTACGCCTTAAGCAACACATTGGCAGAAATTCAAATTCTTGATTACACAAATTCTCAAATCATCTCAATTAGCACAGGTCAAGCAAAAATACAGGACGGAAACTTCAAATTAATCCATATAATTGAATTTAGACAAACACCAAAATTACATAAAAGAAATGACCCATTGCACCCCTATTTGAGGCATGAACTCTCGGAATAACAAACATTACTGGACAGCCTTAGAATACATAAATCCAGACGATCCTTAAACTTTATAGGTAGTGCATGGAAATGGATAGCCGGAAATCCCGATCACGAGGATTTCAAAGTAATTAAAGATAAAATGAATAATGCATTAGAGAATAACAACAACCAAGTAGTTATAAACCGATTGTACAATGAAAGAATCAATAATATTACAAAAATGGCTAGTTTTTAATTATTAACGAAATTCAGAAATAAAATAAATTAAACGACCCATTAGCATTAAATATTCAATATAAATTAAAACTAATAAAAGAAGAATTGGTAAATATTAAGCACGCAATTCACTGGGCTAAAGCAGGGATTATAAATTCACTCGTTTTATCAAATTCTGAAATTAAATTAGCCATTAATACACTGGAAACCGAAAATTTACCATATAGTGCTCCCGAGGAGGCGTTAGATTTCGCTAATATCAAAATCATTAGTAGCAAATTGTGTCTACTTTATATTGTGTACATTCCGGTAACAACTCCAGAACTATATGATAAATTATTGGTCAAACCGGTCAGAAGAAACGATAAGGTGACCGAAATTGAGTATGAAAATGTCATTAAAAATCACGATAAGATTTATAGTATTATTAACGAATGTAAAACGATCAACTCGCTTTCAATATGTAACCAAAATAATATACTAGACATAAGTAATTCTTCTTGTTTACCCAACTTGCTCAAAAGTCGACCTTCCAAAATGCAAACACAACAACAATCAACATATTCAAACAGTTAACCAAATATCGGAGGGTCTAGTTCTACTGAATCAATTCGATGGGAAAATCAAAATTATTAACGAAACTCAGAAACTCAATGGAACATATTTGATTAAATTCAGCAATACTACCTTGTCAGTCGGAAATAACATCTACATTTCTAAAGAAAAAACGACCATTCAAGTACTTCCAGCTATTCTACAGCCGACGCCGGAAGAAAGTGATTTCAAGGAAATACTTTCATTACAAATGATGAAAGATATTCATATAAATAATATTCGTCACATTGGGCTCCTTAAAAAGGAGGGAGCCATCGAGCGATTCACGAGCTTGGGATCATTCTCAATAGTCATCATTTTGGGAATAGCGGTCATCACTACAAAATATACCAAAATTAAGAAATTACGAATCATTAATACAACGAACATCGAGAATCTGTCCACTCCACAAACTCAGAGTAAGGTCGAGAATACCTGTTCAATAGCAATTCAGGTAGAAGAACTAGAAATCCATAACGAGACGCCTCAAACGATAACACCCAAAGGGGCCTCAGAGCATAGACGGAAATTTTATGAAACACCGTTTTTCTGATGGTTCGAATGTGGGCATTCGAACTTTAAGGGGGAGGAGTTAACACGCGTAATAATTAGGTTTCCCACAAAAATACAACGTGATCATATTTGTCACGTTGCACTAGCAATGACAACAAGTTACACGCGCATCCGGCATAATGCTGAGTGAATATTCTTGACGACATGATTTCATATTCTACATATTTTTAATTAAGCAAATTGTAATTAGAAAATAAGAAAATAATCAGTTGTAATTTCGATGTTAATCAAATAAGTTAAAAATAAAAAAATTTTTGTTTTTAACCAAAAATCAATAAAGAATTTAACTTATATAAAAGGTGAATATTAAATAAAATAAAAATAGAATGAATTTAACTCTAATATTAACAACAAGTTGTTTATTCTCAATAACTAAATAGACCCCACCCGTGGTAATCTATTAGATAACTGTAAATCAAGACCATATTAAATTTACAATTTAAGTACAAGAGTCTAAGATTTTACACTAATATAATAATAATTAAACTTATTAAATGTTTTTTTACAATCACTTACCTGAGTAGAACGGTTCAAATCAACATTTTGAACATTATTACAACATGTCCGATCAACTATCAAATTTTTTACTTTGATTCACTATAAAAAATCAATTTATTCACATTTTTCACACATCTAGATATAGTTTCATTGAACTAACTAATATGTGTGTCAAATGTGTTTTTAGATTTAATTTAACACACATATTTTTTGAATTTCGACCGCATCACTTCACATCGCAACGATGCACCTTCAACAGACTGGTTCATATCCCTGTAGCATTTAAAATACCGTATTAATATCACTAACAAAAAATACACAAAATTCACTAAAATCACAACATAAACGGTAAAAATAAACGTTTTGAGTGTATTAATGAAACACATCATAGTTTATATTTATGTTGAACTGTTTATTATTATTATAAAATAAATGAAAGTATTTTAATTTAATTTTTAAATTACACAATAAATAATGTGACATGAGTATATAGTTACAGGGATACACACTCATTTATCGTTCTTAAAACTGAACTATGAAATCAAAATCAAAAATTTTCTGTCTATTAATTCATTTCTGTCATAAAGAAGAATTATTTTATACTAGAAATTAAACACAACACATTAAACACAAATTAATACAGACACCAGATTTATTTGAACAATAGAAATCCACAATTAACAAAGAACTATACATCACAAAATCGCTGTTTTATTAATTCCAAGTGACTTTTTCAGGATTTCTGCAATCCGACCTTTTGGAACCACTATCAACAATTATTTAACTTTGCCATCTGTTCTTTCTAAAATTCGTTTTAGGTACCCATGTGTTTCGGAAAGGCTATCGCTGATTGATTATTGATAAATCCGATTGCTACCCCTGATATTTTCAGCAGCTGAACGTCGATTTTTTTCACAATCCCTCAATGAATATGCAATCTACTGGAGATGGTTATCTAGATAATAACGCTCAATCAAGCTTATTTAATGAAATTTTGTCCAGAATTTAGCTTATGTTTCATTAATTCTGCTCAACGCATTCCACTTTAGACAACAATTTCTTTCATGTTACACAATACCTCCTTCTTTCTTGGCCTTTTGTTTGCTGTGATAACACTCCTTTTTTACCAAGATTGCTTGTACTGGTGTTCAAAATAAATTTAACTTTAACGGAATGGTGCTATGCTTAATCGTCTTCCTAGTTATACAAAAGCCTCTTCCCTATGATCCTTCTATTCGAGAAACTTTCCTTCCTGGTTAGCACGTGTAAACTCATATGTAATCCAAGAAAGAACCTTAACTCATGTACATTTTTAGATGATTATCGAACTTATTTCTCAAATATTTTACTTGCGTCCTTAACAGCAAAAAATTTGTCGGGTAACTTTAGCCTGGTGGCCTGTATCCGATCCAAAACTCTACCAGTTCCTTAAGCACTCGTCGAAATCCTTGCCCAAGGCGATGATGTCGTCCGAATAAATAAGTCTCGTCTTCCAATGAATCTCTTTAGCAAGTGCTCTTTCTTTTAGTTGGGTTACCAGACGTACTTGTTTTCCCGGACCTTATTTCACCTGAAGTAAGTATCGTTGCATGGTTGTTGCAATCTTGTAAATTGTTCTAACTCATGTTTGTTATTTGAACCTGTTAATGTCTTGGCATGATTCTTGACAATAATCTTAATTATAAGCTTCAATGTTAAGAAATTAATTAAATTCCTCAGATTGTTTTAATTAAATTTTGTTACGGCTATATTAATTCTAGGTTGGAGTATGGTTTATCTTTCATGTTGTGGTGGTTGCTTTATGTCAACTTTAAAATCTCTCAAAACTGCTCAGAAACACGCTATCCGTATCATAGCATAGGTTTTAAATCTATTTTTGTTTCAATTTGCTCTTTATTTACGAATCTGATAGTTTGACCATTGCAGCATCTGTATAAGTATTTCAAGTGTTACGTTTATTTTATTTTAGGAGTGGACCGCAAAACATGAACATATTCGTAGTCGACGTACCGCAGTTTTCCTCGAAAATTTCAGAAGGTATTTTCCGCACCGAGAGTATGGTCAGTGCGGTACAGTATGGTCAGTCTAAGGAAAATCAAAATTGGCAAATTTAATTTTTGTTTTATTGTAAGAGTATCAACCTTAATAAAATTAGTATGAGTATTTTATTAGGAAATATTTATAGGATCTACAAAATATTTCAGATGTATTATTGTGTCATTTGGTACAGGAGACTGAGAAGATAGTATGGTAAGCATGTAAAACTAAATTTGGCGAATAAATTATTTGGTTTACGGTATTGACCAATTCATCATTGGTAAGTTTATAGGAGGAATTACTTAAAAAATGGGCTACAAGTTTTTGATAAAATGTTATTAAAATTCGTCCACAAAACTGCTAGTTCTATGTGATGCTACAGACGTAATAAACTGGTTGGCGAAACAACTTTTTGGTTAATGGTACGGTACGATCATAATATCATTAATGGTGTTTCACAATATGACTTGTTAAAGAATATTCATTTGTTGAATCAAGATAGCGGGATTAGAAACTTTTCTAGAAAAGATTTTATTGATTTTGCCAAGGTATAGCTGTTTTTGGCCTAGTCACTCTGTCGATTGGTCGTTGCACTTACGATAACCGACGCAGAATTTCATGCTACAATTGCCGTCTCTCTTCTCGACCAAAATAACTGGTTAATTCTACATGTATGTCAAATTAGCCTGAAGACTAGCCGGAAATATTTTTTGGAATTGTGTCTCTGGCCTTGTATATGCGTTAATATAATTCCAAAATTATTGCTTTATTTTCGTTAAAATCTTCTGAAATTTGATTGAATGTGTAATTCCTTAGTATTTTCAATTTAAAAAATCCGAAAATATATTTCATTGGCCTTGAAAATAGAAAAAATTCTAATCTAATTTTTTTCGTCCGATAAAATTGCTTAGAACCGAAAAAATTAAATGCTCATATCGACAAAAGTAGATGCGGGTTTTAAAGGCGAATTAAAAGGCTGCAAAAAATGCGTAACGGCTGCATTTAAAATTTGATTTTCAAATGTCGAGTTGCAGTCGACTAAATTTTTGATTGCAACCTGCTTCTAACTATACACAGCTATTCATGGCTAAATTATAGAGGTAATTTGCTTTTTGAATTTATGCGGCAGCTCGTTTGGGGATACAGTTCCCCTTGAAATCAAATCAATCAAATTAAGTACAGAAAACTCAATACCATTTAAAAATTGTCATTATCCTTACATTTAATGAAAATTAATACTGGGAAATTCTATTCCCCACAAAACGAATTTAAGTTGTAAAACATACACACGGGTCTAAAATTAATACAATTAATATCTAATATACCAAACATTGGATAATCCAGGATTCTTGATCCCGAAATTAAATAAATTTTGGTGTTTTATATTTCATTAAAGCTGCAGTACCTTTAGTTCTCTGATTTCAAATAAAACGACTTTGTCTGAAACATGAAGTTCATCCCCATGATGGTTTAATTTACAATTAATGTACTCTAACTGCTTCTGGTCCATCATTTTTATTGGCTGTGTAATTTTATTCATTCATTTTTATTCGAAGCTTTTGGACTTAAACCTTTCTTATCGATGACTTCACGTAATGGCATTACCAAATTATCCCGTTTAATTCCGGAACCTCCAATCCATAGAGAATCATCCTTTTTTTATTCACAATCCGACCGCTGTCATTGTTACGTTTTGTTTTCTAACACCAATTCAAATTAAATTAGAAAACGAAACCCCAACAAAAATTCCACAATCAACACATAATTACTACACAATAATTTACAAAATCCATAAAATACGATGAATGACAGTCCATTCCACCTCATTTGCCTTTTCAAGCACGCAAATAACTTTCTAGAATAATCGCGATTTGAGTACAATAATAAGTAATTCGCCTAAATGTTGATCTAAACGTCTAAAAACTACTTAGCTTTCCGGATTGGTTGAGATCCTCCTAAAATACCCATTTTAATGGCTCGTTTACACTACCGAACAATGCGAAGAGTGCCTCCGACTTTTATTCGTACAGTTTCCATTTTATTTCGCAGAACAAATGGAATTAGACTCGCAAAAGAAAATTTGTTTCTGAGTCTAATTCCATTATTTACGATATTAATTCCTGCGATCGTATTTCCTTGCCGCCAAGAGTGCTTCAACGATCAGTTAGTTAGTTATATTGATTGATTGATTGATTAATTTCGATGTACGATCAAGCATTAAGCAAGTCTCCCGTATTATAAATGCGAATACCACACCACTATACCCATGTTGCAACACGACACCATAAACTCTCCCTTACCAAGGAAATATGTACCATCATACTCAGCTTTTCATGAAGCCAACATAGCAATATTTCACCCTGTAAAGAAAGGCGCCACATCGATAACCACATAAGTCTAATAGTTGTGATATCCGCCCCTGGCCAGGCCGCCGTCGTACACCTTTTTACATATAACAAAATTGAGGGATGGGAAAGGAATGTTAGCAACAAAGACTCAACCCGGTTCCAGACACCTAAGTAGTTGATAGTTAGTAAATTTGTTATTTATATATTTTTAGTAATTTATTTAGCACAAGACAACACAATTTACAGTTCATCTACTGCTCCAACTCATATAAGGTTGTTTCAGGTTCTTCAAGACATTCCTAAATTTAAAATATGCATTAATTCTTTATAATAACTATTTTAAAATTAATTGAGTGTAAATTTGATTCTCTGAAATAAATTCTAGATCAATCCCTATGTACCACAAATAAATAACCATTAATAGTTTGACAATCATTCAACCAACTACCTTCTAGCCATCGTGCTGTCATCACAGCCATTGTCATCTTGGTCGAGTTTCTCAGGAGTGTTCTAAACTAAAACCATTTTAACTAACCAATATGAATACTGATACCAAAACTATCATTAACAATTATACCAATAAGTATGAACATTAACACCAGTACGAACACCAATACCAACACCCACTTCAATACCAATACCAACCTCAACCATAATATTAAGCCATATGAATAATTCAACATCAACTATAAAATTCTACGGGAATGTTAAAAAATTATAAATTGCCAAGTTACAATTCAGATTCACAGCACTCGTTTCATTAGCCCCCGTTCTCCTGTAAATAGTTAATTAATGGTTTACTTACTGCAACTAGATGATTCACAAATAGAAGCTGAAAAAATATATATTTTATATATTTTACCATACTATTAAAAATTCAACTAATCGGCAATTTCCTAAAAATCTTGCAAAAGGATATTAGTAATGCTTAAATTACTTATTTATTTACTCAGTTAATGATGTTTAAATTAATTATTATATACTACGGAAAGGTTTAGAATATTAATCGTTTAGTTAAATACTACTTGTACCTATATATGATATTTACTAATAAGACTCAAATAGAGTTTCCCAGGTTACTCTGAAAACTAAATTGCTTTACTACTTAATTAATAGCAATCAACTTATACAATTTAGTTGTAGTAATAAAATAGATATCACAAGCTAATCAACCTCCACGCCACACAGCTGCTGTATGCTTGGCGTTTGCGGGGGTTGAGCGAGAATTCACCATTATTTCTGCAGCTTGGAGATGATCTAACAATTATATATAATTTAGTGTAACTCATCACAACCACACCATCAGACAAAGTACTTGAATAAACTATGACACTTTGATATAATTAAATTCAACAACCAAAATGTGCTGAAACGTTTTCATCAATACCTCAAAATTCTTGCAATGCAATGTAGTACACAATATCATACAAAAGGAATTCTCCCCCATCCTAGATAACGTGCGATGCTGTTCATTCAATCAGTATAGTGTGTTTATTTAAAGCCTTATAGAAGTTTAAAAAAAGTTATCAAAAGCTTCATAAAAGTTTAAAAGTTTAAAAATTGAAAAGTTTAAAAATTCAACAATTTAAAAATTTATAGGTATACAAATTTAAAAGTTCAATACAAGCTTAACAAAAATCTTACAAATGCCCATCAAAAGTCTATTAAAAGTTTAGTAAAAGTCTAATAAAAGTTTAAAAAATTTAATAAAAGTTAATTAAAAGTTTAACAAAACTTAAGTAACAGTTAAAAAGTTTAAAAGTTTAAAATTCCAAAAAATTAAAAGTTTAAAAGTTTAAAAGTATAAAAGATTAAAAGTTTAAAAATTTCAAAGTTCAAAAGTTCAAAAGTTTAAAAGTTTAAAAGTTCAAAAATTTCAAAGTTTAAAAGTTCAAAAGTCCAAAAGTTTAAAAATTTCAAAGTTCAAAAGTTTAAAAGTCTAAAAGTTCAAAAGTTTAAAAGTCTAAAAGTTTAAAAGTTCAAAAGTTCAAAAGTTTAAAAATTCAAAAGTTCAAAAGTTTAAAAGTTCAAAAGTTTAAAAGAAGTTTAAAAGTTTAAAAGTCCTAAAGTTTAAAAGTTTAAAAGTCCTAAAGTTTAAAAGTTTAAAAGTCCAAAAGATTTAAAGTTTAAAAGATTAAAAGTCTAAAAATTCAAAAATCTAAAAGTTAAAAAATTTAAAAGTTCAATAAAAGCTTTATAAAAATTTAATAAATGTTCAATAAAACCTTAACAAAAGTCTAATAAAAGTTTAACAAAAGTTTAAAAGTTTAAAAATTAAAAAGTTCAAAAGTCTAATAAAAATTTAATAAAACCTTAATAAAAGTTTAATAAAAGTTTAAAAGTTCAAAAATGTAATAAAAGTTGGAATAGGCCCCTAAATTATTTAGTTTAAAAAATTCCTAATCGATACGAATCGTACGTTTAATAAAAGTTCTACAAAAGTATTTTCTTTGAAATCATACCTTAACTTTAGAACGCCATATTCCGTTTTTAATGAACACTTAAAAAATAAATCAATCAAAATTACTTTAATATCGAACGAACAAGAATTTGTAATATTTTTTGTTTTGTTGTAATTTAGCTAAGCTTGATTTTCTAAAATCATTTTCAAAATCCTACTCAATTGTTTCAATAAATAATACTCAATTTTCCTATAAGAATTTGTTTTGACTGTGTAATACATACTAATACATTGATACACTTCTGGAATGTCTGGGGTGACATGTTACAACCATCACCCCTCTCGCACCGATGCAACCCCGACAGAATAACTGTATTCCATTGTTAAAATATAAAATTGTAAAACAATTTAGATGTAAGATACCGCTACTCTGCCGAAAACGCATCGAAGCGAAAAAAGTGATGGTCACCCCTGGAAAACTTCACACTCGTGTATCATCATTATATTTTAAACAAAATACGGTTCACTTCCCCATTAATTAAAATACGGTGGCACGCACTCACAATACGACATGCTTTACAAACTTGTTTCAACCAAAATCAAACAAAAATACAACATGAAACAACGCACAAAATACAAAACAAATCTACAACATTTTTCTGTTTTTTTTTTTAATACCAATTTTCAACTAGTATTTACCGTAGACACTAATACTAATATACCCTAATGCACAAAAAATTCCTTACCCAAGCCATATCATTTAATAAATATAAAGAAAAACTGTACACAATTCGTCATCACACATATGTATTTCAATACGTGTGATGCGAAAATACCTGTCTAACGGTACTAGAGAGTACCGTTAATTTATTTTTGAGCACGTTTGATCACGTTTTCCTCGATAATCACTTCACCTTAAAACTATTAATTGCACTACACTTACATATATGTACATAAAAAACAACACTTCTGCACTACATATTACAACACACCACATCACATCAAAACTATTGTTTCAATACACTATTACACTGCCAAACAACACAACACATAGTAACACTAATTTAATTAATTTTAACTAATTTAAATGAAATAAAATAAATTTCACTTACGGAGACAGACTAAAACACGTCCATCTCCGCCGTCGTAAACAACATCACCGATCAGTTAGTTAGTTATATAGATAATTTATTGCTACTTTTTTTCTTGATTGCACAATTTTTACTAGAATTTCGACTAGCTTCATCGTCCCGATTACATATTGCTGAGGACACCCCGAAAAGTAGACCTGATACTATGGGGTAACCAGCGAGTTAGTAATAACTTTAAGTAAGAATGCGATATGCAGAAAGTGCATCTTACTAACCGGCGATTCTTTAAGAAGTTTTCGTTCAGTTCAGCCGTCACTTAACAGAGCAAAAATTAACGCGCAAACTGAAGCATATGTCAGAATATATCAAAACTTTCACAGTACATTTTTCTTAAAAATAATAAATTTTGCTATTCACATTACAATTTGTCAATTGTTACGGTTTCGGTGGCCAATATGTCAAGTATTCTGTAGGAAAATAGTTTCGTCAAATTCTGTAAGGATTCTTACTGATTCGCTGGTTAACCCTTCACTCTTCTTGTGGTTACTATCGGCGTGTTTTTTTTTTTGATGTCGAAGTAACCAGAGAAATAATTTAACTGTCAAAATTCAGATATGGGTTTTTGACCAGCGAGTTTTTAAGAAATTTAAGTAAGTTTGTACACTGTTGTAACGTACTTCTGGGTTTTAACGCAAATAATAGGAAAATGAATGTAATTACTGTCAAAATTATGAATGCGAGCATACAGGAACTTGCATGTTACTTACTAGCGATACTTTAAGAACTTTTCGTTTAATTTCGATAAATTTGAATTGTTATTTAAAGTTCTTTAACAAGATCGAAAATTATCGCCCAAACTGAAGGAAGAAACGTCAAACAGTGAAACATTGCATTGTGCATTCAGTTTATGTACATATTTATGTTTTAGGAATTAAAATAATATTTTATAAATATTTTAAATATGTGCATGATATATTTTATAGTGTAATGTAATAAAATTGCATATACTCGTATCAAAAATTTTAAAATACAAATATGTACAAATACTCTTTGTTTTTCTTTGTCAAATCGTGTTACGAATTCGCTGGGCGATCTGTCAAAATTTACGTAACAATAAATTTTCGTTAAATTCTCTAACGTTTTGTTACGGATTCTTAAAGATCCGCTGGTCAATGCTTAAATACTTAACATACGGGTACCCGTAATTTATTCCTCTGTTTTTGTTCATCTATCTGTCCTCTCTTATTTCTCTGACATAAAAAAAAAACGCTGTAAATGCTACAATAAATAATTCAAAGGTTCTCGATCATAAAAGAGTTAGAACATTTATGATTAATAGTTTGAAAAAATTAATTGGTAAGTAGATGTGTAAACAAATATAGTTTTATTACTGAACGAAATATTCGATAAGATTTTAAAAACCATCAATTTCCAATTCCTGGTTTCGTAGATTATTAAAGGATTTGTGAATAGATTCAGATAAAAAATTTCATTTAAATGCGAGGAAGAGTTCGAGAAGTTGCTCATTTTGAAGTAAAGAAATCAATATAATAATATACATAAGTACTTTATATATTGTATGTACTTATACATAACGATTAAGCAACCCAATTAAAATATTACAACTTTCAATTTAACCGCAAAACCATTGAGTCGCGGTAAAACTTAAAACAAACCTAAATATTACACCTAATAATATTTTTGCTCCATAAAATAATTTTAAATCAAAACAAAATAAAATAAAATAAATAAACGAAATCTACAATATAAGAAATATCTCTTAACAAGCATGATTTATAAGTGTAACTTATGTTTGAAAATAAAAAATACAAAGAATAACATAAAAATAAAATTAAGACTAAAAAATAAAATGTATAAAAAAATGAAATTAACAAAACACCGAAAAAAGAAATTAAGTAGCAAAAAATAAGAAACGAATTAAATTAAATTAAATTCAACATACTAAGATGAAATGATGATGAAGATTTTTGTTTTTCGACTTTTTTTCGCCTTCTATGTATGTTCTTATAATTACAAATCTCAAGATCCAAAAATACAAAAAGAGGAAAAAATAAATTTGCATAAAGTCAACAAAAACAAAAAAAAATCTATAATTACATTTTCATTCATAATCTTATGTTTGGTGAAAAAACAAGAAAATACGCAATAAAAATAAATCTTATTATTAAGATTATTTTACATAATAAGTACTTAAATCGTTGCTTAGTGGTTTTCCAGTGTCTCACCCGTTCTCAGTGTGTCCAAGTATTCAGTCCAGCTCAAAGCTATACCGCTTTTTTATTATACACAATTCCAATCGAATTAATTATCCAACCAGCCATAATACCAAAATAATTAAAACACCGCATAAAGTTGCCATATTTTCTAACTACCTTACAAATATAACACCCAACGTATATGTAGAGGAGGAAATTCAAACAATAACACGCATAGAACAAAAATATTGTAAATTTCGTAAACTCCAAAAACACTCTTGCCGCATATTGTCTAATAATATCCACTGTACATACTTGTATATATTAACAAAACACACCAATGCCGCGGAAAATTTAATATAACATTTTTTTTTTTTTTGTACATTATTGTCATCATTATTATTACTATTATTATCATACTAATAATAATAATAATAATAATATTATTATTACTATTATCATTGTAACATAATTTAATGTATGTGAGGTAATCATATTGTGTTTGAAAACAATACAATAATTTTATTTTTTAATTTAACGCGTTGGAGAATTACACGCGTGTTACTAATAAATTTTTTTATTGTTTCCAATAATGCGTTATTGTTACAGTTTATTGTAACAATTGTCATTTAGTAGTTATAACGCTCGAATTAATTGGTATGAGAGGATGCATAGAAATTTGTTACTTATATGTAGAAATAATTCAATATGCGGCATTGCTCTATAGATGTTGCAGACAGCCTTTTAGTAATAGTGTGATAGAAGTGGAATTTGGATGCCTATAAATTTTAACGGAAACTAAAATATGCGTGTGCTTCCTATATAATTTATGAAGGTAATGAGATATAATAACTAAGTGTTAGGACGTGATTAAATTAAAATATGTAATAATAAATATGCGTAAATTATTTGTTCGTATCAAAATAAAAATTTAAATGTTCAATCAAACATAAAAGTGTTTTTAAACAAAACTCAGGAAAATTTTTATTTAATCCAATCATTAAGATATTTCCCGCAAGCTACTTAAAAAATAACGTAGAGAGCCATCCACCCAAAAGATAACATTTGCTATAGTTCGTATATATAACTTCAGTCTTTTAATTAAGTTTTTCCTAAATTCAAAAATAGAACTTTTATAATTACTTCGAGGAATATTATCAAATGCCTGTAATTACGAAGCAACTCATTGGAACTCATCCTCTTGCTTTTAGCTTCTGTACGATTTTCGGTTGATAAAGTTGATTGATACGTTACACCAAGAAACTTTGCTGATTTTATTATTTGTGGCTTAGGAAACTATTTTCACACTTTTCATGTTTTCATTATGTTTTGCAGATCCGTCAAAATTAGTTGCACGAGCCGCTAGATCTAATCCTTCTTGATCTTTTTTGCCTTGTCTAAACCATCCAGAAAAGAATCTTTATATTTGGTTACACCGTTCAACATATTGTAAGTTTACGACCATCTAGCTATACGGTCCAATGGCGGATTAACCAGATTATTCATTGGCAGTTAGTTTCCTTAATTTTTTTTACAAGAGATCTAAGTTTATTTAAACAAGTCTCTTGTGTTTTGAGGTTATCGTTGACAAATACAAATTTTAATTTTAATTGAAGCCGCTTTGACCCTCATAGAAACTTTTATATTTTTATCATTAATCAATTGTTCACTAGGTCAACGATCCAACTTGCAAATTTCAGGATTTATGTATTTTGTGTTTCCACCAATTCCTAGCATGATGGCCTTTCACACTTTTTTACATTCGGGCTAATATTGTAGTCATTTTTAACGTCATTGGTTGGGTATCGTATCATAACTAAACTATGGTATATAAGAACGTTCAACGTTTTGTTTAAATATTTTTTAGGTTATAAAATATACTCCGATTTTATAATAATAACCGCATTTCTTGGCGCAAAGTGACCCGGATCGGTTTTATGGCCCAACAAATTTATAAATGTGTCAAATTTTGATCGAAGAAATCAAGATTTTGTGAACAAATCATAGATGGCGCCATTGTTTATAAAATGTTATATCATGTAAAGTATAGTTAGATTTTTTACTTAAAAATCTATGTGGTGTGGTGATAGTTTTATTAAGTGCATACAGATTCTTAAACTTAATTGAAATACATTTTTTACTAGCGTTATCTATAAGCGTATTTCCTTGACAAATTTGCAACAACAATTACATACATTGAATAAACCCGGACAGAAACTGAAGAAATCACAGAAAACATTTAATTTAAATGGTTGGCTAATTTTCAAAAATTATTAAATCTAAGTTGGCAGTTCCCTTGGAAACAGTAAAATCGCGTTTTTATACATTTCATTTCATCAATTTTACGAATTCGTAAAGCACCACTAGCTGTTATTTCCATGAGAAAAATTTAATTCGAATTATTTTTTCTCATGAACACAAGCAGAGCCTTCTTTTTAGTGGTATAACTTTTCACTGATTTACATAGGAATCCATCGTAAAAATGGTGTTTTTTAGCTTCAAGTTTTTGAATGAAAAAAACAAAAATATTATAAAACGTTTATATAAAAGTTTTCTAGATATCTTTAACAACAATATACAAGAAGGTTATATTGTTATTAAATAAATAATAATTGCAGAAATAATAAAATTAAATTATTTCAAAAATATATTTTTCGAACTTTCATTTTGAAAAATACATCAAAGTTGGCTCTGACAAATTAAAATAATACTTGCTAAATTTATCTTTAGTTTTACTAGTGTACATAAGATGTCTAAAATGTTAATAGAAAAATACGAAAAAAATTTGTTTATTCACAAAAATAACACACGTTCCTATATTTTGTGAATTTGTTTTGCTTTTCCTACAATTTTTGAACTTGAAATTTCATCCAGGTGGTAATTTTTGGTACAATTTTACCAAATATTTACGGCCATCACTGCCATCTATGTAATGTATATTGACTTAATGGCCAAACGAATTGTAGTTAGCTTTTATTTCAATTTGACCAGAATGTTGCTGTTAAAAAATTTTTATTAAATTTTGGTTTAAATAAATCAATTATTACAAGAAAATAAAACCGATTTACTTAAACGACATTCATATATGTTAAAATTCAAACATTTATGAAAGTATTTCAGAAATTATAATTAAGAATTTGTAACGTTTTCATTTAAAAATTTGTCTTAGAAAAAAAAGTGATTTCCCATATATTTTGTGTGTTTTACTATGAAAAGATTAATTTTTTCCTCGTTTCTAATTCCCTTATAAAAGCTTGGTTTTTTAGACTATGGCTTTGTATAATCAAGGTTGCTTTGACACAAGTCGCCAATTAATATTTTGAATTGAAATAGAACAACAGAAAGAAAGAGGATTTGGCATCTGGTGTCAGGTGGTATAACTAAAATTACTTAAACTTTTGCTTCAATTATTTAATTAGTGTCGCGAGCAATTGTTGTTGTAAAATTCTCATGGAAGTACGACTAATGACGAACTATATACGAACTGTATTTTTGTTGAACTACTACTACCACAGTATATTACCTTGATTTGTTTGCCTGTTAAATTTCGCGTAAACTTTGGAAATCCTTCGCAAAAGGGTTCCTTTAGCTTTTGATGCCAACTTAATTATCAACTGTGACTTATCCTAATTTGAGAAATCTTGTACCATGATTCATAAAATGTAAAAATTATACTATTTGAAATTTTAATAAAATGCTTATACATAGGAAAAGTTAAAGGGTACTCAAAGATTGAATATGTATTCACAAATATTACTAAAGATTTCTCTTTAACAAAAGTGGTAGCACCTTTTGATAAAAGGAATGTCAAAACCAAAAATAGTATTCCTGAAGATTGAACTCGCATTCCTGTATAATCTCCTCTTATCTTCCCTTCCGCGTTTCTGTGGGTTGGTTATGTAATTGTAAAGACAGATAAAGAAACTCCGAAACGCTAACCTTTTGTGAGAAATAAAAAATATTAATAAAACTAAAAATCATTCTGGCTTGAAAATTCGAATGATTGAAAATATATTAAGCGTACCCAGCGCTTGAGACCTCACGCGTCTCATGTGCAAAATTGATATGGAAAACTCAATCATTCTGGAAACAGTAAGCGCCTTAACTAAAACGGTATATCGTAATGTCTTTGTTAGTAAATAAATATGTAGAAGCTCCAACTTTAAGATGTATTTGCTGGCAATCTTGGTATTTCCAAAGAATTTAAAAATTCCTTTGGATAATTGACAACTTTAGTTTGATGTACCAATTAATTTGCAGATATACGGATCCCCTGAAATGTTGTGGAGTGTCTTCTGAAGACTTGTACTAATAAGCTTTATGGCGATATATTAAAACAGCCGCGATTTAAGCGACTGACAGAGCATCCACAATGCAAACACTTTTTGCTTTTTTACTTACCGGTTTGTATGAATTTCTAACATAATTAAGAAACATTTTTGTTCGTTATGTTGAAAATTCATACAAACCTAACTAAAATGTAAAAAGTGTTTGCTTTGTGAATCCCCTGTGAGAAGAGCTTATCCATTCGGACCGATCAATCTGTAAATTTATGAACACTAATAATAAGTATTAACATTGGTTTAAACTTAAAAATGTAATAATTTTAGCTTAAGATTTGAATTATTCTTGTTAGTTTTACTGTACAAAGATCCGAGAGTGTTTTGTTCGGAACGAATTTTACTGAAAGCTTAGCTGAAGCTTTGTTACTGTCATGAAGATTTGTATTAGATAAAATTTAAAAAAGTCTGTT
This sequence comes from Tipula vernalis, assembly GCA_958295665.1. Lineage (NCBI taxonomy): Eukaryota > Metazoa > Arthropoda > Insecta > Diptera > Tipulidae > Tipula > Tipula vernalis. The sequence continues at coordinate 2,466,263 of OY282560.1, forward strand.
TTACCTCAGTTAATTAAAAATTGTCAGTTTCTTAATTTCGTTCTTTTATACAAATCCAGAAGCATACATATTATTAAAATTAATATTAAACACATAACCTCTTTTCGAACAACTTTTACTTGTTACAAATTAGGTCATATGTTCCTCTTATGATAAAATTTTGTTTTAAATGTAAGTGACAAAACCGCAACTGATCTGAAAGGAATTCGACTTATTGTTTAACAACAACTATTTACACAATTTCTAAATTTAGATTTCGTTTAGTTTCTGCGTAGATATTAACTTATCTAGGCGTTATTCAACTATCGGAATATGCAGGAATAAACTGCATTTGACCTGTACAAATCAAAACATTCTATAAATCAATCAATCGCCAAAAAAATCCTCTGAAAAACGAGTAAGCGAAACACAAATCCAAACCAAAAATGTATTTTCCATGAAAACTATAATAAATCTTTTATGAAATCTGGAAAAAAAATTGTTTTAAATAAAAAAAAGTCTAACAACACTAAAAATTTGGCGCCTTTTAGTTGAATGGTTCACAGTAGTTAGTTCGTGAATGTATTATTCGCGGTGCCTACCAAAATTCTTCTGTTATTTCGTTTTTTTGGTGTGTTCTCCAAAATTTTCAATTCAATTTAAATTATTCAATTGAAAATCATAAAATATTTAATACTTTAACTGTTGTTGTTGGCGCGATGGATGTTTGGATGCTGGAACAAAACACCAACCGAATATTTTTTTCTGTTCCGTATTTTTTGTTCAAATCACGTTTGATGATGATCAATGATGCATTCATTGTATTCCACCAAGAATAAAATTCCAAATGGCAAAAAATAAAAATAAAAAATTGCCATCGAGCTGCATTGTTGTAATATAATTTTTGTTTTTTAATTGCAAGTAGCGAAAAAAATGCAATTCCATTGTTTTAAAGCGATTGAATAAAACAAGTAAAAATATGGCGCCTCGATAATTTTTGGTATTTTATTTGTTACAAACGAATCCAACTAAAACAAAGATGAAATACATAAAATAACACAGAAAACGAACAGAATGGATTCTTTCAAGATATGATGATGGTAATAAAAATAATATTAACGATGATGATGATTATATGGTGAGGATGATGATGATGATGATGGAATGGGAGGTATACAAAGAGATTGGTATCAATTGTTATTCTGTTTCTTTCTTAATTTTGACGAAACAATTCGGTGTATTTTGTGTGACTTGACTTAATCGATCTTTTGATCGATTACAATTTTTTATATAAACTCATATATAAAACAACGACCAAGGAGTAAATAAGTTTATACAATTCAGAATAAAACAGAAAACAAAAATATGGTTGCTCTACACAATGTAAACATATTGAGTCTCCACCCATTTCTGGGGTCATAATTGTGATTTCTTAAGTTTATGTAAAACGTGGATTTCAAAATCACTACAATTTAGAATTCATCACAAATTACGCGCATTTCACTTTGAATATCATCACTAACCCAATTAATAAATAAAAATCAACTAAATAATCATTATGTTACTCATCACGGTACGAAATAAAACCTTCAAGAATTCCAAAACTAAATAAATAAAACATAAAATATAATTTTCCGTCGTTTGTCGTCTTAAATCTTGCGTTTCAATTCATCTTAATTTTAATTTATTCGTTTTTTTTTTACTTTTAAATTTCTGTTTATTTTTGGTTTCTTTAAATAATTATAATTTTCCGTATAATTAAAGAAATAAGTATCATCATCATCTTCTTAACACATATAACAACATAATTGTGTGTATTTACAAATCATCTGGAAAAAAACGAAATTAAAATGACAGCACGAAAAAATGTGCGCGCGCGGTATTACTGTTGAATGAAAATTTATCTACTATGTACTTGGAGCCTGCATTAAACGGAAATTATAAATAAAATTTTGTTTTTTCTACTTTGAAATATTTCGTGAAAATGATTGATTACAAATGAAGCAAGAGATGTGTAATCTGTATAGAAGCTCGTATATTTTTGGCATTGTTTTAACGTTGTTTTCTTGAATTTTTCTTGGTTGTTATATATGTACATACATTTAAAATAGACGTCGACTTGTACTTTACGTACACAGTACTGTAATTAAATCAAAATATTATAACTACTACCAAGGCGATTGTCGCACCTATAAAATACATGACTGGGCCCAGTAAAGTAATTAAATATAAGAAAATATGTAACAACTAGATGTATTGTTAAGTTTGGTTGCCAAAATATTTTGTCAGTTGGTTGTTTTTTTTTTTTGTGTTCTTGCAAATTAAAATTAAGATTGACATATCGCCATGATTGTAAAATTTGACATCAACTTGTCAAATAAGATGAAAATTGATTTATTTATATGTTTTCAAGCATTAATTGATCAAAGAAAATTAATTACAACAACTCATTGGAAAACTAAAAAAAAAAAATTCTTGAATGTTTTCAAATCGAGTAGAACAACAATAATAACACAACTACCTTTCACCATTGTAATTATATTTTGGCAATAAAATAGTGTAAACTACATGTAGTGCAAAAAAAGATATTTTTGTGTATGTACAATGTACAGTAGTACTACGACATAGAAATGAAAATTCCATCCTAAAAAAAAAAAAAAAATTTCATGTTCAACCGAATGTACTGACAAATGTTTTTCATGTAATTTTCATTTAATTGTGTGTTGTTGCAGATTTTTCGAGTTAATTTTAGTAGTAGTTGTTTTGTTAAATATTTTTGGAAAATTTCGAATGCGACAAATAAATGTGAATTTGATAATTAATGAGAGGAAATGATGATTAAATTGTCATGATTTCTTTAAGATGAAACAGAGTGATACATGTGCATAACTGCTTGCATTAAATGACGCCTTGAGGTTAAGAATTGGAATTATTTTGGTTTGTTCATGGTGATTTGGTAATCAATAAATGTACGAGTACATGTGTAATATGTTGTGTATGTATCTCGCTCATTGTGGTAATATTATTGAATTATGTTTGGAACATCGATCTATAGTTTAGCATATTGCTAAAATAATTATTGTTGTTGTATATTTCCATATTATGCTTATGTTGTTACTTTTATTCTTTTGAAAGTTTCTTACGAAAACTTTAAGAAAAAAAATAAATAAAAAGCGCCGAAAAAAAAATTAAAATATTTTTAAATTAAAAGTTTAAGTTTTTGTATCATTTAACATGAATTTCTACTTAAGTCGTGGTTATTTTTTTTTTTTTTATATAAATGTTCTGTTACATTTGGTTTGTGGTATTTTGGATTTATTTGTTTTAATTATTTATTTATTTGGTCGGTTTGGCCTTGTTAACTTTTTGTTTACAAAAGAGTTTTAGTTTTGTTTTATTTAAGTTATTTTAATTTATTTAATATCTGAACATAAGTTTTCAAAATGTTTTTCTTAATAAATTATTTCTTTCGATGAAGTATTTTTGGAATGTTTGCGCTTGGAGTATAATGTGATGTATTATTTGTGTATGTATATGCAACCTGCCTGCGTATATTATGTAAAAAGTAAACATAAAGTGTTATCGATGATTTATCAATAAAATAAATATAATTTGAACGCGACGTGGAAAAATTAAGAAGAAAAGCTAATAAAAAAAATAAAACAGGTGAAATTAAATGTCTTGTATTTATACATCCATTTGACGGTTAATTTACAAGATAAGTCTTCTTTCATGTTGTTACTTTAGATTGTTTTAATTTAAAAACATTTGTTCTTCTGGTCTGTAAAAGAAGTCTTAAGTGAGGCGGTTGTAGATTAAAAGAATTATATATTAATTGCATATTTGACATAATCTACACGTTTAAATATATTTTAGATTTATTTGTGATGTTATAGACGGTAAGTAAATACATTGATATTTAAATATTACTCTTCTGAAATTTTATGTCTACTTCAATACGTTCACTGTGCAATATTTTTATGTTCTTGCCCATTTAAATGGGTATTTAAAGTAAAACATAAATCAATTCGTTAGACACAAATTTATTTATACAGCGCTGCAGTTGCAAACAACCATGTTGTAAACTAAACACCAACCTAATTTACAAACAAGTTGAAAAGAATGTTGTGTATTTCACCAATATATCATCCTTTCAGTCTTGATTTGAAATTAAAAACATTTTCGTTTACAAAGCTAATTAATTAATGTTTCATAAAAGATCTTATGAATGAAGCGGACAGAATAAAATTGATAAGAGACTTCTGAAGATACATATATATATATATATATATATATATATATATATATATATATATATATATATATATATATATATATATATATATATATATATATATATATATATATATATATATATATATATATATATATATATATATATATATATATATATATATATATATATATATATATATATATATATATATATATATATATATATATATATATATATATATATATATATATATATATATATATATATATATATATATATATATATATATATATATATATATATATATATATATATATATATATATATATATATATATATATATATATATATATATATATATATATATATATATATATATATATATATATATATATATATATATATATATATATATATATATATATATATATATATATATATATATATATATATATATATATATATATATATATATATATATATATATATATATATGTTCTAAAATAAATTATTGAGAAGGAATGCTAATTTTTTAGGTTCCACTTTAAATTACATTTTCTTTAAACCAATCTGAAACATTAAAATAAAATGAGAATTACATACTTGTATTTCTGGTCCATTGGCTCATCATCTAAGCGATATAGATTATTATTATTTTTATTATTACACCTGAAAATTAGCAACATTTTTGCTGTATGTAGTGTTTCATTTTTTTTTTGTTTTGTTAATTTTTTAAGAAAAGGAATAAAGTTAAAATTATTTAAGAAAATAAAAATGAAATTATTATCTTAATGGTGTCATTTATCAATTTCAACTTAAATTAAATAAAAAAAAATTAATTCATTTGTGTCGGAATCTTCTGTGATGTTATTTGCTGCTTGATGCTATTTAAAGACAAGAAGAATTTAAGATTTGTATATATTCTTTCTTTGTGTTTTGTTGTCTTTAAATCGTCTTATATATTGTCAGATTTGTGTGAAATCACTGCTACTATGATTATCTGAATTGAATGGTGTTATATTTCTCGTTATCTTAAGTGTATTGTATATATAAGTCTGTTATAGAGAAGAGTATTAGAATTACCATTAAACATAAGAAAAATTCAGCTTGTGCCGAACATAACGACAGTATATCTGTCTACTAATTTTATATTAATGTTTTTAATATTTCTCGATTTTAGATAAAAAAAAATATTACAAAAATGCAAAAATGGAAGTATTTTCTCATTAAAATTCAAACCAAATACTCGCATTCGTGATTTAAGAAAGTGCAAAGTAGTAGTATCAACATATGTATAGTATTGTCGCCAATGTAGCATCAGTAGTATCAACATATGGTAGCCTATACTATATGCTTAGAATGTTTCAATAAAAATTTGGTAACGTGTGACACACGGATGGAACGTGTTAAATAATTCTTTAAATCCTCTACATGCTTCAAATATACATTCCGAAAAAATATTTTTAAGGCGGATTGTCTAACTTTAGAACAATTGGGAAAACCGTAACAAAGTTTAGTTGGTAAAAGATTAATTGCGATCTAAACCGGTCGAAAACCCTCGTTTCCTCAATTCACATTTCCAAGCTCCGTAATTTTTTATTTTTTTATTTGATGTTTAAGGAAAACTTGGAGAGTAACTTGGAATGCCTGTAACGTCAAGTATTCCTGTCACGCACACAAAGGAATCATTTTTTAGATTTTATTTTGTTCTTTATATTGTTTTTTGTTGTTGGCTCCGTTGGGGTCTCTTAAAGTTCGACCCCTAGCGGCTGCCATGTTTGACTCTCTCTTGATCCTAAGTTTGAAATCTATTTTAATTGGAAATCTATCCGAAGAGGGATGAACGAACATTTATTAGATGATACAATTTATTCCCCCCACGATTGTATAAGGACTACTGAGTAACCGTATACGTTAGAGGTTCTGTGTGTGATTGACTCGGTTACTTAAAAAAAGGCCAACCGACAGTTAAATAACTCATCAAATTCAATGCAACCTAGTTTTATTTAATTTTAATATTTATTTGAATGAAATCGGATAGTATCGGAAATATTTAACTTTCTTGTTACAATGTCCTTAAACCATAAGCTGTATTTCTGATGAAAATACAAATCATATCAGACCTCGAATTCGAATAATGTTGTTAAATGTTTTATTACCAAGGTAAAGAATGTTTTGTGTTTTTCTTATTTTTTTAAATTTTCATAGCAAATCATATATGGTATAATCTAAAGAAAAAAATGGAGGTGTGGTCAACACACGACTTTCTTTTACGAACAGAGAATTTTGAGAATTTTTTTTTTTTTTTTGTTAACATTTTGTATTAAGTAGTTTTTGTAAACCTTATAATTTTAAAGATATTTGCAAAATAAATTTTCTGGACCAAGGGAGTGCCCACTTCCGGTTTGCCGATTTGGAGTAAATTTCACTGGGACCTTCCAATTTATCAAAAAAGCTTAAATCTGATGTTTCAGTTCGATTGGTTAAACCATCTGAGCTATAGAGAGGACACAGACTGACAGATTGACAGACAGACTAACATTTCGAAACCCACTTTTTCGGACTCAGGGGACCTCAAAACAGATAAATCTCTAAAAATCTTAAGGTCCAAAATTTTCATGATTACTATATGTACTTTATTTTACTTACGTAAAAGAAAGTAAAATGTATTGGTTTGATATATTTTGAATGTTTTTGAGCTAGCTGCTTAAATAGTGAAATGAGATTTAGATTTATGAAAAGCATTAATTATACGGCGGCTTGACCATAAAGAATTTCGATAAAATCGTTGTCTCAATTGCTTCCTCAGCCACCGCCTAGCGCCAGCGGGTTCTGTTCAACATCGTAAAAAACGTTTTTCCGAAAAAGACCATTTTAAGGGTACCTTTACCTAAATATTGTTTTTAAATTCGTTCGGCCAACAAGCGTGAACGGTCTAATGGCCACGAAATTTGGATCTGGATTGAGTGATTACGTTTCGGAATTAAAAAATCCTATTACAAAATTAGTTGTTACTTTAATTTTTATCCGTTACGATATCATGAATAATTGAATTTTCCGGTAAATTGTCAAACATTCACAGTGTGTGGTAAAATAGCAAGAAATAGGTGTGGTAGGAGATCAGGAGACCATCATCGTTAAAGTACCGTGCATTCTATTGTAATCTGTTACAATATAGAAGGGAAAATGCTGCAAAATCAAAACCCGCTAAAATTGTATGCTTTTAAACCGGGTGTGGCAAGGATGGTTCATACATTTTTCAAAATATAATCTTAACCAATGAACCCTGGCGTTACTTCATAAAATATAGACGAGAGTGTAGCAGCAGTAGAATTGTAGTGCTACAACAAGTCTATGAGTAAACGATTACCAAAATATTACTTGCAAATTTAGAATAGGAATTGCTTGTACCAAATACAATTGGCCAACCAGCTCCGGTACTAAATTTTGTAAAGGTGTTGTGCTACCTTTATTTGGCCTTTAACACATAAAAAGCTTAAGGGGTTCATTTTCCTCCAATACTTGGTCAGATTCGTCAGCTACTGCCAAATTAAATTTTATTGTTGTTATTGTAATTTGTAAATAAAACAAAAATCTCATTGAATACAACAACGTCATAACTCAAAAAAGCAATTTTTGTACGACTTTCAACTGTTGCAAATTCGTATCTGTAACTTTTCCAAAATACACCAACATTATTGTTGCAAAGTTGGAGTATTTAAATAGCGTTATTTAGAAGTTGGTTTTTTAAGATGATATTGTTGTATTTAATGTGCGATAATGACAGTATATGTTTTCATTTTTTTTTTAAATTGCATATGAGTTCGAGAGACCCACCGCTGCCTGCGGTGGGTCTGTCATTATCGCACATTAAATACAACAACATCATATCTTAAAAAACACTATAAGTAAAATGACCCACAATTATTTTTATTATTATTACTGAAGTTATTCGGGAGGCTATTTGCGATTATTTTGGTTATTCGAATACGTTTAGGCCCAAATTTATAGTCATAACTGTTGCTATTATTATAGAAACAATTTTTGAAAGAGTTTTCGAGATGTTGTAGCAAAGTTTATAGTTATGGGTTTTTATCACTATAAACGTTGTTATATTATATAACAAATCTTATAGTGAGGTATAATTACGAAAACTGTTACTATAACATGAGTAACGACTATAAATTCGGGCTTTCAAATTGTCAATACACACGACAATTTTAATGCTCATTTTTATATGTTTGGCCCGATAATATTATATGCCCGATTGTTCGATTTGAGGACCCATCCGAAGCCTACGGTTGTTGAATAATTGCGAAATTATCCGACTCTATAAATTTATTTTACTTTACGTATACATCGGGAAAATCTGGTAAGGAGTATATATTTTGAAAATTTTTGAATGTAGGATTGTGCATCTGTAGTTTTTACGAGGGGAAGCCAAATTTCCCCGGAAAATTACCTCATTTCCACTTTTTTATTTTTATTTTTTTCAAAATAACGTAAGATGTTATAATTAACAAATATAATTTAACAAAATAATTTTTATTTTTTTTATTTTTGTTAATTATAATTGCTTCGTCAACCTTGCAGACACAGATCAAAGAGTTTGTTTTCGCCCTTATCGCTCCTTCTGATGTGCTCCACAAATGTTAAAAAAAGCCACTTTTGTAAATATGTATAACCATTTTTTAAATAAATAATTTAATCGTAATTTTAATTCATTGTATACCTTAGAGGATGGGAGCTGCCGCCCCCAAACCCTCGCACCCCGCTTATTCTTACTGTTTCAAATTTTATTTATAATTTGAAACTCAGTAAAAAAAAAAGTGGAAACATTTCAGAATTTTCCCGGAAAAATTGCAAAATTTTCCCGGAAAAATTACTTGCATTGTCGAAAAATTATTAAAATACAATCCTAATATCAAAATGTTTATAAAAATTGCACATTTTTACGTATTTTGAATAAAATAATACACAATTTTTTCAACTAAAAAGTGAAAATTTTCCTGAAAAATGAGGTAATTTTCCGGTGAAATTTGGCTTCCCCCTCCTAAAAACTATAGGTGCACAATCCTACATTCAAAAATTTCCAAAATATATACTCCTTACCTGATTTTCCCGATGTATACGTAAAGTAAACTTTAGACGAAATTTCCAATATTTTTATGTTTTCGTTGCTCTTGGCGTTAAATTGCTTGACGTTACTGGCTTTAATAACTGATTTGTTAGTTTCACAAAAAATTGTGTCTATGATATTTTTTTTAATTGCAACCTTGGTAACTTACTTTTCGATACTATTAAATTTTTTTGAGTGCATTCGAGTTTATTAGAATAATCTATCTAGGATATTACAGATATCTCTCTGAACCGTTTATTTAGTAGATTTTCCGGAATTATTCGGTATTTTTTGGAAGGTATTTAACATTATTGTGAATATTTAAATTATTCAAGATTTACATGCCTGCATTCGAAGTTTTTGTATTTTTTGTGTACGCGTTTGTGTATTTCTCTATCCATTTTCTAGTTGGATACGTTATATATTGACTGAGATTGTTCCGATCAAAATAATAACATAACTAATAAGTCATCTGAGCCACCTTGGCTTAATGCTGGCATTCTAAATCTGATAAATCTTCAGAATTTTATTTTTAATCGCTGAAAAAGGACAAAAGATGAGAAACTTTCTAAGGAATATAAATCATTACATCAGGAATAAGACTAAAACTCTACATAACATCAGGAAAAAATACAATAGTATCAATTTCCTTTCACTAAACAAATCAAATCACTATAAGTGATATAAGCCCCCCTACTAGTTCTATACTCGAGTTGAAAAAATACTTACTTTGAGCAAAAGGTAGCGCTGGATTACCAACAAAATAATATATTTTTAAAAATTTTTAAGTCTATTTTGCTCATTGTATGTACAAAATTCGTTTGCTCTATTTTTGACAGCTTCGTTTTATTTTGTTTCGATTTTTCAGTGTTGTGTATTGTGTTCCTATAAATGTGTTTTTTATAATAAATGGCTACGGCAACAATTCGATTCGTACACGCATATTTATGACAAACCGTCTATTATGCCGTAAACAAATGGTATATGCGTTGTCCTATATCCATGATTACCATCCGTAAATAAAAAGACATTAGAGAAAAGTTGGCAGCCATGTACAAAGTGACACCAGATGTTGTATTTGTGTTTGGTTTCCGTACAAATTTTGCTGGTGGTAAATCAACTGGATTGGTTTATGATTCATTAGATTTTGCCAACAAATTCGGCCAAAACATCGTCTTGGACGTCATGGAACAAAATTTGTACAAACAAATTACTATTTCTCGTTTATAACAATTCGCGCTTTTCGCGCTTTTCTTTGTCGAGAAACATATTGTTACGTTTTTGCCTTGTCAATTAAGGTTCGTATCACTGGATTGTGAATAAAACAAAATCAATTTAATTTATCACCAACGAATTTATTTATGTCACACAAAAATTATTACAACACAGTTTATTAATAAAAATTCACAAAATCACTTTATATAAATTATTCTCAAATTTTACTGTACACTTATAATTTTTATTTCCACTAAAACACTTTTTAAATCACTTTTTAATTACTTTTTAATCTTCACACTGTCGCTTTCCAAATACTACTAATCCCACCTTTTTATATACACAAACCAAACTTCTAGAAAGCTCATGACTTTTCCAGTTAGAATAGCGTAGAAACATTTAGAACAATTTTATCATGGAAAATCCCATTTTAGTACAGTTTAACATTGAGCTATTAATTTAACTTATTCTATTATACACTAGGTGTCACCGTTACAATATTTTGTGTTTTCTATGCATATTGTAGAGAGATAAATTAAAAATCTTAATTCTCCATGTTCGTTATATCGAGTCATGCGTACTGTGTGAAATACTTTCATGTCTATGTAAGGGTCGTGTATTGTGAACTTATTTTATTTCTTTTCTGTGTTTTCCGTCTGGAATATTCCTTTTGCTAGTGTATTGTTGATTCGTTGGTGCGTTTTATTGAAATGTCTCAATATGGAAGGGGGGGGGGTAAAAGTGTTTTTGTACGCGGCATGAGCGCAGTGGAGAGTAAAAAAATATATGTTCGGCGTCGTGCTGATGAAAACATAAAGAAGGGGTACAAAAACAAATTGAAAATTGGGAGTTTTTGGTTTGAATTTATAAAATAAAAATTATATTAGTCAGTCTAATTTTGAATTTTGCAAAAGAAAGTCTAGTTTTGATGTTTAAATGATGCAGTATAGTTTTTTTTATTTCATTTAAAACAGTCTAGTTTAAAGTTTTAATAAAAAAGTGAAGTTCGGATTTTTGAAGGTATCGGTCAAGCAAATTTTTGTTATTGTTTATCTTGCACCGAAACCGGTAAAAAAATATATATATAATTGCTTTTGTGTTTTTTTTTTTTCTTGTGATGAACATTGAGAGTAATTTATAAGAAAAAGGTCGAATGTGACTTCAATATTTTTTGGAAAAAAAATAAAAATAAAAAAAGTTTTAAACAAAAATTTTCCTCCACCATATAAAGATTTTTTTAATTATACGGAATTTGGAGATTTTTGTGCAATAATTTTCTGGTTTTTTTTTTGTCATAAATTTGGTCTATGCTGTACCAATAATATTATTATTAGTAAATAATGAATGATATTTGAATGATATATACGAGTAAGAATTATAAATCCAGAAAATTTATTTTGTGTGATATTGTGGAAGTATTCCCGCCCGTGGAGGCAGGGCAACCATTTTGAAGGGGTTCCCGCGACGGTGCTGGTGGCTGTGTGACCGGACGGGCCTTATAAGTTTTACACGACCAAACTGTGATTTTTTTTCCGCTTTTTAATTTACACTAAGTAAAATTTTGGTAATTAAGTTTAGTTTAAAAATTTTTTTTATTTTTGCTTTAATATATCTCATAAAATATGTAACAGTTTGCTTTTGTATTTCTACTTTTTTTATGTTTAAAAATTTGATAACATAGGTATATATATATATATATATATATATATATATATATATATATATATATATATATATATATATGCTTTCTTTTGGGTTTGTGGTGGTGCACAGATTTAATTTGCACCCCCCAAGCAGAGCAATACTTTTCTTTTCTTTTAAACAATTTTTTTTGATTAATTTATTGTTTTTTTTGTGGACCAGTTAACAATGAGTGATAGTGTGATTTCTTTATGGTATTCTTTCATCCTTTCCTTGTATCCGTGTGTGAATAAATTACTTGCTTGATCGGATGATGTGGGGCATGACCGTGTTGAGGGTCGGCCTTTTCCATATTTGTTCCGGACGTGACATTCGTTCCTCCGACGATGGAGGGCGGCATGCCGGGGGATCGTCCCTGGGACCGCCGCGACTGGGAGACAGCATTCCGGTAGGCGGACCGATGAGGGGACCCATCGGCCTGAGCCACTTTATTTATTAATATTTTCAAATGATGAAAGCCTCTGACTGAAAACTGCAAACCTGTAAACACTTATGATGTTTTCCACCGTTATCAAACAAAATGAACAAACCTTCGAATCAAGGATCGCATAGATCTTAAAAAAATAGCTTGTTAACGACATTGCACAGGAGCTGTTGGCTTAGAGTTTGGTGTGACTAAAGGCAGAGCCTCTAGTATACGATTGGATTTAGTATACTAAGCACACAAAAATATATTTCGACAAAAAACGTACAACTTTCGTATAAAATAAATATTGAAAATAATAACCAAGAAGTACTAATGCCCATAGATGTTTCTTGATTGTTATTTATACTTTAGTAAACATTTCCTCGTGTACATGAGTTGAAAGACGATTGAAATTTTTTAAGTAATTTTAGCCGTTATAATTAAAATTATATGTTAACATGTATGTTTTATTTTCGTCGAAAAGTTTTCCTTTAGTTTATCATTTTGAAATGTCCGGCACTTATTGAAAATGATGATATATTCAAAAAACGAATATCTAGCCGATTTGGATAAAACCGACAATTTCGATGAATTTGACTCGCCATATTTTGAATAAAATAAAATATTGGAAAGTAAATCATGTCATCGAAGATACTTACAAATAAAAGAAATTTACTAAAAACCAAATAGATTTCCTTGGTTAATGTATTTCAAAAAGACAGTTGAATATCGGCAAATATTCATAAATCATATTCAGTGTTATATTAATTAACATGTATGGTATATGGATATCATGAAAATTTTCTATGGCTATCGAAATGGGAAAGAGAATTTCTTAAATATTTTTATAAAAATAAAAATCTTTGTTAAATAATGAAATTTCAAAAATCATTCAAGAATTCATAATACGTAAATGATAATCAATTCGTATTCATTCCAAAATAAATAAAATTACATATGTTAGGAACTAACTAACCGATCATTAATGAAAAAAGGTAACAAAAAAAAATCTTAAGATGATTTTTTTTTTTAAAGTTCGGTGTCTCTGTAGTGTATAAATTAATGTTGTCAACAATCATCATCAAATTACAGTAAAGTAATAAAATTAAATGTTTCTGTATTTTTTTATACAAGCATCTCAAAAGTTGAAATTTAACTTTGAAGACCACGTTTATGGTATACGTAATATACGTCGCTTTTATATATGTATAATATGTCTTCTACCCGTAAAGTAAAGAGAAAACTAATTACCTGAACATTATGTTGTTGTTAGATTGAATATAATTTTTTTTATAGTTTACTACTTTGATCATCGCGCGATCTTGCGCGATCATAACATATTTTATTATTCCTCCAAAGAAAGGTTAAAAATAAAATGGAGGCTGTTGTAATTTTTGGAAAGTAATTTTATTTTTATGATTGATTAAATTTGTTACTCACTGATTTCTGGGTGTTCATAATGAATTATGTATATACCTTGTACAATATTGTACATATGTACATATAATAAACCGCGATTGTTAATTTTTTTTTTTTTACTTTGATCTTTAACGTAACGGTTTTCAAATTGGTGTTTATGAGTAGGAGGAAATTTCAAATAATCTTACAATACAAAGTTTTGTATTCGAATCATATTTGACAATATCATTTCGATGGTGCGTATTTCACAATATACATTGTGTATAAATCAAAAATATGTGGATGCATGACTTTTACGTTGTTTATTAGTTTAGTTCTAATCAAGAGTTTATTGTTGTGGGTTAATCGTTAAAATAGCCATTAAACAAAGCAAAGTACATTTATATTGAATTATGTTAATTTTTGGTATGGTGAATTTAAGTCTTTTCTCGTTAGCTTTTTGATATAGGTGCCGAGTTACCGACAAAGTTGATGATTTTCACATAAGTGTTTAGATGAAGTGATTAGATGTGATTATTTTTCGGTATGTGGTTACTTTTTATCGTTTTCTACATTCGGGTCAAATTTTATTACTTTTACAGAGATAATATTTTATATAACATTTACGATAAAATGTAGCATGTGCATCAATTACAGATCCTTTTCACAAGAGATCGTTATCTGGGGTCATCTTTTACGTTAAATTTTACTAAAGGACATTCCTGATTAATCTCATCTTACTAAGAAAAATATTTTAATTGGTTTTAGAATCTTTGGTTTTAATAAATACGGTTTTAGTATAATAAAAATGAAATAAAATTAAGATTTCGGAACAAATTTATTTGATCTTTCAATTAGTTGACAACAAAAATTTATTTATTTGGTTTTCTGTAAGATGATTATTAGATAGTTTCGTCTTAATTTTATAAAATGTTTGTCAATGATTTTTTGTCTGTTGCATAGGTGAATCTCAGGACTAATATAACTGATCTAAAAAATTTTAGGAAATTGGTTTAATTTTTTAATTTTTGTTATGTAATAAAATACCTAATATAGAGAGAAATCACGAAAATGTTCCCAATCGTGATTCGTTTTTATCGATTTTTGGGTCTTCCGTGTTATAAAAATGAGTTTAGAAGAGGTGCATCTACCTCGTTCAATTTTTGTATCATCAAGCAGCTGGAGCAAAATTAGGACGACAAAATATGTTTCGTCTTTCTATTTTAATTAAATTAACTAAAATTAGAAAACTCTGAATTAATAAATCAATAAATGTGATTAATTAAAATATAAATGTAACTGTTTAGTTTCAGATTAGCAACCAGCAATAATATACAATTTTTTTTACGATAACATAGTTCAAAAACTACAAAAATGTACATTTTAAAAAGCCTGCATTTAAATACGCAATTCGAACGCACCTTGGATATCTAAACAACATGAATATTGAGCGTATCCAGCACACTGATATCTACTTTTGAGATATTCTCAATTGTAGACGGAAAATCTATATATTATTTTTGGTTTGTGCCTTAGATTATCTGTCAGAATCGACAACGATATTTCTCGTTTGGCGTCTAATAAAGATTTAAGTAATTTACTTAAGTGATACAATAACTATAATGTGCCATTGTCTTTTAAATATGTATAACAAAATTTTTGATTAGAAATGTCAAAAAGAAAAGCGAAGATGCAAACCAAAAGAATATCTACCCAAATTTAGATTACATTTTTTTGCCTCACTAAATAGTGTGAATATCTACATTTTTTTAATGGTGCTGGGTACGCCCAATGAATGTTTTTTTGTATAGTTGCACGGTACCAAATTTAAGAGAAAAATATTTACCTTCAATGTGTGTTGGTGGTTCAGTATACTTATAAGATTCTGTTATTTTTATTTTGGTGTTGTTTTCTCTATTTTTGTTTTTTGCATTCATGAGACAACTACAGTGTGACCACTATATATGGTTACAAAAGAAACTAGCTGTATCTTTCAAATTAATTATTAAAATTCAAATTTTATTTGTGAATAAGAAACATAAAGCTTCATAGCTTAAAACATTATAATATTATTCGATTGTATCGCCTCTCTCCTTTATTACGCGCTTCAATCTTACTTCGAAATCACCACACGCGGCACGGATGACTTCTATTGGGATTTCATTCCAAATACTCAAAACTACCGTCTTAAATTCATCCAAAGTCTTGTATCGGTAATCCTTGAACTTTTGTACCATAAAGCCCCAGATAGAAAAATCCAAGGGATTTAAATCTGGTGAACTAGGCGGCCATTCGTATTTGGTAATGAAGTCAGTTAAATTCGCCACACGCCACTCTTGAACTACTTTCTCCGTACGTGCTGGTGCTCCGTCTTGTTGAAAGCAATAATACTCCTCTCCGTACATTGCTTGGGCTTCTGGCAATAAATGTTTCTGCAAAACCTCCTCCAAGTAATATTTCGTGTTTATTTTAACACCTTTATCGATAAAAACAAGTGGAAGGGTTCCTCTTTTGGATACGGCTCCCCAAACCATTGCCAAGGACGCATTTTGGAACCTCGGTATGTGCTTTTTGTATTTTGGGACATCCTTTATTGAAACCGCCCAAAATCGATTGTTTTGAATATTGTGCGGAACTTCAAGCACAAAAAGTTTTTCATCTGAGAAGATAATTTCGTCACCCGCGTGCCATGAAAGCAATTTACAATTAGAGATCGTAAGTTTGGCATGGTCACAACAACGCTATTACGCAACTAAACTAACTAATTTTTTTTTGATGTTTATAGAACACCTAACGGTACTTCATGATTTAAAAATTTCAAGATTAGTTAGCTTCGTTTGTTTTCCCCGGCTACTCAAACTTTTGTAACCGAATATAGTGGTCACACTGTATAGTGTTCTTGATAAAACACGAACTATACAAACACAACAAAAGTTTTAGTGTATTCGACTCAAATAGGATTCTTATACTTCGTATAATCGAGTGAATTTGAGTCGAATCGGAAACCGCCATATATAATCCATATAAAATAGTATATTTAGGTATGATTAATTTTTTTTTTACAGTTTTACAACACCTGTAACAGCTGTAGTCTCAAGTTTTGATTAAACCGAGAATACAACTGCTGCAGACTTCCTCTCGGTTGTTCCAGTGCAGCTTTTTCAGCCGGCTAGCGTGCAGTGGCTGGGGGAGTTCTTTTCTGGGCCAAGAGGAAGCTAGTAAATGCTGCTATATACCGGGTTACGCCGAACTGAGTAGCAGTTGAGACCATGAACGAATTGCTTAAGAACTTATAATAATCTATTTAGCCAGACATACTATTTATCTGACAAACTACTATAAAACCAAATATTTTGAGAAAGATGGGATTGTATATGAAAAAGAAAAGAAAATATAACATAAAATTACTGTCACGGACGTTGCTTAATTGATAATCCCCGATTAACGGTCAGAGAAAAATTGTGCAAAAAAAAATCAATATGTACAATAATAAGGGAGAATTGAATATTAAAAACTAAATAAAGAAGAATAAAACGAAATCCAGTTAATGAATAAGTTATAAAAATAATGACGAAAAATCGAAATCGAGAAAAAAAAAAAATGAAATGTAATCGGTATACTTGCTGAAACTCCTTAACACCACTGATATACTGCCATGAAAAACAAATTTTAGCGTCCTCTGTTACGATTTGTATAATCCGGTTGATAAAGGTGAGATGAAGATAGTTCAGCTCCTCGTTATTATCGGTGGTCCAAAACATAAAAAAATAATAGTCCTGTTAGTATCCAGGCAACAATACCGTACTTCGATTAATATTTAAGGTGTCTTTACATACCTTGTAACTTGGTGCATATGTTAGCACCAAGTTGTCCAAATTATTTCAGCATAAAATGTTGATAATCGCTGTTCAAATTATAATTGCTCGTACCATAAATTTTAAAAAGAAGAATCCATTCAAGAATTGTTCACCAAAACAATAAAACAAAATGATGCCCCTCGAATCACCGCAACGCAACGTTCCAACAAAAAAAACTGCTTACGGTTACACTCACAATGGATCGAATCACCACGATAAATTATTTATTAAGGTTTTTTTTTTGTTTTTCACTTAACTGGTTTACACAAAACATTTAAGGCCCAAAATAAAGTTTCTTTTTTTTCTAAGACTACAAATTCAATGTAGTCATTCTAAATACTGACACTATCAATTTTATTTTTGGTTTATCAGCAGAAAATCAAATTATCCAATCATGAAATGCAATCACTGAAGTAAAAACATCACTTTCAATAACATAAAGTTTTATTCATTCATAAAGGTTTATTTAGAATTATATTAACAATAATTATTAAATTCAGTTTATACCACCATAAATTATTAAAATTAATCTTAAATGTCTAAAATTTTAACACAAAAAACTCAAAAAGAAATATGTTTTTTTCTTCACAACAAATTTTCTCTGCTTCTTTTCTCGATCAAACCCAAAAATCCAATCCCATCTCATTCCGCTAACTCTACCATTACACCTCCCATTCCCCTCAAGTCAGCTTCTTTGTTTTTTCTTTTCCGTTAAATATTTGGTTTTCAGTGCTGGGCAACCTATCTCCCAAAGAGATCACAATCATCGCGCGTGGTGAATAAAAACATGTAATCTAAAACTTCCGGTTTACCGGTTACATGTTTTTATTCACCACGTTTTAGTTTTATGGAGTCTTGAGTATCCGGTCCTGGATTCCAGAGAAATGATTATCTAATAATGTAGTTAGATTGTGCTATCTTGTGCTAGCCTATTTTTTATATATTGTACTAATAATTTACTAACTATCGATCGCATTGGTGTTTGTAACCGGGTCGAGTCTCTCCCAACTAATAATCCTATCCTATCGTTCGGTTTTGTTATGTGTAAACGGGTGTACGGTATGTGCCCGGGAGTCCGGGAGATCCTGCTATAATGCTTGGCCGTACATTAAAAATCAATTAATCAATCAATCAGTTGCACGGTACCAAATTTATAAAATCGCAGTAACATTTTGAAAAAATAATTAAAACTTTGAGTATGTCTGTCTCATTTTTACTTGTGCGTAACATGTATTTGCAAGTATTCCTCGTTCTATTCTTTTGGAATTGAACGAAAGCATTGAATGTAAATCATCTTAGAAATACTTTCACTAGCTTCAACATTTTGATACTCAAATGAACAATGAAATTATTCAAGTAGACTAATAACTTGAGCAATCTTTAAATTTGCGTGAGCTCACAGTCACTACAAAATAAGTAGTTATTAGTGTATCAGAATTCTGGTGAAAAGAGCTTCCAATAATTAAACCTTCAGTTAAACTGATGAATTATTTCAAAAATTGTCATATTTTCAAAATGTTAAGTTCACCGTCACCTTATTTATGACATTTATTAATTATTTGTTTATATAATAGGTTAAATGATCTTACCATTGTTTCATCAAATATTTTTTTTTTTTACATTACAAAACAAAATTAACTTTCTGAAGAAGCGGTTAAGCCAGTTCCAATTTTAATAAACATGTAAATAATTCTAATCCCAAAAACACAAATCTTGCGTATAAGCGAATAATAATAAACAAGTGTGCTATGTAAATCACTAGATTATCTACCGATATATGATACCATAAAAAATAAAAATTGATCTGCTATCTTTATAACTATGTCGACAATTAATTATTCCAAGAATATACAACAACAACAAAAAAACTCCTTTACTAAAATACAAAATAAAAAGCTTGCTTCACACACACCAGAGTTACACACGGATTTATGATAATTAAAAAAAAAAATAAAAATAAAAATTTACTCTTCATTTGATTGCAACCGAAAAAATTATCTTACGAGATTTTAAAATTCTTCTTCTATAAGAAATGTGCGGCACTATTTTGTTTGATGAAATTCTAGCAACAAATTTATTTTTTATTTTTTATAATTTGGTTCTTAATTAATTAATTAGAAAATGAAATAGAAACCAATATACTAGGTACGTATACATAAAATGAAACAAACACAAAATAAGTTTTGCGTCTGAAAGACGTTCGTTTGACAGATACACATTAATTTTTATTGATGTTGATCGTGGTCGCGGTATATTTCTCGATAAACTCTCTCCGCTACAAATATTATTTTTTGTGTGTTTATGTGTCTTTATAGATCGATGTTAACCAGAAGTTAAATTTATGATTAGAAAATATACATGGAGAAAGAACACTAACAACATTAAATTATTGGTTTTTGATGGGATCTTGTTGTAAGACATTTTTGTGGTTCTTTTGTTCGGACCGATAAGATAATCCGTTGCGTTGGACTATTTGAATTGGTTTTTATAAAGTCAGTTTTTATGATATTTTATGAGAATTTATGAGCGAAAATTACAATATATTTTAAATTACAAATTAGATAATAATAATCAATTTGGTATTAATATGGAAGGTGGGATTATAGTCAAATCATTTCAATTTCAGCATAATCATTGCCTTAGCCATACTGAATCGTTTCTTATCACATCATATATCCAATTTATAAATACACATACTTTTATCTTCTTTAAACAAGAACTTACCTAAACCTCTAATTAATTTCAAATGACAATCCAAAAATGAAACTTAAAACATTCTCAATATATTTATCGTTCTGTGAATGGACATATCACGTTTGTATGTTATAAGCATGTTCAATAATTTTTTTTTTTAGATTTTCAGTTTTGCCACAATTTTCATGTTTATCTTTATGATTTTCTAAAAGACAACAAAAATAAATCAAATTTTGAAAATATCAAACCAACATACATGTACAAACAAATTTTGATTGATGATAATGAGTTTGTTACCATTATACATAATATTGTTACGAGATATTTGTACACATATAGATGGAAACAGTAATATACTTAGAAAATGTTCTTGTCATGCTGAGGAACAAAAAAATCTGTTGGAAATTTTATTTCAGAGTATGGTGACAGATAAATAACATATTATTATAAAGTTTCATGTCTTGATTTGTACACAATTATACAAACTCGTACATTTGGGAAAGAACAAAGAAAATATGAATTTCCGTTTAACACAGGATATCGAAGTATTACTAGAATTCATACATAGAGTCATAAATCTTACCGGTATCACAGTCGTCTTAATCCAAATAATTTTTTTTTTTTTTTAGAGAATAAGAAAATTTTAAAAGTATATATTATCAGAAACAAATAAAAATAAATTAAAAAAATCTTAAGATGTTTCTGTTCTTAAATCAATACACATATATAAT
Source organism: Tipula vernalis (assembly GCA_958295665.1). Classification (NCBI taxonomy): domain Eukaryota; kingdom Metazoa; phylum Arthropoda; class Insecta; order Diptera; family Tipulidae; genus Tipula; species Tipula vernalis. The sequence continues at coordinate 2,487,600 of OY282560.1, forward strand.
TTTCCGTTCTTAAATCAAAAGCTAATAAACCGGTAGCTGATCGTAAGAATTAATAAAATAAAATAAAACCAAAGAAAAAATATATTAATAAGACGTTTTCATGTTATTTCTTATTAAAAATGTCAATTTTTATTTGATTTTTTATTTATTTAATTTGTTTTTTTTTTTTTTTCAAAACTAATTTAAAAATTCATCTATTTATCTCTCGTTTGAAAGAAACAAACAACCGATTTCGGTAGTTGTTGCATCACGTAAAGGTTTATATTAAATGTGAATAAACGTCGGTCTTGTTGATTAGTTTTTATTTTTATTATAGTGTTGTTATTTTATTATTATTATTTATAAAAAATAAAAAACAAATAGCGTGTCTAAAAGATGTCGTTTCTAATCTTTTGACCACTTCAGTTTATTATTATTACTGGTATAGGTAATATATTTAACCAAAAAGTTTAAGGTTTCTTTATCAAGCGAGACAAATGTTAATTTATATTTTTAATGACTGTACAGGTGGCATTAAAAATAAAAGCCCCAGTTATTGTAAATAATTCATTGACACAGACATGAATTCTATGAAATAAAAAAATGGAAGCAAAATATTCTCATTTATTTGAGATTTTCATTAGAATACTATTGAAAAATCCTTTCTAATCCTTTTTCATCATCATCATCATCATCGTAAAATATTCATCTTATCTTATATATACTTATTTAAATAAATCCACTAATTTTCATTTAAATTTTACAGCCAAAAATGGTTAGAAATGTTACATAAAAAGAAGATCTGTACGCCCCCATACCGTACATAAGAAATGGTAATTGTCAATTTGAAATCATTATGCCATTTTTTTTTTGACTGCTTTATATTCTTTGGTATACATTTATATTTTAAGGATTCTGTCGAAATCTTAAGAAAAAGAAAATAATAAAATCAAAATTTTAATACCGCAGTCAAAGTGGATTTCCAATCTAAAATGTTTGTTGAATCTGTACCGCTTTACATTTAATATTTAAAATGGAATATTAAATGGTGGCACCATGGGGATGTTGTGGTTCAACTGATTACAATTTCAAAATAATAAAGTAATATTAAACACATATTTTATTTTACTTGCTTAATAGTATTTGAAAAAATTGAAATTGAACAGTACAGTGACATTTAAGCGAATGTTAACTGGATTTAATATATATACTACTCCTTAACAAAATTTGTAAGTGTCTACGAATTTATGTTACCGACCAGAGTACAAAACTTTTACTAAATGAACTTTACTTTTTTTACCAATAACTATACGTAACTTTGATAGTGAATTTTACTGTTTCACTTGAATATTTGTATTTCTGTTGTAAATTGTTAAGCCGGAATTGTACTTTGTACCGTAGATTAATTTTTTTTTGGTTTGGCGGTGTTTATCATAAATTTGTTTGAGTTGGCTCATCCGATGATCACCATCAGTATGTTGTTGGCGGTGGTTTATAGATACAATTAGAATTATTAGAATGATTGTGACCAGAAATGATAAATGAATTTTCAAGCTCAAAATACCTCATACTCAAACAAAATTCATCTGAGGCAGTTTAACAACCCTAATACATGCTCTTTAATAGAACCTGGTGAAGATCTAGAGACATTTGTAAATTAATGAGAAGCCGTAATAAACTGAGTTATTATATGTTCTAAACTTCTAACGATGCTTGAGTAACGAAGGAGTTCAATCTGCTATAATATTATTTTTGATATTGAATTTCCACACCATTGAACAGTTCCACAAATGCACACTCCGAAGTAATAAAAAGTTTTGAAACTTGTTGTTCTTCGCCAATTTTAATTCAAGATTGCACCTGTCAACTGCATAAGTTCATAAAGCCCCGTATTTATAGAACACACATAAGATCCCCATATCATAAGAAATCAAATTTTTGGATTCTCCCAAATTTATAACATAATGTTGAAGTTTCAAAATTTACAACTGAATTGATTATGAAACAAGTTCGGAATTTTCAGCAAAACGATATTTTTCCGAAATAATTCCCAAATACTCGCATTAGATTAGCTAACAACTTCAGAAAGTTGATCATATGTATCATCCATACAATGTTACTCGTACATAGTAATATTTTTAATTCATAAATTTTAGAAAATTTGTAATTGCTTTGAAAATGAGAATTCCGTTTTGTCCGTTCTAAATTTTTTTCTGGGGCAAAAAATTAAATTTTAAATTAAAACGGTCAACATTCAATGGTCAATGGGAATTACGTTTAGCACTTAAAGCTACATTTTTTTGTAGTTACATTTTTCATGGAATTTGAAACTATTACTTAAAAGTTTAAAAAAACCGAAAGATATTTGACTAGCTAGAGCCATAATCTTGAAATTGACCAGAGCTAAAGCTGTGAAAACCAGACAAGATTAAGGAATATTTTAGGATACGTTCAGATATAAAATGTCAAGTCCACGGACTCCATTTCATGATCATTACTACTATAGGACGAGAAGTATTATGAGCCATCAGGTTTTCAAATCCTCACGTGTTTTATGATAAGTGCCACAAAATACTGCTATGTAGAATAACATTTTATCCTACAAGAAAGAGCTTTAAGATTAGTATTAAATGTACCTTTACTCCAAATTGTATAATATTTACCCATTTTTAAACATTTTGCAAGAGTCTCCGGACTTGGTGCAATAAATTCAGCAGCTGAGGTTGAGAAAATCGTGGTTTTCCTGTAAAATAGGGCCGGCCATTTTGAATTTCACTCCTAACTTAACCCCGAAGTCGCTCTTCGCGTATATAAGATTAACCAAACACATAGACGCCTCAGTTTGACGTTTATTCACATTCATTAAAAATTTGTTTCACCTATTTGTGGGCGATTAAACCAAAGTTCGAATTTAAAAACGAATAATATTTCAAATATTGGAATAGAGCTCATGAAAATGGTAATGATGCTATTTACTATGAGTAAATAATAACAAAATCGAAATTTTGGAAAAAAAATCGATCAAAAAGATCAACGCGAAGATGGTGGGTTCGACCAGAATTTCGGAATAAAACATTCAATAACATTAGTATAACATTTCTTTATTCCAACAAATTTACATTCTCCGAAGACTGATTAACCTATAAAATATTTATATTTAACCCTCATACGATCTTTGGGTGAAATTTCACCCATTTTAGATTTTAATGCTCTATAATTTTTTTACTATTGAGACTGCCTCGATCAAACTTCATGGATTGGTTTACTAAGCCCGGCAGCTTTATAAAATTATTAGGATTTAAATATAAAGACAACATATTATTCGAAACAAAAAAAAAGTATGCCAGCGACCTTTGGGTAAAATTTCACCCAAATAAGTATGTATGTACATATATTTGGTATTGCACGAACAAGATTCAGGTAAATGCTTGAATTTACTCAGAAAAACAAATTAATTATAATATGTGTGAAATCCAGTGCAAAACTTGTCATAATAGTATTATAAAACCAAAACCAACAACAATAAAAAGCCGCGAACAAACGTTCGCACGCAACCACACTACTTTTATTGAGCCTGTTTACATTTGTATTCTTGCATCAGTTTTCCTCGTTTCTTACCTCTGTACCCAAAACTAAGTTTTTAGTTTATTGGTAAAGAGGTAAGGAACTAGGAAAAAAATTGATGTAGGATATAAATTCGTGTAAATTTCATTTCTTCGATTTCACAGGAAATTTTATTTTTGTTTCGATATGTAATTCGCTAAATGTAGTCGTTAGTATTGATATAGACCTTTATGATTCTCTATGGTATTCTATTATTTTTTGTTTTGTATAAAACTATAAAAGACAAAATATTGTACATTACTCGTATATTAGAGAACTATTGTTGAGGATTGGAATGATCTATACAATATCACGATTCAGGCATACATAGGAACCCTAATTTTGGCAGGGGTTTACAAGTTTAACGGGGAAACTATTAATAATCTGTGAAATGGTCAAAAGGGCAGAACAATGTTTCGATGTACCATGGCGAAAAATGACTACTCAAAATGATTACTCGCGTCATACGGTTTGATGATAGGAGCGATCGACAAGAGGGCCGATCTTGCAATAAAGTGGAGCCTATTCCTAACCTCTGGGAAAAATGAGTTGACAATATGCCACTACTTTATATTCCATATTTTGAAAACGTGACTATTGATGAGCAATTATCGGCTTTCCGTGGGCGTTGTCCTTTCAAGCATTATATACCATCTAAGCTAGCAAAATATAATATTAAAATAAGGTCTTTATGTGATAGAACCTCGAAATTTGCTTGGAATATGCAGGTATACACTGGAAAAGAACCAAATTCAGCACCTGTAACAAATCAGGGTCAGAAGGTGATGCTAGACCTAGTAAAAGACTTAAAGGGTCGTAATATCACGTGCGATAAATTTTTACAACTCTTAACTTGGCTAAAAAACTATTCAAACCTAAAAATACATTTGTTGGAATAGTACGCTCAAATAAAACATTTTTACCAGCCGTCACGAAACAGGAAATACGTTGGCGTCCCGTATTTTCCAGCAACTTGCAATATGTTCCAAAAAAATATAAAAATGTCACAGTTTTAAGCACATTTCATCACACAACTACTTCCACGGATGCAAAATGTTTACTTGAAATGAACAACTATTACAATAAAACCAAGTCTGGTGTTGATAACTTAGATCAAATGGTTGGGACCTACACAACAAAACGAAAAACCAATCGCTGGCGTTTCGTCTTATTTTGTAACATGATAGACGTTTCAAGTGTCAATGCATATGTTTTGTGGCTGGAAGTCGATCCTGACTGGAATAAAAACAAACTATACAAACGATGTTTATTTCTAGAACAACTTGGAGCTGACCTTGTCTATCAATAAATAATAAGAGCATCTGATATAACAGAAACATCTAGTATAATGGAAGCGTCTGGTGCCAATACAATAAATATTTAAATTTGATAAATTGTAAATTTAGCGGGAATAAAATATTTTTCAACAAATTCTTAAAATAAAATTTTATTTTCTCAACTTACTTCAAGGTCGGCCATTTTTAACTAAATGTCATTTGAAGCGTAAAAAAATAGAAATCGGGTTCGCCAATATGAAACTACATCTATTTTAATTTTAGCGGCGCTTCGAACGACGTCTATGTGTTTGGGGCATAAAATTTGCTGTTCCAAAATGAATCCAATATTCGATGACTCATCAAAAATAGATTATTTTTCTGTAAACAATTTGGTTGCTCTTACGTTTTAGTGGGCGAAAAATCTTACTAAAACTGAAAAAAATGGAGGTGTGGCCAACACACGACTTTCTTTTACAAACAGAGAATTTTGAGAAATTTTATTTTTTTTTTATAATTTTTTAAATTTTTTTTTTTAATTTTTTTTTTTTTTAATTTTTTTTTTTTTTTTAATTTTATTTGTTTTTAATTTTTGGAAACTTTTTGTATTTAGTAGTTTTTTGTAAACCTTATACTTTTTACGATATTTGCAAAATAAATTTTCTGGACCAAGGGAGTGGTCACTTCCGGTTAGCCGATTTGGAGTAAAATTCACTGGGACCTCCCAATTTATCAAAAAAGCTTAAATCTGAAGTTTCAGTTCGATTGGTTGAACCATCTGGGCTGTGGAGAGGACACAGACAGACTGACAGACTGACAGATAGACACCATTTCAAAACCCACTTTTTCGGACTCAGGGGACCTCAAAACAAATAAATCTCTAAAAATCTCAAGGTCCAAAATTTTCATGATTACAATACTTTATTTTACTAGAGTAAAAGAAAGTAACAGAAGTTCTCTCTGTTGCTGCAAATGAAGTGTTTTTTCCTTAAAACTTTCAACATTTAATATAGCAGTTTGATTTATGTGCTGATTAATTAGTTATTAATTTACTTTCGAAACCAACGCAACTACTAAATTTAAGTTTTGTTTAATTTAAAAGAATAAAATAACAGCAACGACGATTAATTACAACTTCAACTTAAGTTCGTCCTCCAACAAGATATTTTCAACTGCACTATAATGCTCATTGTGGAAGTTATGCAAATTATGGCATAATCTTATGGTTCTGTATATATAGGTGGCTCTGGTACGATATGTAAATTTATTGGTTTTCTTAAATTCGAAGCTACAAGTAGGGTAAAAATAAAAAAGTCCAATATATACTCTCAAAATTTAAAATCAAAACCTATTAGATACACAGATGTTGCATATACCGGGCATTTTTTAAGTTAGTATAGAACATTAAGTTTATAGAAAGCTGCAAAAGGGTATAATCAGAAATCACATATATTACGAATAAAATTATAATTATTAGTGGATGTCAGGCAAATTAAGGGTTTCAGAGAATGCCCCGAATATTATCAGGATTAGTATCAGTAGGAAAAACTTACCCCCAATATAAAAATTGCAAGCGTCCATTTATAGAAAAATGCGAATAATTTCAAACACTTGAAGAACTCGTATAAATAACAAAAAAAAAAAAATTATTGATCCCTTTATACATTTACACAACCATAGTATCAGTTTACAGTATCAAAGCAATTCAATCAGCCATTTTATAAAACACAAAATACAATAAACTTTCATCTTATAGAAGCTTAAAAGTAAACAGTAACAACTACATAAATATTTACATCTTAACCGTCTTTTTGTGTAACAAATCTTAACCAATGTTGTTTGATTGTTTCTTATTTTTATGTATCGGCCTTTCTGTTTCTTTATTACCATTATCATTTACTATTGACTGTATGTATCACTACCATTATTACATAGTATGTATAATCGTTATAATTTCTATTATAAGTTTACAGTAGAATACAAAGTCATGAACATAAAATACAAGAGAACATCTTAACGTAAAACAAAAAGAAACAATAATACTAAACTACCAAAAGGAGCACAGCAATAAGACAACAGCAGCAACAACAACAACAACAAGATCTTTCAAATTAAATGAATATTGTAAAATGATTCGATAAAACTAACAAGATGATGATGATGACTGTGATGATGATGATGACGATGACTATGGTGATTATATTATAAATTGAATTAATTTAACTTCAAATCGAATGTGTACGACACGTTCATATAGAGAGGAATAGAGACACACACACATATATACTTAAATATACAGATATAAACAACAAAAAATCCATAAAACTACTTTAACTTTTGCTTTTGTTGTCTTACAAGACAACAACCAAAAACAACAGAAAGAAAATTTTCTTCTCCGGTCTTTAAAGCTTTTTGTTGTTTTGTCTTAGTAAATATCATTCCAGTCTGCATGTTATGTTTTATATACTGACTCCGCCTTTCAAGAAAACTATACAATTAATTGTATTATATGTATAGTTTCTTGTAGTTGGACAAGAAAACACCAAAATAAACCAAACAAAAAACAAAAACCAAACAGCGATACAAAACTCGAGAAAATGAATGGTCACGCAGAGAAGTTTCATATTATACTGTTGTTGCCCTCTTATTATTATACATATAGCCGAATGTTATTTTTTTGTAATTTTCCATATTTGAATTTAATTTCCATGTTTCAACACACCGGTAAAAAACCACCCTTAGAATTTAATTTCGTTTTTGTTACCTTGTTAATTTCTAATTATGGCCGATTGTAATGTAATAAATAAAAATGGGGGTTTAGTTAGTAAAGCGATTCTAGGCGAGATAGTCACAGACAAATGATTTTATAATATGGAGTAGCTCGATTTTATAATTTTTCATCCTGTTGAATGCAGCCTATATCGGTAATAAATCGGTGTACAGCCCGAATAGTATCGGTTTTTAATTAAAAATCACTTTTCACATTTTACATAATTTTCCAATTATATACACATACATATATATGAGTACATAATCATAATAATTTCCAATTTTGTGGAAAATTTGATGAAAATTATTTTTTGTTGAGGTTTTGTAATTTTTTGTTTGGTGTTATTATTAACAATATCACCATTATTATTATTATTATTATTCTGTATGTACTACTATTGATAGTGTTGATGAGTGGAAAATGGAAAAATAAACCAACCGAATTTTCCAAATTAAATTTCAACATATACAAAAAATATAAATGAGAACCAAACAGTAAACACAATAAAACAATATTGTTTGGGGTTTTTCATTGTTTGGAAAATATAATTTCCAAAAAAATAAATTGGAAAAATTGGTAAATTATATCAAAATATCCCATGTACCAAACATAATAATCATATTGAAGTTGATTATTATTATTAAAATGATGATGATGATTTTTATGTTGATCGTATACAGATGGAAATTATGTATTTTTATCCAAATATAACTGTGAAAATTTTAACCATTTTCTTATTTCATTTATACTTTAATCATAAAACAAAATTGAAATTTGAGCACCAGTTTACGACTATTTTTACCTAAAAAACTTAACAGTCGTCCAGCCTATTCCCAAGAATCAAACTGCAACACACCAGTGGCGTAACTAGATACCCGGATTCAACCCGAATTGGGGCCCCATGATAATTTACTAGAATTTGAAGAATTATATTTTGTCAAATTTCTAACCACATGGAATCTTTTGTAAATAATTCTGGATGTGAAATACGCAAAATTTGGGTTTCACATGGCTAAAAATCACATATAAATAAATCGGTACAAAATTGTGTTGTTCTTAAGAAATAAAATTTAAAAATGAACCATGTTCCTCGGGAGTGGCTGATTTAGAACACTATATGTTATTATCCGCGAAAAAATACCACAATGTTCAATGCTTGATTTGAACAAGTTCTTACTTTGACCAAAAATATCTATGTATCGCACACTGTTAGAAAACAAAATATTTTAAATTATATTTTCGAGTAAGAAAACATTTATTTTGTCTATTTCTTGAGTTCTGTTTGCTGGTAAAAAAATAATTCGGATTTAATAGGCGATCAGAATTTAAAAGAAAACAGATTTTTGCATGAGAAAAATTCATCTAGAATATTTTTTGTTGCAACATGCAACGAGTTTACAATCGTGTGATTGATTATGTTCCAAGCTACACAATAGCATTATTGGATTGGACAAATGTAATGAATTTTAATGGTGCCCAGCCAGGGTAGTATCTTTCCTAATTCTATAAAGGTGTCTATAAAGGCGAGTTTACAATCGTGTGATTGATTATGTTCCAAGCTATACAATAGCATTATTGGATTGGACAAATGTAATGAATTTTAATGGTGCCCAGCCAGGGTAGTATCTTTCCTAATTCTATAAAGGTGACTCGTTTGGAGTTATTTTTATGTTAAATGATCTCTCTCTATACAAACACGTGTGAATGAGCTTCTTGCTCATAAACATAAATCGTAAGCAGTCAAAAATATTTTTTTAATCACTCATAAAACTACAATATGTTTGGTAATTCCGAGACTCGAATACAAGATCAACAGCATGATAAACATCACACTTGACAACCACACCACCACCCTATGTTGTATACTTACAGATAATAATAAGAAATGTTTCAAGACGAACAAATTTGAAAGGACCCAAAGCTGAAACTCAAAATAATTTAAATTATTTTTACTGAGGCTCTAACATTTAACAAAAGAAAAACATTTAGCAGAGCCACATTTTATTCGTTATGTTTTAGGTGATTTTGTTTATTTTTGTTATAAAAATTACAACAAAATGTTTTGCTTTACTAATTTAATTTTAAAATATAATATAAGAAAATAAAAATGTTTAATAATAGTAAATACCAGGTATTTGTTCAAAAAAATATTTATACACCTGTCCCTCGATTAACACGGTACTTGACTAACACGGATTTGATTTAACACGGTCAACGAATTGAGACAAAGTCTTGATTAACACGCACAGAAGTTTCGCCGCGTTAATCAAGTACCGTGTTAATCGAGGGACGACTGTATTAGTCGCGATTAACACGGTTTTGAGTTACACGGTAATTTGGCGGAACGTAATTACCGTGATAATCGAGGGACAGGTGTATTTATTTACAATAGATATAGATTCAATCGTCGACGTTAAAAGGGAACTAATCACACTTGGCTACCGTGTCTGATGTTGTCTTATCGTGGATTGGATTATTTGCATCTCCATTCCGGAAGGGGGTGGGGGATCAGAAGACAGAAGAGCATCGTTAAGGCTGCCAAATACCAGTAGCACCAGTGGAAAAATGAAAGAATAATTTTGCGGGGGGGGGGGGGGAGTTTGGGGGAGGGGCGATATTGGTATTTACGTTACAACTATTTGAATTAAAATTTTAAATATTCTGGTTGATTCGTTGTTTGTGTGCATAACAATTGGATCCTCGAGGAATATTTCCCCGCCAACATGATTTTTAGGGTAAAAAACGAGGAAATGACGTGTTGCATTGTTGAAGCAAATGTAATCACGAATAAAATTTTTTTAAAAAAGCGTTTGGGCGTTTATTCCAGATACACTCATCAATTGCAAATCGAAAATAACAAAAAGGCTACTTGATATATTGCCAGTTGGTTCAGCTAAATCATTAGTAAAGTTTACAAGCATTTTTCAACTGGCACTGAGCCTCGCGACGCTAGATGTTAGTTACAAGAATTTCAAATGGGTTAGCGGTCCATTATTGTGTATATTAAAATGGTTTTTATATTTCGGATTAGGTTTTCTACACATTTTCGACATATTAAATATTTTTAATTTAGACTATTAAATATTTGGTTAAAAACAAATTAAGAAACTTTCAATAATTTACGTTTTGAGGTTATACATTTTATTCAGCGCTATAACAGCGTGCTGAGAAAACAAAATATTTGCATTGCAATAATGATCGAGATGTAAGATGTAAGCAAATCCGACTTGCAATTTGCGAATTGCTAAATATTTAGCTGTTCTACGGTTTTTTTTTGTCATAAACTTCATCAATAAATAATTGGAATAACATTTAAATGAATCAAACAAATTTGTCAAGAAAATTCGATTTATGAAAAAGGAAATACCCTTGAAATTTAATAGAGTTTCGTTTCAAAATTGAATTTGAAAAATTTCTAATGAATCGTTCTGGATTTTTAAATTTGCTAAGAAAATGGAATTATGACAATTGTGAAATATAACTTATGTTATTTGATTGATTGATTGATTGCGATGTACGATCAAGCATTAAGCAAGTCTCCCGTATTATAAAATGCGAATACCACACTACTATACCCATGTTCACAACACGACACCATTCTTCATGAAGCCAAACCCCGTAAAGAAAGGCAACCACATAAGTCTAATTAGTTGTGATATCCGCCCCTGGCCAGGCCGCCGTCGTACACCTTTTTACATATAACAAGATCGAGGGATGATGGGAAAGGAATGTTAGCAACAAAGACTCAACCCGGTTCCAGACACCTAAGTAGTTGGATAGTTAGTAAATTTGTTAGTAATATACTTTTAGTAATTTATTTAGCACAAGACAAAAATACAATTTAAAGTTCATATACTGCTCCAACCTGTAAGAAGACACAATGACAACACAAATTTCCTGGTACCGCAAACTCTTTTTTTTTCTGAAAAGCTGTAAACAACTATTATTATTTCCCTCCACCATTTTTTCCATCGGCGGTTGTGAGAGGGGGGCGAGATTTCGTTCCATCATCATGTTCCCATGCGGTCACCCAAAATTTGTACTAACTGTAGGTAGTGTTGCTTGACGTTATTGTTGAAATCGTTGCGTCTCTGCTGTCCCTGCTACTCGCCCCCCCTATGTGAAATATAACTTATGTTATGCGACTAAAATATTCTTATGCCATTTGGTTTACTTCAAGATGTTTTAACGTTATAATTGTCAATAAAAACCCTGATGAATCCAGCTGATTGTACGAATCGAACAAATTCCAAATTTGATACTGTTGCGGTAAGTAAATAAATCACACAAAAACAATCCTTCTTTTTGTTGCTGTTAAAGTCAGTCTATACTTATTCCTTATTATTTTAAATAATCCTTTTTCAAAACTGGATATAATCTTAAAACGTGGATCATCCGTAAAAAAAAAAAAGTTTACAAACATATATCCGAAAAATATTAAAAATAACAACTGATCTCATTTATTTAATTAAATTTTATATGTTTTTCTGTTATCTTAAACATTTTTTTCTTCTTCTTATTAAGTAATTACATATATTCTTATACACACCCCACAAACAACGATTATTGTTAGGTTTTATACGTATGCTATTTCCATCCAATAAGAAACTATAATAAAGTCGTCCCTGGACATAACGAACTATAAAATCAAGACCGAAGAGATCAAATGATCATTCCTTAATTTTTATTTATTTTTTAAGACATTTTTCTTGTGCTTTTCTTTTTTAATGTTTGACTTTATCATCGTATATCTTTACCGCGTCATTAGAATGTATTTTTTTGTGTTCATTCGTTCGTTCGAAGTATGTAAGAAGAAAATTTTTAATTCCTTGTTTGATCGTTATTATATTAAGATGATGACGGTAATAATAGTAATAATGACGATCACCATCACCATCACCATTATTATTATTATTATTTTTTTTTTTTTACATTAATACTCAATGAAACGACATTTAGTTTTTTTTTGTACTCTTTAAAGACGCGGCTGCAAGTATGTATTTATCTTCTACTTCTTCCCATTTTGTGTTTGTAAACTTTTTCGATCAGAACTCTATGTAGAAAAAATATATGTATTCGTTGTTTAGTTTGTAATATCGGCGTATGATCAAAAGGATAAAATAATAATAAAATTAAGAATAAAACACAAAGAAATAGATTTTATTTAGTAAAAAATACTAAGCGTATACATATATATATATTCGAAATATACGACACGAAAAACGGGTGAAGAATGAATTAATACAAGAAAAGAAAATGAGATAAGGAAACAAGTTTTTCTTTGTAACTGAATGCTTATTTATACTCCTCTTATAAATGATTTAAATGTAATATCGTTTTGCTGATTCTGCTATCAATCGGTAGATGGCATTTGAGTTCCCAGAGATAATTATCTCACATCCAGTCGACCCTAATTTGAATAAAATTCATAAATTATAAGCGATAAAACTAACATAAATAAATAACAAATCATATTTAATTTTTCATGTCTCATTTCATATTGCAGCCTTCAGTTAATTTACGTTAGAGTTTATATCAAGACAAAACAAAATTTTTTATATGCCCGCAATGACAATGAATTTAATTGATTCTGATAATCACTTGAAGACAAACGACAATACAAAAAATTGATTTTCTTATCTTTTGATGCGTTTTGTTTTTATGAATATGTTTATATTCAAATACATTTTGTACTATGTATACATATTTCTGGAGGAATACATTAATTTTACAAATGCCATGCTTTTTTAGTTTTTTTCCAGTAGCAAAAGAATCATATACGTTTATGTTAATTTAAACTGAACATTTTGGTATATAGTAAAATTCAATTTATGACAATTTAATAAAAATAAGTTCACATGTTCAGATTCCATCACAACCAAGCGGCAGTTGTTAAATTACTCAAATTCTTTTGGCCACCCAATTTATCGATTCAAATATTGTATGTGTAGCGTTAGTTTCATAACAATTATTAATTGGGTTGTGTTTCGTATAAACATATCGAGTATTACCACTACAAATCTACTCATTATTTTCCTACCCGTTCTAACCGCATATAATAAACAATTAAAAATTCTAAAAAGGCACAAAACATGTATGTTTTAATATTAATTAAATTTAATTAATTAATTAATAATTCAATTAATATAGAACGTTTGTTTTATATAGATATGGAGTATATGTACATATTCAAAATTGGGGGCGAGAGATTGCGGTGTTTATAGTTTTTATTTATTGATTTTAAAACTTATTGTTGTCTGATGATATAAACAGAGGTTGGTATATTCGTATACTATATATGTATATATGTATGTACAATATATAAAATGGAGAAACTATATTACAAATCGGCTTTCAAGTTTGCCGCCAAATGTAAATTCACATAAACCAAAACATGACTTTGTGTATAACATTCATTAGTCACCACCATCTTTTTTTTTTTACTCAAAAGTCAATATAACTAATAATCCATTCAACTAAATTCAAACTAAAAATTAATCAATGGAATCATACAAATATGACTAATGATCATTTCATCGATCGGACACTAAAAAAAAAAAAACAAAAAATAAATCAATCTAACCTGTGATCATAAATTACCGTGAATCAAACAAAATCTTTCATTCATAAAATATAAATTCAACAATAAGCGGCAAACTCGTCATCGCACACACAAATAAAAACTACTTTACTTTGGTTGTTTGATTAATTAGAAAAGGAAATTCAATTTTTGATTGTGTATACGAGCTTGATAAAAATTGTATTATTTGATTGTGATCAAACATTCATTTAATTATTATAATTTTTTTTTATTTTTTTTTTGGAATTGTCTTTGGACATCCAAATTTAAGACAAATAACCATTACAATTTGTATTCATATAGAAATTTGTTTGTTTGTGGGATGATATCGGTAATTTCCGGTATCGAGTTTATACACAACAGGTTTATCGAATTTTTATGTTGTCGATTCCAATTAAGTAAATTTAATTAATTATAGGTATGTTGTTTGAAATAGATGACCAGTATCGCATTTACGTTTACGTGGGGTGCGAACATCAGACAATGATGATTGGAGAAAGGATATAGGTTAAATTTGATGAATACTTCGAATTCTATGTACATAAATCGTTTTTCAAAAACTGACTTAAATGTGTGCGTTTCATGCTATGTATAATGCGCGCACCGGAAATAGCTTAAAATATTTTTGCAATAAAAAAGAAAGATTTAATTTTAAAATATTCCTCAAAAGGGAGATTGCGATTCTTATTCTAAAATTAAATCTAAAAAATAATTATTCCAAAAATTCAACAACTAATTTCATTTTATTAAGTTCCAAATCTTGATAGTAATATTGAGGAGTTACTTCATTGCGGAGTTATTTCCTGGAAATTTTTAAAAATATTTCCAATAGGATTAATTAATTAAAATTGTTTTGAATGGAAATGGGTATAAGTTGAAGGGAGTGACGAATGTTAGACTTCCGCAAGGAAGTAAAATATCGCCAGCTCTTTTCAACCTATGTATGCAATTTGCAGATGGTTTTGTTATAATAGGTAAAGGAAGAAGTATTGATGCGGCGGCTCAAAATGCGCAAAAAGATTTTGCGATTTTATTTTTGTATTTTAACGTCTCGATTTTGGTGGGATTGTTCCGATTTCAAGAGATTTTTTTTAAATAAATAAATAGCTTCGTTCGGAACCCAAGGGTCGACCCATCGTTCGGGTTGTTTGCAGCTAACGGCTCTACAGTAAACGCTTACGGAACCAAAATTTTAAAGCTTGACATCGGACTGCGCCGCGAATTCTCCTGGGAGTTTATCATTGCTGACGTGTCGATGCCTATTATCGGCGCAGATTTTTTGAGGAACACCGGTTTGCTCGTGGATATACAAAGACAAAGGCTTATAGATCCGTTAACCTCTTTGTGTTCACACGGTGCGCTGTCCTCCATCGATGTTTCTGCTGTATCAAGGATCGACAGGTCAGTGATGGACCCAGGAGTGTTCGACGTTATTTCAAAATTTCCGACAATAATTTACGGCAACATCAACATCGACAATATAAAACATAACGTGACTCACAAGCTAGAGACGAACGGACCACCGATTGCGTGCAAACCACGACGACTGGCACCAGACAAATTCATCATCGCAAAGACAGAATTCGAAAACATGATGAAACGCGGGATTTGCAGACCTAGTAGCAGCCCTTGGTCGAGTCCCTTACATTTGGTGTTAAAAAAGGATGGAGAGTGGAGACCATGTGGAGATTTCCGAGCACTTAATCGGATCACGATTCCGGACCGGTACCCAATTACACATCTCCAAGATTTTACACAACGACTCGAGGGCTGCTCTATTTTCTCAACGATAGACCTTGTCCAGGCCTACCACCAAATTCCCATCGAACTGACGGACATTCCAAAAACAGCAATTTCGACGCCTTTTGGACTTTTTGAATTTTGTAAAATGACATTCGGTCTTCGCAATGCAGCACAGTCGTTCCAACGTCTTATGCACTCAGTCCTACGAGGACTTGACTTCGCTTTTGTGTATTTGGATGACGTGCTCATTGCCTCTAAAAATTACGACGAACATCTTGGACACGTTAAAATTATCTTCTCTAAATTAGAAGAACACGGACTTGTTAACCTCGACAAATGCACTTTTGCAAAACATGAAATTACATTTTTAGGACACTTGGTAACTGGACAAGGTATCTTACCATCGCATGAACGTGTTCAAGTCATCAAAAATTTCGAACGACCACTGACCGTAAAACAACTTAAACGCTTTTTAGGCATGATTAACTTTTATCGTCGCTTCATTCCTGGTGCTGCTGCCGACCAGGCATTACTGAACGACTACCTAAAAGGTTACACAAAGAACAGTCGCGTTCCAATACAGTGGTCGACAGCAGCTATAGAAGCGTTCGATAACTGCAAAAATAAACTTACGGACGCTACCTTACTGATTCATCCTTCATCATCAGCACCTCTGGCCATCATGGTCGACGCTTCCGATACGGCGCTAGGAGCAGTGGTTCAGCGGTGCATTTCAGATACTTGGCAACCACTCGGGTTTTTTTCAGTACGTCTCAATGATACGCAAAAAAGATACAGTGCTTATGATCGTGAACTTCTCGCGGCTTACTCGGGCGTCAAACACTTTTGCCACCTCCTCGAAGGTCGTACGTTCACGCTGTACACCGATCATAAACCATTGATCTACGCTTTTAATCAGAATCCGGAAAAGGCATCTCCTCGTCAATTTAGACACTTAGATTTCATTGGTCAATTTACGACCGATATCCAGCACATCTCAGGCATGGATAATGTCGTCGCAGATACTCTCTCACGTATTAATCAAATTTCTATTCCCGAAAGTATTGATTATGCGGTCATCGCAGATGCTCAGACCAATGACGAAGAACTTCAAGAAATCTTAAGGAGTAACTCTGCTCTCAAATTCGAGAAATTTGCGGTTGCGTTCAATTCAACAAAAACCTTAATTCATTGCGATATATCAACTACTACACCTAGGCCATTCATTCCGCTAAATTTTCGGAAAAAGTTTTCGAAGCGTTTCATAACCTTTCTCATCCTGGCGTCAAAGCTTCCATTAAACTTTTGACGCAGAATGTCATTTGGCCATCGATTAATAAAGACGTCCAGAAAATGGCTCAAAACTGTGTAGCTTGCCAAAAGGCTAAAGTCTCTCGACACACTAAATTTCCACTGAGTACGTATAAATTAACCTCAACGCTTTTCAAATATTCACCTCGACATCATTGGTCCGTTACCGGTTTCTGATAATCAGCGGTATTGCGTCACATTGATTGATAGATACACCCGCTGGCCCGAGGCGGTTCCAGTTCCGGATATAACTGCTGCTACCGTCGCTTTCTCTGTCTACTCTCATTGGATAGCTCGCTTTGGTGTGCCAGAGTCCATTGTCGCGGACCAAGGCACGTAATTCGAATCACAACTTTTTCACGAACTGGCTAATTTACTAGGTTTTGAACGGAGGAGAACAACTAGTTACAATCCAAAATGTAATGGCATGATCGAGCGTTGGCACCGTGTAATTAAGTCTGCCATTATGTGCTACAATCGAACAGATTGGACTAATGTTCTCCCTGCAATCTTACTTGGACTACGAACAACGTACAGTGACGAACTGAAATCTACGCCAGCTGAGCTTGTTTTCGGACATACGACGCGAGTTCCAGGAGCTTTTTTGGAAACTACGAATGATCAAATTTTACAGTCAGACTTTGTAACGAACATCAAACGACACTTCGACGAAATTCGACCTGTACCGGCTTCGCGATATGCTACGGACAAAATTTTTATTAGTAAAGATCTGCTTACTTGCTCGCACGTTTTCTTACGAACTGACGCAGTACGCAGATCACTGCAACCACCATATACAGGACCGTTTTTGGTTATCGATCGTACATCAAAATTTTACACTTTAGATTTGAATGGAAGACATGTCAAAATTTCCATCGACCGACTTAAACCGTGTTACAGGGACAACCAAGACACGCAGACTACACAAACTGGAACACCTGTACCGACTCACGAAACACAACTTCCAATTTCGGCTGACGTATCTAAATTACCTACTGTAGAGTCAAAAGTTTGCAAGCAGGTTCGCTTCGATCTTTCGCCGAAATCTGCGACTAAAACTACGAGGTCAGGTCGTGTGTCCAGGACTCCCATGCGCTTCGAGTGAAGTACGATAGATCTGCGATCTCTCTGGGAGGGGAGTATTTGTGGCGTCGATCGAAAGTAAAATTGTCAAATTATAAAAATGCACCTTTAAGAATAATTAAGTACAAAATATTCGCACCATGTTTAGATTCCTAAGAAACGTAGCAAGCAACAAAAAAGGGTTTTTGTTTTTTGAAAAAAAGAGAAGCCAGAAAAAAAACAATAACATTACTTACGACTTGAGTTTCTTGGTGCAAATTGTATCTCCTCTCTGTTTTAGTAAACCAAATAAAAATAAAAGTTTAAAAGCTAAAGTACTTGTATTACTATAAAAAGCAATAAAAAATATATGTGTTATTAATCAAAAAACACACTAACGAATAGCGAAAGCGGGCTTCGCCTAATTGTGCTCGATAGGGAGTTGCCATCCCCGAGCCGCTAGAGGGCTTCGCATAAGTGTGCACGCTAGGGAGTTGCCATCCCAGAACCACCAAAGCCTCAACCCTTTGAGCGAACTAGTCGGCAATTCGTCTATTTTTCCTCATCTCTTTTTCTACAAATAATTTTCAACTATTTTTCAGCGAGGTAGGTACATTTTTCATTCGTATTTTCATATAATTCATAAAATGGCGGAAAAATCAATTTAAATTGTGCTTGTATGCGAGAATATTATAAGGAGAAAACCTTGTCTTACGAATTTTAGACTTTTAGAGTAAATATTTTGTAATTGTTACAGTTGGTTTAAAATAAAAAATTTATTTTCGATATTTAAAACATGATCCGGGCTTTACGTGATACATACTATATGGGATTATTGCTCTCTCTCTTTCTCCTAGATGTTTAATACAGCATGTAGTTCTGCTAGAAAGACGGTAGCATTGGTACGCAAGGTACTTCGAGAGGGCTGCCTCACTCCCGTGTATTCCTACCCATGCCCCGTCTAACCCAAATCTAAGGTGGAACAGCATATGTCGATGGATGAATAGGTTGATACGTTAATCAGTCCAAAGTATGCGGACTCCGGATACCAGGCACTCTCCAGTTTTAGTTAACCTTCCTGAAGTAAAGCTGGGTGACGATGCTACCGTCTTTCTAGCAGAATTACATGCTATAGTAAACATCTAGGAGGTAGAGCAATGAGCCCAGATAGTACGTATCGTGAGCCTAAATATTGAATGGTCTAAGGGCAAAAGATCTTTTAAGTCGCCATTGAGGTGGCTAAATGCTCACATGGCCCTTCAGCAATAATAATAATAATTACAGTTCAGTGCTTTAGTTAATATACGTTTTGGTTTTTGGAGACCGCAGGGAACCTACTTAGTAGTACACTTATATTATTAGCTGATCTAAATCAAAACTAAATGGTTAAATGTTGAAATTAAAATTATGTATGAATCATAATATAAACTAGTTTAAATTTACAATTTACTATGGATGCCATCTAGTAATGTGTAAACAGAGCTTGCTGATAATTTGACGTTTAAGGTTGTTAGTGAAAAACACTTTCCATTACTATAAACATGTTTTGGAGATATTCCTCTTTAAATAACGTCAATTTTGAATAAGATTTTAATTATAAGGGCAACATCTAATTACATGACATCTAAATAATCTTTCGTCGAATTTGAGGCAAGTGTCAGTTTATCAGTAGCATCATTTTCAATTTTTTTCTCGAGAGATTAAATGTAAAGAAAGTGAAACTATCGAAAATGAAATGAAGATCGATAGACCCATCAAAAGTGTGCCAATCCAATCGTCAATATTTCACTTATTTTAGTTTTACTCTCAATTATCCTTTTCTTCTTCTTACCCGTTAAACAGTGAAATGATTTTTTGTTTTTATTATGTGATAATTTATTATTCACTATAACTACTTACATTGTACTTGACATAAGATGTAAGCTAGCTTGCTGTAAACCCGTAATCGTGCAGAATCTGTAATATTACCGCTGTGCTGATTGTGTGTATACAACTATAAATATAGGTAGTGAACCAGGAGACAATTTGTTATATTAAGTGGTTTTGCGAATGAAACATCTCACTGAAATTTACTGTCCTTAAGGTGTTCATTATAATAAAATTAAAAAACCAATCCATATCCAGGTCGTACTAAACCTATCCTAAACTTTTTGATGCTATTTTTTTTTTATTTTGTAAGATCCATATTCTGGATCTTTCTGTAAAGTTCATTTCAATACCACTTAGTGGAGTTGAGAGTACCGGACAACGTAATGATGTTATCAGACCAGCTATTCAGTTCAAATCTTTCAAAATTGATATCAGTGATAAACATAAAATGTCTTCAAATAAACTCACCAATTATTTATACTCATTTCCATTTTACCCTGCAAGCATGTACATTATACATATATGTATATATATATATAGTATACACTTACTCGTATAAATCCGTCCATATCAATTAAAATTATTTTGAAATCACGATTTTTCCATATTTCTTTCGTATATCGCGTTCTCTGGTTTAACTTTTCCCGCAACAGAACGAGCAACCAAATAAATTTAACAATTTTGGCGTTATTTTCCGCTAAATATATTTTCAAATTATTAACAAATAAAATATAAAAAGAAAAAAAATCCTAAAAAAGGACAAGACAATTGAATTATTATTTCAAATAAAAATCTCGTTAAGAAACGGCACAGAAAAAGCACAACAGAAAAAAAAATTACACAGCATCATGAACGTGACTTAAGTTTTTTATTTCGGTTTTAGGTTTATTCTTATAATTTTCTTAAGATTTCTGCTTCTTCTTTTATTTCACTGAGCTCTGCTGCTACCACTTTACTAGAATGGAGGCGCCCATGATTGTTTTTGTGTATTATTATTATTTTTTTTTTTTTTTGAGAAAATTGGATGAAAATTTATCTCAAAAATGGTTGTCGCTTGTTGTTTTTTTTTGTTTTAATTTTTATTTTTTTTTATTTGTTGTCGCAATTTTAATCTTAAAATAAAATCTTCGAAATAAAAATTGCATAAATTTATTATGATTTTGTCAGTTTATAATATAGTAAGAAACTGCAATTAATCTTGAATTGATGGCGCTTTAATGTTCAATATTCGAGTTGAATTTTATAAATATACCCTCAGGAATCACCTCATTACTCTGTTTTAGTTGTATAGTCTCATGTACATACATACCATACTTTCTAATAAAGCACATAACTCGACCGAATTTGAATTGCCAAGCAATTTACAACTATTACCTTTCAAACGATTTAGAACTAGCAATTGTTCATATACCAATCGTGGTAATTGATGTGCGGTATTTACTGTATATTTCATGAAAAATTGAAAATAATAAAAATATATAAATTAAATCAGCCAACAGCAAAAAAAAAAACATAAACAAAAACATCAAGAATAACAAAATATCTTATTTTTTGCTTTTCTTCATCTGCAAAACACAAAAGACTACTGTCGAATGCAAATTCAATCCAATTAACTTGCATTTGCGTTTTTTTTTTTTCGATGTTCTGTAGTTTTTATAATAATGACGTGATTTTGAAATTTTTTTTTTTTATTTTTATTTGTTGTCTATTTTAGATTTGGAATATGACAATCGTAGAGAAAACAGCAGCAAATGTTAGTATGGAGAACATGTAGAACTATAAGCTGTATAAAAGTTATCCATAATGATAATGAAACGTTGACGACGATGATCATCGTCATTATAATCAATTGTCGTGTTCAATCTTCATTAGGTAAAATTACAAAAAATAACTTAACTTCATTAACGATAATTTGGTGTTTTTTTTGGGTTGAGTTGAGCTAGATAACAACTAAAAAAACAACAAAATTCTATTTAACTATAGTATACTGACAACTATCGCAACTGTTATGTATACAGTTTCTCTGTTGTTATATTACTATTATTTTTTTGTTTGTTCCATTATTAAATGTTAGTTTTGTTCAACTTGAAAATGACATGATCACATGGAATTTTTACACCCCCGTTGTGTTGTTTGTTTTAGGAACCTAGACGTTATTACATTATATATACTCGCACTAATAACAGAAACATTTAAGTAACTTTTTTGACTGTACTCGTTTAGAACAACATTATGACATATGGAATTAATTCAACGGTTTTTAAATATTGTTATGTAGAAACCCGAATAGAATATTAACACCTCAAAATTAATAAATTCATGCATCAGAAAAGCAAATTAATCCGTACAATAAATCAAAACTGTTTCTTTCGGTGTAAAATGTTTATAACTAAAAAAATATAAAATTGTAAATATTTCTTGTCTGATTGATTTAACCCACGCACGCAACTTAACATGTACACATTTAGTCTGGATAAAATTTCACTCAATTTTTAACAAATTAACCTCATTAATATTATTTTCTTTACAACAAAATTCGAATGAAGCAAATATCATTAATAATTAACACATACTCGTGTGTATACTTATGTGTATATGCATATATGCGAGATAATCTTATTTAAGTGGGCCCACTTGAGATTTACTAATTATTCATTGAACTTTTACAACAACCTTATAGATAGTCTTTTATGATTCATATAACCTCAATATATTTTAATCATTCAACACTTTAAACGTTTTCTCCTTCGAGAATACATCAAAATTCAAAACACATCTTTCGGAAAATTATTTTACACATATTTGTGTCTAAATTTTGACATTTTCAAGTGGCTTATGGTTGTTTTCGATCAGCATTTATTATGATACAATAGTCTTCTAGTTGTTTAGCATTTTTTTTTTCATCAAAATTACATAAAACAAAAATAAAAGGCGAGATGAGAAATGTAGGAAATACAAATACACATTCTTAAGTGTTTGATATTCGATATGTTGATGTGATGAATTTTTTTTTTTTTTGTATTTTCATGTAAACAAGACACTTTTGATTTTGATTTTGCAATTGATATTTATTCGCTAAGGCTGGCCAAATTTGGTTTGTTTGTTCTTAGTATCTCATTCTAGGAATTATAAATAAAAACAATTCTACGTATATAGTCGAGCTTCCCAAGTGGCAAGTTTACCACCTGAAAAGGCCTGCTTATCTTTTGTTAGTTACTGTTTTTTATTGAAAAATAAAATGAGAAAATTAAATAAAAAATTAAATTTAAAATGGCATGTTCAATATGGCCGAATTAAATTAAAACAAAACTTATTTATTTTTTAAATTTGTTGATGTTAATTCAGCTACCCCAATTTTTTAAGGTAAGACTTACACCAGTCAAACGGTAATGTATTGCAAACCAAGCAAGCGAGCATCTGTAAAAACAAAACATGATTAATTTTATTACAGACTTTTTAAAATCATTGTAAATGACGATTGGCCTGGGACAAAACTATGTCGCTTAAAAGAAACAAGTTTCTTTGTATGAAAAATCAAATGACTTTTCTTCAAACGAAACATTGAAAACTTAACGGTACCGTTTTAAATGTAACCACTGTACCAATTTGAAAAGTTCTGCTTAAACTCTATAAATACCAGCAAAAATGTTACAAGCTTCACGAAAGACAACATTCTCGGAGGGTAACCGTATTTAATCCAGTTTTGTAATGAACGAAACATTACTCGATTTGATATGTGATTCGATATCTAGAACGTAATTATTTACAGACTCAAATTAGAATTGCTACTTAATGCATATATCATAAGAAGTATAATTAGTGCTGTTTGGAGACAATTTATACTTCTTCTGAGCATTACTTTTGCGATTTTTTAACCTTTTATAAAGCTTTAGCCAGCTAAAATTACAGGACCAACAATGGGAATATCATTCTCAAAAAAACTTCAATTTTTTATGGAAAATGAAATATACTCATAGGACCACCCATAGACAGTATTTTCGATTCCAAAATGTTTTAACTATATTGGGGACTAACAGGTTGGCATAGAATATAAACAACGCAAGACTATTGAATGTAAGTAATAGATGACTCGAACAATAACTACATAGATGTGTATTTATTTGAAACAGCAACCACAATTCCACCGGGCACATCGTATATCCCGTTAAAAAAATACCCATCTATTCGGTGAACCTTATAAGAAGATGGAATGTCTTCCTCATCTTGATAATTTGCAGTTACTCACCTTTCAGTAATACAAATTAAGTCATACTTTTCTTCAAAGACTATTACTGCGGTACTTGCAGGAATAGAATAATTCGTATAATGATCCGATGTGTTAGAAGAATTGATTTGGTTACAAACTGTTTCAGCTGATTTGGAAATGTCGCTTCAATCTGGTTTTTTGACAGCTTTGAATTATTTACAAATGGGATGAATTATTACTCTTGCGGCCACATATTGTGTGTTATTCAATTTGTTGAAATGCTCCTCACTGATATCAATTTTGAAAGATATGAACTGAATAGCTGGTCTGATAACATCATTAGGTTGTCTGGTACTCTAAACTCCACTAAGTGGTATTGAAATGAACTTTACAGAGAGATCCAGAATATGGATCTTACAAAATCAAAAAAAAATAGCACCAAAAAGTTTAGGATAGGTTTAGCACGACCTTTTAATCTCCTGTAATTTTAATGATCGTAGTTATATGGATTGGTTTTTTAATTTTATTACAATGAACACCTTAAGGACAATAAATTTCAGTGAGATGTTTCATTCGCAAAACCACTTAATATAACAAATTGTCTCCTGGTTCACTACCTATATATATATATATATAGTTGTATACACACAATCAGCACAGCGGTAATATTACAGATTCTGCACGATTACGGGTTTACAGCAAGCTAGCTTACATCTTATGTTAAGTAAAATGTAAGTAGTTATAGTGAATAATAAATTATCACATAATAAAAACAAAAAATCATTTCACTGTTTAACGGGTAAGAAGAAGCAAAGGATAATTGAGAGTAAAACTAAAATAAGTGAAATATTGACGATTGGATTGGCACACTTTTGATGGGTCTATCGATCTTCATTTCATTTTCGATAGTTTCACTTTCTTTACATTTAATCTCTCGAGAAAAAAATTGAAAATGATGCTACTGATAAACTGACCCTTGCCTCAAATTTGACGAAAGAATATTTAGCTGTCATGTAATTAGATGTTGTCCTTATAATTAAAATCTTATTCAAAATTGACGTTATTTAAATAGGAATATCTCCAAAACATGTTTATAGTAATGGAAAGTGTTTTTCACTAACAACCTTAAACGTCAAATTATCAGCAAGCTCTGTTTACACATTACTAGATGGCATCCATAGTAAATTGTAAATTTAAACAAGTTTATAATATAATTTTAATTTCAAATTTTAACCATTTAGTTTTGATTTAGATCAGCTAATAATATAAGTGTACTACTAAGTAGGTTCCCTGCGGTCTCCAAAGACCAAAACGTATATTAACTAAAGCACTGAACTGTAATTATTATTATTATTGCTGAAGGGCCATGTGAGCATTTAGCCACCTCAATGGCGACTTAAAAGATATTTTGCCCTTAGACCATTCAATATTTAGGCTCACGATACGTACTATCTGGGCTCATTGCTCTACCTCCTAGATGTTTACTATAGCATGATAACTCGGTAAGCTTCTTTGCCAAATGTGAATTGGACTCTCATCTTTCAAAAAGTAGATGTAACAGTTTGTGATTTTAAAAAATTCATAAATTTTACTCTTAAATTTAATCATTAGAGACCGTTGCGGCAGATACAAGCGATGCCAAATAGAGAGTAAAAAATTGCAAAATGTGTTACATTAACATTATATTTCGATAGGGCCGATTCCGAATATCATGTACAACATGCACTTTCACTGACAGTCTACTTCTCAAACAGAACAGTACAGCAGTCTGTAAATCTAGTCTTTAACCTTACCCTGTAAACCAGTGCTTAGCTAATTCAGTACCCTTTAAACTAAATATTCATTTACAATTATAATTGGTAGGCAATTATAGTTCTACGTCTCTCCAGACACCAAAGATTTGTTGTAATTATACTTCTAAACTTTTACTTTGTATTTTATATATAAATATGTATTCATTTTGGTACATGACATTTGGGATTAATGGGTGAGTCAAAGGAAATAAAAAATATTTTGTCAGCAGCAGTACTATGCTCGCCGCATGATTAAAGGAAAGTCTTGGCCGAACAAGCCAAAGATCGTTAAATATTTATTTGTCATTTTTTAGATTTTATGATATAAATAAATAAAATAATGGGCCCGATTTAGTGTAAAAATATTCTGCAATTATTTCTAAGAAGTTCGATGTTTTTTAAAATTTCCACATAACTTTTACATTATAAATCAAGCCCATTATAAAGTATAGTTTCCAGATCATTGTACTTTATAAATTACCTATTTATACAACCAGTTAATGGCCCATTTTCTTTAACAAATGGGCAGAGCCTTCAAGAGTTCAGATCCGTAATCATTCATCATAATATTTTAGCGGCTTTTTTTGTGATAGGAATCCATAGTAAAAATGGTGTAATTTAGTAAATTTTTCAATGAAATAACAGTAACCTCATAAAAATTGTATCTAAAAATTGTCTGCATGCAACTGAGAATGATTAACGCAATCAAGCTTCAGAAAAATCTAGTAGTACTATTAGTAAATGAATTATATTAGTATTGGGAATAATGGAAGCCACCTTCCACAAATTAGGAAAAACTGATTTCGTAAAAAACTGGTTAATGACGAATGTGTTGTTAGGCAGAAGCAAGTCAATAAATATTTTAATACTTTGACGTTTACCACATGATCGCATCAAATTCGACTTAACTACACAAATTGTATTTAATGCCATTAATTCATCAACAAAATCAAACACAAAAGCACAGATGTTAGAACTAATTAAATCAAAGTCGGGTAAATGCAAAACACCTAAAGATTCACTAAATTTGAAAAGTAGAAAAGACAATCAGTTGACTTACACGAAATACCAAGTTTTTTAAATTGTTTCACGTTGTTTTCTGCTCCCCCTATTAAATAAATTTTTAGCTTTGATTGAAGCATTTGTTGGCTTTATTTCTAAAATATTTAAATGATTCCAAATCAAGCTATAATCCAAACCTTTTATGTTTGTTGTTAGTCAAATTCTACGTTGCATTAAATCCAAAATACAATATATGCATTTAACCACAAAGTAGTGGGACATTTATTTATATTGTTACGTTTTTGCCTTGTCACTCAAGGTTCGTATCACTGGATTGTGAATAATACAAAATCAATTTAATTTATCTCCAACGAATTTATTTATTTCACAAAATTTATTACAACACAGTTTATCAATAAAAATTCACAAAATCACTTTATATAAATTATTCTCAAATTTTACTGTTCACTTATAATTTTTATTTCGCACTACAACACTTTTTAAATCACTTTTTAATTACTTTTTAATCTTCACACTGTCGCTTACCAAATATTACTAATAATCTTACAAGTTTGCTCTATCGCGTTCCAAATTCGAATAATCCAATTCGATCTTGTTCGCCTTTTTATATACACAAACCAAGCTTCTCGAAAGTTCACGACTCTTCCAGTTAGAATAGCGTAGAAACATTACGTAACAATTTTTATCATGGAAAATTCCATTTAGTACAGTAAAACATTGAGCTATTAGTTTTACTTATTCTATTACATACTAGGTGTCACCGTCACACTACCCCTCACCTAAGCCTGTTCGTCCCGAACAGGACCGAAATTACCTGCTCTGTAGAGGGCCAGCCTCTCTAAATGTACTGCCATTGGTTTACCTCCTTGTCCTTTTCTTGTCCTGTAGGGTGCCGTCCATATAGGCTGCACTTTCGACGACGAATCCTTCTTCCACTGTAGAACGCGGTTCCGTTTCAGCCGCTTTTCTCCAAATCTTCCGCCGTTGGCTTGTTTGTCATAACGATCCCTCATCCAGCCATCGAACACTAGCACTCCTCTTCGCGCAACTCGGCCCTGTTCATCCAATATCTGTTTAACCTGGTGTTCATTCGTTTCCTCAACAATTGTTTCAGATTTCGATGGCAGCTCCTCGCAATGACTGATTGTTACTCGCCTTACTGTCGCATCCGTATCGTTAAATTTAAGTTTCAGCTTGATGTTATCGCTACTCAATATTCCTCGTCCAAAATCCAACACAAAGCCATTCATCCTCATGAAGTCCGTTCCCAAAATAACCTCATCCACAATGTCTGCGACCAGAACTTCGTGTGGGTAAAGAGTTTCGCCGATCCTTATGCTCACGATCTTTTTCCCTTGAATCACTGCACTCTCCCCATTTGCCATTCTAAATTGTAACCCATCAACCAGTTGCACTGCTCCTACGATCAAATCTTTCCGAACAATTGTGTGGGTTGCTCCGGTATCCAGCGTAATAATACACCTCCTCCCATCAACACCGCCCCTAACTGTGACGCTGCTTCCGCCTCGTGCTTCACTCGTAACCAGGATGAATGTTATGGGGCAACCAGACGGCGAAGCCCGCTTCGGTTCCTTCAAACTGACTTCTAACCTTTGAACTTTACCGACTGTTGACATCCGCTCATCCGATTCCTGCTCTCCTCTTCGTGCTCTTTCCACAGAAGATGGTGATCCGTACCGCTTTCCTCTTGCTTCCTAACAATCTCGCGACATGTGGCCAATCCTGTTACATACCCAACATCATCGCTCGCTGCTTCTAGACCTTTGTCCCGACCGTTCGGCGTTTGTCCGCATAAAAGGTGGCGATCTCATCTTTCTCTGTATAACAACTCCGACAGTCCATTGAGTTGTGACCCAACTTGTCACATTTCCAATACCTAAGCCTGCCTCTTCCGACTTTCGGTACCATTCGCTCCATGCTGCCGTTCGTGTCTGAATTCATTTGGTGCCTAAATAATGACGGTCTGGTGAAGTTCTGCACAGCCTCGATCGTTAACGCAAACGCAATGGTTTCCGCGAACGTTGCTTTAGGTGACAACATCACCGCCTTGCGTGTCTCTGGATCTCGAATGCTGTCAATGAATGCGTCAATTTTTAGCCTTTCCATATAATCGGCCGATGTACTGGTATGTGCTAGATGTACTAATAGCTCGATTGCCGATGAAAATTCCTGTAGCGATTCTCCTCCCTTTTGATAGCGGCTTTTCAATTCCATACGATAGATTTCCCGCTTGTGGTCACTGCCGTACTTCCGATCCAGCGCCTTCGTGATTTCGAGATAACTGTTGCGATCCTTTTCTGGAATGGTTTGTAAGGCCTCCGCTGCTTCACCTTTTAGGGTCACTATTAGCGCTGCGACAAGATGTTCATCATTCCAACGGTTTTGATTGGCTGCCGTTTCGAATTGAAATTTGAAAATGCCGAAAGATGTTGTTCCGTCGAATGTTGGTGGCTTTAACTTGATTGATTGGACGGTTTGAAACACTTGTGTCATTGATCCACTTGTCTTGACATCATTTAGTTCTTTCTCGAGACGTTGAACCTCCGCTTGTAATTTTTGGTCAACCTGTTGAATCTCCATTTTAAATTCCGTTTTAGCGTGTTGAATTTCAGTTTCCAATTCCGTCTACAATTTCTCTATTACACCATGAACATTTGTAGACAGTTCTAATATTTTCTCGTCCATTTTCTTTTGACCTTCGGCAATTTCCCCCATCTGACGCTCTATAATTTGGTTTGACTCCTTAATTTCGCCCAACTGTTATTTCATTTCGTGTTTTATTTCTTGGTTAAACTGATTTTGTTGTTTCAACTGTCGCTCATTTTGTTGTTTCATTTCATTTTTAATTTCTCCTAGCTGTCGTTCGTTTTGTTGTTTCATTAGACTCATCTGTCCCGTCATCTGGTTCATAGCAACTATTAACTGCGACAAATCGAAACTTCCAGATGGTGGTTGTGTTGTTTCGGCTGACGGTTGTTTATCTCGTTCTTTCTGCTCTACGGTTTCCGCATCCGTTACTTTCTCTCCAAAATCATGTTGATCTGCGTCTAACCCTTCTTTCTCCATGGCGTCACGTAGTCGCGCTTGTAAAGTTGATTTACTACCATCAGTAGCCAAACCTCGTTTCTCAAGTTCCCTCTTTAATTCTGGAACTTTCAATTCGTTGAGAATCATTTTCTTTATCTTATTATTCACAATCCCACCGCTGTCACCAATTTGTTACGTTTTTGCCTTGTCACTCAAGGTTCGTATCACTGGATTGTGAATAGTACAAAATCAATTTAATTTATCTCCAACGAAATTATTTATTTCACAAAATTTATTACAACACAGTTTATCAATAAAAATTCACAAAATCACTTTATATAAATTATTCTTAAATTTTACTGTTCACTTTAACTTTTTATTTCGCACTACAACACTTTTTAAATCACTTTTTAATTACTTTTTAATCTTCACACTGTCGCTTAACAAATATTACTAATAATCTTACAAGTTTACTCTATCGCTTTCCAAATTCGAATACATAATCCAATTCGATCTTGTTCGCCTTTTTATATACACAAACCAACATTGAGCTATTAGTTTTACTTATTCTATTACACACTAGGTGTCACCGTCACAATATTTCTTTTACCAGGCACACGAATAGTATCTAATCTTAAGATATTTGAATTGAATTTCTGAATTATACCATTCCTATCAAGATAAAAATAAACATTAGAATCTAGACGGTTTGTAACCGGTTTATTTACACATTAAAAGCAACTTGTTAAAGGTAAAACCACCACAGTAAATAGGTTTTACATATTTTGACAAATAAACAAGCAGCGGCCGGTTATAAATAACTAAAACAAGAATTTTACCAAATCGTCCGAGAAGTTCAGACGCCCCAACCTTAACAAATACTCCAGAGAATAACTTTTTGACCTTTAAAGTATTCCGAAAATATATACCAACTTCGTCGTGTATTGTTAGATCAAGACGTCTTACATAGTTTAAAATTGTTAATATGATGGACTTGTTTTAATTTTACTGTTAAGAAGGGTTTCAGTTAAAGCAAGAAAATGAAATTTGTAGAACTCTAATAAAACAGTTAAATGTTTCACTAAATTACGAACATTTAAATGAGTAAATTTTACACATGAAGTTACATTTACCTGCAGATCATAAATTAGAACAGATTTACTAAGGTATAGATTATTATTATTTGTCCACGACTAACGTATAATATACTCATTATACGTGTGTTTCTTCAATTATAATAATATCCATTATTCACTGCTAGTTTATAGTCTCTTGCCATTTTCATTATTATTAAATTGAGACGTCAAAATGTCAATCGCCTATCGGATCGTGTCGGTAAACTTTATCTTCGTGAATAACAGCTATCATTATATGCTCATTGAATAATATACTATTAAACAACGGTTCTATTGACTACTGCAAATGTCCAAAACCTTGCCAAATGAGGCTACGGTGACTAAATATTTTTTAATTAAATTCCCTTATAAAAGCACCGGTAGGCCAAGTATCAAGATGGAGAGCCTCAGTCCGCAATTCTTCCGTAATACCCAATTTATAGCAGACATAAGTCCAATTTGAAACCTTATTCAGGCAAGTTTTATCAATTTTTAAAATGTCATTTTCAACGTTGCCAGTCTCAAGCTTGGAGAGATGAACCAATTGCTTTTACGAGAAGATCAATTTGAAAGTCCTTAGTACCAAAAATCGGTTTGGTGTACTCAATTCAGCAAATGTTATCATATAAATAACAATTTATTTCAGTTTCATCCGCAACAAGGCAAATACTGGAATCTGAATAATCGGCAGTAATACTGTGATAACAAACAACATTATGATTAGCACAACTTGTTTCGGTTGTTTGAATTGACTGAGAATTAATGTTGTGCCTTCCCTTCACATGTTTTACAGTATTATCTATATTTCTTGCAGAATCGATTAAATCTCTTAAAACATTCAAATGTGCCTTGCAAATTCTTTACAATTACCACAAAACCAGAAAATAACGTCAGAACTGCAAATGACGTTAAATGTATTTTTCAGCAAACCAGTCCACTTTGAAATATACCACAAGGAAAAAAACAAACGTCTATAGCGTTCTGAAAATTTTTTTTATTCGCTAAGTTTAAAATACATACCACAAAAATGACGTTAAGATGTCCTTACCACAAATGTCTATAGGTTTGTTAACGCAGGTTTGTAAGTAGGTTCTTTTGCTAAAACTCATTTTAAAAAGGAACTTCAATTAAAAATTAAAAGTTTTTTAGCAGTTTAACTGAAATACCTTTTGTGAATGTGAACCTACCACCCATATTTTGGTTGATTTTTTTATATACTGAAATTTGACTGAATCTCCCTTTCAAAAGAAATTTAAGTGAAAAATCTAAAAGAATACCAGTGAAAAAAGTTTTGACTTGAATATGGTTTGATTGAATGTACTTCTGCTTACTGCTACTATGTAAAAACTATTTTGATGATAACCTATTTTACCCATCCATTTTGATTAGTGTGTAGTATTATATTGTAAATGTATAAAATTCGTTAATTTGAAACAAAGATCAAAACATTGATAGTCAATCGTTTAATTGATGTTAAAACTTTTCCACATTTTCTTTTCGTTTTTTTTTTTTTTTATTTCTAACTAACTAGAAAATAACATTAAAGATAAGAAATCAATTTTAATTTTGTCTATTTTGTATTTTTAGTTCCAGTTTTTCGTTTTTCTACAAAAAAAAAAAAAAACTGTAATGACATATATTAGATAGTTTGGTTGGTTGTTAAACAGATGGATCTAAAAATGTACAACAGATAAAAGTAACTACTTAGTTGTGTTTTGTTTTTTGTTGTAACGTCAAACCCTCAATTTAATCTTTCCAAATTTAAAACTCGTTAATGTGCTGAGTTGTGTAATAATTATTGAGCCACATCTATTGCTACAGAATTGTGATGTGATTTTGTTTATGCATGCATGTTTTAATAGTATGAGTAATTTGATATCTTGTAAACGATTATGTGAAAATTAGAACGGTAATAATAATAATAAAAATTAAGTGAACGTATTTATGAGAATTTTTCCGGGAAATTTGATCTGAAACAATGTTGAATCATAATTTTAAGGTAGAATATATTACAAACATGTGTATAAATACGAATAAATCCCCTCTTTGTTTACATCATCATCATAATAATCATCATGAATTTATGATTTCCACAATCAGCCAACAACCTCATAATAGTCATTATAATCATCGATCAATTCATTTTAATTTTCCGGTTTTCTGATTCATTCAAATATTATGTTTGTTATACAGAAAGAGCAAACACAAGAAATTTTAATTGTAATTTATGATATCCTTTTTTAAGGATTTGTGACACGTGACCTAATAAACATGAGCCAAGCAGTTATTTTTGTTGTTTTTTTTTATGGTGGTATCGTGGTATGTACAAACAAAAATATTCCGCTTTAAAGAGGTTTTTCACTTAATACTCGATTGATGTGTTCAAAATGTACGAACGAACGTAATTTATTAGAGGAATAAAAAAAAAATGTTTAATATAAGTCAAAAAGTTTTTCCAAAAGTAGTTTCCATCTTGTTATGTTCCGTTAGTAACTTTACATAAAGAAAAGCAAGGCAATAACAAAAATGTTAAACTTTTTGTTCAAAACGGGAAATTTCTGTATGCTTGTATTTTTTGTTACTTTAAGAAGTTTACCAGATTGTTTTGTTTACATATTTTGAAGTTAGCAATAAATTTTCTCAGAAAATGGATAAATAAGAAAAGCATAAAAAATTGTGTATACGAGTATGTACAATTTTATGGTAGTTTTGTTGTTATTGTTGGGATGTACTTTGGAAATTTTATAGCAACATAAAAAAAAATACAACAGTATTACTTCCTTTTTGTATAAATATAAACATGCGCAGACTCTGTACATTTTCAATTGATAGTGTTTTCTAAACTGTATACAGTCTTGCTTTGGAATTGAATATTCATTTCAAAGCTGCTTTTAATTTGTAAATGTGTATTTATTTGTGGTTTTGTGTCGTTGCCATGAGAACTTGGTGGGACACTTTACCAAAATAGCGCAACAGCTCTAATTCGCCAATATACCGCGAATGGACTTTGCGAAAATTTATCGGACGCGAATCTTAAAAAAATCAAAAATAATTACAAATACAAACCAATTCATTTTCGTTCTTTACCTTTCCTATCTAAGAGTATATGTTTGTATATATGTATATATTTTAGTCCGTCGACGGTTTCACTTCTACTTGTTATTGTAAATCATTTGAGTTTGAAGATGGCGCCAGTGATAAACACCATGAGTGTTAAACCAATTGAAAAACCATTTTAATTGTCTTAAATTGGCTGATTTTCTTCTTATTTTCATTCAACTTTTCATTTCGTTTCCTTAATTCCTCTTTTATCATGTTCGAGTAACACATAACACACTGAGACGAAATAATGTAGTTATAAGTATTATTGTAACTTATAGATTTCGAAACTAACCAAAAAGATTTGTGTCTTTTGTGTTGTATAGATACATGTATGAATATCATAAATACAAAGCTCGAAAAACCGAATAAGATACAAACTGAAAATTAAGAAAACAAAAAATAAAAGTATTTTTTTTTTCGTTTTTTGATTAAAAGAAAAGTGATAAGAAAATGTTAAGTTAAGAAATAAAACCAAAAAAAATGTTACAACAAAACATAGATCACGAAAAAAAATCTTTACTTTTTTTTTCATCATCATCATCTCCCCAAAATATCAATGGGGGGTTTATGTTTTTAATGTTACGTTTTTGTGTTTTACGATCTATAAGTTTTTTTTTTGCTTGGTATGAAATTAAGAAAGATTGTAAGAAACGATTGTTTTGTTCGAAAAAAAAATGAAATAAGTAAAAAACAATGTAAAATTTTCACCTTGTGACATTCTCATCCGAATACAACACCACACCCTTTTTGGTGGAAAAATGGATAAAAAGAAAAAAAATTTACGGTTTCTTTAGAAAGGTCACAATTGACTTATATATAAATTTGCGTTGTTGACCATATGGTATATTACTGTTGTTATATGGGAGAAGAAAATCAAGATAGTCTTGGTTGCTTAGTGAAAAAAAAACCAACAGCAACCTTAACTTACATCATATTTTCTAAATAAGCAGTTGAAAATTGCACGGCTTAGTTATACTTAATGTTTCGTTTGTAGTAGTTGGTATTTGTTATCCTTCTATATTGGTTTATAGCAAGCGAATTTAGGATACTCGTATCTCCACAACAATATTTTGCTACTTGTTGCTGGTGCGAACACCTTTTAGCGATCACCCTAATAATTTGGTAGGCATGCAATAAATATCCAAATTAAAGTTCAACAAAAATATTTCCAATACCAAATCCATCTTAAGAAAGAAAAAAATTTTTTTTTTTTGCTTTAATAACATACAAATTCAAGAAGAAAAGTACAAAGAAGATGGAGAGCAAAAGAATTTCATGTAAATATATTTGTTTTCAGCGTGTTTAAATGTCGATAACAAAACTTGATGACAAAGTAGAAAAAAATAATTTTAATGCCAGCAAGGAAATTTCCAATTGAGAAAAATTGATAACGAAAAATTATTAAAAAAAAAAAGAACAGAAAATCATGTTTTGTCTGTTTATGTGTGTTTGTGTTAAAATTGGATATAATAAGAAGAGCCCAGAAAGATTCTGATACGAAAAACCATTTGGTCATTTATTTTTATATTATAAGAAAACTAAAAATCGAACATAATAAAAATTATGTACACATATACATATTGGACATACGCACAGACAAAGTAATAAAAATTATGTCTTAGAGAAAAGATCATTGTTAAATCTTATGTTTGTTTTCATGTTGTTATTATTTTTTTTTTTTTTTATATCATTATATCATGCTGTGAAATCATGTATCAAAAAATTTTCGGAAACATAAATAATCATACAAGAAACATATTGCAAAAAAATTATTATCAATAATATTTTAATATTTTTGTTGTAAGTTCAAAAATAATTTTGTCTGCGTCTGTCTTTTCTTGATATTTCTAAGATGTTTCAACAATATGTAAACCAAAAAAATAAAATTATTTTAGGCCGCGCGAGATAAATCCGCAATGCTCGTTTTATCTTTGTGCTTTCATAATTTATTTATATGTACATATTGAAAAACATAAGTTTATGTAAAGCAACATACAAAATTGTATTCCTTTACTTTTT
This sequence comes from Tipula vernalis, assembly GCA_958295665.1. Taxonomy (NCBI): domain Eukaryota; kingdom Metazoa; phylum Arthropoda; class Insecta; order Diptera; family Tipulidae; genus Tipula; species Tipula vernalis. The sequence continues at coordinate 2,524,098 of OY282560.1, forward strand.
AGTTTGTTTTATTTTCATGTACATATTTTGACACAGCGATGGCGATCGATGGTTTTCAAACCAGATGAGATACGAGTAATTTATGGTTATTGCCAAGTTTTTGTTATTTTGCCAAAGAACATGTCTGAACTATGTTAAGTGCATAATTGATCTATCTATATCTGCCTAGTATATCATGTTGCATCCATGCTGTTACTTTTGAAATCAGTAGAAGGCATCAGTTTGTGATGCGTATACCTGGAAGAAACCGTCTCTTGTAATCATACTAATTAACTTATTTCCATAACAAAATCATTGTTAAGTCACACAAATCCTTTAATTACATCAATCACGCAAAACAAAGAAATCATTATATCCTATTTACGGAAAAGGAGGACATAACATAAAAATCCTTTTAAAAATAGAGTCGACCAACACAAGTATACATCAATCCATCATCATAACTCATAACCCTGTGCCCAATTTATCAAATCCTGTTTCAATTTCAATCACAAAAACTGTATCTGATAATTAAAACCATGTTTTCTCAAAGACGAAAAAAAGGTTTCCACAAAATAATTGAATGAATTATCCAGCTGGGTCCTTTTTTTTTTTTTTTTTTTTGGTTTGTTTATAATACGTTGTTTATAGTTTTTCATGTCTGTCCAGGGGAAGCATTATTGTCGTCAAAAAAGAAGAAGACTCGTGTGATAAAAATCTACAACTACTCTTATGATACCGAATATTTTGTGTTGTCGCCGTTTTAATGTCCTGTGTAACATGTATTGTCTTGGAGACATGACAATACGATATGGTTATTGACGATCATCATCATCAGTTATCATCATCAAATTGGATGTTATTACAAAATATAACATTCAAACGAACAAAAAAAAAAAAAAAAACTACGGTAACCTGAAATCGAAAAAAAGGATAAGAAAATTAAAGTGAGAAAAAAAGGTTGGACAGAAGAAGATTTTTTATTTATTTATTTGGGATATAAATTTTTCATCATGGTTAAGTTGATTGGCTTACAGTTTCAATTTTATTTGTTTTCCTTATCAAAAATTGGAATCTTTATTTCTCTCTGAGTTGTTGTCGTTGTTGTATTATTGAATTAAATGGATATACTGTAACATACATATATATGTATGTACCTTAATAATAATAACAACAACAATGCGACCGGATGTCTTATCTACAGCGCCATCTTTTAATATTATATTAATATTATTATAAGTCAAAAATGTACAAGAAACAGAATATAAAAAAAAAAAATAAAAATAAATAAAATAAATTCGAACAATAAGAAACAGGCGAGAGCTTAATACCAGAAGATGTTACATTAATAAAAAGGAATTGATGATTGAATTTTATGTCTTACATTTAAGAAAATCATTTTTTTTATCCAGATTATACACAGTTTTCCGTTTGATTTTTCGGTTTTTAATTGACACAATGTTATAAATATGAATGAAGTAGTGTGTGAAAGGGATTTGTGTTACGTATTTACTGTTTCTAGACGATTTTTTCAAACACTTCAGAATGGTATTAAATATTCAATTTTTGAAATATCTACCTAAATTTAATGAGAATCGATTTTATGATTTGATCATTGCGAATGAAGTATTATGATGGAGTGTAATTTTGAAAAGCAAAAGTTTACTAAATAGCAGATCTAGATATTTTGGTTCTGGAGAGTGAAAATTATTAAAGAAGCTAAAAACTTGTCGAAGATAAGGAAAGGTTAAATTTAGGTTCCACAATACCTACCCGGCTAATGAATTACTCGATTAAGCCAGGTTTTTGTTTTGATATTAATCCAATTATTTTCCGAGTAATCGATTCTATTTTTAGAAAAAAATGCAAAGCTAATAAGTTAATTTAATTCTATGGAAGAAAAATAACAATTAGCTTTCGAATTACAATTTGTAATTTAGTCAGCCAATTATATTTAGAAATACCTCCTCTTTTTCTGCATTTCATCGACGTACACAATAGGCAATGACTCAGCCGAATATTAATCGAAGTAAATGTCACCTTTTACGATTTCTCTTATTCTGCATTAGGAAATAATGCAAATCTTCAAAAAAAATTCATGATGAAATGTTTGAAAAATGCCATATCCTAGTTACCAAATCGTGGTACAGATATGTTTAGATACAGCCAAATTCTTAGCGAAAGTAAAAGTGATGGACTATGTTACGCCGCCCGTGTTTGCGTAACCTTAATCGTATTTTCGTTCGGTCTGTTGCTTGTATGTTTTTAGATAGCGCTGTCGAAAGTTATACGTAATTTGATTACCCCTTAATATCGATCAAATTGTTCGATTCATTTGTATTTTTCTGTGTTAGTGAAGCCTGCTGTGTATGTCATCTTATGCTGAGTATGATGAGCACCAGTTGTTTGTATTGAATTGTGTATGATGTTGTCTATGCGGTAAATGATGATTGATGCATAATAGTGGTACCGTACGATATTCGCAAATGTTCTGTGAGAGACAATTACTCTCTTTTTGTGTTAGGTTGGTGATGTATTGGTGCTTGGTTAGTGCGTGATGACAATATCGTGAGAGTGGTGAAAAAAAAGGTTTTTGATTTGAAACGGATAGGAGAGTAAGAATTCAAAACCGGAAAAATTAAATTTTTTAAGAGTCCAGTTTGGAGTTTGATTGATACGTTTGTTCGTTACTCTCGATCGCGGACTATTTATAAATTTTTATTTTGTATTAATCTCTTGTGATAATTAATTAATTAATAAATATATCGAACCTTTATTAAGTTTGTTGCCGTATTGCGTATATTTTTTTTCTTTTTTTCTTGATAATATTCATGTGTCTGGCAAATTTTTACTGGATTATCATTAAGAAATTTGTATTAAACAAACAAACTATTTAAAAATAAGACCCGTTATATTTGATGAAAAAAAAAAAAATAGAAAAAAGGAAAAAAGTTCTAATAGAACAAGTAATAAAGTTGGTAGTAAAAAAATGTGCTTTACAAATCAATTTGTTTCGTGATGTGTTAAATTGGATAAAAAGTGATAGTTATTTATTGATCTGAAAGTGAAATATTAAAAGCAATATAGATACGTCCGTTTTACCTGCTTGTGATTTGTTGTTGTGGGTTTTAGGTAATTGTGATCGGATTTATGGTGATCAATTGAAGACTGTTAGATGGCACGATTGTGAAAATTTTCCTAAAACTCCGAGATATTCCTAAAAAACTACAACAACAACTAAAATTTTCAGAGTATTAGTGAAACTGCGAACTAACGAATAAATTCCAAACTACGCAATAAGAAATTATAAAATTTTAATAATTCACGGAGAAAAAAATATAGGACACATTGCCATAAATTATAGGAGCCCAGGCATTTTTGGCTTTTACCGGAGCGCTTACTATGAAAACGTTAAGTGATGTGAATGGAATTGTGATCATAAAAATAGTAAAATTTCATATAACATATAGTAACCATTAATAGGAAAATGCGTATTTCATTAGTGTAGAATAACGAGATTTACCTTAACAAAAAGGAAAAATTACAATTGATTATATGAAACACCTTTATATTATATAATTAATTTGTTTATTGTATAGTAGTGATTCCTATATTGCACATACAATTAAGCAAATAGTGAAGTCTGCCGTACATGAAGCGCATGCTATAATTTGAGTACATACTACATTATATAGTAAATAAATCAGTAATTTTTTTCTCAAAAACAATTATATAACGTATATCGATATTCCCGGAGTTTCCCTGGTGTTCCTAAACACCGGCCATTCTAACGGAAACTTATTTTGAGTAGGTCACGATCTACTCTAACAGAAAATGAATCAATTTTCAAAAATTCTGTGGTCCCAGGCACTTAGGATTGACGATATTTGAATATTCTATAGAGAATTATCGTATATCGCGTTTCCCGGAATTTTCCTGATGTTACTAAACACCGGATATTCTAACGAAAACTTAATTTGAGTAGGTCACGATCTACTCTAACAGAAAATAAATCAATTTTTAAAAACTCTATGGTCCCAGGCACTTAGGATTGACGATATTTGAATATTCTATAGAGAATTATCGTATATCGCGTTTCCCGGAGTTTTCCTGGTGTTACTAAATACCGGCCATTCTAACGGAAACTTAATTTGAGTAGGTCACGATCTACTCTAACAGAAAATAAATCAATTTTTAAAAATTCTGTGGTCCCAGGCACTTAGGATTGACGATATTTGAATATTCTATAGAGAATTATCGTATATCGCGTTTCCCGGAATTTTCCTGGTGTTACTAAACACCGGCCATTCTAACGAAAACTTAATTTGAGTAGGTCACGATCTACTCTAACAGAAAATAAATCAATTTTTAAAAATTCTGTGGTCCCAGGCACTTAGGATTGACGATATTTGAATATTCTATAGAGAATTATCGTATATCGCGTTTCCCGGAATTTTCCTGGTGTTACTAAACACCGGCCATTCTAACGGAAACTTAATTTGAGTAGGTCACGATCTACTCTAACAGAAAATAAATCAATTTTTAAAAATTCTATGGTCCCAGCCACTTAGGATTGACGATATTTGAATATTCTATAGAGAATTATCGTATATCGCGTTTCCCGGAATTTTCCTGGTGTTACTAAACACCGGCCATTCTAACGGAAACTTAATTTGAGTAGGTCACGATCTACTGTAACAGAAAATAAATCAATTTTTAAAAATTCTGTGGTCCCAGCCACTTAGGATTGACGATATTTGAATATTCTATAGAGAATTAGCGTATATCGCGTTTCCCGGAGTTTTCCTGGTGTTACTAAACACCGGCCGTTCTAACGGAAACTTAATTTGAGTAGGTCACGATCTACTCTAACAGAAAATAAATCAATTTTTAAAAATTCTGTGGTCCCAGGCACTTAGGATTGACGATATTTGAATATTCTATAGAGAATTATCGTATATCGCGTTTCCCGGAATTTTCCTGGTGTTACTAAACACCGGCCATTCTAACGGAAACTTAATTTGAGTAGGTCACGATCTACTCTAACAGAAAATAAATCAATTTTTAAAAATTCTATGGTCCCAGGCACTTAGGATTGACGATATTTGAATATTCTATAGAGAATTATCGTATATCGCGTTTCCCGGAATTTTCCTGGTGTTACTAAACACCGGCCATTCTAACGGAAACTTAATTTGAGTAGGTCACGATCTACTCTAACAGAAAATAAATCAATTTTTAAAAATTCTGTGGTCCCAGCCACTTAGGATTGACGATATTTGAATATTCTATAGAGAATTATCGTATATCGCGTTTCCCGGAATTTTCCTGGTGTTACTAAACACCGGATATTCTAACGGAAACTTAATTTGAGTAGGTCACGATCTACTCTAACAGAAAATAAATCAATTTTTAAAAATTCTGTGGTCCCAGCCACTTAGGATTGACGATATTTGAATATTCTATAGAGAATTATCGTATATCGCGTTTCCCGGAGTTTTCCTGGTGTTATTAAATACCGGCCATTCTAACGGAAACTTAATTTGAGTAGGTCACGATCTACTCTAACAGAAAATAAATCAATTTTTAAAAATTCTATGGTCCCAGGCACTTAGGATTGACGATATTTGAATATTCTATAGAGAATTATCGTATATCGCGTTTCCCGGAATTTTCCTGGTGTTACTAAACACCGGCCATTCTAACGGAAACTTAATTTGAGTAGGTCACGATCTACTGTAACAGAAAATAAATCAATTTTTAAAAATTCTATGGTCCCAGGCACTTAGGATTGACGATATTTGAATATTCTATAGAGAATTATCGTATATCGCGTTTCCCGGAATTTTCCTGGTGTTACTAAACACCGGCCATTCTAACGGAAACTTAATTTGAGTAGGTCACGATCCACTCCAACAGAAAATAAATCAATTATTGATCAAATTAAGTTTCCGTTAGAATGGTCGGTGTTTAGTAACACCAGGAAAATTCCGGGAAACGCGATATACGATAATTCTCTATAGAATATTCATATATCGTCAATCCTAAGTGCCTGGGACCACAGAATTTTTTAAAAATGATTCATTTTCTGTTAGAATAGAGCATGACCTATTCAAAATAAGTTTTCGTTAGGTTGTACGGTATTTAGGGACACCAGGAAAATTCCAAGTGGAAATTGGATAGATTTTGTACGATAATCCTAAACGCAGAAAAGCATTGGTTGATTTAGGCCAGCCATCCACATCAGTTGCAAAAATAAATATTCATGCCAAGAAAGTGTTACTTTGCGTATGGTGGGATTGGAAAGGTGCCATTTACTATGAGCTTCTAGAACCTGGTCAAACTGTTACAGCTGAACGTTAGCAGGCCCAATTGATTAAATTAAGTGATACTCTGTAGGAAAAACGATCATTCACGGGCCAAGGAACGCGATCTGTTATGTTGCTTCATGACAACGCCCATCACACACAGCAAAAGCAAACCGGTAAGTGATCTTCAACTTAGGGTAGGAAGTTCTCCCTCATGCGGCGTGTTCTCGTGAATAATCCTTTATTGACCACTATTTGTTTAGATCGATGCTTCTAATCGTCTCAGTTGACTGACCACCAGTTCTCAAAAATTGAAGATGTACGAAAATGGCTCGGTGAATATTTTGCCTCCAAACAACTAAGTTTCTATCGCGAGGGCATCCATCAACTATCCAATAGATGTCAAAGTACCATAGATAGTAATGGTGAATATTTCGATAATGAACCTTTATATTTAGTATATTTTCAATAAAGTTGAATTTGACCAAAAAAGCCGAGTTTCTACTTGCACACCTAATATACGTATTAATGTTTTATAAGTAATATTGTTTACAGCAATAAACGTAAAAAACGAATAAAAAAATATAAATTTCTGTTTAATATGAATTTTATGTTTTATTTACACTAACACTTTCATATTTATCTAGGAATTGGAAATACTTCACAATTCTCCACAAACGCGTGAAGTTTTTCCTAAAAAAATTCCTAAAATATTTGTTTTGCTTTTTAGGAAAAAGTTCACGTGTATTAGATGGCAGGTATTGATATCGTGAGTGCGATAGAGAAGTGAGGTTTGAACTTGCCTTATTGGCGGGCGATTCATGTATCAGTTAATTGTGTACTAACGTGTTTTTCTTTTGGTGTGGAGAAGATCGGACGAGATCCTCCTGTCGAAATTCAGGTATTGTGGTCTTTTATTAAAAAAAAGAATCGAAAATTTTTTTTTTACTTTTAGTGCTTAGAACGCAAACTATTAACATATATTTTTTTTTGTTGATTTAATTCTTAATTAATTTAGAAATTGATTTTATGAGTGCTTCTCATTGATAATGATAAGAGTGTATTGTCGGCATTTTCGTTTTTGTGCTATATATTTTTTTCAGCCCTCGCGGTATTGGAATTACGCCGATATCGCTATTATTATATTTACCGTTAGTAGGCCGCTATTATTATATTTACCGTTAGTACTTAGCCATATTATTTTCTTATGTTATGGGATGTCTCGGTACCATGAGTGAGTAGTGGTTAATGGTGTGATCGGATGAGTTATTGAGGTAGGATTCTCGTTGTTGAGTCGATTTTTCCATACTACTATGGTCGTATCGATCTCTCGATGTGTTGTCCGTTTGATTTATCGTCATCGGTAACAGTCGCGGCCGGAAAGGCAATTCCGATAGACTGGCCGATGATAAGGAGGCTTCAGTAGCAGTAAGACGGACACACCCTTTTATTTGCTCCCTGAAAATTTGACAATGTTTCGCTTTTCTTACTTTTACTGTGTTTATTTTTTTTTCTCATGCGGTTATTCAAGCATAGGGTCACATCTGGAACCCGCTACGACACACCGTGAGCTCTAGCCAGCTACACAGACCGCACCTGACCTCTGATTCTATGTCTACTAACAAAATCTTCATCGTCCAAATTTGTGTTTAGCGTGCGTTCGTTGTGTTCACTTTTCCGTTTTTAATACAAATTGATAGGTCTAATAAAACGGAGCGGACGGAACGGATACATTCTGTTTGAACCTTTAAACAATAAAACATCTTAAATTAAAAAATTCATAACATCGAATTTCTTTTTAAATAAATCCATCGAGGGTATTTACACCTTTACGCATTACTATGCAATACTACACCAGTCGCGCGTTCACACCATGATGTACCAACTGTTGTTATTTATCAACGTAGAAAGCCTGTATTTCTTGAGAAAAATTGACTCACAGTCAAAAAAGAGATAAAGACAACGTTTTTTTTAATCTTTTAGTTTATAGCAAAACAATTTTGCTATAAAAAAAAAATTAAAGAAACACGTTGTCTTTGTCTCTTATACGAGTATATGGCGTTAGATTATTTTTCTATTTTCGTTTTTTTTTTTTGACTGTGAGTCAATTTGTCTCATGGAAATCTGGCTTAAGTAACATGTTATTTTAAGCATACTAGATGAACAAAATTGTAACTATTTTGATTGAGGTTTTTGATTGTGTTAGTGAGTTACAATTCGTTCACCACATACAATTTTTTGGTGAAACGATACAACAAAAATATCCCCACTCCAACAAAGTTTATAGGCAAAGAGGTAACAAACGAGGAAGTGTAAGTGTTGCGTTGCGCTGTATACAAGTAGTGTAGACCCCCCATTAATTCTTTGAATTACATTATATCACAAAACTCACAATCGTCTTTCTGTTTCCAAAGTTCAATCAAGTCTTTTCTACTTAGCCGTTTCCTTGTTCTGGAGGAATTTTCGAACATTTTTCTCATTTCCTTTCCCCACATTAACTTCACATGGGTCATATACATATTCGTTAGTATCTTCTGAAATATTTGTGCTGCAGAAAGCAGCGGTTGGTGTTTGTTGAACCAAGAACAGTTACGACGTTGTTTGAATCAACAGCTGAGTCGGATTGTCGTGAAATAATGCACTGTAAATCCATTAAAATTTTCCCTCAAAACAATTTTTTTCCTACAATTGAAATTTTCATATTTCCCATTTTCGTAAACACTTATTAACGCCTTTCCATCCTGACATGACCAGTTTCTTACCGGAAACATCACCAGTTTCTTACCAGAAACTTATTAACGCCTTTCCATTCTGACTTGACCGGATTCCATTTAGCATCTACAGATTAGTTCTTGTGAGTAATTTACTAGCGAAAATGAAACGCGGCAAATAACATTACCCTGCCATTTCTTCATTAGAAGTTTGTCATGGCATCTTTGGGAACATAAATCACTGATACTAGTTTATTGAACGTTGTATACAAATGATTTTAAAATTATTCCGGTATACTCGCTTCTCGACATTGGAATCTCTGATGCACGCTTTGTCTGTCTTGTCACTCTTATCGTTCGTTTACTTATCGATAAAATATAGTTTTAAATGTCCGTGTTTCACTATTCTTCAAATTCACGGCTCATTTCGTTTTAACTCTGCATTAATAATCCATATACGAGTACTTAGAAAAATAAATTTGAAGAGTATTAACAATTAGTGGGAACAACGAATAAGATCTCGTATTTTTTCTCGTTCCATTCCTTTTTATTCTTTGTTTACGTTGCTTTACTTTACATTCAGTCTTAGATTTGTCTCCATTCTGGTTGCTCTCAACGTAACTGCCGCTAGAAGGCGAGTGATACCCCTGATTTAAAATAGTGGTCAGTTCATCCAATACTCAAGATTTGACAGCTATTATAGGGTAAATAAACTTTTTTTTTTAAATTACAATTATTTATCTCAATACATGTATATTTTTGTTGTGTAGGTTCATGGTCAAATAATGTAAATTTGCCCTTTTTACATCTGCTGAATTATTACTGAACTAATATAATAATTATAACTTTACCAAACTATAAAATTTCCATCCAATCCAATCCCCTTCGTTATATTTCGGAAAACTAAAATAAAACCACATTTTATTTGATAGATAAATAAAAACTGTATCATTCGCAATAAAATTAGATATATACATAGATAAAAATTTCTCTAATTAAATATTATCTAAACAAAAATATAAATAATTGTCCATAAAATAATATAAAAATACGAGAAAAGGATAATAATCAATCCTTATCATTTTTATTTTAATTAATACATTAATTTATCATCGCATCATGGTGGGGTGACGTTTCTCGTGAGTTTAATGTAAATTCATCAAAAACAAAAACCTTTACAACACGGAATCAAGAACCAATTTCGGTAACATTTTTATAAAGTTATATGTCTATATATACCTAATTCGCTCTTGCTCGTTATCATTTTTTTTATCAACCGTTGTGCAAGAGTACGAAAATAAGACACAGAATTTGAGTTTTTTTATCTCTTTGTTAACCGCTTATTTATTTTTTTAATTGAATATCCTTATTAAATAAAGTTGCCACAAGAAAATGATGGGGATGGTTTATTAAATAAAACGCGACCGGGGGTGGTTGTATTAAGGATTGTAATATAATGAAAATTTAACCCTCTATCATCAAATTATAAATGAAATGATAAATAAAATTATCATTTTCAATTTCAATTTTCCATTTTAATTTTATGATTTTCATTTTCAAAGTTAAGTGATTTTTTTTTGTGGTTGTAGTATATTTTAGTGAAAGGATATTAAAGGATTTGCATAAAATAATTTAACTTTTTTTTGTTATTATATTTATCTAGATATGATCATTATTATTATAGATTGTCCAAATATGTACCTACATACAGATATATGTAGTTGGTGGTGTGGTTGGTGTCACAATAAAACAACAAAAAACCTTGATTAGAATAATATTTTATCAACAGAATCAATTAAATTGATAAAAACAATCAAAAAGTTCATGTCGATGGTCAATTTTCACATTGGATACTAAATTCAATTTAATTTAACATAATAAGCTGTGCGATTGTAGAAATATGGTATGTACATAAAGGAAATATGTGATGATAATACGTTTCATTTACAATACACAGAAAAATAAATTGAGTCGTAAAGACAAGGGGGAAAGATGTACGTTTCTTGTTTTCTTATGGATTTTCCAAACCGAGTACAAAAACAATAAAAAGCAAATCTCTAGAGTATTTTCCAAAAAATATTCATTAATTCCTATTATTTTCGTGTTGGATTATTGTCAGTTTATTAGTTTGGATTAGGCTTGCCGTTGATGGACAAGTAAAATTAAGAATAAGACCCTTTTTTGAGTATGGGGTGGTAAGTTAATTTGAAGTGTTTGGACTGATCTATTTTAAGTGAATTGTTAGTATTAATGTTGATCGTTTTCCAAGACCATCATTGTGCAATATATTATATCTCATCATAAACTATACTTCCAAAAGCAGGCTTTCTCCCAAAAACCAGCAATTGTTCTCCGAATACGACAGTCATCAGGACCGGTAAAAATTATTGATTTTCTATAAAATTCAATTTTCTTTGAAGTCTTTCGTAAACGTAACATCAAAATATTTAGATTTTTCAAAATTAATTCTGAGGGTGGTCTCATGCTGAGTAGTCTGGTGTGAACCATAATAAAACGATTGGTTGCAGCCGTTTGAAAAATGATTAGATTAAAATCGAGTTATCGTATAATAATAGTCATAATAATAATAATCATCGCACCAATAAATCGTTGCTTGTAAATGAAAATTTATGTGAAAATTTCAGCTATTAGCTCGTCTGTTTAACCTCAATTAAAATAAAATTAAATTTCTTTTCTTCTTTAATTAATTTAAAATTCTAATAAATTATTGTATTAAAATCATTTAGTCAGTTTTGTCTCCCTTACATAAAATGTACATAGAAAATATTGATCGGTTTTTCCCTTCCGTAAATTATTTTCTTGAACATTTTTCCTAACCAAATACTCTGCTTATAAACAGAAATCTGGGTGGAATTATTTAAACACAATTTATTTACATTGTGGTGAAATTGATGGGAATTTTTTGATTTATTCCGTGTACTTTAAGGATTTGTTGCAATATAACCAAATTTTCATGTTTCAGATGGTAAATCAGTGGCTCATATTCGATGCACCACGGAACGAGTATATTTTATTAAACAGTACAAACTGCGCAGCGGCTAAATTCTTGACCGCAGCCTAATTCATTAAATGAGAACTAATTTAAAAGAACAGTCGAGAGGAGGTATTGTTAATACTGTTGGATCTAAAGAGAAAAGTTGCCGATTTGAGTGGGGTTCAAAAATAAAATATTTTAACAACGCTTTGGCATCATAAGTATTACGGACGAATTAATTTTATTTCATTATAATTTAACTGCCAAAATGTAAAATTAAACAGTCAGCCAGCCATGGCCGTCCGGTTTTTTTTTAACTTGAATTTAACTAAATGTTAAATTAGTAAGAGTTTTTTAATATTTTGCCTGTTTTTTTGGTTAACCAATTTTCATTTCCGGTTTGGTTAACATATTATACTTTATTAATTTTTTGTTGAATATTAATTAATTCATGTAATATCTAATATGCTACCGGTGGTTAGACTGGTAATAAAAACACAATTAAAATGGTCTAATCACCGTAGTATATTAGTAATTACATGAATTAATTAACATTCAACAAAAAATTAATAAATTAAAATTAGCTTACACACAGAGCTGTGTGAATTTCGTGAAGAAGAAAAATTGTAAGAGAGTTCATCTGTATTAGTATGATTCGCTAGTACTTAACGCACAGCACATTCTGTATATATAGAATATAAATTGTGGTATAATCAGTCCAGTCGCCGCGGCCTGATGAGAAGATTGATTTTTTCATAATCATAAGCTCATCAGTTCGAAACTGGATTGAATTCTCTTACAATCTTCGGAACATACTCGTATTAAAATCATATAACATATTATAATTTTTATACTCATATCAAACCGATAGAACTATTTTTCGCCAGTTAAATATTAGATAAATATTTAACCAGTGCAAAATGGGAAAGTTAAACTTTAGTTAAGAGTTTAATTTCGATTAAAAAGCATTGAAATACGGTTAATTTGTAATTATTAGTCCTTGGCATGTAAAAGTTTAAGAACCAGTGAATTAAAAAAATCGCTAAGCAAAGCAATCCCTTGTCAAGCCCACTTATAATCCTCATTCAATTTTCCTAATTAACCGAATGAAATGTTTAGACGCAAATGCGTATAATCAAATTCAACTTAATTTATATCAAATTAAATTCCATTAAACATAAATTAATCGAGCTGAAAATTTTTATTTCCCACTTTAACTGATGGTTTTGGTTTACTAATACTTATACATTATACTGAGTAAATATTTTCAAAATCAAATTAGTTAGAAATGAAAATTATATAGACGTTATTTTTATGTACTTTCATCCCCTTTTTATATGTATGTACTTGTGTTTATATATTTTTGGTGTGCAGCGGCTGGAGAAAAAAAATCGTCCAAATTTTCTTTTGGTTCCATTTCTCAATGAAGACTCTGCGTATCAGTATATTATATTAGATATATAAATCAATAGACTTGAGATCCTGTCAAAAAAATTTTGTTTTAAGGATGGAACACCACTATACAGAATGTAATATGTACGTATTAAATGAAAATGTATTGTTTTGAAATATATTTACAGAAAAATGCAAAAAAATTAAATTAAATAAAAACATAAAAAATATGTTTAAGCATATGTTGTATGGACATCCTGGAGAGCGCAGCACGAAATTAATATACATTTGGAAACAATTCTGTATCTCTCAATTTTTATTTTTATTTTTTATTTATTTCGATCATTGGGAATAGAAATTAAGACTTACATTTAACACTCCGATAGGTTGGATGTGTACTATAAAGTTAATCCCGTGAGCCTGTGCGTAAAATATATTTCTATGACTTAATCAAATAAAATGTAAACAAGATTATCCTGATTCCAATTACAAAAATTAATTTTCTACGTTTCCTAATCTTCATCTCAAGTTGTATTAGTTGTTATTATATAGAATAGACAAACCCAAAATAAATAAAGGTGTGAAAATATCAAATCATTTTGTCAAATTTATATTATGACTTTACAAAAAAATAAAAATTGAATAATCTTCGAATTATCTGAAATCCAAATCTCAATATTGAGTTTATTATACAACGTTAAGTAACCGTAAAGGACTATCCTATAACAATTGGGTACCTCTTGAATGTTAATCAATTCATTCCTGTAAAAGTAATTTTCTAATATTTTGAAGAATCGTAACAACATGTTTCGTTTGTAACATTTATAATATTATTATTATAAACATTTGTGCCCGATTGTCCGAGTGCAAAATAAAAATAAAAAACTTTGTAATGTATGTAAACCGTAGGAGGTCCCGCGATTTGTTGCTTATTGTTCGTTTTTATTTTTAACATTTGCTTTCTTTCTTGTATGGACATTTGGAATTTTGTATTTTGTATTTTTTTTTTGTTTTTTTTGCATTCATTGTTTGTAGAAACTAAGAGATAACTAATGTCATAATTTTTATAAACGTTGAAACATGAAAAAATGTTATCAAAAGTCGAATGAGAAGATCAGGTTCACTTTTCCTGCACTCTTATAAATTAAAATTGGACAATTATTTACGAATAACAAAACCTATAAATGTATACGCACAATATATCATTTCCAATTGTCCTTCTTTATATTGAATTATGATACCAATCAAAATTATACGGTTATTATGGTACAAACAAAAAGTAAACAACGATCTAATTTCATTCATCCAGATAAATGGTATCCTTATATAAATACCACCAACAGAAAACCTATCAATTATCCTGATCCAAAACTCAAACTTCAAAATAAAATATCTACGACCAATTTTCTACCCTACTTCCCTTCAACTATATCAATTCCTAAATGACCATAACGAATTTAATTGTCTTTCATTTAAAAAAAATCTTCCTTTTGAACATAACTTTTTTGTTTTGTTTATTTTATTGTATGTCGAATATATTGGTTCAGGTAAAATAAGACATATCCTCTGAAATAAAATCCTAAATGATTTATAGAGTTGAATCGTAAGAAAAATTTATTGTGTAATTTTGTAACGATACAAAGCTTCTGTTTTTTTTTTTTTGGTAAAGCGGGGATTTTTAATTCTCGAATTGATTTTGAAAATAATTTAATTATACAAAAAGGGCACATTGAAGTGTTTGGTGAACGCCTCTTTGGCACACAACTTCGTGGTTAATAGCAAATAATGACCGATTGAATCGAGAAGCTACAAAACCTATAATTGAGAGAAATCTTGGAGGGAATCGAGAGGGCGAATTTGAACAACTTTCTAGGAGTAAATTCCAAATGAGCCTGTTTATTCCTTGGTGGTCTGATCTTTCGCAAACTTTCCTGTTTTGTACAGAAAGATACGAAAAGCAAAACAACTCAACCCATGCGGCAATGTTCTCAACCAAATCAAAATCTCTCAATTAAGTTTTTGAAATCTTTAACTTCTACAGAAAATTTGGTTTTGTGAAATTACGGGCTGCAACCAGTTTATAGTCGATGTAAATTGCAGAAAATACTTCTCGTTCTGATTTTGGTGGAGAATTTCGAACTGAGGATCCGTAATTTTCATATTTCAAGATCTTCCATCTGTTTCAGAAATGTAATGATCACTGGAAAAATTTCTACGAACAGCTCACATCAATGTATTGCCTGACGTAAATTGTGAGTCTGCACTTCAACCATGAATTTGTTTATCGCCATCACTGATCCTAATCAGACGATAAACAATTTTTTTTGTATTCCTCCGTTTACGAGATTTAAACCGAGCACCTCTCGATCCAAATGAATTAGCTTCAACTATTGTACCGTTTAATACAAAATTTCTTATTTAACCAATTTTTTTCGAAAGGATTTTATTAGAATTTTGTATTTAGCAATTTTTTGTTTGAAAACATATTGAACCAAATTAAGATAGGTTTCTAATTTCAATATTAAAAATTTAAAAAAAAAAAAAATTTTGAAGCGGAGTGACGTAAGTATCTTTTTATAATTAATATTATTTTGTACAATTACAAAACACCAACAGTTTTCACTTACTTAAAAAACTTAGGTTTCTAATGATCCGGAAAATTTAGGGGGACATCTTTTCATAGATTAGTTTGGCTTTTATTTTACTTACAGGTACCATGGACAAAATCGCTAGGAAGTGTGTGTTAGTAGGTAAGTAGTGAATGTTAGTAAGAAAACAAGTAGACAATTCTTGGGCAACTCTTTAATTGAATATCTATTGGCTTTGACTTTCACGTCAATCGGACGTTTTCTGTGAAATAAATATTTTATAATTTTTTGATTTTGAAATGTTAATCAACGATCAAATTCTGCACCAAATATCCTAAAGCTATGGGGTACCCCAACCACAGAATTTTATCCAAATTACAAAAGGCGAGTGAAAAATCCAGGTGAAATTGTGTAATTCGTGGTCCGAAATGAATGGCTGGCCGACCTAAAAATGGAATGTTTTTACTTTATTAAAACTGCGTACACAGAAATAGAGCTGTGTGAATATTGTGAAGAAGAAAAATTGTAAGAGAGTTCATCTGTATTAGTATGATTCGCTAGTACTTAACGCAGAGCGCATTCTGTATATATAGAATGTAAATTGTGGTATAATCAGTCCAGTCGCCGCGGCCTGATGAGAAGATTGATTTTTTCAAAATCATAAGCTCATCAGTTCGAAACTGGATTGAATTCTCTTACAATCTTCGGAACATATTAAAATCATATAATGGAATGTTGTCTAATTGAACCATCCTTCTCTTTTGGCACGATCTGTTATAAATGAGCTTTTGCTCAAAATGGAGTGCGACAAAACTTAAATAAATTTATGTGTAAATCAAATAAATAAATTCATATAACTTTAAGAAAAAAAGCTAGCAAAATTGAGATATTTGCTGTTTGCATTTATTAATTTGATTAAAATGTTTATTAAATATTCATGTCATGTCAAGTAGTCGTATTAACACTTATAAATCCTGCATCTATTTTCCTGTCATCAAATGTTTGTATATCTTTCATAAATATTCATTCATCCCTAACATAAAATTTACAAATCTAATGGACATTCCGGTCATCATCATTTAAGACTACGAAAATGAACATCATCATTTATAATTTAAAAAATAAAAATAAAGAAAATCATCCCACTCACCTTTAGTCCCTCTTTACTTGTTTCACTACGGTCACTGTATCTAACCCTCAGAGCAAAGATATTACTAAGACAGCAAAGAAAATCTACTTTTCCTAATGTTTTTCGTTTTTTTACCTATGTTCCGATCTCGGCGATTTTCAACACTTTTTAAATTATTTATTTATACATACATACGTATAAGAAAATCTGTTAAATTGGAGGAAACTATCATAGGATTGTATCGAAAATATGTCCATTAAAATTTCCTTCGTTTGTGTCATTTTATATTGGTTTAACTTTTCGAACGTCCATTTTTGTTTTCTGTCTTATTTTTGGTCAAGATTTTTATCTTATAATTGTCTTATATTGTTTTGTTTTTCTTATATACTACACTATACATACTTGTAAGTTGATTATTTATTAACGAAGGAATACCAAAATTGTATAAATATAGGAAAACTAAATGACAACAGGAAAATCTGTTGAATTATTTAGAAAATGGATTTTCGGTATTCTGTTGTTTTAAGAACCTCATTTTCGACTAATATGAAATGTAATTTAAGCAAAGGGTTAGGACTTATATCTTGAGAGTAGATAATTTCAAAATCTCCTGTTTTAATTTAAATTTTCCTGTATACATAACATAAAGGTTAGTCTAAGGTTGGTAAACTTCTATACTTTCAATATAATGAACAATTAAAATTGAAAGGTCTTTGAGCAGCACCCAAATGTTTAACAATATCTGTGCAAATTTAACCAAGTTCAAAGTGTTTCCAATGCTGGGTAATATATAAAAAATAATACTCCAAAACATTTCACAAGTGTGCCTAAGTTTAAACAAATACAGTTCTTAACACATATACGGAAAAATTAAGTTCCAGTTTACGATTAAGTCAAAGTTTAGTATTTCAGTTAACATTTTTGATTTCCATTTTTGGGATTTTGTAACCTCTGAAATGATTACAGCAATACTTCGGCATAGTATGGTTTTTGGAAGATACGAGTAGCTTTAGTTATATTGAGTTGAGTTATTGTAAGTTGGCGTTGAGTTTGAGCTTAAATTAACGATTGATTTATTGTTAAGTTACAGATTCAATTATTATTGAGTTAAGTTTTCAGATAGTAGATATAGTATAGATTATAGTAGATATAATAGAGATTAATTTGGAATTGAGTTAAAGGTTGAGTGGCAGTTCAGTTGGGTTTGAATTGGGATATAATGAAAGATTCAGTTACAACTGAGTTGAGGCTTGAGATAGGTGTTTAGTTTGAGGGTGAGTTGATTACTGAATTTGGAGTTGAGTTGGGATTTATTTTAGGTTGGGTTGGGGTTGCATTTGGACACTTATTTGGGGGTTGAGTTCACATTTGACCTGAAAATTTGCTTGAGTTGTTGATTACATGCACGCATGCAGTTTTTCGGACGTTGTTGATTTGATGATTTAATTGGGTTTTACTAGAGTTTTTGTTGAGTTGAGGGTTGAGTTTTGGTCGAGCAAGGGGTTAATTTTTCGATTTATTTGGGGATTGGTTTCAGAATTCATATGTCGGTTAGATTACGTTGAGTTCATCTTCGCATACAGTTTTTAAACTGTGTAGATTTAGAGTTGGAGTTCAGCGCTTAGTTTGCTTATAATTCCTTAAAGAAAGAACCCCAATTTTAACAATGGACAATTGAGTGTGATCTATTGTCATAAGAGAGCAACTCATTAAGTCATTGATAAATGAATGAGGGCAATTGATTAGTAATATTTAGTAGTTAAGTTAAATATTTATATTAGGTTTTGATTTGGTATAGTTAGGTTGTAGGGTAGGTCTACTTGCAAACGTATGCACGCTATTTTCTGGGCCGAAATTCTGGTCACCTCGCGATGTTTTTGCCCTGTATATTGTTTTATTGTATTTTTTACGTTTTTGGACTAAAAAATAATCTTATCACTTATGTTTTTACATAATTACAATAATTATTTGGTTTCCGTATTTCTAGTGGCTGAATATTTTCGAAGTACTATATATGAACATTTTAGACGAAGAATACACACATACGATGCAAAACATGAAGAAAATATAAGCTAATTATTAGTGTTCGACATTTCGTCTCTAGCTTAGAACAATTTAGTCGTCTACTAAATAAGAGAAAAATATCTGTGTTCGAAACAGAGTACAAATTTTTGCACTATGAAGCACAAGATTTAACATCACCAAAGGTCATTTTTGTAATAACCAATCCTTACCTCAAGAACTATATTTTGGTGGTGTGTCTCATGCTATAGTTGCTATATCGAGACACACACGCTCTTTTCAAAATTTTTGTTGAGAATTATAGACTGTACTCACTTGTGAAGGCTCGATCTCCTCGAACCTAGTGTAAGCTGATACAACAAAAAAATCAAGAAAGCCTTAAACAGTAAATGTTCAATATTCTACAAAATATAAACAAATGACATCTACAGCTTCTTCATTTTACAACTTTGTTTTAAAATCTGTTTACTTACGACTTTTAATAAAGATTGTCTTTTCAAACCAACACGTAGAATAATGACTGTATTTTAACAAATTAATGTTGGTAATGAAAGTGAAGAACAAAATTCAGGAAAAATTGAATAATTTATTGCAAGAAGTTATAGTGAGCAACCTAAACCAAACAAACTACTCCCAAACATATAGGAGTTAAAAATGATTTATCAACAATTTAATTTTTGGAAATTTTAATTCTTTGCAGCAATAAAATTCTGATGAGTAAAAAAGAGTAAACGCTTTTTTTGTATAATGTTTAATATTCATATTTGTTTCATATTAAATGTTTAGCTTTCATATAAATTTATATTAATTATAAATTATCATTTTTATTTATGTTTACTTACCATCCCCCATTAATTCCACCCAAATACAAAATGAAACAACAACACATGATAACATGTTTTTCCATCATTCCGGTTTTACAAAAACGAAAAATAAAAAACAAATCTTATTTACGCTCTGAATTTTGATATTTTATTAAATATAAACAGTGTATGTACATAAAAATAAATATATGTATTTATAAAAATTTCTTAAATTTCTTAAATTTTGTAAATATAAAAATGTATTAAATAAAACCAAATTACAAATTAGTTCACTAATTATAAAATATGATGTAAATAATAAATTAACAAAATATATATAGCAAAAAAATTAAACTTAAATTTGTTTTAACAATATGCATTCGTACTTTATAATAAGACGGTACCTTCGCCGTGCTAGCGAAAAAGACACGCAATTAAGTGAAACAATTCCTTTAAAACTAAATTGGAATAGCGAATGTTTTTTTCGATATCAAAAATCGAACGATATATAATAAACATATATAATAAGGATATATAAATATAAATATTCAAATAAATTAATCTAAATTATCACACAAGATTATACATACGTACATTTGGATAAGATTGATGTTTTTCCAATACAAATAAATTTTACAAACAAGAATAATTACCGAAGTTTTAATCGAGAATAACTTGTTATGGTGAACAAGACGAACAGATTACGTCAGAAGGATATAAATATTTTCAATTAATTATTGTTGATTATTCACAGCTTACATTAGTATAATTGACCAAGAAAAAGAGTGAAGCAAAAGAAAATGTAATGAAATACTACATTGTATAATATAAGAGCTAAAATCATCGTTTAATATGAAAACAGCCAGAATAAGACTTAATAATGGAGGAGAATTTTCTAGTAATAGTATGAGAACCTTTTTCAAAAATAAAGGAACAAAATTCGAATACACAATGGCTTATTACACTACATCTGAATATCATTTCCAAAGAGTATCATTCGATATAGTAGGGCCATTACCGACCACAGAATGTAGGAATTATAAAGTTTGAATCAAACTAATTAAAATTCTAAAGCGTACCGCGATTATTTATCGCGATGAAAATTCTACGTAACATAAAAATCAAAAATGTTGATTCAATATTGTATTAAATGTAATATTAAGCACGAGAAAGTGAATAGTGATAGTCTGCATAGTGAATTTTTGTTAAGTTTATAAATTTTAATTTAATTTTTTCATTTCTTTTTCATGAACTTAAAACAAGAACAAAAGGATTATTTAACAGAGTGATAAACAACGCAACTCCTTCAAAATCAACTTGGTTTAAAAAAGTTCAATTAGCAAAAACCAAATACAGAAAATTTTTAAATCGATTGAGAACAAGGATATACATATAATAAGATTTTCAGATATAGATTAAAAATGGATAACGATGACAAATGTAACATACTCGTATGTAATGTAAGGGAAACCGTAGATTAGATGTATGGCTTAGGATTAGGATAGATTGTATATATTTATGTATCCTGCTTGTTGTTCAAAGGGACTTTTTTAAAACAAATATTTCCGTGCCTGACGAGTTTCCGCGATAATCAGATTCCGCCTTTGAGAGATTTTACTGTATATCAAAGTCTTCGTAAACTGTACGTTTATGTTACGCTTGGTCAGGAGGGGAACTGCTATAACTGCTATAATAAAAAAACTATATAAGCATGCGTAACTGGCTTGAGCGTCCATTTTAAAAAGTCTAGTGAGTAGTGATTGTGCAAAAAAAGTCTAGTGAAAGATAATTTATATATATATTTAATATTAAAAAAGTCTAGTGAAAGATAATTTATATTTATATTTAATATAAAACTCAACTAACAGTAAGAACTAATTATCTGTTAAATTTATTTTGAATTTTTACTTTATTTTAGTTGAACCATGTTGAACATGAGTCTTTGTTCTAATAGTGTACCTATATACAATTTTGGTTGGTTCTGTCCACCAAACCAAACAACCTATTTTGTATTTTTAGTTCCAGTTTTTCGTTTTTCTACAAAAAAAAAAAAAAAAAAAAAATGTAATGACATATATTAGATAGTTTGGTTGGTTGTTAAACAGATGGATCTAAAAATGTACAACAGATAAAAGTAACTCTATGCGAAAGCTGTGGTTCTAAATGCATTCTTTAAATTTGGTTTAATTTAACAATATGATCAGATTTTATTTTTTTTATATAAATAAACCTATTGTTATGAAAAAGGACCGAATATTGTTATGCACCTTGAATTATTCGTTCCTAACCTTTAAATAATTTTTCAATATTTGCCAAAATGATTGCAAATCATACCCAACATTTTGTCCACCAAATTTATATATAAGATAAGCGAAATATTTTGCGAAAAAGTTTACATTTAGCAAGAGGTAAAATAATCCAAAAATTTAACATTATTAAAGTCATTATAGACCCATTTCTTTATTTAAAAAAAATGTACGAGTTATTCATTCCAAAGCTCTATGCGAAATCTGTGGTTTTTAAGATATTTCGTATATAAAGAAACGAATAAAATATATAGAGGAATGATGTCAAGAAAGATATCATGTGAACAGTGAATTATCACGAGTTATTCGTTCCAAAGCTCTATGTGAAATCAGTGGTTCTATGATATTTCGTATATAAAGAAACGAATAAAATAAATAGAGGACATAGTAGAAAAAAAATATTAAAATTAATTTTGCAAAAAATAATAACACGAGATTAAACATGAGAAAAAAATTAAAATAAAGTCAAAGTGAATTTATTTAAATTATTACAGTTTAATTTAATTTTGGTGTATCATGCAAATCATGTGAACAGTGATTGATCATAAGTTATTTGGTTCAAAGCTCTATGCGAAAGCAGTGGTAAGAAGCATTAAAAGTTTCAACACATGTATTGTATGCACTATATAAAAATAATGTCGAAAAAAAGAAAATCGAATGAAAATTTGATTGAAGAAAATTTAGTAACCATAAAATGTGGTTATAATACAAAATGTAAAAATCGTGATGTCTTCGACAAAATTCAGTCGGATGTGGAAGAAATGTCTTCACTTTTTGTCGAAGCATCACGATACGCGTATGACAAAAAATTAAGATCAAATTTATTCGTTGGAGCTGCACAACAGTATTTGGTCCTTTTTCATAACAACATTTGGATGCACGCGTATTCTAGGATTAGACGGTACCTGCGCCGAGATAAAGACAAGGAAACATTCTGATGGTGTTTCGATAAGTTTTTCAATGAATAAACAAGGAAAATCTCAAAGATTAAGTCATGCATGTGTAAGTACACACTATTGAACAGTTAAACCGCAAAAGGAAGATATTTCGTATATAAAGAAAACGAATAAAATAAATAGAGGAATATCGAAACTTCATACGTCATAATCGAGAAATTGAATTTTTTATAATCGAATGAGATATTGGAGGAATGATTTTAAGAAAGGCATCATGTGACCAGTGATTGATCACAAGTTATTTGGTCCTAAGCTCTATGCGAAAGCTGTGGTTCTAAATGCATTCTTTAAATTTGGTTTAATATAACAATATGATCAGATTTTATTTTTTTTATATAAATAAACCTATTGTTATGAAAAAGGACCGAATATTGTTATGCACCTCGAATTATTCGTTCCTAACCTTTAAATAATTTTTCAATATTTGCCAAAATGATTGCAAATCATACCTAACATTTTGTCCACCAAATTTATATATAAGATAAGCGAAATATTTTGCGAAAAAGTTTACATTTAGCAAGAGGTAAAAATAATCCAAAAATTTAACATTATTAAAGTCATTATAGACCCATTTCTTTATTTAAAAAAAATGTACGAGTTATTCATTCCAAAGCTCTATGCGAAATCTGTGGTTTTTAAGATATTTCGTATATAAAGAAACGAATAAAATATATAGAGGAATGATGTCAAGAAAGATATCATGTGAACAGTGAATTATCACGAGTTATTCGTTCCAAAGCTCTATGTGAAATCAGTGGTTCTATGATATTTCGTATATAAAGAAACGAATAAAATAAATAGAGGAATGATGTCAAGAAAGATATCATGTGAACAGTGAATTATCACGAGTTATTCGTTCCAAAGCTCTATGTGAAATCAGTGGTTCTATGATATTTCGTATATAAAGAAACGAATAAAATAAATAGAGGACATAGTAGAAAAAAAATATTAAAATTAATTTTGCAAAAAATAATAACACGAGATTAAACATGAGAAAAAAATTAAAATAAAGTCAAAGTGAATTTATTTAAATTATTACAGTTTAATTTAATTTTGGTGTATCATGCAAATCATGTGAACAGTGATTGATCATAAGTTATTTGGTTCAAAGCTCTATGCGAAAGCAGTGGTAAGAAGCATTAAAAGTTTCAACACATGTATTGTATGCACTATATAAAAATAATGTCGAAAAAAAGAAAATCGAATGAAAATTTGATTGAAGAAAATTTAGTAACCATAAAATGTGGTTATAATACAAAATGTAAAAATCGTGATGTCTTCGACAAAATTCAGTCGGATGTGGAAGAAATGTCTTCACTTTTTGTCGAAGCATCACGATACGCGTATGACAAAAAATTAAGATCAAATTTATTCGTTGGAGCTGCACAACAGTATTTGGTCCTTTTTCATAACAACATTTGGATGCACGCGTATTCTAGGATTAGACGGTACCTGCGCCGAGATAAAGACAAGGAAACATTCTGATGGTGTTTCGATAAGTTTTTCAATGAATAAACAAGGAAAATCTCAAAGATTAAGTCATGCATGTGTAAGTACACACTATTGAACAGTTAAACCGCAAAAGGAAGATATTTCGTATATAAAGAAAACGAATAAAATAAATAGAGGAATATCGAAACTTCATACGTCATAATCGAGAAATTGAATTTTTTATAATCGAATGAGATATTGGAGGAATGATTTTAAGAAAGGCATCATGTGACCAGTGATTGATCACAAGTTATTTGGTCCTAAGCTCTATGCGAAAGCTGTGGTTCTAAATGCATTCTTTAAATTTGGTTTAATATAACAATATGATCAGATTTTATTTTTTTTATATAAATAAACCTATTGTTATGAAAAAGGACCGAATATTGTTATGCACCTCGAATTATTCGTTCCTAACCTTTAAATAATTTTTCAATATTTGCCAAAATGATTGCAAATCATACCTAACATTTTGTCCACCAAATTTATATATAAGATAAGCGAAATATTTTGCGAAAAAGTTTACATTTAGCAAGAGGTAAAAATAATCCAAAAATTTAACATTATTAAAGTCATTATAGACCCATTTCTTTATTTAAAAAAAATGTACGAGTTATTCATTCCAAAGCTCTATGCGAAATCTGTGGTTTTTAAGATATTTCGTATATAAAGAAACGAATAAAATATATAGAGGAATGATGTCAAGAAAGATATCATGTGAACAGTGAATTATCACGAGTTATTCGTTCCAAAGCTCTATGTGAAATCAGTGGTTCTATGATATTTCGTATATAAAGAAACGAATAAAATAAATAGAGGACATAGTAGAAAAAAAATATTAAAATTAATTTTGCAAAAAATAATAACACGAGATTAAACATGAGAAAAAAATTAAAATAAAGTCAAAGTGAATTTATTTAAATTATTACAGTTTAATTTAATTTTGGTGTATCATGCAAATCATGTGAACAGTGATTGATCATAAGTTATTTGGTTCAAAGCTCTATGCGAAAGCAGTGGTAAGAAGCATTAAAAGTTTCAACACATGTATTGTATGCACTATATAAAAATAATGTCGAAAAAAAGAAAATCGAATGAAAATTTGATTGAAGAAAATTTAGTAACCATAAAATGTGGTTATAATACAAAATGTAAAAATCGTGATGTCTTCGACAAAATTCAGTCGGATGTGGAAGAAATGTCTTCACTTTTTGTCGAAGCATCACGATACGCGTATGACAAAAAATTAAGATCAAATTTATTCGTTGGAGCTGCACAACAGTATTTGGTCCTTTTTCATAACAACATTTGGATGCACGCGTATTCTAGGATTAGACGGTACCTGCGCCGAGATAAAGACAAGGAAACATTCTGATGGTGTTTCGATAAGTTTTTCAATGAATAAACAAGGAAAATCTCAAAGATTAAGTCATGCATGTGTAAGTACACACTATTGAACAGTTAAACCGCAAAAGGAAGATATTTCGTATATAAAGAAAACGAATAAAATAAATAGAGGAATATCGAAACTTCATACGTCATAATCGAGAAATTGAATTTTTTATAATCGAATGAGATATTGGAGGAATGATTTTAAGAAAGGCATCATGTGACCAGTGATTGATCACAAGTTATTTGGTCCTAAGCTCTATGCGAAAGCTGTGGTTCTAAATGCATTCTTTAAATTTGGTTTAATATAACAATATGATCAGATTTTATTTTTTTTATATAAATAAACCTATTGTTATGAAAAAGGACCGAATATTGTTATGCACCTCGAATTATTCGTTCCTAACCTTTAAATAATTTTTCAATATTTGCCAAAATGATTGCAAATCATACCTAACATTTTGTCCACCAAATTTATATATAAGATAAGCGAAATATTTTGCGAAAAAGTTTACATTTAGCAAGAGGTAAAAATAATCCAAAAATTTAACATTATTAAAGTCATTATAGACCCATTTCTTTATTTAAAAAAAATGTACGAGTTATTCATTCCAAAGCTCTATGCGAAATCTGTGGTTTTTAAGATATTTCGTATATAAAGAAACGAATAAAATATATAGAGGAATGATGTCAAGAAAGATATCATGTGAACAGTGAATTATCACGAGTTATTCGTTCCAAAGCTCTATGTGAAATCAGTGGTTCTATGATATTTCGTATATAAAGAAACGAATAAAATAAATAGAGGAATGATGTCAAGAAAGATATCATGTGAACAGTGAATTATCACGAGTTATTCGTTCCAAAGCTCTATGTGAAATCAGTGGTTCTATGATATTTCGTATATAAAGAAACGAATAAAATAAATAGAGGACATAGTAGAAAAAAAATATTAAAATTAATTTTGCAAAAAATAATAACACGAGATTAAACATGAGAAAAAAATTAAAATAAAGTCAAAGTGAATTTATTTAAATTATTACAGTTTAATTTAATTTTGGTGTATCATGCAAATCATGTGAACAGTGATTGATCATAAGTTATTTGGTTCAAAGCTCTATGCGAAAGCAGTGGTAAGAAGCATTAAAAGTTTCAACACATGTATTGTATGCACTATATAAAAATAATGTCGAAAAAAAGAAAATCGAATGAAAATTTGATTGAAGAAAATTTAGTAACCATAAAATGTGGTTATAATACAAAATGTAAAAATCGTGATGTCTTCGACAAAATTCAGTCGGATGTGGAAGAAATGTCTTCACTTTTTGTCGAAGCATCACGATACGCGTATGACAAAAAATTAAGATCAAATTTATTCGTTGGAGCTGCACAACAGTATTTGGTCCTTTTTCATAACAACATTTGGATGCACGCGTATTCTAGGATTAGACGGTACCTGCGCCGAGATAAAGACAAGGAAACATTCTGATGGTGTTTCGATAAGTTTTTCAATAAATAAACAAGGAAAATCTCAAAGATTAAGTCATGCATGTGTAAGTACACACTATTGAACAGTTAAACCGCAAAAGGAAGATATTTCGTATATAAAGAAAACGAATAAAATAAATAGAGGAATATCGAAACTTCATACGTCATAATCGAGAAATTGAATTTTTTATAATCGAATGAGATATTGGAGGAATGATTTTAAGAAAGGCATCATGTGACCAGTGATTGATCACAAGTTATTTGGTCCTAAGCTCTATGCGAAAGCTGTGGTTCTAAATGCATTCTTTAAATTTGGTTTAATATAACAATATGATCAGATTTTATTTTTTTTATATAAATAAACCTATTGTTATGAAAAAGGACCGAATATTGTTATGCACCTCGAATTATTCGTTCCTAACCTTTAAATAATTTTTCAATATTTGCCAAAATGATTGCAAATCATACCTAACATTTTGTCCACCAAATTTATATATAAGATAAGCGAAATATTTTGCGAAAAAGTTTACATTTAGCAAGAGGTAAAAATAATCCAAAAATTTAACATTATTAAAGTCATTATAGACCCATTTCTTTATTTAAAAAAAATGTACGAGTTATTCATTCCAAAGCTCTATGCGAAATCTGTGGTTTTTAAGATATTTCGTATATAAAGAAACGAATAAAATATATAGAGGAATGATGTCAAGAAAGATATCATGTGAACAGTGAATTATCACGAGTTATTCGTTCCAAAGCTCTATGTGAAATCAGTGGTTCTATGATATTTCGTATATAAAGAAACGAATAAAATAAATAGAGGACATAGTAGAAAAAAAATATTAAAATTAATTTTGCAAAAAATAATAACACGAGATTAAACATGAGAAAAAAATTAAAATAAAGTCAAAGTGAATTTATTTAAATTATTACAGTTTAATTTAATTTTGGTGTATCATGCAAATCATGTGAACAGTGATTGATCATAAGTTATTTGGTTCAAAGCTCTATGCGAAAGCAGTGGTAAGAAGCATTAAAAGTTTCAACACATGTATTGTATGCACTATATAAAAATAATGTCGAAAAAAAGAAAATCGAATGAAAATTTGATTGAAGAAAATTTAGTAACCATAAAATGTGGTTATAATACAAAATGTAAAAATCGTGATGTCTTCGACAAAATTCAGTCGGATGTGGAAGAAATGTCTTCACTTTTTGTCGAAGCATCACGATACGCGTATTGATTGATTGATTGATTGATTTCGAATGTACGGCCAAGCATTAAGCAGGAGATCCCGGAAAGCGCCGGGCCCACCGTACACCCATTTTTACATTTACTTGGAAGGATAAGGAAGGATATTAGTAATGTTTGAGATCGACCAGGTTACAAACACCGTTACAGTCAATAGTTAGTAAATTTTGTGTGGTAGGATGGGAAAGGTATGTTAGTAATGACAGAATTGGTCCGGTTTCCCGGTGGCCAGTTTCAAACTACTGTTAGTATTCGACAATCACAATTGGTTACTTTATTAGTTGATCATTTCTCTGGAATCCGGGGGCTGGAACTCAGGACTCCCTAAATTTTTTATCAGGACTTAAAAATTATTAATGTTATAATTCCCAGGCGACTCTGAAAGTTCAATCCAATTAATAAAACACCATAATACCAAATTTTATTACTTAAATGAATAATTTATGTAACCGTATCTTTAGCATCCCCATGCACACATCATACACCCATTTTCACATACCAACCAAAACCGATATAGGTTATTGATTTATTACCCTAAACCTTAATTAAAAATTATTAATGTTGCCATTTCCCTCAGTCCGCCTTTCATTAATTTACCTGATAAAGTATTTAAGAAATTTAAAATTACTAAGCTAAGATTATAATTAATCCCTATAACAATAAATATAAAATTAAAATAAAATAAAATAAAATTGAATTTTAACTTTAAAATTAATATGCAATTCCCAGGCGATTCTGAAAACTAAATTTAATTAATAAACAGCCTAATAGCAAAATTTTATTTCTTAAATGAATAATTAATATAACAGAATCTTTTGTATTAGTTGGGACAGACTCGACCCGTTTACAGACCGCAATGCGATCGATAGTTAGTAAATTTTTAGTGGAATATATAATAAAAGTTAATACAAGACAGCACAATCTAGCTACTTTATTTGTGATCATTTCTCTGGAATCCAAGCCGGATACTCAGGACTCTCCCCATCTAAATCAGGGCTTTTTAGGCTAAAACCAAAAAAAAAAACAAAAAAAAAAAAAAAAAAAAAAAAATTGTTTAGGCCAATAATTTATAGATTTAGATGCTGAATTTGCAACAGATCTATAGAGCAATAAAGACAATTTTCATTGAAACTATTTTGATGATAAAGTGTAAATAAATAACTGACCTTGGCAATAAACAAATGCCGGTCGGTGTATTCAAAAATTAAACCACACTCGTAGTTAGTTAGCTAATCGTATTCAAATACTAAAAATCTTGTTGGTGTGTAAAATAAAAACTTAATTTTATTTATTATGTTTTCTGTCCATGATTCTGCTGTAAATATATACATAGATGTATTACATTATATTCACGAATTCACGATCTTGGTCTTTATCTAGTTACTAGTTGTCAACTTTAAAAATGACATCATTTCGAACATCACAGCGTCACTTTACGTAATCTGAAATTCCTCGAATATTTTAAAAGATGATTCAAACCTTCTTAAAATAAGCACTTTAACCTTGAAACGGAATCGTTTCGTAATCGTATAATCAGAAACCATAATTGTTTTATGAAGAAATAGTTTTTCAAGTTCAACGGCCGCGATTTGCGCGAAAAAAGCGTGTTGATGACTTTAAGTCGTTGCTTTTTTCTTTAGTCTCTTTAAATGAAAGTGAATTCCGATCTTATTTGGAATTATTTGGCAGTCACTCTTATTTTATATTTGAGAATAGATATGAATCTCTATTCTACGTAAACTGGATGCACTTGCTTAATATTTCTTATATTGTTTCGGTATAAACAATTTGATTTAACTGTACAGAAGTTTTGGTCTTAAAATTTCTAACCAATCACTAATTAAATAATTTGTAAAAATTAACCAAAACTTTACCGGCATTTCATAGTTCTATTTAATGTTAGCTCATCTGTACTAACTGCCGATCATTGAACCGTGATATACCAATTGGAAATTGAAGAAATTTTTAGAAATATCTTAATAGTACATATACCACTTGGGTTAGGTATAAGTTTTGCATTTAACTATAATAGATTCCTCAACTTTTATGTGTAAATATACTATCGTTTCCCTAAAAAAATGGATTTTTGGTTTTTAATTTTTTTGTCGTAATAATATACCAACTGTTGGGAAATTAAAACTTAATAGCATATGCCAGTGATTACACTATTTGGAGGTACAATATTTGGCAACTAACAGTACTGGAATGCCCGTGTTGTCCAAAAGTATAGTTTGTACTCTACTCAATATTTTAGCAGGCATTCAGAATTGAAAGTTAAGCTTTGTAACCAAAATTGAACAAAATCCTTTCTGATTAATTTTGGATCTAAAACAAATGAGATACTAAAAACAAAAATAAGTTATCACAATTGTGTTCACCATTTTCAGTTATCTAACATAGCTATTTTTATTATTTTCTGATTAGTAAATTCGTGAGATATTGAAAAAGTAAATTTATTGATAAAATTTAAAATTAAAACAATTAGCTATAAGTAGTATTCTCAATATGTAATTTTGTTTAATACAAAACTACTACAACGAAATTTATATGAATGCAATTTCCCCTCTATTAAACACCTCTGACAGACTGCTGTCATTGTTAATAATTTTATTCAATATTACGAAAAAAGAAAACAGAACAAAAATTTTAAATTTATATTAATAAATTCGTTTTTATATATAGTTTTATTATTAAATGCATATATGTAACAAGAAAAATAAAATTAAAAATATCTTACAGCGCGAACTTGTCGATGGAACATATAACAAATACATGTCCATACTTTTGATGCTAAAACCAAAAATGCACGAAAGTTCATTTGAAATTGTGACCACATTGGCAAGTTTAGTTTCCCAAAAATATTTATAATTAAAAAACTATTTTTAATAACAATATAACAGCTATTTTAATCTATAGTACACGACACTCATTAAATTTAATTTTTCATTTCTATATTATTCAAACACAATATTTTTGCAAGCGACGAGAAAAAATACCAAAACAGAACGACAGAAATATTTTCGCGTTTTATTTTTAAGTTAAATACACTATTATCTACGATTTTAATGAAAATTTGAAAAAAAAAAACTTTAACGTAAAAGTAAATCTAATTTTTTATTTTAAAACACAAAAATATTTATATTTTTCCTATTATTTTATCACATTTTCTAAAAATGAGCGCCGACTGTAGTAAACACATATTCGATAGCGACCGCCATCTTAGTTCGACCTCGTTGTTGTTTGTACTTTATAATACAAAAACCAACAAAACCACGCACACTTCCTTCACAGAAATCGTGCAAAGAGAAAACGACACAGCTCAAAACCAACAAAACCAACCAGAACAAAAATTTTAAATTTATATTAATAAATTCGTTTTTATATATAGTTTTATTATTAAATGCATATATGTAACAAGAAAAATAAAATTAAAAATATCTTACAGCGCGAACTTGTCGATGGAACATATAACAAATACATGTCCATACTTTTGATGCTAAAACCAAAAATGCACGAAAGTTCATTTGAAATTGTGACCACATTGGCAAGTTTAGTTTCCCAAAAATATTTATAATTAAAAAACTATTTTTAATAACAATATAACAGCTATTTTAATCTATAGTACACGACACTCATTAAATTTAATTTTTCATTTCTATATTATTCAAACACAATATTTTTGCAAGCGACGAGAAAAAATACCAAAACAGAACGACAGAAATATTTTCGCGTTTTATTTTTAAGTTAAATACACTATTATCTACGATTTTAATGAAAATTTGAAAAAAAAAAACTTTAACGTAAAAGTAAATCTAATTTTTTATTTTAAAACACAAAAATATTTATATTTTTCCTATTATTTTATCACATTTTCTAAAAATGAGCGCCGACTGTAGTAAACACATATTCGATAGCGACCGCCATCTTAGTTCGACCTCGTTGTTGTTTGTACTTTATAATACCTGTCGAAGCATCACGATACGCGTATGACAAAAAATTAAGATCAAATTTATTCGTTGGAGCTGCACAACAGTATTTGGTCCTTTTTCATAACAACATTTGGATGCACGCGTATTCTAGGATTAGACGGTACCTGCGCCGAGATAAAGACAAGGAAACATTCTGATGGTGTTTCGATAAGTTTTTCAATAAATAAACAAGGAAAATCTCAAAGATTAAGTCATGCATGTGTAAGTACACACTATTGAACAGTTAAACCGCAAAAGGAAGATATTTCGTATATAAAGAAAACGAATAAAATAAATAGAGGAATATCGAAACTTCATACGTCATAATCGAGAAATTGAATTTTTTATAATCGAATGAGATATTGGAGGAATGATTTTAAGAAAGGCATCATGTGACCAGTGATTGATCACAAGTTATTTGGTCCTAAGCTCTATGCGAAAGCTGTGGTTCTAAATGCATTCTTTAAATTTGGTTTAATATAACAATATGATCAGATTTTATTTTTTTTATATAAATAAACCTATTGTTATGAAAAAGGACCGAATATTGTTATGCACCTCGAATTATTCGTTCCTAACCTTTAAATAATTTTTCAATATTTGCCAAAATGATTGCAAATCATACCTAACATTTTGTCCACCAAATTTATATATAAGATAAGCGAAATATTTTGCGAAAAAGTTTACATTTAGCAAGAGGTAAAAATAATCCAAAAATTTAACATTATTAAAGTCATTATAGACCCATTTCTTTATTTAAAAAAAATGTACGAGTTATTCATTCCAAAGCTCTATGCGAAATCTGTGGTTTTTAAGATATTTCGTATATAAAGAAACGAATAAAATATATAGAGAAATGATGTCAAGAAAGATATCATGTGAACAGTGAATTATCACGAGTTATTCGTTCCAAAGCTCTATGTGAAATCAGTGGTTCTATGATATTTCGTATATAAAGAAACGAATAAAATAAATAGAGGACATAGTAGAAAAAAAATATTAAAATTAATTTTGCAAAAAATAATAACACGAGATTAAACATGAGAAAAAAATTAAAATAAAGTCAAAGTGAATTTATTTAAATTATTACAGTTTAATTTAATTTTGGTGTATCATGCAAATCATGTGAACAGTGATTGATCATAAGTTATTTGGTTCAAAGCTCTATGCGAAAGCAGTGGTAAGAAGCATTAAAAGTTTCAACACATGTATTGTATGCACTATATAAAAATAATGTCGACAAAAAGAAAATCGAATGAAAATACTTTGATTGAAGAAAATATAGTCACAATAAAATATGGTTTAGAAACAAAATGTAAAAATCGTGGGGTCTTCAACAGAATTCAGTCGGATGTGGAAGAAATGTCTTCACTTTTTGTCGAAGCATCACGATACATTCATTTTATTTTAATGAAAAAATGGGCAAATAACGATTTTAGTAAGGTGGATTTTTTACACTATTTTTACCCCTTGCTAAAGGGCGTGAAAAAATATGTTTTGGATGAGGAGTATCAAAAATTTAGGGAAAAATATCATTTAGAATTTTATGACAAAAAATTAAGATCAAATTTATTCGTTGGAGCTGCACAACAGTATTCGGTCCTCAAAGCTCTATCCGGTTCAAAGCTCTATGCGAAAGCAGTGGTAAGAAGCATTAAAAGTTTCAACATATGTATTGAATAAAAAAATTCAATAGAGAAGAAGAATGGAACAAATTTTTCAAAATTCCAAAAACCAAAACCAAACAATTCAATTATTCGATGATGACGGATGGTGTTTCGATACGTTTTTCAATGAATAAACAAGGAAAATCTCAAAGATTAAGTCATGCATGTCAAAGATTAAGTCATGCACACACTATTGAACAGTTAAACCGCAAAAGGAAGATATTTCGTATATAAAGAAAACGAATAAAATAAATAGAGGAATATCGAAACTTCATACGTCATAATCGAGAAATTGAATTTTTTATAATCGAATGAGATATTGGAGGAATGATTTTAAGAAAGGCATCATGTGACCAGTGATTGATCACGAGTTATTTGGTCCTAAGCTCTATGCGAAAGCTGTGGTTCTAAATGCATTCTTTAAATTTGGTTTATTTTCCAGATTACTCAAATAGATTTATGATACGAGAAAATATAATAAGAAAAATTTAAAATTAAACTTAAGTTATTTTTTAATTATTTTATTATACATATTTTAATAAGAGAGAGAGCGAGTAATATTTTTCATTAATTATTATTCTTATTGATTCATGGCTGACATTTATCATCAACAAGTTATACCAATCAATCCATTAATTATTATTAATTTTCATATTATAATCAGAATGATTTCGTTTCAATGTTCCTTCATTTCTTTAATTTCTTCTAATATTTTAACGTTTTTCGAGTTTCAATTGAGAACTGTTATTTCCTCCATTTAAAGAAATCAATTTGTAATTTAAAATTTTTACTGGGCAAATTTTGAAATGTTTCTCTTAAGATATTAAATTATGGCTATGAAATCATATGTTTTTCAATTCTTTTAAATGATCAATTTTTTGAGACCATGAGAAAATTTCTTTTTTTTTATTTTGTTTTAAATTCTTCACATTTTTAAAATAATCTTTTTACCTTTGTAATTTTGAACTTCACTGTTGTAGTTGTTCATAATTTTGTGCATGTCAGTTTCTATTGGAATGCAAAATATGGTTGAAATCTAATGATAGAAAAATGTTATATCCATGTTTTTTAAGTGAATCACATTTTAATAATTTGTTAGCATTTTAGATATGGATTTATATGTATATTATTATGTATGTGGTTTTTTTTTTCATAGTCTAAAAATTCAATTAGATGTTCAAGATATGTCTGGCCTATTTATAGAAGCTTCTCGGTATATCCATTATTCTTTAATGAAACAATGGGCTAATGGTGATTTCAATGAAATCAAATTTTTAAAATATTTTTACCCATTACTTGAAGGGCATTCTAATAAATATATATTAGACGAAAATTATAAAAATTTACGAGAAAAATATAAATTAAAATTATATAATAAAAAATTAAAATCGAATATAATTATATATGCTTCAAATCAGTATAGTGTATTATTTCATAACAATTTGTGGATGCATTCTTACAATAGAATAAAACGATACCTTCGTCATGATGATAAGAAATATAATCAAAAAGATATATATAATATATTAGATTATTTATTTAATAAAAATTCAAAACACACGCCGCCAAATCAAGAAATAATTGAAAAAATGAAAACTGATTTAAATTGGAATGGAGAACGATTTTATGATATTAAAAATCGATCTAAATATATGAAATATATTGAATTTTTCTATAATCTCCAGAGATATAATGAAAATAATAATATCAAAAAATTTTCAATTATACCAATTTACAAATTTAAAAGTCATCATATACGAGAATATGACGTTAAAATTGGTTTGGACCTCGGTCGTAAATTAATAGTTGCTGGTGTTTGTAACGGAAAACCAATAAAGATAAAAAGTTCATACTATCGTA
The DNA here is from genome assembly GCA_958295665.1 of Tipula vernalis. Classification (NCBI taxonomy): domain Eukaryota; kingdom Metazoa; phylum Arthropoda; class Insecta; order Diptera; family Tipulidae; genus Tipula; species Tipula vernalis. The sequence continues at coordinate 2,560,399 of OY282560.1, forward strand.
ATATGACAGGGGTCCAAACCCAAAAATATAAACTTAAAAAATGGACTCCATCGACCCAGCAAGAAATTATATCGCCAATGGAGGCTAATTATTTAAGTTATGTAGATTATCAACTAAAGAATTTTAAAAGTAGAATAAAGGAAGGCCTAAAAAAAAATAACTAGATTAAAATTAAAAAAATTCATGTGCGTAGAAAAAGCATGCCATAAATTGGCTAAAGAAATTGTTGGTCCTGTAAAAAAGTCGAGCATTAATTATAATAGGAAACACTAAAATAGCAGCAAATTCTCCAATAAAAGGACATGTACGTAATCCAAAATCGAAATTATTAATGGCTCTTAAAAAGTATGCAGATGTTCTTGAAGTAGATGAATTCAGGACAACTAAATTATGTTCTAATTGCTTTGAAAAACATGAGATATCCCGGTTTCCACATAGGTATCAATTTTGCCGAAAATGTGGTATTACGTGGAACCGGGATGTCAATGCTGGTAACAACATTTTATATTTGGGTATTTCAATTATACAAGAAACTGAAATACATCAAAATTTTAAAAGAAATACAAATTTATTGAACCCTAAAGTAAGTAAACAAATATATTAATTATGTACCTATTTAATTTATATAATAATACATTTATATTTATTTATTTTTTTTTATAGACCTGAACAACTTCCATAGAGGATATTGTTAATTAACACAATCATCACTAATCATTTCATACATAATATTATTCGTTTTAGATGCACACGAATTGACAACGTTTTATCAGGCCATATGTTGAGTTAATAGTGTTATTAACTAAAATCCAGCCGATCTATAATATTAAGAATTTACGACTGTTTCATCCACTAAACGATCAACGACCTCTATATGATGATTTACGACTGTTTCACCCACTAAACCATCAACAATCTCTATATGATGTATTAATGTATATGTATCAACAATTTCTATATATATATCAACAACCTCTATATCAACAACCTCTATAACACAACTAATTGGATTCTTGTTGAATCAATTATTTTGAAGTTCCGGTTCATCAGAAATAGAATTAGAATATATAATATAAAAATATGTAAAAATCCCCAAAGTTAAATTTATTATTACTTTGGGGTGGTCCACCTATTTAATAGGTGGATTTAAATCTTTATCGATTTAACTATTCTAATGATTCGAAACGTAAATAAATAAAAATGTAAATAAACGTAAATAAAGAGCTACTACAAAAAATGCGTTTTTAGACCTAAATTGGGATGGGGAACTATTTTTCGACATTCAAAATCGGGCCGCATATTCAAAACACATAAATTTTTTTTACCACCTTCAAAGATTTAATGAAAACCACCAAATTAAAAAATTTTCGCTTTTATGTTATGATGTCAAAATTGGATGAAATTATGATGTCAAAATTGGATTGGACCCCGGTTTCAAATTAATCGTTGGTGGTGTGTGTAACGGGGAGCCAATTAAATTTAAAAATTCCTATTTTCGGAACATGACCGGGGTTCACAATCGAAATTACAAATTAAAAAAGTGAACACCTTTCACCCAAAAAGAAACAATTTCGCCAATGGAGGCAGATTATTTAAAATACACAAGTTATCAACTTCAAAATTTTGCTATTAGGCAAAAGGAAAGTGTCCAACGAAAAGAGGCAAGATTGAAATTAAAAAAATGTATATGTGTGGAAAAATATGCAGACGTGCTCGAAGTCAATGAATTCAGGACAACAATATTATGCTCCAATTGCCATGAACTACACAAGACATCTCTGTCTCCACACAGATACCAATTTTGCCAAAAATGTGGTATCGTGTGGAACAGAGATGTCAACGCTGGCAGTAATATCCTTTATCTCGGACTTTGTTTAATAAAAAAAATAAAACCTCATCCAAATTTTTCTCGATCACTAAAATTAACAACACAAAATTAACATCATAAACATCATTATCATCACCTTTCATCATATCTATACACTTATGTAAGTAAAAAAATATTTTGCTGGCAAAAATATTTTATATTTGGGAATTTGCACAATCACAAAAAAAACCTCATCCAAATTTTTCTCGAAATCAAATTTTACCAAAATTAACCAACAATTAACCAAAATTTACCAAATTAACCAAAATTTACCTTTACTTTACCACGAGTTATTCGGTTCAAAGCTCTATGCGAAAGCAGTGGTAAGAAGCATTAAAAGTTTCAACATATGTATTGAATAGACTGTAAAATATTTCTAAATATATGAGGTAAAGATATTTGGTCATAAAAATAAAAAAAAAACATATATTTACGTATAGAATTAAATTTTAATGCCGAATTAAACACTATGGAGGATAATTCTGACATTCCTAAAGAATATAATATAAAATTTAGTCACAATCAAATGTGATTTAAATACCAAATGTAAAAATCGTGGAAGAAATGTCTTCACTTTATGTTGAGTGAACAGTGATTGATCACGAGTTATTCGGTTCTAAGCTCTATGCGAAAGCTGTGGTAGAATTATAATACGCAGTGCGTATTAATAAACATGAGGAAAAATCTATTTTATTAAGAGTTACGAGAACTCAAAGAGAACAAAACAAATTAGATAGAACACAATAGTTGCCAAAATGACATGATGTCGACCAAATATATATAAGGGGGATAATTGTGGTATATGATAACATGATGTCGACCAAATTAATAAATGGGGGATAAGTGAAACATTTTTAATTTTGTTGTTTTCATTAAATCACTGAAGGTTGTAAAAAAATTTTATATTGATCACGAGTTATAAGTTCAAAGCTCTATGCGAAATCTGTGGTTCTTAAGATATTTCGTGTATAAAGAAATGAATAAAATAAATAGAGGAATAATTTAAAGAAAGGTATCATATGAACAGTGATTGATCACAAGTTATTCGGTTCAAAGCTCTATGCGAAAGCAGTGGTAAGAAGCATTAAAAGTTTCAATGTATATATTGAATAGATATTTGCTCGTAAAATATTTCTAAATATATGAGGTAAAGATTTTTGGTCATATTACTAAATGTATATATAAATGTATAATATATGAGGTAAAGATATTTGGTCAAATTACTAAAGCTCTGGTTTCCGTTAATCATAATTTACATTCTGGTAGCTCCTGCCAGTAGTTATATGTTTGTCTCAAAGATTAAGTCATGCATGTGTAAGTACACACTATTGAACAGTGAAACCGCAAAAGGAAGATATTTCGTATATAAAGAAAACGAATAAAATAAATAGAGGAATATCGAAACTTCATACGTCATAATCGAGAAATGGAATTTTTTATAATCGAATGAGATATTGGAGGAATGATTTTAAGAAAGGTATCATATGAACAGTGAATTATCACGAGTTATTCGGTTCAAAGCTCTATGCGAAATGTGTGGTTCTTAAGATATTTCATATATGGAAGGAAGAATAAAATATACAAACAAATATTAAAATTACTATACAAATGAACAGTGAATTATCACGAGTTATCCGGTTCAAAGCTCTATGCGAAAGCAGTGGTAAGAAGCATATATTTAAGTTTAGAAATAAATTTGAATGCCAAATTATACACTATGGAGGATAATTCTGACATTCCTAAAGAATATAATATAAAATTTCTGATTTTCCAAAAATTATTAAAGCTCTGGTTTCCGTTAATCATAATTTACATTCTGGTTGCTCCTGCCAGTAGTTATATGTTTTTGAAATGATATAATATAAAAAAAGCAATAATCGTCTGAAGAGATTTCTTTATATATGTGGAGAAATGTTTCATGTGAACAGTGATTGATCACGAGTTATTCGGTTTTAAGCTCTATGCGAAAGCTGTAGTAAAATTATAATACGCTAATAAATATTTATGGTTTTGGGATGTTGGAGTACTTTTTAAGTCCATTTTAAAAAAGTCTATCTGGAGCGGATGTGTTTACTGTTTATACAGCCAAGCTACGCTAAACGCTATGGATACTTGATACATACTTTCAAATATAAAAATGTATAAGGTGCCAATTGCAAGAAACACAATAGTGCTGCCAATTGCAAAAAAACACAATACAACAATAAAAATTTTAATTTAAGGCGACAAATTAAATGTTTCTTACTAAACTTATTAAAATTATATTTTTTATTTTTAGTATGGTTTAATTCCATCCAATCCTTAATTAGTTCCTTAAATTTACCTTTGACGTATTTATTTATTAAGCTAACTAAAAAGAATGCGTGTTATTTCCTGAATGGATATAGAAATTTAAAACACCTTCAGTTCTTTACCAAATTTTAGCCAAATAAATTCAAAAGAATTTGAAAGATTAATAAGTGCCGAGTTTCTTCTCGATTTAAAATTACATTTGATCATTAAATCATTATCAATGCGTTTGAGGTTATTTGTCTTTATATGCAACACCACATAAAATTAAATTACTAACTAAAATTACGTATTGTTTTCCCGTTCTTTTTTATGTAATATCGTTTCAAATATACATACATTTGATTCCGACATTTCTAAGTTTAGGCATTTTTATTATTTATATTTTTTTATTAACCTATACAAAGTTGGCTAAAATTCCACCTATGGAGAGTTATTATGTCAAATTTTTGCTCCACGAAAGAAATTCCGTCCGCGTCTCGCAAGATTCCGCTATAAAAGGTTCTTTTGCTAAGAAATTAGGTTCAAAGGGACTTTTTTAAAACATATATTTCCGTGTCTGACGAGTTTCCGCGATAATCAGATTCCGCCTTTGAGAGATTTTACTGTATATCAAAGTCTTCGTAAACTGTACGTTTATGTTACGCTTGGTCAGGAGGGGAACTGCTATAACTGCTATAATAAAAAAACTATATAAGTATGCGTAACTGGCTTGAGCGTCCATTTTAAAAAATAATAATGTAATAATAAATAAAATTGGGAATTTCAAATATTAAAAGTGTTAAAATGTTTTAAAATAGAATTTCTTGTTAAGAAAAAATTAATTTTATTTTGTGCTTTTCTCAATACTTCGGAAAAAATATTTAATTTATTGGCGATATAAGAAAATATTAAAACTTTCAGCGTCATAGATCTAACTACAGACGACCTAGGAATCGCGGTTGCACCATCATTAATAAGCACCAAAATGTATCTAAGATCCTTTAGTAAGAATTGAGCTGAGATGTCTTACTCTTCCGAGTTAAAATTACTGGGTGTTAATTAATTTGGTTTAATCATACTCACAATCATCAATCATTTTTGACAAAAATTGTTGCGGATACAGATGTCCAAATTTATCTAAAGCTTGTTCGTGCTTAGGACGGGCAAGGTGACCAACGAAATAATGAGATTCAAAATATTTCAAAACTTTCAGATGCAAAGTTCCATTATTAAAATTTCATTTTATTAAAAAAAACACTTTGGATAAAAATCATTATCCCGATAAATTAATAGATGTTAGTATTACTATGTAAAAAATTTGAAGTTATGGCCAAAAATGGAAAGCTTTATTTTTTATTTTTATTTAATTATTATTTATTTATTATAAATTATAAAATTTAATTTAATAAACATTTTTGTCTCGTTTATTTTCCAGATTAAAAATTGTAATCGTCAATTGTAATTGCAATAATCGTCAAGAAAGAGATGGGTGTGTGTATACAGCCAAGCCACGCTAAAAATGTATAAGGTAAAATATTTAATTTTTTTTTTTTAATAAATAACATATTAATTCACAGAGTATTTAAAAAAATATTGAATTTAATAATATTTATACCTACATATATAAATATTATTAAATGAATAAATACTTTTTTATGGTGCGCTTCAATTTTTTATATGTATATTTAAAATGGCGTCATAAAATTTATTTTTTATTTTTATTTATTTAATTATTATTTATTTATTTATTTATTATAAATTATAAAATCATTAATATTTTTGTCTCGTTTATTTTTCAGATTAGCTATCTATTTTCATCCAAGTTAGGAAATGCAGAAAAAAAAATGTCCGTCAGTAGAAAATATTTAGCTGAAAAAATCAAATCGAAATTTATTTTTTATTTTTATTTATTTAATTATTATTTATTTATTATAAATTATAAAATCATTAATATTTATGTCTCGTTTATTTTCCAGATTAGCTAGCTACTAACCGAAGAAAAATTGTAATTTTAAAATGTGTGTCAATCGTTGAACAGGCAACACGTGTTTTGTCTTGCCCGTTCAAATTTAGTTACATTAATTAATTTTTTAAATAATTTAAATAATAAAATATTTAATCTTGTGTATAAATGGTGATAAATTAAAAAAAAGAAAGAAAATATTAACAAGAAATAGTTTTAGTACATTAGGATTTATATTCGAATGGTTTCATTTTCAAAGGGAAAATTCAATAAAAATCCATAAAAATGGAATGTGCGAGAGTGGATTGTGGAGGAGAGAGGTTTAAAGAGATTAGAAGTTAGAGTTTAACTCGACTCCGTATATAGTGAGAGTTAAACTCGGATTAAACTCGACTCGACTCGCAGCATATAAAGTATAATAAACAAATAAAACAGGTTTTCGTTTTAACATCACCCAAATAATTCAAAATTTTTATTTTATCAAGGAATCATTTTCGATTTGTAAAAAATGAAGTAAATCTAAAATCAAGTGTGATCTAAAATCACATGTGATCTAAATTCACGTGTGATCTAAAATCACAATCACGTCCGTCGTCCACGTGTCAAATCTAAACTATTAAAAATAAAGTAAAGTATTGTAACGTAAGTAATCCATTTTTTAATTTATATTTTAGTTTGTATAATAAATACACTTTATTTGTCAAGGACAAAAATAAATAAATTATTATTTATTTATTTATTTTAAATTATTAAATCATTAATATTTTGTCTCTTTATTTTCCAGATTGCTCAATGTGAAGCAGCAATAAGAAAAATTTAAAATTGAAAAATTTAATTAAAAATTAAACCCAATTTAAAAGTGAAAAATAAAATCTATTAATTAAATCTATTAAATCTATCAAATCTTTCACGAGTTATTCGGTTCAAAGCTCTATGCGAAATCTGTGGTTCTTAAGATATTTCGTATGGTTTTGTGAAAATTTTATTGCGTACTGCAAGAGGATTGGATGTTCCGTTCATTAGGCGTCTACAATAAATTCATAGCTAATCATTACAACAATATATAATATCAAAATAAAAATCCCCAGAGTAAAATATTAATACTTTGGGGGTGGTCCACCTATTTATATATTTCATTAAATGATAATAATTTTAATATTTGTTTGTATATTTTAGCCATCCATGTGCCACACTAGAAGTTTTGTGTCCATACAACAAAGACAACAGTTTTTACTATGCCTTCAAATCATCAATTGCTACCTTATCAACAATATGCGAATTGTTATACAGCCAAAAAATATCACTCCTATCCGCATATAAGATCCGCAGCAAAACACAAAAAAAAAGAAAAAAAAGAACTTGATAAAGAAAATCGCTTGATAAAATTTAAGTGATACAATTTAATAAATCGTTAAAAGGCTCTTTAGATGTTAGATATTTTGTTGGTTAAACTTGAAAGTAAATAAAATTGGATAATTTATTGGAAAATAAAGATGAAATAAAACGCGTGAATGTTGGCTGTTAAATATTATTTAGAGTTGGGCAAGATACTCTAATACAAAAATGAATAATATATCGTGATGAGCCTATAATTATAAGATATTTGATTAGATGTTAAAATTAAGAGTAAAATATGGTTGACATGGGATAAATCATTGTACATAAATCTAGGTCCATCTAGGCATTATGTCAAAATTCGAAATACTATAGCATTTAAAACAGTTTAATGGAACTTTTTATTATATTGATGGCAAGGACTGTATGCAAATGTTGTATGCGTAAGATTCAAAATTCATCCGAATGAACTATTTAGTAGTTTACCACATGTAATCATTACAACATCGAGAGACATGGGTTCATTTAAATATTCGCGTCCATTGAAAATGATTTGCTACACTCACTAGTGAAAGAAGGTGTCCAAAGAAAAGTTGCGAGAAAAAATCCGAAACCAAAATTATTAGCAACATTAACAAAATATTAAGATGTATTGAAATTTCATGAGTTTCGTACAACAAAATTATGTGCCAGTTGCCATCTGGAACATGTGACATCGAAGTCTCTACACAGATACCAGTTTTGCCAAAACTTTGGAACATTCAATATCTGGGACTTTGTATTATTCGAAAAAGGAAAAACATCACAATTTTTTAGATAACAAATTTTAAAAACGCAATTAAGAAAAAAAAAATTTATCATTAAACCTTAATCAAAAATCGAGTCTGTATAAATATCGAAAATTTAATTTAGAAATATTATATTTAAACGTGATTTAACAAAATATGAAAACAAATTCCAATTTAATTCTAAATGCAGCTTTCTAAAACATATTTCATATATGGATATATACAAGGGTATTTTTAACACTTCTGGCTGAAATGCACTTCTGCAAGTAGCAGAATGAGAATAAATTATATCTCCAAATTGCGAAATATTAAACAAGTGTTTTATTTAAAATATTATTAATACCAAAAAAAAATTAGAATAAAAAAAATTGTTTCGTGTGTTGAAATTTGATCCAGCTAACAATTATGAGTATATAAATGCATTATCGAAAACAAATTCAAATTTAATTCTAACTAGCTATGGCTTACCAAATTTGGATTGCAAATATTTGCAATCTATTTATTTGATTTTCGTTCACGTGGATAGTAAGTACACGTTAAAAAAAATTATATATCGGTACACACAATATACAAATTTACAATGCGATTTGCAATCAAAAGTTGTGAAGCGTACATCTTTTTACATTGTAAATGAAAAATTTCAGGTAGAAAAAAAAATTTCCCTTTGCAAATATTTGCAATCAACTTTTGGTAAGACACAAGAGTAAGCTTTCTAAAACATATTTCATATATGGATATATACCATATTAATACAAAAAAAAAAAAAAAATTAGAATAAAAAATTTTTTTCGAGTGTTGAAATTTGACCCAGCTAACAATTATGATTATCTAACAGATTAAAATAAAAATAAATCAAATTAATTTATGTATTTATCTATTTAATTTAATAAGGTAAATGTCCCAGACTACCGACACCGTTTTATCGCCATCACAATACCCCCCTGTTTGTCTCAAAAATGAGACACAGATAAATATCGTGAAACGCGGCAATAACCCGTCCGTCGGCTCTATTTTTGTACACACAATCATGCCCACCAGTGTATTTGGTCAGGAGTACCCCGCAGCATGACTTTGTGTAACAAAAAAAAACAGTCAAGATTGAAAACTAAATATTTTTTAATTTAATTTTAACACTACACTTTATTACATATTACACTATAGCCAGTCCTATATCCAATATTTTTTTATCAGTTTGGCTGTATATATTATCTATGTACATATATATTTCATTATATACACATACACATATGTATAAGATTAAGAAGAAAAGATTGTACATTGTGCAATTGTACATACACACACAAACATATAAAATATAAATTAAATAATTACCACGTACCTTTTCGTATCATAAATTCTTCAATTTTAAATTTTTCTTATTGCTGAAGACATTGAGCAATCTGGAAAATAAAGAGACAAAATATTAATGATTTAATAATTTAAAATAAATAAATAAATAATAATTTATTTATTTTTGTCCTTGCACACACACAAACATATAAAATAAAAATTAACCAATTAATAGCTAGCTATAATATACCTTCTTTTCGTATCATAAAATTTTCAATTTTAATAAAAAATTTCAATTTTAATGCTTTTATATTATTTTTTCGTTGTAATTTGAAAAATTACAATTTTTCCAATTTTTCTTCGGTTAGTAGCTAGCTAATCTGGAAAATAAACGAGACAAAATATTAATGATTTAATAATTTATAATAAATAAATAATAATTTATTTATTTTTGTCTTTGCACACACGCACAATCATATAAAGTAAAAATTAACCAATTAATATATACCTTATTTTCGTATCATAAAATTTTCAATTTTAATAAAAATTTTCAATTTTAATGCTTTTATATTATTTTTTCGTTGTAATTTGAAAAATTACAATTTTTCCGATTTTAATTTGGTTAGTAGCTAATCTGGAAAATAAACGAGACAAAAATATTAATGATTTAATAATTTATATTAAATAAATAAATAATAACTTATTTATTTTTTGTCTTTGCACACACACAAACATATAAAATAAAAATTAAATAATTAATATATATGTACCTTCTTTTCGTATCATAAATTTTTCAATTTTAATAAAAATTTATTTTTTTGAATTATTTCAAAAACTTCTTTTTGAAACATCCTGCAACAACAAAAAATAAATGTTTATGACGCCATTTTAAATTTATAAAAAATTGCAGCGCATCAAAAAAAGTATGTATTCATTGCCAGATAGAATTTTTTAAAATGGACGCTCAAGCCTGTTACGCATCCTTAAATAGTTTTTTTATTATAGTAGTTATAGGCCCGCCAAAAAAAATACTGTTTTCATAAGACATTTATAAAGATAAAAAATACTATGAAAATAAAATAATGGGGATATGTAACGAACAAAAGGATACAGAAATTGTAATTCAGTGGATACCAGCTCACATCAGCAAAAACTTCAACAGAAAACCAAAGCAAAAATATAATCAACAATTATTTACCAATAGAAGTCTCTCACAGTATAATTAAAGCAGAAATATTAAGGGAAAGGCAACATCAGTATGAATTGATCACAAGGAACAAAGGGATCTTTAATAGAACTATCAATAACTCGGCACCACCTAAAATAGCATGGTTTAAGCATATCCATATAAAAACAAAGTATGTACATAAATATAATAAATAGACTAAGAACAGGCCACACATTTAACAAAATTTTCAAAAACAGAATAGGAATTGAGCAGAGCGACCAGTGTACTACATGTAATGTAAGGGAAACGGATATACATATAACGGATTATGGCCCAAGATTTAAAAAAATTAAAGGCAGATATAAAAACATCAAGAAGATGGAATTAATAGACATAGCTACTAAAAGAAGGAAATACAAAAAAGTTAATTGAATTAGCTAAATTTTATGCAGAAACAAATGTTGAAGAATTCTGAAGTCCAAGAAAATATCAAAACAACAAGAATGTCATATACATATATACATATGGATTTTAATCTTTAAATGTCATTTATATTTAATATATTTTAATGTAAGAGCAAATTGGTGGTAACGCCAGCTCATAAATAAATGAATTAATAATAATAATAATAATAATATATGGATATAAAAAATAGTTTACTTTAGATATCTTCAATTACAGGAAGCAAATGTTTGTCTATGGAGAAAGCGAAATAAAAAACATTTGTTTGCCTATAGAAAAAATTCTTATCCAAAACACTTTTTTTAAAATTATTGCTCGACAAATGAAGACTCTAATACATTTTATTCTGTTAATGATTGGCGATTTAATCGACAGTGAAGAATCGTCGTTGGATTATTGGTTTGTCGTAAACGCCAATTTGACTTTTTTGAGCTAATAAGTTATCTATAGGTTTACGGTTGCGCTCTTTCCAATTTTGTAATCGGTTTTGCTTTACCTTTAACCGTTTCTAAGGTATAGAATATGATTTTGTCGTATATCCCAAAAATTTCGAAGTTTTTAGTATTGGTTTGTCGTAAACCCCAATTTTTGCACGTACGACAAAAATTTATATGAACAATGCAGTTACTATTTTCTTAATATTGGTTTGTCGTATGTTCCTAAGTGTTAAATTAAAACGATAGAGACATTTTTTGCAAATTAATGTATTGGGTTGGCTTTTATATGGTTTTGTTACATTTTTTTCTATGTATGTGTATAATAAAGTATAAAACAAAACAAAGAAGGCGATTGATTAGTAGAAGAGGAACAATAAAAACAATAGAAACATCAGTCATAAACGTGTCGTGTGGTAAGGGAATTCTTTATTACAACTAGCTATTACTTTTATTTCATTTATTTATTTTAATTTTTAAGTTTATCTTGAAAGCTGGCATATAAAAACTGAACAGAATGAGTAGTGACGCTTCATCACGTTCTTCAGAACGTTATTTTGGTATTTATCATTAATCTTAAACAAATAAACATTTATTACAACTTAATTGCTGGTTTATAGATAGTGACGATTCTTTTGCCGATCCGAATTTTCAATTTGAAACCAATGACAGAAGTGAACCTTCAACGTCAAGAACCTTGTTTGCATTAAATCCGGCGGAAAATAGTACGAAAATAAATGAACCGGTGGTGAATGAAAATCTAAGAAATATTCCCTCGGAATACCAGTCATCTGGTAAATTATACTACATACTATTTTTTGTAAATCGTCATGCGTAATTTTTATTAATTGTTTTTAGAAAGTGATTCAAATTCTTCACCACTGCCAAAAAAGAAAAAACGGAATCCAGAATTGTGGAAGCAGCATGTTCGCCAAAAATTACGTGAAACTGGTCAAAAGTACGTTAATATTGATGGCAAAACTATGCGACCGCGAAATGTTAAACCGCCTTGTAACAATACTTGCTTTTACGAATGTAGACAAAATTTTACTTTCAGTGATAGACTAAAACTGAATGCAACGTTTTGGAGACTATCTGATAAAGACAAGATGTCATTTTATTGCAAATTTGTCAAAAAAAAATTAGTTAAACGAAGAAGAGTACATGAATCAACTAAAAAGAAAAATACTTACAACTTTTATTTGCAATTGGAAGAAAGAATACATCAAGTGTGTAAAACATTTTTTTTTAACACTATTGATGTCAGTGAGAGAAGAAATTATTATTTTCATAATCATTTGAACGATAACGCTACCGGCTGCCCTATTACATCCAATAAAGGCAGGAATGTTAAAAAAGTAATCCCACCTGCAAAAATCGAAGGTGTTGTGAATCACATTAGTAGTTTCCCTACAATCGATTCGCACTATTGCCGATCAAGCTCAGAAAGGAAACATTTTGACTCAAATTTAACAGTCGCTAAAATGTATTCTTTGTATAGAGAAATCACAAACGATCCGGTAAAAGAAGCGATTTATCGGAAACAGTTCAAATCATTTAATATTTCATTTTATAAACCGAAGAAGGACCAATGCGATAAATGTATTATTTTCAAAAACTGCCAGAATCCGAGTGAGGCTCAGATAACTGACCACAACGTACATCAAGCAGATAAAATGGCTATGAAAGCTGAAAGGCAATTGGATAGGCAAAACATTGAACCGAAACACGCAGTAATTTGTATTGATTTACAAAGTGTATTTGCCCTACCGAAAGGGAACGCATCAGCATTTTATTATAAGCGGAAGCTAAACGTTTATAATATGACAGCAACATGCATTGTTGCTGATAAGCCAAAAATAACATACTGCGCTATGTGGAACGAAGCACACAGTGGACGCTCAGACGATGATATTGCTAGCTCATTCATAAAAATTTTGAAGCAAGTAGTTATTGATAATGCAGAATTAGAATATATAACCCTTTGGAGTGACTCCTGCATTGCACAAAACAAAAATAAAATTTTAACAACGGCCTTATTATATTTTTTGCAAACAAGTTCAAATATACGCACTATAATTCAAAAATTCTCAACTCCAGGACATTCATTAATTCAGGAAGTTGATTGCGTACATAGCGTAATCGACAGGCATTTAAAACATTTAGAAATGTTTAGTCCGTTATCGCTTTTAAGGCAACTTAAGAATATGTCATACAAAAAGTAACACTAAAAATAATGCAAATGCAAAAATCTGATTTCTCCGCATATTCTATTAAATGCGGCAGTTTAAATTTTGCACAAGTGCCGTTTATGAAAATAAAAGTTCTTAAATTCGAAAAAGATGATATTTTCAAACTGCAGTTCAAAACAAACGCTCGACAAGAATTCCAAAGTATTACATTAAAAAAACTAGCCACCAAAAAAATATTACCAACAGCGGAAGATTTATTTTGCCAAAAGATCAACTCAATTCAGAACAGAAATAAATCAATATCAAAGGAAAAAGTGGCTGACATTAAAAGTTTATTTGCATTTATGCCGCAAGTTGATCAGGAATATTACAAAGTACTACTCAAAATAAATTGAGATTATGCCAAAATGTCTAATATCGAACTAAGACAAACTAACAGGACTCTCGTGATTATCATTTGTGATAAAGAATTTATGAATAATACATTAAAGAATTATATTTTATTTAAATAATTATTTCGAGCTGTGAATTAATAAATTACGTTTTATATTTTAGCCATGTAAAAGGCTTAGTTAAACTTCGTCTAGAAAGACTTCTTGTTTCTAATATTTATTATAACAAGATTAATTAATGAATTAATTTTTGTATTTTATAATTTTGAACCTTGTTTTTGTTTATTATTTAATAAAATAAAATAATAATGATAACAAAATGTGTTATAATTGGACTGTCGTACGTGTATTTCTGTTGTCGTACGTGTATGAAAGGAATTTTTTTTTTATATGGCGTATACGACAATCCCATTCTGAGATTTTTAAGACACAATTTATGTCCTGATTCAGTCGGAAGTCTGTTTCAACTGTATTATTAGAGAATACAAATCAAAGATTAACTGTTTGTAAAAAAAAGAAAATCTATCGGCTAATTATTTTTTAATCGGCCTTTAAACTTTGACGTACGTTTTCTAAAAATGTAAAAATGGCGTATACGACAAACCAATAATCCAACGACGATATATCGACGATACTTTTATCAAACAGCACAAGCGCCAATTTTTTAAATTTCTGATTTTTATATCATTGGAAAGCGCTGATTTTACTCTATACGACTGTTTACACCAATTTCTATTTTTTTTACGAAAAACCGCTATTTTCCGTAAAAATAATCCAACAAAAGGTCTAAGCGACATAAATCACTATTTTACTTTGAGTTAAGCGACTGAAGTTGGTAGTAACTTGTGAAGTGGAAGTGTTTTTATTGTTGTCACAATATCATAATTAATTTTGGATGCACGGTAAGTTAAATTGATTATGAATGATTGTGAAATTGTGGTTTATTAATTAAATGTAAAAAATCATTTAAAGTAATTCGAAATAAACAGAAGTATTAATTTAATTTTGCCAGAAAATATGGTCATTTGTGCCTTTTTGTAAAATTAATGCAAAACGCACAACCGACATTAATTCCATAATGATTTTGGCGTATTTTTATTATAGTTTTAATCAATTTATTAACAAATTTGGAACATTACGGTTTTGTAAGTGATTACTAAACACGAAATATTTCAAGATTATACAATTCAATTGTTTTTCTATTAATTATTTTTGTAGTATTTTTAAGAAATTATTTATGTGAAATGTGGTGTTTGTGTTATTTGCGATTTTCATATAAACGTTATTTTTTTACATAGGTACAGTAAAATGAACTCGAGAGGTAAATTATTTGTTGCACTGGCCTTAGCACAAAAGAATTCTGAAACCATCAGTAACAAACCAGCGACTTCAACGCGATTATGTGACCAAACGCAGGATGTTCCAATTTCAATATTTGAAAAGGCACAGAATGGGGAAATAACGACAGTGACAACAAATAACCAATATTTGATTAACGAAAATATTATTTGTTTTCCAATTCCAAATAATATCGAAGCTAGTAATATTGAAATCGACGATCAATTAGAGTTTGATCTCTGCAATGACGACTTGCAAGAAAATGTTATAATATACGAATACGAGCACCAAGAAGAAATAATAGAAACACAGGAGGATCAAAACTGCAATACAAATATAGAACAATATACATTTGAGAATATAACTACTCTACCGGAAAATATGGAGAATGTGTCAAGCACTTTGGATGACAATACAGACACTTTATTTGAAAATGAAGTGGAAAGTGAGTCAATACAAATTGAAAAATTTCGTAAGAAAACAAAAAGATTAAAAAATTCGAACTCATTTAAACGTAAATCAGGCGCCGAATATTTGAAAAAAAATGGGGTTCTTGTACCAAAAAAAAAAGTTAAATCTAATCCATGTGAAAATCGGGCGAGTTGCTTTAATGATTGTGCCAGCATATCCAGTGAAATTAGACAACAACTATTCTACGGCTATTGGAAAATACCCACACAAGAAGACAAGGATAAATACCTAAGTAGTTGCATCGAAAAAACATCTGTAAAACGAAGACGAACTGATTCTTCAACAATTCGTAAATGTTCACATGTGTATAGTATAACATGTCCAATGGATAAGATAAAAAAAAATGTGTGCAAACAATTTTTAATGAATACGCTAGATATAACCGCTTCTCGGATTAGAACAATAGTAAACAAATTTAAGGACGTTGATGGTATTTTGAATAATCCAACGAAAGCAAGAAAATACCGGAGTATTACGCAAACCGATCAAATTCGTTTAGATGAATTCATTTCAAGTTTTCCAGCTGTTTCCTCGCATTATTGTCGATCTTCTTCCACTAGAAAATATTTGCCTTCCGATATTGGTACGTTAGCCAATTTATATAGAATGTACAAAAACAAACAAATTGAAGAAGAATTTAATTTTATAAAATACGATCAGTTTCGTATTATTTTTAAAAAAAATTATAACCTTTCAATTCACAATCCGAAAAAAGATAAATGCGAGAAGTGTGAACGCTATAAAAATATCACTAATAAAACTGCTGCGCAGGAAACCGAATACGCCATCCACATTAAACTAAAGGATGAATTAAAAGTGGACTTTTTAAAAGAACAAGCCGATGCCAAAATAGATTCGTCTCTTTTAGTAGCTTCATTTGACTTGCAAAAAGTACTAAATGTTCCAAAGGGAAATAGTATGCTATTATGATATTATCGAAAGTTTGCAGTTTATAATTTTACCATATATGAATCGGTCACGAGAAATGGTAACTGCTACTTATGGGGAGAAAATCAGGGAAAACGAGGAGCCAACGAAATATGCAGCAATATATGGAAATTTTTAAATATGGTAGATAACCGCCAAACAACAAAAAAGATCTCGTTTTACTGCGATAATTGTGTTGGCCAGAACAAGAATCGGTACACTATTGCTATGATAAAACATTTTTTATCAATGGCTAAATACGTTAATGAAATAACAATAACGTTTCTTATAACCGGTCACACTTATATGCCTGTGGATTCCATGCATGGAGTAATTGAAAATCACTTAAAAAACAAAACCGTTTGGTCCTACACAGAATATCCAACGTTGATCAGAAATTCAAGAATCAACCCAAAACCATACGAAGTTCATAATATGAAATTCACCGATTTTTATGATTGGATGTCAATAGTCGCTAAAAATAGTAAAATTAAAAGTGTTTACAAACCCTATAAGGAAATCAAATTGAAGTCGATTAAAAAAATTAGAATAACAAAATCGAAAATATTTGTGGATACTTACACGGAACCTAATTTACAGGTAGATATGAAGTACAAACCAGAACTTCCTCGGATTGTGTATAATTCCGAATTATCTATTAATACAAATAAATATTGCGATTTGAACCGAATGTGCTCTAAAAATATCATTCCTGAGATGTACCACGATGATTACAAACTTTTGCAAACCAATATGTCTATTCAAGATAAATTAAATGAAACGGATGAAGACGAAAATGAACCGTTAGAATTAGAATATGAGACCTAACTGAAGAAATGAAGACTGATATGTCTGTGATACAGTTAACAATGTTAATATACATAATATGAAACGTGCATTATTAAAAATAGTTATTTGATTGATTGATTGATTTCGAATGTACGGCCAAGCATTAAGCAGGAGATCCCGGAAAGCGCCGGGCCCACCGTACACCCATTTTTACATTTACTTGTAAGGATAAGGAAGGATATTAGTAATGTTTGAGATCGACCAGGTTACAAACACCGTTACAGTCAATAGTTAGTAAATTTTGTGTGGTAGGATGGGATATGTTAGTAATGACAGAATTGGTCCGGTTTCCCGGTGGCCAGTTTCAAACTACTGTTAGTATTCGACAATCACAATTGGTTACTTTATTAGTTGATCATTTCTCTGGAATCCGGGGGCTGGAACTCAGGACTCCCTAAATTTTTTATCAGGACTTAAAAATTATTAATGTTATAATTCCCAGGCGACTCTGAAAGTTTAATCCAATTAATAAAACACCATAATACCAAATTTTATTACTTAAATGAATAATTTATGTAACCGTATCTTTAGCATCCCCATGCACACATCATACACCCATTTTCACATACCAACCAAAACCGATATAGGTTATTGATTTATTACCCTAAACCTTAATTAAAAATTATTAATGTTGCCATTTCCCTCAGTCCGCCTTTCATTAATTTACCTGATAAAGTATTTAAGAAATTTAAAATTACTAAGCTAAGATTATAATTAATCCTTATAACAATAAATATAAAATTAAAATAAAATAAAATAAAATTGAATTTAAACTTTAAAATTAATATGCAATTCCCAGGCGATTCTGAAAACTAAATTTAATTAATAAACAGCCTAATAGCAAAATTTTATTTCTTAAATGAATAATTAATATAACAGAATCTTTTGTATTAGTTGGGACAGACTCGACCCGTTTACAGACCGCAATGCGATCGATAGTTAGTAAATTTTTAGTGGAATATATAATAAAAGTTAATACAAGACAGCACAATCTAGCTACTTTATTTGTGATCATTTCTCTGGAATCCAAGCCGGATACTCAGGACTCTCCCCATCTAAATCAGGGCTTTTTAGGCTAAAACCAAAAAAAAAAAAAAAAAAAAAAAAAAAAAAAATTGTTTAGGCCAATAATTTATAGATTTAGATGCTGAATTTGCAACAGATCTATAGAGCAATAAAGACAATTTTCATTGAAACTATTTTGATGATAAAGTGTAAATAAATAACTGACCTTGGCAATAAACAAATGCCGGTCGGTGTATTCAAAAATTAAACCACACTCGTAGTTAGTTAGCTAATCGTATTCAAATACTAAAAATCTTGTTGGTGTGTAAAATAAAAACTTAATTTTATTTATTATGTTTTCTGTCCATGATTCTGCTGTAAATATATACATAGATGTATTACATTATATTCACGAATTCACGATCTTGGTCTTTATCTAGTTACTAGTTGTCAACTTTAAAAATGACATCATTTCGAACATCACAGCGTCACTTTACGTAATCTGAAATTCCTCGAATATTTTAAAAGATGATTCAAACCTTCTTAAAATAAGCACTTTAACCTTGAAACGGAATCGTTTCGTAATCATATAATCAGAAACCATAATTGTTTTATGAAGAAATAGTTTTTCAAGTTCAACGGCCGCGATTTGCGCGAAAAAAGCGTGTTGATGACTTTAAGTCGTTGCTTTTTTCTTTAGTCTCTTTAAATGAAAGTGAATTCCGATCTTATTTGGAATTATTTGGCAGTCACTCTTATTTTATATTTGAGAATAGATATGAATCTCTATTCTACGTAAACTGGATGCACTTGCTTAATATTTCTTATATTGTTTCGGTATAAACAATTTGATTTAACTGTACAGAAGTTTTGGTCTTAAAATTTCTAACCAATCACTAATTAAATAATTTGTAAAAATTAACCAAAACTTTACCGGCATTTCATAGTTCTATTTAATGTTAGCTCATCTGTACTAACTGCCGATCATTGAACCGTGATATACCAATTGGAAATTGAAGAAATTTTTAGAAATATCTTAATAGTACATATACCACTTGGGTTAGGTATAAGTTTTGCATTTAACTATAATAGATTCCTCAACTTTTATGTGTAAATATACTATCGTTTCCCTACAAAAATGGATTTTTGGTTTTTAATTTTTTTGTCGTAATAATATACCAACTGTTGGGAAATTAAAACTTAATAGCATATGCCAGTGATTACACTATTTGGAGGTACAATATTTGGCAACTAACAGTACTGGAATGCCCGTGTTGTCCAAAAGTATAGTTTGTACTCTACTCAATATTTTAGCAGGCATTCAGAATTGAAAGTTAAGCTTTGTAACCAAAATTGAACAAAATCCTTTCTGATTAATTTTGGATCTAAAACAAATGAGATACTAAAAACAAAAATAAGTTATCACAATTGTGTTCACCATTTTCAGTTATCTAACATAGCTATTTTTATTATTTTCTGATTAGTAAATTCGTGAGATATTGAAAAAGTAAATTTATTGATAAAATTTAAAATTAAAACAATTAGCTATAAGTAGTATTCTCAATATGTAATTTTGTTTAATACAAAACTACTACAACGAAATTTATATGAATGCAATTTCCCCTCTATTAAACACCTCTGACAGACTGCTGTCATTGTTAATAATTTTATTCAATATTACGAAAAAAGAAAACAGAACAAAAATTTTAAATTTATATTAATAAATTCGTTTTTATATATAGTTTTATTATTAAATGCATATATGTAACAAGAAAAATAAAATTAAAAATATCTTACAGCGCGAACTTGTCGATGGAACATATAACAAATACATGTCCATACTTTTGATGCTAAAACCAAAAATGCACGAAAGTTCATTTGAAATTGTGACCACATTGGCAAGTTTAGTTTCCCAAAAATATTTATAATTAAAAAACTATTTTTAATAACAATATAACAGCTATTTTAATCTATAGTACACGACACTCATTAAATTTAATTTTTCATTTCTATATTATTCAAACACAATATTTTTGCAAGCGACGAGAAAAAATACCAAAACAGAACGACAGAAATATTTTCGCGTTTTATTTTTAAGTTAAATACACTATTATCTACGATTTTAATGAAAATTTGAAAAAAAAAACTTTAACGTAAAAGTAAATCTAATTTTTTATTTTAAAACACAAAAATATTTATATTTTTCCTATTATTTTATCACATTTTCTAAAAATGAGCGCCGACTGTAGTAAACACATATTCGATAGCGACCGCCATCTTAGTTCGACCTCGTTGTTGTTTGTACTTTATAATACAAAAACCAACAAAACCACGCACACTTCCTTCACAGAAATCGTGCAAAGAGAAAACGACACAGCTCAAAACCAACAAAACCAACCAGAACAAAAATTTTAAATTTATATTAATAAATTCGTTTTTATATATAGTTTTATTATTAAATGCATATATGTAACAAGAAAAATAAAATTAAAAATATCTTACAGCGCGAACTTGTCGATGGAACATATAACAAATACATGTCCATACTTTTGATGCTAAAACCAAAAATGCACGAAAGTTCATTTGAAATTGTGACCACATTGGCAAGTTTAGTTTCCCAAAAATATTTATAATTAAAAAACTATTTTTAATAACAATATAACAGCTATTTTAATCTATAGTACACGACACTCATTAAATTTAATTTTTCATTTCTATATTATTCAAACACAATATTTTTGCAAGCGACGAGAAAAAATACCAAAACAGAACGACAGAAATATTTTCGCGTTTTATTTTTAAGTTAAATACACTATTATCTACGATTTTAATGAAAATTTGAAAAAAAAAAAACTTTAACGTAAAAGTAAATCTAATTTTTTATTTTAAAACACAAAAATATTTATATTTTTCCTATTATTTTATCACATTTTCTAAAAATGAGCGCCGACTGTAGTAAACACATATTCGATAGCGACCGCCATCTTAGTTCGACCTCGTTGTTGTTTGTACTTTATAATACAAAAACCACGCACACTTCCTTCACAGAAATCGTGCAAAGAGAAAACGACACAGCTCAAAACCAACAAAACCAACAAAAATGTTTATACAAGCCAAACAGTACAAACACGTATGATATAAAAAAGTACGTCAAGGCGTAGTATTAGTGATGCATATAAATAAATCAGAAAGTATATATACACAAAACAGATAAGTATAGGTGATAAATTCATAATAAATATAGTGTACATTTTTTAATAGGATCTGTGTAAGGAGCGAACGTATAAACATTTACGTAGCTTGTATAAACATTTTTGTTGGTTTTGCACAGCTAGCTACATAGTACACAAACTTATTTATGGCCCTTTTATATACTAAATTATAAGTATGTATTAGTGTCTTAAAAATAAAATCCAATACCAAATTTATTGCGACTTATTTTATATACCATAATTTAAAATTTATTTCAATACTATCTAAATATTAAACTTTAGTAATTAAAAATTGAAATTTGATTGTATTTACAATCCACAAAATATCAAATCATGCACTTTTAATTTTCTGTCTACAAAAATAAAAAAAACATTGCCTGACAAATGCATCCCGGTGGATTGCATTTTCCAAAATTACACTTTAGTTTAATTATTTTCACTACACATTACACTAAACTTGAATTTAATTAGAATTAAATTTAAAATTTAAAATTAAAATGTATATACATATGTATATAAAGTATATACATATCAGTACATAAGAAACAAAAAATAAAAAGAAAATTAAATTAAATTAAATTAAATTTTTGAAGAGGATAGAAAAAACACGTCTATCCTCTTTGAATGTTCGCACTCCCCGTGCATTATTAAAAATAGTTATGGAAATGAATTCCTTTTAGATTATTTATTTATTTTTATTGTTATATTTTGTTGGAATTTTAATTAATTGGTTATGTTTTTACCTACATATACATATTTTTAAGAAGTGCAATCTTAAAGCCAGATTTTTTGAAAAACGAATCAGTATTAAATTGAAATAATTAATATATGAAAAATGCATAAACGACAAAATTGTGTTTTTATTTTTTTCCTTTAAACTCAACTGCGCTCAAGTGACAATTTATAAAATTTAATTGACACAAGCGCCTTAGCATAAGCGACAAATTAGTAAACCAAAACTCGCAAGCGACCAAAATGTAGTTTTTCTCCTATAACTCATTAATAAAAGGACCAAAATAAATTATACATTTATGTTTGTGTAATACAAAGTAATGCAACAAAAATATTAACCGAACGTTTCTATTAAAATTTTTAATTTAAAACGTTTTTTCCTTTTCCTGTAAAATTTCCAAAATGTCGCTTGTGTTGTTCGCTAAAAGTATCGTCGATATATATATAGCTACATAGTACACAAACTTATTTATGGCCCTTTTATATACTAAATTATAAGTATGTATTAGTGTCTTAAAAATAAAATCCAATACCAAATTTATTGCGACTTATTTTATATACCATAATTTAAAATTTATTTCAATACTATCTAAATATTAAACTTTAGTAATTAAAAATTGAAATTTGATTGTATTTACAATCCACAAAATATCAAATCATGCACTTTTAATTTTCTGTCTACAAAAATAAAAAAAACATTGCCTGACAAATGCATCCCGGTGGATTGCATTTTCCAAAATTACACTTTAGTTTAATTATTTTCACTACACATTACACTAAACTTGAATTTAATTAGAATTAAATTTAAAATTTAAAATTAAAATGTATATACATATGTATATAAAGTATATACATATCAGTACATAAGAAACAAAAAATAAAAAGAAAATTAAATTAAATTAAATTAAATTTTTGAAGAGGATAGAAAAAACACGTCTATCCTCTTTGAATGTTCGCACTCCCCGTGCATTATTAAAAATAGTTATGGAAATGAATTCCTTTTAGATTATTTATTTATTTTTATTGTTATATTTTGTTGGAATTTTAATTAATTGGTTATGTTTTACCTACATATACATATTTTTAAGAAGTGCAATCTTAAAGCCAGATTTTTTGAAAAACGAATCAGTATTAAATTGAAATAATTAATATATGAAAAATGCATAAACGACAAAATTGTGTTTTTATTTTTTTCCTTTAAACTCAACTGCGCTCAAGTGACAATTTATAAAATTTAATTGACACAAGCGCCTTAGCATAAGCGACAAATTAGTAAACCAAAACTCGCAAGCGACCAAAATGTAGTTTTTCTCCTATAACTCATTAATAAAAGGACCAAAATAAATTATACATTTATGTTTGTGTAATACAAAGTAATGCAACAAAAATATTAACCGAACGTTTCTATTAAAATTTTTAATTTAAAACGTTTTTTCCTTTTCCTGTAAAATTTCCAAAATGTCGCTTGTGTTGTTCGCTAAAAGTATCGTCGATATATATATATATATATATATATATATATATATATATATATATATATATATATATATATATATATATATATATATATATATATATATATATATATATATATAATTCCCTGCGCATTTCAATGAAATACGAAAAGTTAATGGAAAACAAATTTATTGATACAGGAATTCACATAATGTTTCAATCAATTTATTTATTTTTAGCGTAAATTTATTCGTATTAGTGAAATATGAATAAGTTTACGCCAAATAAATAAATAGGTTAAAACATTATGTGAATTTCTATTTCATTGAAAATAATTAAAGTTAAATTTTTGTATTTAATCGAAACGCGCATGGAAAATGGAGAAAAGTATATTTATATATATATATATATATATATATATATATATATATATATATATATATATATATATATATATATATATATATATATATACATATGTATATAAAACAAAATAAAAATTCACAAATAAATTGTATTTATTATACAAACTAAAATATAAATAAAAAAATGGATTACTTACGTTACAATACTTCACTTTATTTTTAATACGTGGACGTGATGTGATTTTAGATCACACGTGATTTTAGATCACACGTGATTTTAGATCACACGTGATTTTAGATTTACTTCATTTTTTACAAATCGAAAATGATTCCTTGATAAAATAAAAATTTTGAATTATTTGGGTGATGTTAAAACGAAAACCTGTTTTATTTGTTTATTATACTTTATATGCTGCGAGTCAAGTCGAGTTTAATCCGAGTTTAACTCTCACTATATACGGAGTCTAGTTAAACTCGACTCGACCTAATAATTTGTAGAGTCGAGTTAAACTCTACTCTAAAAAATGCACTATATACGCATAGAGTAGAGTTGAAAAAAACAACAACAAACTTAAAGAAAAATTCGTGACCAATATTAAAAAATATTCGTTTTAATTTTTTCAATTAAATTTGTTATTTTATTTTAAATATCTTATTTATTAAGATTTTAATTAATTAATTTTAATAATAAATTTTTGTTTTGGTATTTAGTTTTTTATTTTTTCGAAAAAATTACTCCAACTCAATTACTCCAACATTTCGGTGGTCTATCCCGTAATTTTCATGGAGTTTGATTGAAAATTACAATTTTTTAGATATAATATCGCTGGAAAAATTACAATAACATATATGGCGATCTGAAATGATATTTTATTCCATTTTTTTTAAACTCGGTTTCAATCCTATTTGAACTTTGCATATGTTTAACTCTGCAGTATATACACCTAGAGTTGGTTAGAAAATTACTCGACTCCGTATATAGTGAGAGTTAAACTCGGATTAAACTCGACTCGACTCGCAGCATATACAGTATATATGTCAATGCAGTAGTAAATGAATTTGTGAAGTTCGTTCACACATATAATTTTTAAATGAAGATTAGCAATTTTTTGTTTTGTAGTTATAGTTATAATTTTGTGAATGGAAAAGGATTCGTTGTTGAAACAAAAATTTTGAGTCATGTTGATGATGTTGAAATGAAGAATTTGTGAAGTTCATTCACACATCATTTTTAAATCAGAAAAAATGATATATTTTTTTGCAAGGATGCGATTTAAAAAATATGATGTTCACTTTTTGCGAATCGAAATGATCCATTTATGAAACATAAATGTTAAATCATGTTTGTGATTCAAAAATGAAGAATTATGATGTTCGATCACACATCAGTTTTAAATCAGAAAAATGGATCTGGGTTTTTGCATTGAGGGTTAGTACAAAGCGAAGTGGTTTGTCAACATGTCCTACAAAATCACATTTTTTGCACAAATATTTCATACTACCAAAAAATCTAGCTCATATGTACGTTAAAAATTTATAATATCTCAGTTCTTGCTGTAATTCAAAGTTCTTGCTATAATTTTATAATTATTATAAGTATTTTAGATTTAAAGCTATAAAATAAAAGTTGTACATATATAAGAAAAGTATTACGCATTTCTCATGGCGTAATCGCACAATAAGGAAAGTACTAAAACAAACCATTTCGCTTTTTTTATTTTCTCTGTGTATACTGAAATAACATTTCCCCATCCTCGGACATAACATCGTACAGGAACAACCGCGGATCATTAGGAGTTGCAACGAAAACAATTTTTGAGCACAATGAAAACATTTTTTTTGCTTTCTCTATTTTTGTTTTTTGTTTAATAAAAATTGTTTATTAAAAGTTGTAAAATTTTCATGGAAATACGACTAATAGCATCCAAATAAAAATAGTCATTGTTTATAAACTTGCTGCTTAATTCAAATAGAATTGGCAATTGTATTGCTAATAGTCTATCATGTTATCATCAAAAATATCACAAAACTCCATATAAATATCAGCATTTTTGTCTACACTACACGTGACGTCTAATTGCGAAAAAAAGATAGCAACAGCATGCGCAATATTATACATAACATACCTTTATTTTCTGTATATGGATATCTTTTTCTTTTCTTCTTACTTTTACTCGATTTTATGTAGATTTTGTTTTCCGTCCATGTAAATAAAATCAAATACAGTCGAAATTCGATTATCCGGGATGCTCGGGACCGAACGTTTCCCGGATAATCAAAGATCCCGGTTGATCGAATTATTCAGTTTTAAAAAAAATACACAATTTACATATGTAGATATATGCTTAACACAGAAACAACACTGTTGCCAAAATTTAATGAAAAAAATAAAAATGAAAAATTCCGGTTAATCAATTGAAAATCTGGATAAACAAGTGACTCAAAAAAATCGACTGTGTAAAAAAAAATCACGGATAATTGTGGTTTACGGATAATCGGATCCCGGAAAATCGAGTTTCGACTGTATTTTATTTCCTTTTCATTCCTTGTTTATATTAATGTATGTATATAACATGAGAATATTATATATAAAGATTGCACTAGAGGTGGTATGTTTTATTTGTATTTACATATTTGGTTATAATACGGTTTATTTTGGGATATGTATATTGTTTTTGTATGTACAAAAATAAAAGTAAGTGTACACTAACGGAAATAAAATCTAAATTCTGGTGTGTACCAATGTACCAACAAACAAAATTGTGTAAGCCCTATCATCAATATAAAACTGGAATAAATATTGGTTTATTGTTTAACCGAAAAATGCATATATGTAACCAATTGCAATATAACACGTATAGTAGAATATTCTAGAATAACTGCTAGAATAAAAAGCATGTGTAGACCTAGGGGCCTATTCTCGAATTTTACATCCATTTTCCATATGTGGACATCTGTCAAAGTTCACAAAAAAACGTTCGAAAATTGTAATTCATATATAAAACACATGCGGCATTGACATTTTCCTATATAGGAAATTTTTCCACATGCTTATACCCATTCGGAAATATTCCCTTAGTACCGAAAAAATTCAATTTTTATGAATTTTGACAGATGTCCACATGTGGAAAATGGATGTGGAATTCGAGAATAGGGACCCAGGGGGCCTATTCTCGAATTTCGCATCCATTTTCCACATGTGGACATCTGTCAAAATTCATAAAAATTGAACTTTTTCGGTACTAAGGGAATATTTCCGAATGGGTATAAGCATGTGGAAAAATTCCCCATATAGGAAAATGTCAATGCCGCGTGTGTTTTATACACGAATTACAATTTTCGAACGTTTTTTTGTGAACTTTGACAGATGTCCACATGTGGAAAATGGATGTGAAATTCGAGAATAGGCCCCCAGGGTGGTCATTTTATGGTGCTATATCACATTTGGTGATAAAACTGTGATAAACTGACATTTGTCGTAGCTTACTGCGGTCCCATCTTGGATGAACAATGTCACGTCGGATAATGATTTCAATGAAAATGACCACAATATCTTCCGTCTTACTTCTAAAGTGGAAAAAATTGTTTATTTTGTTGTTTACATTTTTTTTATATGGAGTTTGGTTAAAAACACCTCTAATCAAAATTTCAAAAAATTAATGAAATTTACATTGACGCTAATGATAAATAAATGATATTTATTAACAAAAAAATCATTTATATATTATTGGAATTTTATTAATATGGTGCTAACGTAATTTTGTATTGCCACCCTATTGTGAATGAGCTCATGCTCAAAATGGGGTGTCTAAAAATTTAGCAGTTAATCATAAATAAATGAAATAAAATTAATGGATTATTGTTAAATTTACAGGAAAACGGAATATAAAAATCAACAATTATTTTAGTTTTGTGTAGTAAATTGTATGTTAAAAGAACCATTCTAAGTAGCCTAGAATAACAAATTTCACAAAAACAATCATCCTCCTAATAGAAATGGACAAAAAATAAGCAATTTTAAAATGAAAATCAACATAAACCATCTGACATAACCTCACAAAATGCAAATAATGGTCGGTGTTTAAACATGAAATTCTAATAAATCAAAGGGTTTTCTAGTTATGTAAACTTAAAAATATAATAATTAGTCTTTTGTTAACAAACAATTTTGTTTTGCACTTCATATCATGGTAATTTTTATTCCTTTTTTTTTAAATTTTAAATTAATTTTTTTATATCAAACTATATGGAGTTTGATCGAAAGCAACTAAATTATACGAACTGCAAAACAAAATTGTTGATTAACAAAAGACTAATTATTATATTTTTAAGTAAACATAACTAGAAAACCCTTTGGTTTATTAGAATTTCATGTTTAAACACCGACCATTGTTTGCATTTTGTGAAGTTATGTCAGATGGTTTATGTTGATTTTCGTTTAAGAATTGCTAATTTTTTGTCCATTTCTGTTAGGAGGATGATTGTTTTTGTGAAATTTGTTATTCTAAGCTACTACAATGGTTCTTTTAACATACAATTTAATACACAAAACTAAACTAATTGTTGATTTTTATATTACATGGTAATATAAAAATCAACAATTGAGGTTACGTGTTAAATCATCACTTTGATTCATTGCTTTCCCCTCAAAATTCATTTTGCAGTGTTGTCATTTTGTGGTAATATTATATCAGATTTGGCGATACTGTGCGAAAAATAAATTGTCGTAGCTAACTACGGTGTTGTCTTGAATGAATATCGTCACGTCGCATAATGATTTAAATGAAAAAGACCACAATATCTTCCGTCTTACTTTTACAAGTGGAAAAAAAATTATTTTCTTGTTTACTTTTGTTTTATATGGAGTTTAGTTAAAAAAAGCTCTAATAATAATATAAAAAAAAAATAAATTTACATTGACGGGAAATATAAATGAATGATATTTATTAACAAAATTATCATTTATATATTTTTGAAATAAAATTAGTGGGTTATTGTTAAATTTACAAGAAAAACGAAATACAAAAATCAACAATTATTTTAATTTTGTGTAGTAAATTATTTGTTAAAAATAACATTCTAGTTGCCTAGAATAACAAATTTCATCGAGAGCTCATAATAGCAAAGGACAAAAAAATTCTTAAACAAAAATCAAAATAAACCATCTGACATAACCCCACAAAATGAAAATATTGGTAAATGTTTAAACATCAAATTCTAACAAACCAAAGTCTATTCTAGTTATGTTATGTTAAAAATATATTAATTGGTCTTTTTTCAATGTACAATTTTATTTTGCGCTTGGTTTCATGATAATTTTCATTCATTTTTTTGAAACTTTAATTTAGTTGTTTTTGATCAAACTCCAAATAGTTCGATGGAAAACATCTAAATTGAGGGATTAAAAAAATGAATGAAAATTATGATGAAACCAATTGCAAAATAAAATTGTTGATTTACAAAGGACTGATTATTATATTTTTAACATTTTATTTAAATAATAAACACCTTTGCATTAAAGTATTACCACAGAAGAAAGATTAACCAGAATAGACATTGCGTGGATCAAATTTTTTTTTCATCTTACCTTCTTTTTTGGACATTGAAGTATAATTATTTTCGAATATTATGAATTTTTTGAATATTTTATATAAATTATGCTGTCAAAACAAAACTTGTCAAATAATTTCACTAACTATACTGTTAAGGATTCTCAATTTTTATTATTTCAAATAAAAACCAGTAAACCAAAGAATACATAACCCAACTTTCTCTTACCTTCGGCAAATCAAGGTCAAAAAAATTAGTCCAAATTTTTCCATACAAAAACAGCGTTATGTCTCTTCTGGTTGTATTCTGTGGTATTACTTTATTACCCCACAAATAGCACTTCGTATAAATTTTCATATAATGTCATTTGAGGTTGTGTGGAAACGTCAACTTATCACTTTGATCAAAACCAACAAAAATGTTTAAACCAACAAAAATGTGTATAAAGCCTGAATTCCACTGTGAATAATTGACTGAACTGACTTCAAGTCGAAAGAAGACAACAAAAAAAAAATCCATTGGAGTGACAAAGATTGTATGCATGTTTTTTTTTATTTTTTTTATAGCACAAATATCTTGATAAATTTTGACAGCGACAGCAAAAAATAAAAAATAAAAATAATAAATTTTTGGTTATCACTTGGAGTTTTAATTTGGCTTTTTCATCACCAATAAATTATTTAAAAAAAAAACGATTACTTTATTAACTTGCCAATAATAATATTTAGCGATATTATCACAATTGATCCCAATTTATCACAATTTAACTTTACACAAACTTTATATTTTTTTATTATCACAGCTATTTTAGAAGCAACCACCAAAAAAAATTATGACACTTTCCATAAAAATAACAAACTTTTAATTAACTTAGTGTGCGGAAAAAAATTTGCGTTCGTACACAAAATTTGTGTGCGTATATTAGTTGGATAACCATAAAATGACTATGATTTTGATAATTTTAGACCATAATTATGGCGATCCACTAATACAAACACACATTTGATGTAAGTAAAATCTTGACTGACTTCGTTTTGTGTTTCTTTCACACAACCACCGATTTTATATTTTTATCTCCCTTTATTTTGACTGACAAACTTTTATTCGCAATGGAATTCAGGCTTAAAGCCTGAATTCCACTGTGAATAATTGACTGAACTGACTTCAAGTCGAAAGAAGACAACAAAAAAAAATCCATTGGAGTGACAAAGATAAAGCATGTTATTTTTATTTTTTTATAGCACAAATATCTTGATAAATTTTGACAGCGACAGCAAAAAATAAAAAATAAAAATAATAAATTTTTGGTTATCACTTGGAGTTTTAATTTGGCTTTTTCATCACCAATAAATTATTTAAAAAAAAAAACGATTACTTTATTAACTTGCCAATAATAATATTTAGCGATATTATCACAATTGATCCCAATTTATCACAATTTAACTTTACACAAACTTTATATTTTTTTATTATCACAGCTATTTTAGAAGCAACCACCAAAAAAAATTATGACACTTTCCATAAAAATAACAAAATTTTAATTAACTTAGTGTGCGGAAAAAAATTTGCGTTCGTACACAAAATTTGTGTGCATATATTAGTTGGATAACAATAAAATGACTTCGATTTTGATAATTTTAGACCATAATTATGGCGATCCACTAATCCAAACACACATTTGATGTAAGTAAAATCTTGACTGACTTCGTTTTGTGTTTCTTTCACACAACCACCGATTTAATATTTTTATCTCCCTTTATTTTGACTGACAAACTTTTATTCGCAATGGAATTCAGGATTAAACATTTTTGTTGGTTTTGCTTTGATTCATCATTTTCCCCTTAAAATTCATTTTGCAGGTATTTGTTTGTAGACTTTCTCCATTTTTTTATATCACACAAAAAAAGTCTCCACTAGTGATATAAAGGTGTGATGTAGCACCATAAAATGACCACCCAGGGGCCCTATTCTCGAATTCCACATCCATTTTCCACATGTGGACATCTGTCAAAATTCATAAAAATTGAATTTTTCGGTACTAAGGGAATATTTCCGAATGGGTATAAGCATGTGGAAAAATTTCCTATATAGGAAAATGTCAATGCCGCATGTGTTTTATATATGAATTACAATTTTCGAACGTTTTTTTGTGAACTTTGACAGATGTCCACATATGGAAAATGGATGTAAAATTCGAGAATAGGCCCCTAGGTCTACACATGCTTTTTATTCTAGCAGTTATTCTAGAATATTCTACTATACGTGTTATATTGCAATTGGTTACATATATGCATTTTTCGGTTAAACAATAAACCAATATTTATTCCAGTTTTATAT
Source organism: Tipula vernalis (assembly GCA_958295665.1). Classification (NCBI taxonomy): domain Eukaryota; kingdom Metazoa; phylum Arthropoda; class Insecta; order Diptera; family Tipulidae; genus Tipula; species Tipula vernalis. The sequence goes on from OY282560.1 coordinate 2,592,802, forward strand.
TGATGATAGGGCTTACACAATTTTGTTTGTTGGTACATTGGTACACACCAGAATTTAGATTTTATTTCCGTTAGTGTACACTTACCCTCCAGACCAGGTGTATCATAAACGTACGGTTTACGAAGACTTTGCTATACTAAGGTGTTCGTAAACGTTACACTAAAACAGTACGAATATACCCTCCAGACCAGGTGTATCATAAACGTACGGTTTACGAAGACTTTGCTATACTAAGGTGTTCGTAAACGTTACACTAAAACGGTACAAATATAGTACGTAATGTGTACTTTTGTCACATGAGAAGTGAAACAAATTTGCGAAGACTTGTGTATGTATTAGCATGTATAAAAGTGTTCATAATGTGTACGCTTAAACGTAATGTTTACGAACTGCTTAAGCGTAACATTGACGAACGGTTTAGTGCGAATTGCCCCATTTAATTAGAATAAAACAATTTTTTTAAATCAATCTTATCTTTTATTTGTATTTTTCTTCAAATAAGCCGCAACATAAGACACAACGTGCCAAATTTGTTAATTAATCTTTTTCTGAAATGAAATAAAATGTTTCAATCATAGATGAAGTACTTCGAGTATTATTTAAATACCTTTCAAAATATTCATTATAATGATTTTTATATGATATTATGGATATAGTGCTGCTCTTGAATGCCACGAAAAACTAACAATAATTATCAGAAGTTTTTATATTTTCACAATACGACAACTTTAATTTAATTTGTACAAAAAAAAATTGAAGCTAAAACAAAGCCGCAATATATAATTGACAGCACTGTGTATAGAGAATGTAAATGTAGCAGTGTATTATAAAAAAAAGCGTTCGTAAACTGTTCGTACGCTGTACATTTTTGCTGTATACATTTTTGCGCCGGGAGGGTAGTACGTAATGTGTACTTTTGTCACATGAGAAGTGAAACAAATTTGCGAAGACTTGTGTATGTATTAGCATGTATAAAAGTGTTCATAATGTGTACGCTTAAACGTAATGTTTACGAACTGCTTAAGCGTAACATTGACGAACGGTTTAGTGCGAATTGCCCCATTTAATTAGAATAAAACAATTTTTTTAAATCAATCTTATCTTTTATTAGTATTTTTCTTCAAATAAGCCGCAACACAAGACACAACGTGCCAAATTTGTTAATTAGTCTTTTTCTGAAATGAAATAAAATGTTTCAATCATAGATGAAGTACTTCGAGTAATACTATATACCTTTCAAAATATTCATTATAATGATTTTTATATGATATTATGGATAGGCTGCTCTTGAATGCCACGAAAAACTAACAATAATTATCAGAAGTTTTTATATTTTCACAATACGACAACTTTAATTTAATTTGTACAAAAAAAAAATTGAAAATAAAACAAAGCCGCAAGATATAATTGACAGCACTGTGTATAGAGAATGTAAATGAAGTAGTGTGTTGTAATAAGAACCTTTCGTAAACTGTTCGTAAACGAAATACTTTTGATGTATACATTTTTGCGCCGGGAGGGTACTTTTATTTTTGTACATACAAAAACAATATACATATACCAAAATAAACCGTATTAAGGTGGATTTATATTATCAGTTCCTTTCAGTTCCTACTCGTATCGTGTCAGACATCACCAATTTATATTATCCGTACTTTTCAATTCAGGCATTTTCTTCGTATCTTTTGGTTACGTATAGAGTAAAGATAACACACAAAAATACAAAAATGTTTTAGTAGCAATTTACAATTTTTGTTTGTTTCGTTATTCTTTCGTATTTTTTCGCCTTCAAATATCAGACAAAACATTCTTTTCAACAATATGTGTCTGTGTCGGTACGAGTAGGAACGGATAGGAAAGGATAATATAAATACTCCTATAGAAAATATATGTAACAATGTTTTTTTTGTCTGACACGATACGAGTAGGAACTGAAAGGAACTGATAATATAAATTGACCTTTATAACCAAATATGTAAATACAAATAAAACATACCACCTCTAGTGCAATCTTTATATATAATATTCTCATGTTATATACATTAATATAAACAAGGAATGAAAAGGAAATAAAATATTTGATTTTATTTACATGGACGGAAAACAAAATCTACATAAAATCGAGTAAAAGTAAGAAGAAAAGAAAAAGATATCCATATACAGAAAATAAAGGTATGTTATGTATAATATTGCGCATGCTGTTGCTATCTTTTTTTCGCAATTAGACGTCACGTGTAGTGTAGACAAAAATGCTGATATTTATATGGAGTTTTGTGATATTTTTGATGATAACATGATAGACTATTAGCAATACAATTGCCAATTCTATTTGAATTAAGCAGCAAGTTTATAAACAATGACTATTTTTATTTGGATGCTATTAGTCGTATTTCCATGAAAATTTTACAACTTTTAATAAACAATTTTTATTAAACAAAAAACAAAAATAGAGAAAGCAAAAAAAATGTTTTCATTGTGCTCAAAAATTGTTTTCGTTGCAACTCCTAATGATCCGCGGTTGTTCCTGTACGATGTTATGTCCGAGGATGGGGAAATGTTATTTCAGTATACACAGAGAAAATAAAAAAAGCGAAATGGATTGTTTTAGTACTTTCCTTATTGTGCGATTACGCCATGAGAAATGCGTAATACTTTTCTTATATATGTACAACTTTTATTTTATAGCTTTAAATCTAAAATACTTATAATATGTAATTATAAAATTATAGCAAGAACTTTGAATTACAGCAAGAACTGAGATATTATAAATTTTTAACGTACATATGAGCTAGATTTTTTGGTAGTATGAAATATTTGTGCAAAAAATGTGATTTTGTAGGACATGTTGACAAACCACTTCGCTTTGTACTAACCCTCAATGCAAAAACCCAGATCCATTTTTCTGATTTAAAACTGATGTGTGATCGAACATCATAATTCTTCATTTTTGAATCACAAACATGATTTAACATTTATGTTTCATAAATGGATCATTTCGATTCGCAAAAAGTGAACATCATATTTTTTAAATCGCATCCTTGCAAAAAAATATATCATTTTTTCTGATTTAAAAATGATGTGTGAATGAACTTCACAAATTCTTCATTTCAACATCATCAACATGACTCAAAATTTTTGTTTCAACAACGAATCCTTTTCCATTCACAAAATTATAACTATAACTACAAAAAAAAAAAATTGCTAATCTTCATTTAAAAATTATATGTGTGAACGAACTTCACAAATTCATTTACTACTGCATTGACATATATACTGTATATGCTGCGAGTCGAGTCGAGTTTAATCCGAGTTTAACTCTCACTATATACGGAGTCGAGTAATTTTCTAACCAACTCTAGGTGTATATACTGCAGAGTTAAACATATGCAAAGTTCAAATAGGATTGAAACCGAGTTTAAAAAAAATGGAATAAAATATCATTTCAGATCGCCATATATGTTATTGTAATTTTTCCAGCGATATTATATCTAAAAAATTGTAATTTTCAATCAAACTCCATGAAAATTACGGGATAGACCACCGAAATGTTGGAGTAATTTTTTCGAAAAAATAAAAAACTAAATACCAAAACAAAAATTTATTATTAAAATTAATTAATTAAAATCTTAATAAATAAGATATTTAAAATAAAATAACAAATTTAATTGAAAAAATTAAAACGAATATTTTTTAATATTGGTGCACGAATTTTTCTTTAAGTTTGTTGTTGTTTTTTCAACTCTACTCTATGCGTATATAGTGCATTTTTTAGAGTAGAGTTTAACTCGACTCTACAAATTATTAGGTCGAGTCGAGTTTAACTCGACTCCGTATATAGTGAGAGTTAAACTCGGATTAAACTCGACTTGACTCGCAGCATATAAAGTATAATAAACAAATAAAACAGGTTTTCGTTTTAACATCACCCAAATAATTCAAAATTTTTATTTTATCAAGGAATCATTTTCGATTTGTAAAAAATGAAGTAAATCTAAAATCACGTGTGATCTAAAATCACGTGTGATCTAAAATCACAATCACGTCCACGTATTAAAAATAAAGTGAAGTATTGTAATTGTAACGTAAGTAATCCATTTTTTTATTTATATTTTAGTTTGTATAATAAATACAATTTATTTGTGAATTTTTATTTTGTTTTATATACATATGTATATATATATATATATATATATATATATATATATATATAAATATACTTTTCTCCATTTTCCATGCGCGTTTCGATTAAATACAAAAATTTAACTTTAATTATTTTCAATGAAATAGAAATTCACATAATGTTTTAACCTATTTATTTATTTGGCGTAAACTTATTCATATTTCACTAATACGAATAAATTTACGCTAAAAATAAATAAATTGATTGAAACATTATGTGAATTCCCGTATCAATAAATTTGTTTTCCATTATCTTTTCGTATTTCATTGAAATGCGCATGGAATTATATATATATATATATATATATATATATATATATATATATATATATATATATATATATATATATATATATATATATATATATCGTCGTTGGATTATTGGTTTGTCGCATACGCCATTTTTACATTTTTAGAAAACGTACGTCAAAGTTTAAAGGCCGATTAAAAAATAATTAGCCGATAGATTTTCTTTTTTTTACAAACAGTTAATCTTTGATTTGTATTCAGTTGAAACAGACTTCCGACTGAATCAGGACATAAATTGTGTCTTAAAAATCTCAGAATGGGATTGTCGTATACGCCATATAAAAAAAAAATTCCTTTCATACACGTACGACAACAGAAATACACGTACGACAGTCCAATTATAACACATTTAGGCCCCCTTGCACCCTATTCTCGAATTCCACAACCATTTTCCACATGTGGACATCTGTCAAAATTCATGAAAATTGAATTTTTTCGGTACTAAGGGAATATTTCCGAAGGGGTATAAGCATGTGGAAAAATTCCCCATATAGTAAAATGTCCAAGCTGCTTGTTTTATATACGAATTACAATTTTCGAACGTTTTTGTGTGAACTTTGACAGATGTCCACATGTGGAAAATGGATGTGGAATTTGAAAATAAGCCCCCTGGGGGCCTATTCTCGAATTTCACATCCATTTTCCACATGTGGATATCTGTCAAAGTTGTCAAAAAATGGTTCGAAAATTGTAATTCGTATATAAAACACATGCGGCATTGACATTTTCCTATATGGGGAATTTTTCCACATGCTTATACCCATTCGGAAATATTCCCTTAGTACCGAAAAAATTCAATTTTTATGAGTTTTGACAGATGTCCACATGTGGAAAATGGATGTGGAATTCGAGAATAGGCCCCCTGGATGTATAATTATATAAATGTGTTAATGTAATACCCGCCATAGAAAAAAAAGTTTGTGAAATAATTGAAAAAAGAAAATTTTTATTAAAATTGAAAAATTTATGATACGAAAAGAAGGTATATATTAATTAGTTAATTTTTATTTTATATGTTTGTGTGTGTGCAAAGACAAAAATAAATAAATTATTAAATCATTAATATTTTGTCTCGTTTATTTTCCAGGTTACTCAAATAGATTATGATACGAGAAAATATAATAAGAAAAATTTAAAATTAAAAGTAAGTTATTTTTTATTTATTTTACTATGTTTTTTATTTTTATTTTATTATACATATTTTAATAAGAGAGAGCGAGTAATATTTTTCATTAATTATTATTCTTATTGATTCATGGCTGACATTCATCATCAACTATGTACCAATCCATTAATTATTATTAATTTTCATATTATAATAAGAATGATTTCGTTTCAAGGTGCGTACATGCTTCAATTCTGGTGAAAAAATGTACACCACGAAGTTAGGAAAATAGTAAAATTTTTTGTTAAAATTGGTTACCCTGGTGAACTTTTTGTTCTAGTTGGAAATAATTCAACTCATACAGCTAACTTCGTGGTGTACATTTTTTCACCAGAAAAATATAGCATGTACGCAGCTTCAATGTTCCTTCATTTCTTTAATTTCTTCTAATATTTTAACGTTTTCGACCTTCAATGCGAGTTTACGATCATTTTCTGAAGAAAAATTTTCAACAGGCAACCAATCGACGTAGTCTATTTTGTAAACAAATTTCCCCTTCCGAACATAATTCTTTTGTTTTCCATTTAAAATATATTGAATCTGCTGAAAATTTTTCTTCAGAAAATGGTCGTAAACTCGCACTAAATTGAGAATTGTTATTTCCTCCATTTAAAGAAATCAATTTGTAATTTAAAATTTTTACTGGGCAAATTTTGAAATTTTTCTCTTAAGATATTAAATTATGGTTATGAATTCATATGTTTTTCAATTCTTTTCAGTGCGAGTTTACGACCATTTTCTGAAGAAAAATTTTCAGCAGATTCAATATATTTTAAATGGAAAACAAAAGAATTATGTTCGGAAGGGGAAATTTGTTTACAAAATAGACTACGTCGATTGGTTGCCTGTTGAAAATTTTTCTTCAGAAAATGGTCGTAAACTCGCACTCAGAGAGCATCCACAATGTTCAAAATTTATTTTCACGTCGATTGGTTGCCTGTTGAAAATTTTTCTTCAGAAAATGGTCGTAAACTCGCACTCAGAGAGCATCCACAATGTTCAAAATTTATTTTCTGGAAATTTGTGCCATTTGTTCAGATCACAACATTAAGTGATCAACGTGAGAATTGGCTGATATAATTCTTTACTCAGTGCTTCATTCTGGACAGAGCCTCGCTGTGGGCGATTCGAAAATACAAAACAATAAAACAAAAACAAAACAAAATCAGAATCATCTCCTTGTTACATAGTATTTCGTTTTCTATGTCTCCCAGCGCTCTTCGCCTAAACTTGCTCCACCCTGCATGATATTATATTAAAGGCGTCCCCAAGATTTATTACTTATTAATGTATCGATCAACATACCATGAAATTTCAATCAATAAAATGTTATAAAATATCAATAAAACATCACAGAAATGTCAATGTCAGAAATATTAATGCCACAGAAGTGGGAATGTCTTCCTACATTTAAAAGCTTACTAGATATATAATTTATTTTTAAGTTTTGCTGATATTAGCAAAGTATTTTAAGTAAATTTAGAAATTAAAATCCATATTACACGGTTATCTATTCATTTTGTCTTATTCGCGTGAAGTTTATCCTAAACTATCCTAAAAAAGAAAAAAAAAAATAGGATCGTTTAGGAAAAACTTCACGTCTTTGCGCAAATGTGTGAAGTTTTTCCTAACTTTTAATAGCTTCGCATGTGTTCGTGATTATAATATACTTAATTCGAATTAACCTATAATCAGCATTATATAAAGAAGAAAACACAATTCGAATTACATAGTTTATAAAATGAATATGGCCTAAAATGAGCCCAAACCTAAACTTTCTTAAAATGAGAACATCATCATTTGAATAATAAATTTAAATCAAGCGAAATACCTGATGTTATTTTTCACAGCAAATTTAGTTTGAAGCCTAATATTTTAGAAAGAGGATAAAGAAAGCTTATAGCGCTATACACCTTTGGTCTTGAACCCCATATCTTATACTGGCTCTATGCTTCAATGATAAGGCCCATACTTTTATATGGGATTGTTGTTTGGTGGCCACCCTTAAATAGTAAGGCTAACCAAAAGTTGCTGATGAAAACTTAGAGAACTTCCACCCTTTCCACCCTGCACTCAGCAGTACACCCACTCAGGCATTAAGGATCAAATCCATTTCTATGTGGACCTGTAGTAATACAGGACACTCATCTTTATTATGTAACAGAGATATCCTTGGTACCACCGATTACTTGTTTCCATTACCGTCTTTTGAGGAAAGGTTTCGTACTGATATTCCCTCCTAGGGACTTAAAAATGAACCTCATCTTCAACGAAATCCAGGAAAAAGCACGGAGACATGAAGAAAGGCTCCGCCAACATGTGAACATTGAGGCAACTTAGCTCCTAAGCATCACGAATTTAGTACGCAGACTTAAAAGAACCAAACCTTTTGAGCTGGTGTGATTGTCAGTTTAAACAGCATTGTGCTGATCTAAAATCCACTACAAAGATGTGGTTTACTTCAATTTACCAAACACTATGGAACGCCAATGGGAAGAAGCCATAGATTAGTAAATTAAGTCAGAAACAAATTGCTCATTAGTTCAGGAGACTGGATTGTAATTACATAAAATAAATAAATAAAATTTATTTTAAATAAAAAAAAAAAAATAAAAAAATATTCCCTCCTGAGAGGACTAACTTATTGAAGAGATGTTGTACCTCAAAGTTTTAAACTTCTTCACGGATGGTTCGAAAATGGATGGTAGGGTTGGTTGTGGTGTTTTCTCCCGTGTCTACCCGATTATTGCAGCATTTTTCAGGCTGAATTAATTGCGATAATTGAGGCCGAGGATTGGTTGAGATATAATGTAGTATCAGTAAGGGATATCCGCACTTTTACGGACAATCTATGACCTTATTTTCTTACGTCGAAGGTAACCCAGAACAGTCTCTCATCTCTTAACGAGACCGCAGATCAGTTTAACATTCACTTAATGTAGATGGCAAGGCACTTCAGCGTTGCGAAGAAAGAAAGGGTAGATGAACTCGCTCGGCAGGGTACAAATTGCCCCACTTTACCAAGTAAGGTAAATGTTTAAAATTCGCTCACTCATTTGAAAAGTTATAGAGACTAAGGGTGTTTAGTATAACAAAATCATATTACAGTTTCCGTTTATGTCTTACTTAAATTTCCCAAGCATTTTCCGCAACTTAGAAAAACCGGCCAGCGAGCAGAAATGCTTAAACTGTTTTATGAAAATAAATCTTCAGTTGGTTACTCTCAAAGAGCATTTCGATCAAAATGTCGTTGTCTAAAAACGCCTAGAAGAGAACGAGACGTTTATCAAGCGAGAATATTGATATTGTGTATGACGATGTCAATGAAAACGCGGGAACATCAACAAGAAAACGTGCACCGCAATTGGTACGTAATCGCACCCCTTTGCGTCGAATTTTGAACAAAATTATATTAACATACAATTTAATGCCAATTACCCTCGCCAATAAAATCGAACGATATTTTTGGTTGAAAATTATCATGAGCGATGATCATGAACTTTTTAAATGATGATGTTTTTCCGTTAATTTACGTCCACAGTTACTCAAAAATATACTTAGTATTTTTGGCCGGTTTTTCTAAGTTGCGGAAAATGCTTGGGAAATTTACGTAAGACCTATACGGAAGCCGTAATATGATTTTGTTATACTAAACACCCTTAGTCTCTATAACTTTCCAAATGATGATGTTTTTCTGTTAGTTTACATTCACAGTTACTCAAAAATATACTTAGTATTTTTGACCGGTTTTTCTAAGTTGCAGAAAATGCTTGGGAAGTTTAAGTAAGACATATACGGAAGCCGAAATATGATTCAGTTATACTAAACACCCTTAGTCTCTATAACTTTTCAAATGATGATGTTTTTCCGTTAATTTACGTCCACAGTTACTCAAAAATATACTTAGTATTTTTGGCCGGTTTTTCTAAGTTGCGGAAAATGCTTGGGAAATTTACGTTAGACATATACGGAAGCCGTAATATGATTTTGTTATACTAAACACCCTTAGTCTCTATAACTTTCCAAATGAGGATGTTTTTCTGTTAGTTTACATTCACAGTTACTCAAAAATATACTTAGTATTTTTGACCGGTTTTTCTAAGTTGCAGAAAATGCTTGGGAAGTTTAAGTGAGACATATACGAAAGCCGAAATATGATTCAGTTATACTAAACACCTTTAGTCTCTATAACTTTTCAAATGATGATGTTTTTCCGTTAATTTACGTCCACAGTTACTCAAAAATATACTTAGTATTTTTGGCCGGTTTTTCTAAGTTGCGGAAAATGCTTGGGAAATTTACGTTAGACATATACGGAAGCCGTAATATGATTTTGTTATACTAAACACCCTTAGTCTCTATAACTTTCCAAATGATGATGTTTTTCCGTTAATTTACGTCCACTAACTCAAAAATATACTTAGTAATTTTGGCCGGTTTTTCTAAGTTGCGGAAAATGCTTGGGAAATTTACGTAAGACATATACGGAAGCCGTAATATGATTCTGTTATACTAAACACCCTTAGTCTCTATAACTTTTAAAATGATGATATTTTTCTGTTAGTTTACATTCACAGTTACTCAAAAATACACTTAGGATTTTGGGCCGGTGTTTCTAAGTATCGGAAAACGTTCGGAAATTCGACGTATGGTTTTGATCATTAGTATTTTTATCAACATAAATTATCATACAGAAATTAATAATGGAATATGGAAAAAATATTGCAGATAATATTTAGACGTATCAATACAAAAGTTTTAATGTCCTTTACTTAATGAGTAATAATTACAATAATTAATTCGTTAATGCGTAGTTTTACTCATACATTCTCACAATTTGTTGTTTTTGTGACTTTAGGAAAGTTTGGGAAGAAATTCACATTCATTTTGTCTTAAAGAAAACTATTTCTTCAAAAGGTTCGACATTACCTTGGAAAACAGATCAACAAATTTATATTACTTCTTTTTGTTAAAATGACTCTTACGCAATGCTTCAGTTGACTTCAAATTATGTAAACAGGTAGATGATGAATTGTAAAATGTATCATCAACATAAGAAAAAAATCGTCGGTCTCGTTTTTGAGAAAATCTGTTTGGTAGTTTTCTTTTCCACTACAACCCCCTCTATTTTACGATGTACAAAATTTCGACCAAAATATTTGTGAGAATAGGAGGCAACACAAAGATCGGAAGGACGGACACGACATTTTTCTAATCAATATTTCGGGGTTCTGATAACCTAATTCCTCGACGAATGTGAAAATGTGGAACCAAATTTTTTTACGAGATTTTAATACTTACCCAATATAACTTCGTTATAGTGGGAAAAGTAAAAAATGAACAGACAAAAGTACAATTTCGATACATATTCCCAACAAAATAAGGGCAAATCTGACGCCGTTAACATCGGTTGAATTCCTAGGAATATAGTCGGACCAAAAAATTTCATGCACTCGAGGAGCGTATCACATTGTTAAGCGATGCGAAGATTTATTTTGAAAATCATGAATATCACAGGTGTACGTTTTGCATCATATCATGGTTAGTTATGTAACAATATTGAAGGTAAATCGTTTTATTGTTTAAAAATCAGGAAATCACGAAATTATTTTAATAATAATCTTAAGCATAACACTATTTGAAAGATTATGCATATCTGTATATTTGACAAATAAATTATTTACTTCAAAGTAATGTAAATTTGAATTATATAAATTATACTTACCCCTCCCAAAATTTTAATGGCAATATAGTCAAATGAACAGTATCAACCAAAAATGTTGATGACAAATCATTAAATTTCCAACAAATAAATACAATTAAAAACCATTATTTTGTAGATGTCTCCAATTTTACGAAAAGTTATTTTTATTTTTTGCCGAAAAAATTAATTTTTGGAACAGAACAAAAATGTACACAAAAGTTGCGTGACAAGTTCCATGCATTGATGAACATAATTTTCATGTTTTTCATTATAGAAATTTTCATATTATTATTATTGCTGTTGTTTTTTTTATATTGTATATAATTATAACTACTTTCAAAATTATAACAATAATACATAACAATATATTTTTTTATATATAATAAAAATAAAATTTACACCAGGTGTGACGACAATTTATGTTTATGTATATGTATAATATGTAATATGTATATATTTACCCTCTATATACCTCCCCTCAATTGCTTTAGAGTCTTTATGTTATGTACAACAAATCCATCCCGGTTAGAAAATTACGAATTTTTCTGTTTTAAGGGTTGATGAAAAAATTACAAAAATGGTGGTAAAATAGGTAAATATATAAGTACACATGAGTTTATGTATACACACATAATATACATAGGAAGATGATTATAATTTTTTTCGTTTCATTTTTTTTTATATTCCACTTTGTTGAAACTTTGAAAATGAAAAAAAGCTTTCCCTTTTTGCTTCTACCACATGTAGATAATATACTTATGCATATATAAATAAATTAGTATGGGATGGTGTTTAAAGGTGTTTTCAGTATTTTTTTATTTGTAATTTTATTTATTTGTGAAAATTGTTCGGGTACAAGGGGGCTGGAATAATTATATAAAAGTGGCAGCCATTATTATTTGATTGTTTGATAATAAATGAAATTTGTGTTAATTTTTTTTTTCTTTTTATACGACTAATTTTCATTTAAATGTTGTTGCTGTTAATTTTGTTGTTTTTGTCGTTACTGTTGTTGATGAAAATGAGGAAGTTATAATTGAATATGGTTTCGTAATTTTGTTGTCTATATTCGTATTTTATAATTATATTATGTAGATGTTTACAGTTTGAAATAAATGATTAAGGCTGTGTCGAGCTGACTACTAATCAATCTTATTGAGCTGACTACTAAGAATCTTATTTCTTGATTCTTCAAATTACATTTATGTATGTAAGAAAATTAACAAGAAAATTACAACCAAAATAATATTAAATTTTCATTTTTTTTTTAATGTTTTCCTACTCAATACAAATACATAAAAGTTTATATCAAACCCCCAAAGGAAAATTGGTCATGGAGCCGTTAAATCTGATCATAAAAAAGGAAAACCAAAACTACAATACGTTTATGCTTTTCTCGTTCCGTTTCGGAAAATTTGAAAAATGTAACAATCAATAGACAAGTCAAATACGTATGTACTCGTATGTATACAAACAAAAAACGAAAACAATATCGTAGAGTTGGGATTTTTTAAGGATATTTGACGATTTTTTATCAGTTAGAGTGTTAGCAAAAAGGGTCCATCATATGTTGTTACGAGTAGGTATGGTGTGGTCATTTATATCTGTATTATATACATTTTTTGATGTTTATTACATTCATTCCCTGCTATATTGAAAGATCATCATATTACTGAAATGATAAGAAAGGACATCTTTTATTTTTTGTTTTTTTGTTATGAAAATAGGAGGAATCAATATGTTTTATAAGGATAAAACGGTTTATTTTGGGTAGCACAATCAATATAAAGTAAATATATGACAGATGGAATTTAATAGACTTTTATTAGGTTTTTATAGTTGTTTTTATGATTAAGTGGTATTTGATAGAGCCGAATTGTATACCATTAAATTGTAATTTACCGTAATTCTAGCAACAAACATAATTATAACTATAAATCTGACTCATCACTTGGTAATTTAACGTTTCACATTCATGCACAGCAACGTTTAACAGTTCATCGAAAAATGACGAGAAGAATTTAAAATTCGTACTAATAAGTTCGCCAAATAGAAACTTGTGATTGTTTTTTTGTATTTTAATTTATTTTTTACAAATAAACAAAACATGTAGAAGATGGAAAAGAAACCAAAAAATGTTTATTTCTATATTTCCTCCCACCCTGGAGCTTTCCGCTACATTGTAAATACATAGGAAGAAGATGTACGTACATACATTCTAAAAAGCAAAGAAAAAATTGATACATAAATAAAATGATACAAGTGAAGTTTTTCCGAATGATGGAATTTTTTTTTTTTTTTTTTAACCAGAAGATGGGTAGGAAAATCGATGATGGGGTTTAAGCAATAGCAGAGGAAAACTGAATATAAAAGTTATTGTCTATACTTTTGTATGTTTGACTTTTTTTTGTAGTATTTTTCTCCATATAATTTTTATTTCATTTGTCTGTCGAAACTTTAAACTATGCAATAGTTTTTTTTTTTTTTTTTGCTTGTAAACTCGGTACGGTATTGGTTATGTTGTTCGAGTAACATTGGTCGATGTTTTCGAATGGAAAAAATAATTGTGTATAGAATTTCATTTCTATTGTATTTGTATGTAATAGTGTATTCAATATAAGAGTTATGTATTTTTAGCTAAAAAGATGTTGAGCTTTTTGTACGAGCATGCTTTTGCTGTTATTGTATTATATACCATACAGTTTTGTTGTTACAGCACCAAACTAAACTGAGAAAATAACTATAAAATGAATTGGGAATATAAAATATTGGTAAACGAAAGAGGAAAAAGTTTGGTTGCCATTTTTGTTGCAGCAAAGTAGTTTTTGTGTTTGTCTTCCTAGTATGTTCATGTTTTTGTAGACACTCTGATACTATAGTGTACTGTGTACTAGTGTCAAACTGATACTAGTGTTGTATACTTGATACTGTTTTCATTTTTTAAGTTCATATTTTAGTTGGTTTTTATTAATAGTTATTTTTGTAATACGACTCAATTGTCTCTATTCACCCCAATTTCAATTTCAACAAGCTAAATCACAATAAATAAATATAAAAAACTGATTGTTTGTCTTTCTATCTAATAACATTGATTTTTCGTTAGCTTTTAATCCACACCTTTTCCATTTTCATCATTTTTTTCCGTTAGAATTTTCCAAAAAGATATATCAAAACCAAATCAATTAAAAAGAAAATGTAGAGAAAATAAAATAAAACTATGTGTACTCAGGCAACACCAGGAACAACAACAATGAAGAGAACATCAAATAAGAAGACTGAATAAAGTTTTCGGGTGGTATGAATGAAGCACATCAATAAAAAAAAACTATATTTGTTATTGTATATATATATACAATACATGAATTTTCCTGTACGTTTGGGGTGGATACATAAAGAAAACCGAGATGTTTATTATGTTTATTACGATGACGAAAGGATGGGAAGGAACTAAAACTTTTTTATATACATACATATTATAAAAACAATTACAGTAACAACAATATTAGGAAGAATAATATTGACACAAAACACGGTAGACTTAATTAAAACACTTTGAAAAAATTTAGTTAAAGAGAGTTCTGGAAAATGAAAAATGGTACAAAGTTTCTGAATATAATATTGTTGAAAATTTTTTGAGAGAAATCTGATATATGTATGTATCAGTTCTTCTGACTATGGTGCTATCAGTTTTCGATCACCGATGTCATCACTAATCACAATGAATTAATTTGTTACACCATAAAATAAAGCAATTTTTCAAAGTATTTATACAATTAATTCAAACATTTCGAACTCAAATATTGTTGATAATTCGCCATTCCGTTTGCAAACTGGACGTTTGCATAATCCAGACTGTGATTCTATACCTCCCATACTGCTTACAATGACTGCTTGTGTAACTGTGCATCCTATCACTGTGTAGTTTAAGGTAAATCTCGCACAGAGATATTTTCTGGATTTCGAAGTACCATCGAGAATTGTAGGGATGTAACATCATTGGTTGTACCTTGGAAAATCAAAAATTTCCGTCCCGATTTCCAATCTGACCACTTGGTGCTCTGGTCAGAAGTAAATTTAATTTTTTTTTAAGTGCAATGTAATATGCTTTAGTCGCCAACAAGTAGTCTCTAATTTGGTTTATCGTCTTGATGGCAATGTTGTGGAGGAGAGTTATATCAATTAACAATTTGGGTATTACATTTACTTCGAACTTACTGTTTCAGAAATACATGGACGGTTGCATTTTAAAGTCTAACTCGATGCTGGGATTTGGGGAAAGGTTTGCTAAAGAATACTATGATCCCTTGTTTTAAAAACATTATACGCTCTTTGGAGAATTCCTAGAGGCATAAACGTTTCTGCTCACATTCTTCTTGGATATCGTAGTAGGTGTAAGTTGTTAAATACTGAACCGCAGCTTTTTAACATTTATGATCCAGCTCGTGAGTTATACGTGCTAGATCTTTTCTGTTGCCGTTTCGTATTGATAATTGTGGGAAAATTACATTGGATACAATGCATTGGTTGCCTTCATTAAAGTTCGAAATATTTTTGACTTTAATTTCTCGAGAGGTGGAATTAAAAAATTGCTGTCCGATTTTCTTTCGAATTTTTGGTAATTTTTAAATTATATGTAAATTTATATTTCATTTTAGATTTAAAGAGAAGTTGGTAATAATAATATTAAATAAATAACAAGCAAACAGTTTCATCGAATTATAGTGAGCTGAGTGCTCCAGTTATAAGTACCGTCAATTCAAGAACTCTTCCTGACCCAAATAAACTTACTTAACAAACCCCATTTCAAAGTATCCCAAATAATTTGTACAACTAACGCCCGTGGTCCTTATTTTCTTTTTCTAGGAAATAAGGCTCGCGAAAAGTTATAATGTCCGCTGTAGTAATAAATATAGAAAAGCCCCCATCGACATTATCACCATTATTCTTTTCTGGGCATCTATCTGAAAAATGTCGAAAAATCCGGAAAAAGTCTCTACATAATAACAAATTCTTAAAATGTTATTTTAATTCATTTAACACTTTATTCGATGGAAATTTGAACATTTTGTTTTACAATAAAATCGACGAATGTATTGGAGCAGATTGCGAATTTCATTCTGAAAAAGGAAGATTTATTTAAAATTTTCTGATTGTTTAGTTGTTTAATTTCTCTAGATCAATAGGAAACACTAACTCGCCATTGAAATCCATCTTTTTTTAAAATGCCTTGCCAATGGATTTATTGTCCTCTGATTGTCAATTGTGACAAATTTCTTGTTACCAACACTTGTTGTTTCCTTGAGACCCCTTCAAAGTACCGAAGGGAGTGTTTTGTATCTGTACCATTAATGGCGACAAAACACGTTTTTTACGCAGTTCGGGCCAACAATGGCTTGTCAAGGCCGTGATATCATTTTTATTAGTGGTGTAATTTAGGGCTTATTTTGTGACAATTCAGTAAAGATTTTTTGTATCTTATATTCCTGTTTTGTAGATTCTCCTCGATTCCGTTTACATCATTTAAATACTTTCCAGTATTATGTAGAACTACACAACAAATAACGACCATTGGAAATCCTATATTTTAATTAAACCGAAGCATCTCTTTACGTTCCTCTTTTATAAACATTTTGTTGGAATGTAACTCTTTCTGTCTCATATGCAATCAAAGTAAACCATCCTGATATTAA
Organism: Tipula vernalis; assembly: GCA_958295665.1. NCBI lineage: Eukaryota > Metazoa > Arthropoda > Insecta > Diptera > Tipulidae > Tipula > Tipula vernalis. The sequence continues at coordinate 2,609,849 of OY282560.1, forward strand.
ACCTTATCCAATGTTTCCAAATAAAGAAGCAGTACATCTAATGCCTGGTTTTTCTTGCTTTTGTGTTTAGGTTTGTGTGTATTAACTTAATTGGCACTATAACGTTGCGGATTTAATACTACCACACGCCTACGGCCAGATAGCCGTTGGAATTTTAAAATGCGATTGGCATTTTGCCCAGCTTTGTCTTATGGCTTAACATTTAATCTTTTAGTACTTTTATAAAAGAATAGAAGTGTGGGAAATTTTATCAATTGATGACATTTTTCTTGGATAGTTTTTTTTGGTAACAAATGGTGTATCTACTCCCCAGTAACGCCACATTAATACCTTATGTCACTTATGTAACGTAAAAAATTTCTTTTTTCCTTCAAGATAATTCTTAAATTTTATTTATCAACTTATAAGCAGATACCAAATATCTGAATATCAGAATGCCTGTTTTACATGTAAAAACGTTGGTTAAATTCTGTGAACAAAAAAATTTATTGAAAAGCTTTACGTAAAACCGTTCACTTTATCTATTCTCTTGACACAATGACTAATGCGTATATCGAATAATATGTTTGGAAATAGGAATATCCTAACTTCAGCAGGACCGTGCTGCCATCTTTGAAATAATTTCAAATAAGAATTAATTACTTTGCAATTTCACTGCACGGAAAGATGGACTCTTCAACAACCTGTAAGTCAAAAGTAAAAAGTTTTTTCATTGTGAATGCTCTGTAACTATTATAATTTAAAATAAATTAAAAGCCACAATTTCAATACGCAACTTTTGACATCAGAATTGCTCCTCCGATCAGATGGGGCATTCCCTGTTACAGTGGGCTCTAGCGTTACAAACGCTATTTTGTAGTTTGTAATTTAAAATTAAAATTTATTTGTAGATTGATTATTTTAATTTAAAATTAATTATTCGCCACAGTTTCTTTACACAAGAACTGACACCAGAATTGCTCCGATTAGATTGAATAATCGGTTCGCGGCAAAGGTTTCTCCTCCTGATGACATTAGTGCGGTTATATTATGCCTATGTAATGATATATTTAAATTAAATGTAATGCTTATTCTTGAACAGTAATTGCTTGCGACCCAAGGTCAATTTTCGTGTCACTCCTTTTCTGAACGTGAGGGGCTTAATTTATCCAATAAATCGCAAAAAATAAAAATTATATTGTCAAACGAACTGATATTCAAAATTAAGTTTAAGCGAAAATAACATCATATTTATATCTTGCATAGGCCATTTCTAGTTCCAATTAAATTTTTATTTTACTTCATTGACAAACCTTAAATTTGCATAATAATTTTATCATCAATTAATGCCTTCTCTTTAGTTCATGATGAAAATGAAATTTTATAAAGAATTAATATGGGAGCTTACGCTACTAAGTAACAGATGGCTGTAGAAAATAACAGGACGATTTGATTATTTGATTACAATTAAAATATTGAATAACATCCTCAATTAATAACTATACCTATACCCACACCACAGATGACTCGTGTTTCACAATAATTTGTGGGCAAATTCTCCTATACAATTTTTTTCGTGACAATATGACTTGCTGTCGGATAATCTTTTTAATTTTTATTAATAATATTACTGATGACTGATTACCACATTATTACTGTACTAAACTCTTTTTGTTGTGGTATCCTTCTTTTAATTTTAAGCCAAACCATTTTGTTTATTCGTCTTGTTCGGAATTTTTTCCTTTCGACTATGTACATATATATATCAAAGCTATTTACAAAGTCATTTGCATTTCCTATATTATCGTTATTACAAAAAAAAAGAGTTCCGATATAAGGATTAAATATTTAATTTTACCAAACAAAACACAAAACACCTTTAGATATCCCTGATGACAAAAAAAAAGAACGACTAAAATTAATTCATATAGATGTTAATCCTGTTTATCCGATTTGTTTTTTTTTTTTTCAATACAAAGAAATTGGTTTTAAAATGGCCAACCACAAAATATAGGATAATTAGGTAAAGGATCACATTAAAAAAAAAAAAAAAATTTAATGCGTGGGAATTTGGTGTACACCTTTCCTGAGACACGTGTTGTAGATTATTAATGTCATATTCGTATTTTCATTTAGATTAAGCTTGGTGTGTTATTTGTTTATTTAGGATATTAAAGGAAAGGATTTTAATTAATTAGGTAATAAAAAGATTTTGAAATATTAAAAAAAAAAATTGTTTTGCAAACATCTGGAAAATATTTAGTTGAGAATTCCATAGAAATTGAGACATTAACCAACATATTACCAGTATACAATATGACAGATGCATTACAAGATAATTACATCGACAAATTTGCATTCTACTTCCTCCATTTAATACCTGAACAAAATACAATTACTAAAGTGCCACATCCTCTTTTTTTTTTTTACTCAACCAATAATAGAAGTAAATAACAAAATTGTCCTTTTTTTGTGTATAAATACTTATAAATTATTTTAAAATGTTAAAGGTGTGTTTTCTTTTAATTTTTATTAATAATTTGAACAATTTTTAATACAAACATCAATCAACGGGTGGTCGCATCTGGTGAAGAGATTCCATTTACTCCAAAAAAAAATATCACAGTATAGGGTCCTTTTGGGTGGTTTGAATTGTATCTATTATGTCACAACTTTAAAAATAAAACCAATAAAATAAATAAATACTATAATTTATTATTATTTTATACTAAATCAATTGATCATTTAATACGGTATTAAGGACTAAACGAGAACTTTTTGTCACACAATCTTATTTCCCATCTTATTGTTGTCTTTATATGTATGTATACTTATGTACATTATATAAATGCAGATATACAAAATCAAACATCTGTAAAGGTCTACATGAATACGTTTATTTATTTTGTTATTTAACTATTATTATTATTATAAAAACGAAAGGATATTTATTTATTTTTAATTTTTTTATTAATATTTACTTTTCCGAATATATTCAAATTTGGGTTATAATATGGGAATGTGGTAGAAGTGGTGCTAGAGTTTGTTATTATTTCTAGATGGTATACGAAAGTAAGCATTTTTACCGCCAATTTGACAAATTTCATGTAACTCACATATGAATGTGTACATATTTACTCATAAACATATGAAACCCTAAAATTAGATTCACTTAAGTGATTTTGTGTCAATCTGAATTCTTAATCCATTTTGAAATCACTTAAGTATACTATACTATTTCGCTCATTAAATTCCAAAAAAAGCAATTGCAATAAATATTTAATCATCAAAAAATCTTCAATCCTCTCAACTGTATAAAATTTATTCTAAATTACTTTCATTTCACTCTAAGCACCATCAACCGAATATGTACATAAAAGAAAATTTAATAATTTAAATCATTTTCACCACCAATGGAAAATCTTAAACTTACATTAATCCATTTGAAATTACAATATAACGAAAAAACCGAAAAACATACAACACAGTGTTTTCGTCTCAAAAATGGAAAGATTCGCGAAATTTCCAACCAAAGTGAAATTAAACAAAAAAAAAACAAAAAAAAAAAAATGGTTTTAAGTAACAAAAAAATCAAATTACGACATACCAAAAAATAATACTGTCAATATGATAACAGAATAAAAAAAAATCATTTTCTTCATTCAAAATGAAAATTTTATATTTTTATTGAATGATTTCCATCGTCTTCGTGAAAATTTCATATATACCAGTATAAAGAAGATCGTTTACACTTTAAGTCACTTCAAACAATATTAGTACAGTTTTTTTTTATACGAATATATAATATTCGTATTTAAGTAAATGCTGAACAAAAAAATTCTACCCTTACTTTATTATGTTATTTTATTTCATCTTCATGGACTCATCATCGCACTCATACATAAAAAAAAAGTTGAAAAATCTAAAAATTTGATAATTTTGATTCCAAAATAAAAAAAAAAAAAAATAGAAAATTTAATCTAGTCCTTTCCACCCCTTGGCATGGAAAAATTAAAATTTTCCTCTTTATTATGTTATCTCTCGTGGAATTTCTGTTTTTGGTGTACATAGCAATAATAATACAAGAGAGATTTTCATATCAACGCCCTGTTTTACATTTTTCTATTTGAATTTGATTAGATTCTTATTTAAATTAGATGATTTTTTTTGGTACAGCGATATAATATATTTTCGCTTCTCCGGCAATTTTTATTTATTTTTTTTTATTTTATTTTTATTATTAAAAAAGTTTTCATGTTGATTGGTGTGTACAGTAGTTAAGTATAAGAGATATATCTGTTTGTATATGGATTCATTTAAATGGAAAATTGGTTTTTTTATTTGTTTCTATTGGGGTGGTAATATGGATGGGTGCAGATATGGTTTTCCACTTTAGGATTATATACATTTAAAGTTTTTCTCGGTTTTTGTTATGATATTATTTTATAAACATATACATACGTGTCTTTTTCGAGTGATTGATGAAGATATCAAAGTTATTTTCGTTTAATACAGGGTTTCCTGATACATTACGATTTCTCGGTTTTTTTTAAGGAACAACATTCAGTATTTTTTTTTGCTATCAAACGCCGTTTATATAAATTCCTGATTAATTTGCTAATACGTATTATTGGGTTTAACATAACATTCAAACAGTTAAATTTGGCTTTTACTTTGTTTTTCCTCAATCTTACTGTTTTGCCTCTTGTCGATTTAACTAGATTACTGAGTAAATAAAATTAAGCCTGGTTTCCACTATGGAACATTTACTGACAGTATTTTTTCTGAATTAAAACACAAAAGTCGAAAATTTCATTAATGTGACAGAGTTTTTTTTTGAAAAATTTAAATACTTTTCCAGTATGGAAAAATATACCTCGCTTCATATATTTTTTCAGTAAATTTTGTCAGTATACTATAAAAATGTAAGTGTACTATAATAATTTTTTCAGTAATATAAAACTGAGAAAAAAAAATTTTCTGCTCTCACAAAGCACGCGAATATATACTATATTTTTATCTCATTTTGTTTATACTGTCAGTAAATATTTCATAATGGAAATCAGCCTTTATGCACATCAACATTATTACTGATTTTATATTTATCATAATTAAAATACTTATTAAAATCGCATATTTTGCGACAATACCAATAAATGTTTTAAAACAAGTAAGTCTGGGCGCAACACTTTTTTACAATAATAATTCTTGATTGTGGGTGTAGGTTCTTAGCGAAATGGTTTCGTAAAGCCATCAAAACGAATTAATTAGAATTTAATATGTTCCGAAGATTGTAAGAGAATTCAATCCAGTTTCGAACTGATGAGCTTATGATTATGAAAAAATCAATCCTCTCATCAGGCCGCGGCGACTGGACTGACTATACCACAATTTACATTCTATATATACAGAATGTCCTGTGCTTTATATACTAGCGAATCGTACTAATATAGATAAATTCAATTACAATTTTTTCTTCTTCATGACAATCACATAAGCTGTGAACGCTAATTTTACTTTTTTTTTTAATTTTTGTTGAATGTTCATTAATTCTTATAAATTATAAGAATTAATTAACATTCAACAAAAATTAAAAAAAAAAAAAGTAGAATTAATTAGCACCACTAAAGCCGGCTCGGTTGACTGTAAGTCATCTCTACTCAATTCTTATTTCTCAGTTTTAACCCAGCGCCTCACATTTTATAAACTAATACTTAAACTAACCAAATAAATTGCTCAGCTCGGTAGATAGCAGTCTTTAGTGATTTTTGGCGACCTGCTATAATTAGCTGCTTCGTTGTACTCACGCTCAAACAGAAATGCATTCGGTTGACGTTCTAAAAGTCGCAATTTATAATTCTGAAAAATCAGGCATAATATGTCTAATTGATCCAAACATCGACATGACGCGTACGGCATTAATAACACAGACCTGCAAAAAAGAGTTAAACATATTATTGAACTGAACCTAGCCACAGAATTACCCTAACAAGTCAGGTTTTTGAGATATTCTAACCTAAAATTGTTAAAAAGCGTGTGGTTTTACTTTTGCGCTTGAAATAACTCAAGACTAAAAAGAGATAGGGTAAATTTGACAACGGGATTGTATTTAGCGTTCGAAGAGAAGCATAAAAAATTAAAAGAAATGTTTTGTAATGAAAAGTTCGCAGTCTCAAAAGTTCTCATTATGCATGATCTAAGCATTTAAGCACGGATAAATTGTATTCCTTCTATTTTTATAACTAAATGATCTGCAGATTCTTATATTTATAATAGTTTTATAGTCGAAGATTTTAAGATAAGATTCCGTTGTCAAATTTACCTTAACTCTTTTTGGCCTTGACCTATTTCAAGTATAAAAGTGCCAAAATCAAGCTAACCTAAAATTAGAATATTTCAAAAATTTGACGTGATATGGTAATTCTGTGTCCATATTCGGATTCAGCGCAAAAAATTACTTCGAAGACGACTATTCATCAAGGAAAAAATCCATGCAGGCCTGTGTAATTGAAACAATCTTACGTTACATATTATCCTGTACAAAACGGAAAATAAAAATTTGTATGTGAATTTCATGGTTTAGCTGTCCTATTAATTTTACCACCAAGCACCAGTTACTGGCAAACGTATGTGTACGTGGCGTTTTATTTAAAACAAACGATAAAACAATCAATTTTGCACTCGGCTTGTCTTAGACCGCTGAGATTTTATTCCATGTTAAAATCCACTACAAAATATGTAGAATAAAATACAAATTGCCAATTACACTTAATATTTTCAACTGGTCATGAAAGAACAGAATCATCCAAATGTACCTTAATAGCCCAATGTTGCTTGCCTTTGGTAGTCCGATGAAAAGCAATAGTTAACCGTAACATGATGTCGTGTTTGTGTAGTTAGTGACAGATAATTCTACAAATAATTTGCTGTGAAAATCGATAGTTCAAAAAATACCTACACTGTTTCGTCTGTGATATTTTTCAGTATAGCCAACACGTGCAGCAAATTTCTTCAATTAACAAAATAAAATCGAGTTTGGTTTAATATAATCGAATTAAAGTTCGTTGTTCGAAAAATTTGAAATAAACAAACTAAGGTAAGCGCCGATTTTATAACCTCTTAATTGTTTTAAAATGGTTCAACTCTCGAATGTGATTGTAAAAACAAGCGACTATCGGATAAATTTCATAATTAAAGTAACCGAGAGGCAATGGCGACGTTACAAATTTCGGGACCCTCCGCAAAATTATTCTTCCATCCTTCCGCGGGCGCTACATCCCATGAAAGGATTGGGTCACCTCAACGATGCTCTTCTGATCCACTTAATGAATCGAAGCGACGTAATATGACAGAATGCAACAATTGTCGCTTCAGTAGACTAAGAGAATCCCAAAATTTGATTGTCGGTGCAAGTGACGCGACTAAGGGAATGCAGATGCAAATAGTCCGATCCACGATAAGAGAATGCCAGCGACGGTGCCCGAGTATGATTAGTACTCTTTCAACGTCGACGATTGATCAGGGTAGAGAGTACCTCGCGAGTTCAATTTTCGCTGGTACTATCTCCAGGGCCTGTTTGATGGTCCGCTTGTGAGGACGAAAATGTTTCCTAACCATCATAACCTAATCGAATTTATGAATCCGATGAGATCGTTGCGGATCTCGTCATTTATTCGCATCCTATACATTGACTCCCTCTTTGATGGGACGGAAAATTTTTCAAATTAATTTTTCTCGGCCCCTAGTAATTTTTCTTGTACACTATATCAGAACAAATGACACAAATCAGAAAAGAAATTTTGAATATTGTAAATATCTCAACTAATTATATAGTACAGACATTAAATTTATTACTTATTGCCATTAATTAATTTTTGGGAAATTAAATATGTAACAGAATGATTTTTTTCTAAAAATATAAATAAATAATTAAGCAAATTCAAAATGTTTTCATATATATAATAGTAGAGCTGCAGCAACAGAATAGATTAAGATGTTACTGGTCCAGTAATCGCAGCTGATCAAAAAAAAGTGTAAGAATTTTTAACATCTATTAATTTTTTATTCGATGGTTGCTTTCGAGTTATATGCTTGCCCTGTTATAACAAAAATATTTCAAATTAAATTTAAGAAAATTCCTAGAAAATTTTTATTGAAACTTGTTTGTTCTCATCCATTTTAACCAAGCACGAATGATTTGGCGTTTTTTGAACTGGAACTCAATATATCTGTAATATTTTGTCAAGGACCCAAACGATTTAAGTAACACCATTAGAGCTACCATCTTTCGGAAAACTCCGAAAGCATAAGCAATTTTTACATAATCCCACTAGGTGTCACTAAATATTTGCTGTCAAAAATTGTATGCCATTTTTATGTGTGCATTTTGTAAACATAAGCAAAAATATTTTCGTGTTATAAAAGTGATTATTATTAATACGTGATAATTAAATTGATTTTGAGAACTTTTTATAAACGTCCTTTTGAAAAATGTTCGTAATATTTTTTTGATTTTGTAGTGACATCTAGTTGCAAACGCTCTGTATTTTTCCTTTAATCATGCTGCCTCTTTCGGAAAACATGATCTATTGAACAGTTTTATTTGTTATAGTATGTTTTAAAGTTAAATTATTAAAGCAAAATTTTTCTTGTTATTTTCATAACAAAAATAGACAAAATTACCTAACACATCACGATCTTATTAAAATGTGTCTCTACTAACTGATTTTATTTTTTTAAAGGTTAGATGGAGCCTCAGTAAAAATAATTTAAATTGGCTTCAGTTCCAAATTGGCTCGTCTTGAATCATTTCATAGGACGGTGTGGTTGTCAAATGTGATGTTTATCATTTTGTTGGTCTTTATTTCGATGATCGTTATTAACCAAACTATTTTTTTTTATTACGAATTTAAAAAATATTTTTTACTGCTTATGAGTTATATTTGCGTGTTACAACAAAAAATATTCTAGATGAGATTTTAAATTCTATAAATAAAATATAAAAAAAATTTTAATCAGCAGATAGGATTGGACTGAAGACCAACAGGATGTTATGCTACTCTCTTACCAACGCTCCATTATTATAATTTTAAAAGATTTTCAATTTCCTTAATTTATATTTTTAGAAGTAAATAATTCTATTTGGAATTTTTATATTTCAAGCGAAATATTTTGAAAATTGTAGAGCATTTATTAAAATAAAAATTTTGCTTAAACAAAAATTAAACAGCAATACGAAAGAAAAACTCAAGTCTAACTAGTAGCGCATTATTTCATCGGGGCATAAAAATGATGGCTGAATCCGAATTTGGCAAATAAGTGTTTAAAGCAAAGTTCAATGGTTTAATTACTTAGCATACTAAATTATTTAGGTATGCTAAATGGGTGATCCAGTAAATGGAACAGTGCTGCTCTACTTGCCGAAAACCAAAATTCGATACATTTTCAAGTCCATAAAGCCATTTTAGCCAATAATCGGGTGAATAGCTTGAATTCAGACATCGTTAAACTGTTAAGAGGTGCAGATCAATGATAAATCGTTACTATTTTCGGTCTATAAAAAGTTAAAAGTACAAAATATGCCGTTTGAGTTTTTTATAGGTGGTCCCGAGTCCGTTAATCGTATTGAATTATTTTCTACTTCTCAACCAATATTTTTTTTGTATCTCTGTATCTGACATTGAACATCATTCAATTAGCAAAATTTTCTTTAATTTTTCAATTGTTAGTAAAACAATTGTACAGACAAAAACGTATTTTAAATGAAATTTTCATGTCATTCAAACAGCAAAAAAAAAAAAAACACAAGAAGAGTACAAAAAGTTTCCCTTATTTGCCATTATATACGAGTACTATATATACACTCGTAGCTGTACTATGTAACCCAACCGAAATGTGCAAAGTGCTTTTCCTTTTTTTTTTTTGATTTTTATTTTGCAAAGTAGATATTAAATTCCATGCAAATTTAAATATTTACAATTCAATTCAAAAAAAAAAAATTGGAAAATAGGACAGTTTAGAGTTTTCTCTTTGGAAAATCACAAAAATTTTCAATTAATCACGTTTGTTGTTATTTTATTTCCAGTAGAGGTAGTACTTACTTAAATAGATACGTATGTGTTTCATTCATTCTCCCTTAACAGCAAAAAAGTGTAATCAATATTCGATATGTATTAAACGAGGTAATTTTCTCATTTGAAGTGATAAATTACAAATGTATATTTTGGACAAGAAGAGTCATCAATATCAATTTTTAAGATTTTTGTTTGGTCAAAATATCAAAACATTTGGGAATATGTAGTTTTGTTTTCTGTGTGTACTTTATTGATTTTTCTCCCACTATACATACAAGACTCTTATATGCTATTTGGCTCTATCAATTTTACATTTTGATGTACTTATGTGTATGTTACATAAACTAAAAAGGTGAGAATGTTATTTTTTGTTAGCTCCTTATCTCGAAAACTTTAAGAATCAACTTGAAAAAAAAAACTATTATTTAAAAATTCCATTTTTATTTTTATTTCGGTATTTGATTAAAATTTATTAGGCCCGCACATTGCTGTTATCACACTTGCGACCTTTTAAAATGCTTAAAAAGGTTTTTTTTATCGAAATAATAAAATAAAATAAAAAAAAAAACTGAATAATAGAATATGAAGACCCTTTGTAATATCGAATAATATGCAAATTTAATAATACGATCTAAAATAGCGAAAGAATATTTTTGGGTATACACAGGAAAATATGTTATCGATAAGATTTGTTGTGTATGTAATATACATATACTCGTATATATATACGTATATTAATATTAGACAGGATATCATTATAAAGGTGAAAGGAGAATCTTTTGAATTTTATTCGAAAATTATGCTCGATTTGTATATAAATTTAATGTTATACCGTTTATGAGGCTTCTAAATTACAGTTAAAATTTATTGACAATCCAGTGTATCGAGATAATTTCAGTTATACTTATGTATTATAACATAAGAAAAAAAAAGTTAAAATAAGTTGTAATTCAATTTCTTCAGACCAAATGAATGGCACAGTATGGTGTCCATAACAAAACATATAAACGTCTTAAGTATTTGAGTAAGCCATCTGGTGTATCATAATATTAAATTGATTGAGAATAGACAAAACAATTCTAATAGAAGTTACCCTGCTTCATGCTTATAACTTATGTAAGGAAGATTGCCATTCAATTGATTGATAAATTGAGGAAAGGAAACGGAAATTTTCATTATACGAAACGCACAGACAAAATGCTGTCTTCTCTATAAATGCTGACGCTCTAATATAATTATGTTAATCACTCAAATGATACAACAAATAGCTTATAACACAAAACACTACACGTGTGTGATAGGTGTAAATAAATTGAATGTTATAATTGTTCCATTCAATTTTTGTATGGAATTTCTAGTGACTTTTGTTGATATATTCTTCCGGTTATATTGTTGATTTATTTGTAGTGTTATGATTAGAATTTGATAGATATACCTACTATTTTGAACAAAAGCAGTGTTTTCATATTTGTTTATTTTTTTTTCATACAATTAACTGGAGTTGTATATCCTCAGACCACCATGATAATGTCCTGCTTTTATTTTATATTCCTTGTAAACTCATTAATTTTACTTTTCTGTTGGACATCTCGAAAATGCATTTTAAGGATTGTTTATATATGTATGTATGTATATAAATCTACAATCAACGCCTGAATAAGGAATAAAAATAAACTTCGGAATATTCCCAAGAACATTACAAACATTTCTTAATTTTATCCTAACATTTATTTTTTGTTTTCTTTGTTATCAGAGTTGAATACATAAGTTCATAGTAAAGGATATCTTTTTATTGTGGAACGGATTATATCACAAAAATGAAAATTAATGATGTTTTAGGGGATTTCTGATTTTATTCTATATACAGTGTAGTACACTATAAACTAGATCGATTACAACATATTTTTTATTATATTTAGTCTCTGCCTAATATACAATAGACAGAAGCTATACTATCCTAACTGTTTGTTACGTATAACCTAACTAATCCTATCTATACCTTGAAAGATTTTAAAAATATAAAAATTCTTGTAAACAATAAATAAATTATATCCGTGTTTGTATTATATTTTCTAACCTCAAAATAAATACAAATACGTTCATTTACAACAAACAGATTAAAATAAATAAATATTATAAATCAAATAAATAATAATCATTTATATTTTGTATGGTTATATTATTCTGTTAAATCGATTAATAATTTATTGTTTGTTCAAATGACGGTTGAAAAAATATTAGGAATAAAATAATAAATAAAAATAATAACATTAAATTTACTAGAGGGGTCCGGACAGAAGCAATTGCAATATTTTTTAATATTTTTATTGCTAGAAACAGCTTGAAAAATTTTTACAACAACATTAGTATATTTTAGACTCCAAATTAGCCCTGCCAAATTTAAAATTTGCTCTACACCAATCTTAAATATTGTGCAAAATATGGTAAACAAATTTAATATGTTTTGAAGCAATTCTATTTTGATGTTGTAGTTTTAAATTTTTTAATTAAATTGACACTATTTCCATTTAACTACACAAAGAAAATGTTTATTATATCATATGATACTTTTGCCCGCTAGAGCCGTGTTTCTCAACTTTTCTTATCGAATGATAGATTTAGGTGGTGAAGTGTAGCCGTTTGAGTTATAAGAATTTAGCTAAACTAGAATATGATTTTAATATGTTCCGAAGATTGTAAGAGAATTCAATCCAGTTTCGAACTGATGAGCTTATGATTATGAAAATATCAATCTTCTCATCAGGCCGCGGCGACTGGACTGATTATACCACAATTTACATTCTATATATACAGAATGTACTGTGCGTTAAGTACTAGCGAATCATACTAATACAGATGAAATCTCTTACAATATTTCTTCTTCACGATATTCACACAGCTCTGTGTGTAAGCTAATTTTAATTTATTAATTTTTTGTTGAATGTTAATTAATTCATGTAATTTCTAATATACTACCGGTGATTAGACCATTTTAATTGTGTTTTTATTAACACGAGAAGTATATTAGTAGGTATTTACGAACAGTAATTCAACGAAACTGACTAATAGATAGAATTCTATTCATTTAATTATATGATTTTAATATGTTCAGAAGTAACATTAAAATGCCTCCATTTATATACCAAAATAAGCATCCAAGAACAATCCCGAAAGTTCTCATTGCAAATGTGCCAGTACATAAACGTTTCGCCTAAATGTTGTTTATTAGTATTTTAAGCATTTTTCTTTTAGTATACAAGTTAAGACATTAGTAATTGTAATACTGCAACGTAGATGTCTAGGAACCCCTATTTTGTCTTGGCTGAAGTACATAAAATGAGTAAAAACTGTGCAATACCGGAGAATCGATTTTAGAACAGGTAACATCATGACTGAACATAGCAGGAGTTAAATTGTTTTAGTCTTTTTTCCAAAAGGCAATGTACTACAACATTTTTCTCCGTCAAGTTCTTCTGTTGAAAAATCCCACAAATTATTGTGCCAACAGAACATGCATTTTCATAAAAATCAAGCTTTTATGTTTTCAGAACTTATGAGAGCTACCATATCGAGAGAATGACAATCGTCATACTCACAGACTTCACTTTGAAAATCATTTTTCCTCCTCACTCAGCAGACTTTAAACTTGCAAATCCCAAACATTTGGAATTCTGGTTCATGATAACTTTTAACTCTGTAAACGAAAGTGCAAAATAAAGTTAGAAAATTTTAGTGTCGGAGGTAAAAATGTAAAGTTATTATTTTCATGTTTAGGTAATATCATGTTCTGCTCTATATCGTATTATCAATTAACCAAAAGGAACATTGGTTAAAGACCCACCTTTTAAGTCAGTAATATAGTCTGCCTATGTAATGATGGTAGACGTAAAACGCCTATGTAATGATTAGATGAGGTAGATGTGTCGAAGTTTAACAATTCCGACTTAAAAGCCCATTTATTGGTACGGTCCGTTAGAAAAAAAAGAAATCAGTTTCTTTAAAACTTGAAGGCACTTATAATAAATATAATTTTAAAAATCCATAGTCATTGCCGTATCCCTACTACTATTAAGCGACTCCAGTGATAACCTCTGACATCAACCAAAATATGACGGTAAAACAAATCTAGGGTAACTTCCATCACCTCAATGCATATTTCAAAAAACGCTTTTGTATACTCTCAATCCTTTTAGAATAGTTTATGCAAGACAGCGAACGGATAAGAGAAGCATACTCAAGATGGGATCTGACAAATGCAATGTATGTAGTTATGGAATGTATTAATGTAGTTAGTTCTGCTTCGCGTTTCAGAAAACCAAGCTTACTGTTAGCTTTGGAAATGATATTGTTAATGTGAAAACTAAATGACAAGGTGGGTGTGAAGAGAACACCCAGCTCATTTACTAGAAAAAATCGCTCAACCTGAACTGCATTTATAGTATAAACAGTCAAATCAACAGTTCTACGCCTTGCGAAGGTCGCAAATTTACATTTAGAAGAATTCAAAGTTAAGGAATTTCTCTCACAACCAACAAACCTGTTAATGTCATTTTTGTTTGGTATTGATTTTTAAATCTTATACATACATTAACACCTCTGAGTTCCAGAAACAATTGACCAAACCATTTATGAATAAAATAAAGAAAAGCTGCTCCCAAATGACTATCTTGCGTATACCAGAGGTAGCTGAAAACTCACGAAACGTAAAATCAATGGGTTTGATTCTAAAAGACGTAGTTTGTTCGAAAGTATAGAAATGCTTCTACGATCATTACGTAGTGACTTAAAAGTGGGAATAATACAAGAAAGCTTTAGCTTAGAAATCACTGCTACGCGAAGACTAAAGTTGAACCTATAAGTCAAAGGTGTTGCAACCGCTTTGCCACAATTTACTATGGTCGAAATTTGTGATGCATGTAAAACTTCACTCGATGATAAAAATGATAATTGTGTTTATGAAAGATTTAAGTACACTGAATATAGGAGAAGTTGAAAGGTTATACACATTTCCCAAGTAGCAGGCAAACAGATTACAAGTAGCCTGCTTGTCGGTGCCAATTACGCCACTAACATTCATAACTACAGGAAATTTTACAGATTTTTTCATAGAATCTAGGAAGCATCAGAATCGCTTAGGATCTTCTGCAGTTAAACAACCGCACAAAAATTTACCTACAGCATAAGCTGGCAGAAGTCCCAATGTTCTCTTTTGTAGTTTATGCGATTTTTAATGTACGTCGCAGAGGAAAAGGAATTTTACGTTTGGATCTAGCTTAGAAGGTAATTTGTTATATCATTTTCGATTCACGTACAACTACGTTTTGTAATTTTTTTTAAAAATTATTCAATGCAATGCTGCATTCTGTCGAAAATTGTGTTAATTGGCTTACCCTTATAGGATTAGCCTTAGAACGTTTCTGTAAGTCTCTGACTTCACAAACCCTTTTGTAGTGATACATTTGCATTATAAAATTAATTTCTTAATTTTCAATTTTAATATTCTAATATTTGTCTGAGCCGACGGTTACTTTAAGAATTATGGTCACAGCATATAAATGGTTCTCTAGCTATTAGCAAATTATTGACTTTCTCCTGAATCATGAATTTTGCCGCAAATAATGTCTGTTATCGTTATACCATTTGCTAATGATGAGGGTTCCTAGAATGGCTAATTGATTCACCAGTTAAGATTTTTCGAAAAGCTAGGAGTAGTTTGTAGATTTATTGAGAATCGTTCCTTATTTATGTTCGTGGTTTAAACGAATTGGATTTAAGAGAATACATTTTCTACTAAATGTCTTATTATTGTTTCTGTTAAATTGTTTCTGTTTGCAATTGTATCTAATGAGTAGCATGTTGAACAAAGAGTTTTCTGCCGCTTTATAGGGTTAAATATTAATGTGATTTAATTCAACTGTTTCAAATAAAATTTCGGCGTACCATTGTTAGATTAGAACAAATTCAATTTGTGTAAATCACCCTCGCTATATTACCAAATTACAAATATTCTAGTTTTAAAATTCTCTTACATACATACGAGTATATATTTTCATAACCTTTCAACTTAACTCTGATTATATTTTGACGCTAAAAATTACCATATGTAATTGGCACCATCGTCAGTAATCATAAAATAGAGGCCCGGATAATAGTTTAGGCAATCGGAACTTTTCTGTTCTAAATCTTAACTAAACTACTTAGTTTTAATAATAGCATCATAAAATAATTTAATTCACTAAAGACCACCAACAACATCCGCTGGTATTTCATTCCCAATAGCCCTGAAGCTATATACTCCTGCGTTCACCAATAAAATTAACATATTTACGAGATAATGCTTAACCATGATGATTTGTATTAATAAACATGGTGCGCGTTAAATTACCATCAAACCACTCATTGAATTTAATAAAATTCATCCATATGCATCTAATTAATATTTGTGTATTTGTTTATTTATTATATAAAACGAGGAGAAGCCCGCGTCTAAATTACTCATCCAATACATCTAATATACGAGTAATTTCCATAAACAGTGTGACAAAACAAA
This sequence comes from Tipula vernalis, assembly GCA_958295665.1. Classification (NCBI taxonomy): domain Eukaryota; kingdom Metazoa; phylum Arthropoda; class Insecta; order Diptera; family Tipulidae; genus Tipula; species Tipula vernalis. Next base: position 2,626,451 of record OY282560.1, read on the forward strand.
GTTATAATCTCATCATGGGGTATCTCTTTTTTAGTATACTCTATTTCATAACTAATGTTTTCGATCACTCTGGTTGTTGTTGTCTATTAGCCTATGTATATTCCCAAAACATTTATAAATACCATTCTAACATTTTTTTTTTTGTTCAATTTACTACATAGTGTCGTCTCGTATATGTATGTACGGTGGTAGGTACGATTGAATTAGAAAAAAAAAAGTGTAAATTCATTTTGTGTCCTGTATACAAAAACCAGGGCACAATGCTTAAAAACCAAAATATTTTTATTTATTTTGTTACATCTAAATCGAAACATGAACAATAGGGTATAAATGTACGAGTATATAGTATACCTTATGAATGAGAGACCTCAAGGGAATAGTTTTAGAATATTCATATTTCATTCATTCATTACCAAGCATACAAAAATCTATTCTTTACTCTGCAGTCATCATCACAATATGTGTTTGTGCAAGAGACCACCAAATAAGTGAACAATTTATACCCTTCATAACAAACTCTAAATAGATTTATCCTAAATAGATAAATAGTTTGGTACCAATGTATGTATATACGTATACATATGTACACATTTTATTCCTGTAACTGTAAGGATAGAACAACAGAAAAAGTTTTACGCTCGCATAATAAAAGGGATGAATTATCGTTTTTAATGTCTTGTCCAAAAAAGACTGTGTGATCGTAATTCAATTAATGATCATAATTTATGCTTTTAGAACAGATCCAATGGTTGTTTTGGTATAACAAACAAAAAATGTAAACAGTTTTGTAATTTTGCTCTATAAACATGGAAAACATTGTATGTTGTTTAGTAACATTAAAACTGTGAAGAGGATCAAACCGGAAGCAGGGTAAAGAGGATTAATATCCTTAAAATACCAAAATATTTTTCATGATTTGACTTTCGGTAGGACCGATTTATTTAAAAAAAAAAAAGGAGACGGTTAGAGACGTTTAATTGTTTTATAAGAGTATTTCTTGTTTAACGAACAATTAACATTTTTTTTCATTTAAACCTGAGTAGAGGCATTTGACAAAAATTGTCTGCAAACTCAGTTTTGCGCGTCAAGGGCGTAAACAAATTTGCGTCGACAATTTGATTTTTTAATGAGTACATTTTAATGAGTTGGGGTAAAAAATGGTTCTTTTATCAATTTTATCAATGTCTATGGCTTAATATAAATCAATGCTGCTGTGGAGCAGGTCACACATCAAAAAAATATTTACATATATCAAACTTTTCACAAAAGATGCATTCGGTTCCGCCAACTGTTGGCAACATGTTGAGTAAAATCATCTCATTGAGACATGGACTGGGATTTTGCACAAAGGAGAGGGCGAGAGAGAGAGAGAGAGAGAGAGAGAGAGGAGCGAGTTTATTTCTATTTTCAAAATAATAAATTTTTAATCCATTTCATTCGTTCGATGTTACTTTTGACTGAGAATAGAGTCAGATTTATAGATCATGTTTTCCGAAAGAGGCAGCACGATCAAAGAAAAAGTACAGAGCGTTTGCCACTAGATGTCACTACAAAATCAAAAAAATAATACTGACGACAAAAAGACGTTTATAAAAGGTTCTCAATCACCAATTTAATTATCACTTATTAATAATAATCAAAAAATGCAAACATAAAAATGTCGTACAATTGTTGACAGCAAATAGTTACTGACATCTAGTGGCATTATGTGAAAGTTGCTTATGTTTTGGGATTTTTCCGAAAGCTGGTAGCTCTTGCGTGGTAGCTATTGATCATATCCCTATATCTCTTTTCCTCATTTCGGTGGGTTGGCGTAAACAGTTGATGAGTGAAGCAAACAACTGCGATTTGAAATAGAATGTCATTTTGTTCTAGGTAGCGGAAATTTCATTAAAATAAAATATTTACTCAATAAGCAGTAAATGAGGCTTACAATTTTGTGCAAAATCCCAGTATTAATGACAGTTTAAATGTAATATTTTTCATCGGTAAATTATCGATGCCAACGTGCTGGGAGATCTGTACAATTGTTTCCTTCTCTTTCCAATAAAAAACCAAACCAAAGCAGGAATTTTTGATGTTTTATGTGATGTTTATGTGATGGTTAGGGTTGATATTATTCGAGCTTGTTTGGATTGAATTAAGTGTCGCATTGAGTCAGATGCAATTCTTGAAACCAGATATTTTTGGATTAATATGTGAATTTTATTTAAAATTATCATCTTTCAGTTATTTTTAAGACAAATACATTTTTTTTTTACTTTTGAATCGCTTAACTTGAGAGTTTTGAAGATTCTAAGTTTATTCGAGATTTTCGAGAATATTCGAATTTCTTTGAGAATATCGAGATTGTTATAGAATTTTAAGATGATTCAAAGTTATTCAAGCTTTTCGAGTACTTCGAGTCTATTCGAATTTCCCGATATTAATCTAAATTTGTAAAGTGCTGTAGATACGATATGTTACCAAATTAAAGTAACACGCACTGGTGATACATATGAATTTTTGGTATTTTAATGGATTTTCGAGGTTTTAATATTATTCGAGATTGGCTTGGTATTCGATATTATGTTATGGAAATCGTTTATTGTAGGTTTTCGATTACACTCGAGTTTACACGACTGAGTTACAGTGATGAGATTTTCGAAATTGGAGATTTTGAAATTTTGAACTATTAACTTGATCAACTAAGTTTTCCAAAAAGTAAACCCAGCCAAAAAAGTAAATTTGTTGTTAGAGCTTCTATACTCTAAATATTGCTAAAACAAAGTTTTGGTCGAAGAAATCGCTTGCAAGCAAGCACAATTGTAGTTGCCTTTAGCGAATATGAATGTAAATATTTTTGGGAATTTTTGCAATTGAAAATAAAACGAAGAAAAAGAGCTCTAGGACTGATTACATTCATTTTCGCGTCTTGAATGATTTTGTTTTGGGCGATTTTGAATTCCAAGTTTTGGCTTCATTTATTTTTTGGATGATTATGAATATTGAATAATCGCACAACATTTTTGCGTGTTCCTGAATTTTTATATTTTGACAGATTTTCGTAATTGAACAATCGCCATCGTAATTTCAAATCTTTTCTAAACTCAGCTTTAACGTAACGTTATGACTGCATTACTGCCACAATAATATTTTTGGGGTATTCTAGGGTTCTCCAGCGCAAACCATAGGCTCCCGGTTGATCGGGTCATATTTTTTCACTTAGGTAGATAGGACGATAAGCAATTTGGATAAAAAAATTTTACTGTAACAATTTTCTTTTAATTTTATTCATTCATATTTAACACTTAGCTAATCCACTGTACCTTCTAAATAGTATCGAAAATCGAATTTCCTAGATTTAATAAAAAATAGAACAATTTTTCCCACACCGTTAAAAATGTTCGAAAGCTAAAAAAACTGTAAAAGGGTTCAAGCATTTAGATTTTACAACATTTTGCAGAATTTAATGTTTTTTTTTTTTCGTATTCGAATGAAATTTATGATTTTCCAAAATTAGCACCACATGCAAACAATTGTTTTTTTATTTTCTTTTAAATTTTTAATTTGATCAATAATTCTTGTACTAGTAAAGAGGGAGGGAAACCTGGTAAAAGTGTTTATATTTGTGTTTGAGTGTGGATGTGTATGTACATTTAACTTACATACATAGGTATAGCATAAATCGAATGAGGAGACTCATTCAAAGTTTCAAAAAAGTTGGCAATATTTTACAAAGTTTTATTTTTGAATTTGAATATAAATATTGTATGTAATAAAATAACCATAAAAACGTATAAATTAATTAATTACAAATTTCAGTTAAAATAATTATTTGTTTTATTTATACAAATTTTTCAAGGATGTATCTGAAAAATTGAATATTTTCATGAAATTGATTTTTGAAGTATGGGACTTTTAGGGATGAAATCGATTTAGGACGGACCATTTCCAGCTCACCTTACAAATATAAATACAAATCAACCGTACTTATAGATAATAAACTATCATAAAACTATATCCCTATATTTCCATTAAACGAGTACAGTGACGATTGTTATATGGAAAACAATAGACATAAAAATCATTTTCTATTTCCATTTCAAAATTTTCGTTTTTGTTAAAAGGACAATGGACAATAAACATTAAAAACTACAAGATTTTTTCTATTTTGGTTTTTAATTTTAATGTTATGTAAAAATTTGTTCTAACAACTTGTTAAACATAAAACCGAAAAATACTACATGCAAATTTTTTCTTCTTTTTATTTTTTGTAACTCAAAACTATGTTTTCTTTAATACACATATACGTATGTGTCAGAATTCATTCATTCATTCAATTCTAAAAACTATACAAAACACACCATATTCGTATAGAGCTAGAGCAGCAAATACAGGGAATGTGTTCTATATGTATGCATAACTTTTACTATAGTATATAAATGAATTGAAAAGCATGTTAATGAAAAACTACTGTAGACTAACCTTAAAACACAAAAAGGATAAGAAAATTATTTATCCTTATATTTTATTTTTGTCTCAAACTAAAATAAAAATTAACAAGATTTATCTTAATTTTTTTTTTGTTAGTTTTAGTTTTAGTTTTTTTTTTTTTTTTTTTGGAAAACTAATATAATTTAAATTGTAAAACATGATAATAAAAAGACAATACAATGGTCCAAAAAAAAAATAAAAGAGAACTAATAACAAAAACAACATTGTATACTACAAACTAATAATAGTAATAGTTATCCTTAAACTAGACCATAAATAGGAAAAAAATGTAGATTTTCTACACTAGTATACAAAAAATAGAACTTTAGGGTAATGAAAATTTTTAAGGAGGCTGGGGTGGAAATGTCTCCATACATAAACATAAACTTATTCTCTGTATGGTAATATAGAAATGCTTAAAGTTTTCTTTTGTTAATTCTTTTTGGAATGGACCAATCATAAGTGTTTTCTAGTTTATAAAACAGGAAAAACAAAAAGTTTTGTTTTTATGTAGTGTTGAGATTTACATGAGATTTTTAATGTTAGTGGAATTATTATGTGTTCCTTTTCTGGATTTATTATTTAGTCATGAGACATGACAGGTATAAAGAATAAGTTTTGTAGACAACAAGGATTTTATTGTGCTATTAATTAACAATAAACTAATGATGGTTACTTTAAGCAGAGATCTCCTTTCTGTTTGTGCAGATGGAGCCGACAAATAAGGCGCCAAGATATTGAGGAATTTATATTTCAGGATTTACAAATATTCTGCATTTGAACCGCTTTCGTTTGACTGCCATCTCATTTATGGCGTATTTGTATCCAATAGCATTATTGCGTACACCTTGAAGTGGTTCTATTAGAAGATTTCAGATATCAAGGATATTAGTAATTATTCTCGACTCAGGGTTGGCCAGTCTCCCCAAATCCTTTATTAAGAAGGGCTCTATTACGGGTGTATATTTCATCAGGCCGTGACAACATTTGAGAAGAAAAAAAATGAGTGATTAAGTTATTATAATTAATATTATTTCGTATAATCACAAAACACTAACAGTTTTCACTTACTTAAAAATAAAAAAACCAAAATTTTATTTTTGAATTTATTTACTTTTATTTATTTAAAATTACAACTAGTTTCGATCTTGTAAAGATCATCTACAGGTAATTTTTTGCAATTCAAAAAATTACCTGTAGATGATCTTTACAAGATCGAAACTAGTTGTAATTTTAAATAAATAAAAGTAAATAAATTCAAAAATAAAATTTTGGTTTTTTTATTTTTAAGTAAGTGAAAACTGTTGGTGTTTTGTGATTATACGAAATAATATTAATTATAAAAAGATCACTTACGTCACTCCGCTTCAAAAAAAAATTTTTTTTTTTTTTTAAAAATGTTTAATGATTAAGTTATTGATCAAAAATTCATGCAACAAAATTCACCTAAATAATAGAGTCATAATGATATACCTACGTTATGTTTTTCTATTGAACTTTTATAATAAAACTGTTGTTTATAATTCACTGTTTTCCATAGTAATCCCTGGTAAAAAGGGTGGTTTTAGAAACTACAAATCTTAAACAAAAACGTAAATGGCTAATATTACCAACAACTACTAATTCCTTAAAAAATAATCTAGCTTTTATTTTAGCTAATGCTAGCTATGCTCTCGCGCCACAGACTCTTTACAGTATTTTACGTAAAAGTATTTCTTGAAAAAATTATTTCACGAAATAGTTACAATCAAACAAGCAAATTCATAGCCTATACTGGACTTCACAGCAAGTTGCAGTTATTATATTCCATTTAATTTTAAATTTCACCTGTTTTGGTAATTCTAGCCAAGGGATTTTTGATAACAAACTGGCTCTGGCTCCAGCTCTCCAAGACAATTTATCCGAGAGTTGGGTACATTCTTTTAAAATTAGTAAATACCTGGCCAATTTTCGACAGTGAATTGAACGAAAGTTGGTAAATTTCCCTTTTCAAAGATGGACAATTGAAATAATAAAAACAACAAGTAATTATTTTAATTATAGGTTACTTGGTTTACAGATTGAGTGACTGGAAAAGATGAAAAATTCGTACATAGAAAAAATGAAGTCTAGAACGGCCCATACATATCGTGCCCATACGATTGACTGAATTACAAGTTGTACAACATGTTGTATCGATAATTGGATAGATAGTAGACAATTGTACCCATAGGCTGCTACAAATTGTCTAACCAATTGCCCGTATGATATATTTTCCAACTTGGTCTGTGTGATTTTGCTTATAGGTTCCACTTATGAAGTCGTTATCACAATCGATCAAAGCTGTCTGGATTTATGGCAAGTTGTACAACAAATTTTTAGCATGCCGTGTTACTGAAAGATACGTCCAATATCATACTGCAGGTTGTACTATAGCATAGCTTACATATATTACCCCAGTGGCGCTATTCTGGGGTGACGTTTTGTACCATCACTTTTGATTCGTTTTCGATAGTATTTTTTCTCTTGTAACAAGAATATATTGTTACTCTATTTCGCATTTTTATTACGCTTTTCTACTGCGATCTTACCCTATTGCATTCTCCCCCGTTTATTCACATCGATAAAATATCGCAAATAAAAATTTGTATGATAAAGAATGATGAAAAAAAGTAGAAATAGAAAGTTGTTTTATTCGAGCAAGTTGAGATAGCTTTAGAAAAAGCATAATTGAAAAATTGAAATAGAGCGCAAATTTATTCTTGTTACAAGAGAAATGATGATGATACAAAATGTTACCCCTGATTTTCACGAAGAATTGGGATTTGACATTGTAGTTTTTTTGATCCCCTAAATATTTTGTTGAGAATTACATAATAACACAAATAAGAATATCAGATGAACCAAGCCCGAATGATTTTGTGGTTTTTTGAACTGGAACCCAATATGTTGTGTCTGTAATATTTTATCTTGGACTCAAAATAATATAAAAATGATTTAAGTAGCACCATCTACCGTAAATAAATATAAACATTTTTGAACAACTATTGATCATGTTTTCCGAAAGAGGCAGCACGATCAAAGAAAAAGTACAGAGCGTTTGCCACTAGATGTCACTACAAAATCAAAAAAATATTACTGACGTTTTTCAAAAGGACGTTTATAAAAAGTTCTCAAAATCAATTTAATTATCACGTATTAATAATAATCACTTTTATAACACGAAAATATTTTTGCTTATGTTTACAAAATGCACACATAAAAATGTCATACAATTTTTGACAGCAAATATTTACTTACACCTAGTGGGATTATGTGAAAGTTGCTCATGCTTTCGGAGTTTTCCGAAAGATGGTAGCTCTTGCGGTTTAAGAAAATTTGACATTTAAACATGATCTATATACTTCTAATGAACATTTTTATTTGTTGTATTATATTTTAAACTTACATTATTAAAAAATAGTGAGCTTAATAAAATGTGTTTCTACTAACTGTCTTACTTTTATACCCTAGACACACTGCGATTTAATAAAACCGATTTAGTGAATTTTTCGAGATTAGCCGCAATGTGTCAACCTTGATTTAGCTAATCCCTTTGTTTTTGCGTAGAAACTTAAACTAGTTTAGCTAAATCGGATTTATTAAACCACAGTTTATCTAGGGTATTAGGCCCGAATTTATTGCTGTAACTATTGCTATTATTATAGCAACGATTTTCGTTAAAATCATGTCAATTTATATTGTTATTTTCGATATTTTGTAACAATGTTTTTACAATCATATCATACAGTGAGGCTAATAAATACGAAAAATGTTACTATAACATGATTTATAGTTGTAGTAACGACTATAAATTCGGTTCTTATTAAAGTTTAGATGGAACCTCAGTAAAAATAATTTAAATTGGTGTGAGTTTCTGGTCTTTGATTATGAATTGCCAAAAATTTGTTAGGCTTGAAACATCTGATATTCTTAGTGTTAAAATGGAATTATTTTTTCACATAATTAGTAAAAAAAATACGAATCGCCCAGTATTTGAAGAAAATAATACCAAAATACACTAAAAAAAAGTCACAATAAGTTACATCGTAATTCCCCGCCCGGGAGAAGCAGAAACCGGAGCATCCGGATTTTTGGATTAGGTGATTTTATAATTTTTTTTTCGTTAGAAAAGTTATATTTTATGCCTTGGAATTGTATGCCTTGAGATTTTTCGAGATTGACAGAGTTTTCGAATTTTGATGTTGAGTTGCATCATGCCTGTGACATACGGATACAATGGAATTTTTGATACTTATAATTTTTCGAGGTTTTTAAGCTTATTCGATTTTAGTTTGGGGTTGAGTGCTGTAAACGAACATATTAATCGAGGCTTTCGATATTATTGGAGGCATGTTAATCCAATATTTTTGTTATTACTCGAACTCAAACAATACCTTCATTTCGTTTAATTTCAGAATTTTCCATCAGAACATTCGTAGTTTTTTCTAATTTATATCGTTTTAATGACCTTCCATCGATTATGTTTTCATCTGAGATATGGATTTATGATCATGAACTAAGTTTTTATATTATCTCTAATTAAACTAATTTTGAGTGTTGCAATAATAATTATAGCGGTGGTGTATGCGTTTTTAAAAATAGCAGGCTGAATTGTTCTTGTGAATCAGTTTCATTAAATTCGGCGGACGTAATTAAACTATCGTGACGTATTAACAAAGTGAACTACGTTTTTATCTGTGTATGTCGTTAGCAATTCGTTCCAGATTCAATTTTTGTTAGTAAGTTTTCTGATTTTATTAAGAATATTAGAAATAAGAATATTATTATTGTGGGAGATTTTAATATAGATATTCTTAATTTCCCGAGTGATGAATATATGGATGTTATTAAATGGCTGACAATCATTAATTAATAAACCAACTATATTAGGCCATTCTTCGACATGTATTTATCATACCTTTAGTTTGACGTCGTTCGTCTAACCATACAATTGTACGTTTGAACTGTAAATTTTTCTTATTATTGATAGAATGGGCAAAGTTACAAGACAGGGCCAGAAGAAAGGTATTCGAAAAGAAGAACCAAAACAAAGGAAAACAGTATTTTAAACCCAAACAACCTGAAAATGTCGAAAAAAAATTCACCACCACGTCGGCAAAAACAACTGAAAATTGATGGCGAGATCAACGTACCAGAGAGTAAAGTTCAATATAAAATAATAGACTTTTGGTTAGAGTTTACGGCCATTTCTAATTGCGTGGCATGTTCCAATATTATAGATGATAAGATTTGTAATGGTAAAGTAAATTATAATCCATGCCAAAACGAAAGACTTGGTTTTAAAATTGAAATGAAGTGTGAAAAGTGCGATTCAAAGTACATTGAGTCAGGCCAAAAAATAGGGCAGTCGCATGAAATATTATGTTTGTAATGCGTTTGTTAAGCTTGTCTTGCAGGATGTAATAAATTTTGTGGTCTAATGGAATTATCTTGCAGTTTTCTAAGTCAAACAGTCTCTGATTCTTACATCAAAAAAATATTTGAATGTGTCCGTACGGTTGCAGGTAAACTTTCTCCGTTTGCTGTGAAAGCCGAAAAAAGTGTAATGCGTACAGAAACTCATATTGATTCCTAGTTTGGCGTACATAATACAGAGTAAAATTATATCGGAGACGGTCACGCCAAATTTTATACAAAAATAATTGAAGCACAACCGTATATGGCCAAGATTATCAAATAAATAAAAATGAGCGTGTCGGACATGTCCAAAAAATAATGAAGACACGTTTGCGCGAATTAATAAAAAAATACGTTCACTGAAAAAGGTGATGGTAAACCTTTAATTGATTTAGTATGTACGACGAAGCTCTTTAAGGCAAACGAAAGGTATGTTAGTATTAAAGACTCAACCCGGTTTCAAACACCTAGGTAGTCGATAGTTAGTAAATTTTGTTAGTTGTGTTTTTCTTTATTTTTATTTTTGACAATCAGCGTTCCCCATTGGCGCCGCAAGTTTTCTGAAAAGCTGTAAGGAATTATTATTATTTTTTTTTCTCCTCACTATTTTTTCCATCGGCGGTTGTGAGCGGGGCGAAATTTCGTTCCATCATGATGTTCCCATGCGGTCTCCCAAATTTTTACTAACTGTAGCCAGTCTAGATTGACGTGGTTTTTGAAGTTGTTGCGTCTCTGCTGTCCCTCCTACTCGCCCCCATGAAAAAGTTGATGGTAAAACTAGACAAACATTTTTTTCCCTTGCGCATTTATTTTGTATTTACAAATATATGGATATCTCGCTACCTTTGCATTGTAAGCATTGCATTCATGGACCAACAGACATTAAAATAATTTTCTTAAGTTGTGTCAGTTTTCTATTTAAAGCCGGTTGGGTATGCACTTACCGCAAAATGAAATGTTACATATAAAAATGACAGAAGCGATATTCCTATTAAAATTGGGATGCCTCTCTAAACATTTTTTACTGTGATTTGTTCGATTAAAGTTAAGCTTAATTTTGACATTTCATGACATTAATATTTTAAACATAACGAACAAAAAGTTTTAGACCAGTAAGAATTTCATTTACCTGATCTGCCTACTTGCTAAAGGAGCGATTTACAGTAATCCCTCGTTATTCGCGGTCGAGGTTCTTTTGTTAAAAATTTTACGAAAGTGAAAAAACGCAAAAAATTGTTTTGTTCTTTACTGAAATTTTAACTGTTGTACTCTGAACTGGATAGCTTGTACGTTTCTTATTATTTCTAGGATTTTTATGTTTATTGCAAGGCCCTGGATCTCCATGTATTCTTACAGAACTTAACAACTCAACTTTAAGCATCCGCAAACATGTAAATGTCCCACATAAAATGCTATATAAGAAGAATTTATAATACATTTTTGTGTACACATCCACTTGCGCTTTATGTTTCCTTTAGCATATTTATATTCACCATACATATTATTAAAAAAATGTAATAAAATTCAATTTTCCTACAAACAAGAGTAACAAAAAATTGTAAAATAAAAATATAAAATATGCAGCTTTTTGTTTCATTCTCCTCATTTTCATCAACAAAACACATAAAAAATATAAACATAAATTTATGTTTTACAATTTACATATACATATATGATTAAACATAAATAGAGGATAAGAAACGTGTATACTTCTCATATTAGGGATGAATGCGTACGTACATACATATATATGTCTGTATAATGTTAACGGGGTGAAAACGAAAATTTAATTTTCCTTACATTCAATTACAATTTTCCTCGGATCATCATCATCCCGTAATAATCAACATAATCATAATAAAAAAACAAAAAAAAAAATTGAAAATATGTTTTTATGTATACATACATATTTCAATTTGGCAATTGATAAAAATTTGTCACAGCTTTATATAAATGCGAAGATGGCACGTGATCGGGTAGGATTGTTTTGACGGAAAAGTGGAGAAAACAAAAAAATTGAATTTAAATGATAAATCATAATCAGATGGTTTTCCACAACAGACATAAATATAAAAATAAAACCAACGCGCCTGTGGTTTTAATTTGAATCATATCGGAAGGACATTGTTGTTGGGTTTGTGTTTGCAATTAATTAACATAGGGTGGGAAATCTCATACGCATTTCAATTTTTTTATTTGGTGACATTATTGCCCTTTTCGTTGTGATTGCAGCAATGTACATAAATGTTAACGGCATCGCATGTAATTTATGATTTTTTATTATTTTTTATTTTAACATTAAATAAAAAGAGTTTCGTAAATATTGTATTTTGAAAATAAAATTTATATTAAAAGAATGAATCAATTTATAAATAACCATTGCCACTTCCCATAATGTAAAACCAAATCATTAATAGTTTTATTAGGATTTATGTTTTTGTCATATCTTAACTACCCATAAAAAAAACTACCATAAACACTTTCTGCTTAAATCATAAAAAATAAAAATTATGTCGAATTTAGATAAAGGGCGCGAGTCCAACAACAATATTCACAAACATTATGGGGTTATGGTCAATCAAAAATGGAAAATCATAAAAATTTCAACTTTATGAATCCTGTCATGAACATAATCTAAGCATACACATAGTATTTATGTACGTACATATATTTCTACTACATTACAAGTTGAATGTATAAGAGTGTGTGGAGGAGCGTGGATTGATTTAGAATTTTTGTTCTTTTCAATGTTTTTGTGCAAAAGAGCACTACTTGGACATGGAAATTTTATGGGTACAACAAGACTTTTTTTATTTTATTTATTTTCATAAAAATTTCTGTTAAAAGATGTTCGAACATTAAAGGATGGTAACATATGTGATAATGTCAGACTATATGTTTGGGATATATATACATATAAATATATAAAATTTGTGTGTATTATACGACATTTTTATTTTATTGATTTAAATAAACGCTGTGTTTTATATTATGTACAGTGGATTAGTATAAATACCAAAAATTATTCTGGGATGACGATCGGATTATGCGAATTTACCCTTTAGCTAATTTGCATAATTAAAATTTTATTCCGGAAAAACAATATCACATCGAAAATCAATCGATCATCCCGAACTAATTCCACCAACAAATTCTATCACACATATTCCAAATTTATGTTTATCTAATTTATTTACATAAATTTATTTTATACAAAATACCTCTTGATCTTATATGTACATATAGCCAAATTCAATTCCGGTGGGAATCTATTAAAATTTAAAGAAGAAAAAATTCAACAAAGGTGTCCAACATTAGTCACATAACTTGGCAGGAAAAAAAATTATTCTTGCGGTTGGTCTTAAACAACGCAAAGGTACATACATTTCGCTATTTTATTTATTGGTACGTTTTGTTATAAACATTAAGAATTCTTTTTACTTTGATTGTCATCATTAAGAATTTTTTTTTTCTCTTCATATACCAAACCTACCTACCTACCTTGTGTGTGATATTTTATGATATTTTGCAAAATTTTATCGTGTTGTTTAGTTTCAATCCGCGCACCAAAATGATCAATTAACACTCTTTTAAGATGTTTCCAAAAACAATTTGGAATTTTATTGTGCAAAAGAAATAAATCTACCGTCTTCTAAAAATAGGTTTATTTGTGGTGGTTCTCGTAAAGTTAATAGTGACGGCAAAACTAAAATAAAAAATAAAAATTCCAAAAACGGTGAGATTGTAAGAAAACTTTTTTTTTACTTTGTTATTTCTATAATCAATTGACATTGATTGATTATATTTGGTGTTGATTCAATTATATGTTTCTAAACTTTAAAACAAAAAAAAAATGTATAAATTGTCTAGTCTATTGGCGAACAGCAGCAAAAAATAATTTACAAACTTTCTGATTGATAACCTTAACGTTGATGTTCATGTAACGACTTAACCTTAAAATACACTTCAATGTACGGAACGACATTAACAATAATATAAGTTATATTGAATTATTACTATCAAGTGGATTTGTTTAAATTTGTGTTTAACCATTCAATGAATATCAAAAAAAAACGTTTGTATTTAATAATTTTTAATGGGCGGTTTCTATTTGATACACAAGTCGATTTGTTGTTATTTTTTTAATGAAATACACAAAATAAAAATTGTTGAAGGTGGATAAAAATTTAAAATTTATTAACATAAAAAATGTATTAAAATTTTTGACTTTAAGCCAATTTGATGTTTGGCCAATTGTTGAATAGATTGTATAGTAGAGTTAAATTTATAATTGTGACATGTGTTTATTGTATATATCCAATTTGTTGCCATTTGATTAAATGCGCGAGTACAAAGCGTTTTCATTTTAGACAAATTTTAATAAATTAACATATAAATTATTTGAATTCTTTTATCTACAAAAAATTTGTTTATTTTACGTCTGTTTCTCGAAAAACACGACACATTCTATAACTTACACATAAAGTGTTTATTAAATTCCTCATAGTACGTTTGTAATATAAAATGGAAAATCACAATAAAACTTAAGACCTCAAAAATACGTACTACAATATGCTATAAATTTTAGCCTGTTGTTAAAACATCATGATGTCGACTCTTAATTTCTTTAAATATTTATATCAATTATTTGTAAACAATTGGCGCCATCAGACATCAACTCACATCAATCAAATATTTTTTTTCGAACAATGTTTCTTTACGATATACCTCTTTAATCTTTAAAATCCGAAACTTTTACTGCGTCCCTAAGAGGTATTTAGGTTCTAATTGTACAATAAATAAAACATCCCATTCTTTTACTACTGTTGTAATTAGATACCTAATATTTGTTTTTAATGAACAATCAACTTACATATATGCTTTTAAGATTTGTCTTAAAAGGTGTAATTAAATTTGTTGTATGTAAAAGGCGGAAGGTGTTTGTATTTGTTTTGATGTTTGGAAAGTGATTTACAATAAAATTGATCTGTATGAACATTAAATTTACAAATTTCGATTAAAATTTGTTTTGCGAATCATATCTAATTTTTTTCACTCACAAATATCACTCAAAACATATTTAATTTATTCAAAAAAATTTAAATTGTTATCAATTTCACAAAATCAAAACTACAAAATATTATATAAATATGTAAACTAGTAATTTACATTAATTGTAGTCCATTCATACCTTACAAATCCAAATATTTAATATTAATGTGGAATAAATTAAAATATATTTTGGAAGTTTGATTGAAAAGTGAAGACAGGAAAAGAATTAAAAAGTAAAAAACAAAAATCAACAAAGAATTATAATTATTCCTCCAAAACAGACTTCTAGAAAATTAAAAATTCAGTAGCGTATATTTTGACTTATGTCCATATAAAAAATAAAATTTATAAGAAAACCGTTTTTGGGACTGCGGGAGAACGTCAATGTAAATATTTGTTTGAGTGAAAAATTGATGTCAATCAGAAATTTTTGTTTGTTTGAAATTCATGATACCGATAACAAACTATATATTAACATCTAATTGTTTACTAACGAATTAACATATTTGCCGATAGATGAGCTAGTTCAGATCATTTCAAACAATATAATAACTGGAAAATTAAGACTTCTGTATATTAATTTGTACATACATATATAATACACTAGATGATGATGTTGATTACAATCAATTTCTTGAATTGTCAGACCAGAAAATTTTTTTTTAACGTTTTGTTGATGGAAAACAATTAAATGGTTATTTTTTTATTTATGTGAAATAAATTTAATTGTTTCGAAATAATTATGTGTTGCGTGAATTTAATAAATATGAATTGAAAAATGATAAAAACAGAGATTTGTTATATGGAAATTTAACTACCGGAAAACTTTTTCTTGAAAACAAGTAAACTAATGAAAATCCAAAAACAATTGATGGATGTGGCAATGGTAATTATTTATTATGTATAACGAACGATATTTAGATTATATGTATATGTACTGATACTATAACACCATGTAAAATAAGGTCACTTATTTTTGCCAGGGTTTGTGAATTTCAAATTAAAAACTTGACAGAGAAATTTTCTCAACTTTGTAATGGTCGATAATTAAATCAGATCTATTGAGCCAGCCTAAGAAATTGTTTTGGTACTTGCCCTCATTCCACCTCTTAAATTGCATTTTTTTTTTTTTTGTTGATTGTTTGTGTTTTTTTTTTGCACACGAAACGGGAAATAAATCTGTTTTGCTAAATTTTTTTTTTGGACAATTGGTTTTTTTTTGGTGAGAAAAAAGAAGGGAGTTGAGATAAATCAATAGATGATGACTGATCATATTACAAATTATAACAAGATAGATGACAACAAAAAAAGTTACCGCTGTACAAGTGAGAAGATTTACAAATTTTAAAATTTATAAAAATAAAGGTTTAACTATTTAATAAACTATAAAAAAAAAAAAAGGAAAACCCACAGAAGAAACGTTAAAACAAAAAGTGTGGGCTTTATAAGTTTTTTTTCCTGTAATCCAAGTGATGTGTATCAGAAACGCATGGGTACACCATTTCTAGCGTTAATAACAACACACACAGAAAACTATATACCATATACGGCAAAGGGATCGATCATATGTAAATTACCATAAAAGCGGGCAAACAAATAAACAGACGTCTTAACTGATAGCGTCGCAGAGCGAAAGACGGATGATCATCGTCAGTTATGTTAATATAACGGGCTATACAACGAATGCTTAGTCGATAAATACCCAAACTGTTGTTTCGGTATAACATTTTTTTTTGTACTTATATTATTATTTTCTTGTGAATAAATTGTGAAGCTAGCCATGGCATGTATAGTGTTAGTTTATTTTTAAAGTAAATTGAATTTAAAGATGATTTTTTTTGTATTAATTTGGCTAATTTTGTTTGTTTTCAAAGAAAAAAAAAATTTTTATTAAAATATAAAGTGGAAAATTCTGAAATTTAAAAAAAAAAAAAACAAAAAAATATTATATATATTATCAATTCAAATCAATCTTGGATTTGAACATAGTTTTCGGGATAACCGTAGTTTGAGGCCATAATAATTATTTTTTTTTAGATTGGTTCTACAGATTTTCAATTGCTGAGCGCTCATCACTGATACATCTGAGTGAGTAATTAAAAATTATATTAAATGGGAGAATTCTCCAAATCTTGTTATTAAACAAAAAAATAAAAACAACGAAAAAAAAAAAACAAATAAATTTATGGTACGGATAAATATTGGAATTGTTAAAATTGATATTTTTGAATTGATCATATCATATATTATACTTTACCAAATTACTAATTATTATACATATATTATACTTTACCAAATTACTAATTATTGTACATATATTATACTTTACTAAATTACTAAATTTAATTTTGAATATTAAAATTCTAATTTTGGTATTTATTTATAAAGAAAAACATTGTTTTTGATGTTTCAAACTTATATTATTATTTCATTTTTTTATTATTTCTTTTTATTTTTATTGTAATTTTTTTTGTTTATCTAAATTGAGCTTAATAATAAAGTAATTTAACATGGCTGGTTAAATTTTTCTTTTTCTTACTGATGTGGAAGTAATGAAGATGTTGGCAATTTCGTTCTATTAGTTTTTCAACCCAGAACTACATTTGTGAGATGATCAACTTTACAATGTGCTGCAAATTAAACCTGCCCAAGCCGATGAGAGTAAGCCCGACAAATTTCTGGGATGCACATTTGGATCATCATTACAACTTTTTTGGAAAAAGATGAGAAATATTTATCGCCGTCAGTTAAAACTTCTACGTTCACGGAAAGATCTATTAGACGCGATTATAAGATTTAAATCTTTTATTAACAAACAAAAAGTCAACACGAAGCATTTCAACGCTTTGCTTGACGTTTTTTTTTTTTGACAAACATTTGTTGGTTTTTTTCTTTGGTGGAAGGCACAAAGTTAATTCAGCGTTTACATCTATATTCCATGTAGTAACAACAATTTTTTGGTTGTTGAATCCTTATCCGTCCAGCAGCTATTTTGGTCGATATGATGACAATAAGTGCTTTAAATTCGCTGATTCGATTTTACCCTTACTCAGATGGTGACAAACTTGTTCCACTTTTTGTTTAACGTCTTTTTTGCCGCCGATTAAAAATTAATAATTTATATTCTGTATACTTAAAATAATCCTTGTCCATTGTCGCCAAAGCCCTTTTGCATTTCTCACACCTCCAAAATCAGTCTAAAATCACGATACTTCCATTAATCATTTCGTCATCCGAATTGTAGACGGTCTCGTTTTAAAAATCACCATGTGTCTATTTTTTCATTAATGAATAGTAAATGTTTCGAGAAATCTCTACAAAAGTGAAGAGATCTAGAAAACTTTTGTTGAAAACACCAATTACACTGAATCAGTATTTCCAGCAGCATTTTGGAAAAAATATGGCCCAATGACGTCACTAGATCAAAATGCACACCGTACATTTTTGTAAAAGAAAAATGCTTTTTAATCCTAAAACAGCTTCAGCATTAAAGAAAAATTTCTTATAAAAATCTCGAGGAGGTCATTTATATAAAATCTTTCCTAAATCATAATGTCATGATATTATCTTAAAATAATGTACTACTAATAAAAATTCACAAAATCACTTTATATAAATTATTCTCAAATTTTAATGTACACTTATAATTTTTATTTCCACTAAAACACTTTTTAAATCACTTTTTAATTCCTTTTTAATCTTCACACTGTCGCTTACCAAATACTACTACTAATCCAATTCGATCTTGTTCGCCTTTTTATATACACAAACCAAACCTCTAGAAAGCTCATGATTTTTCCAGTTAGAATAGCATAGAAACATTTAGCACAATTTTTATCATGGAAAATTCCATTTTAGTACAGTTAGATATTGAGCTATTAACTTTAGTTATTCTATTACACACTAGGTGTCACCGCCTCAATAACTATACTGTGACGGTGACACCTAGTGTGTAATATAATAAGTTAAAATTAATAGCTAAATGTTTAATTGTACTAAAATGGAATTTTCCATGATAAAATTGTTCTAAATGTTTCTATGCTATTCTAACTGGAAAAGTCATGAGCTTTCTAGAAGTTTGGTTTGTGTATATAAAAAGGCGAACGAAGTTGAATTGGATTAGTAGTATTTGGTAAGCGACAGTGCGAAGATTAAAAAGGAATTAAAAAGTGATTTAGTGAATTTTATTAATAAACTGTGTTGTAATAATTCTTGTGTTAACTAAATAAATTCGTTGGTGATAATTTAAATTGATTTTGTATTATTCACAATCCAGTGATACGAACCTTGATTGATATGGCAAAAATGTAACAATAGTAGTGTTTTTTTATTCGCTCCGGATAGCTGCTATCGAGAGCCGTCATATGAAAAGTGGCTCCGGATAGCGCTCCGTATAAATAGGTAGAGCCAAATATTTTTTATATCAAGTTTTCGCTAAACAATTGAATTAAAAATGATAGTTTGATGTTAAATAAGTTTAGTTTACCAATAAATAGCGCGTCAAATTTAAATTTAGGCGTATAAAAATGACGGCTCTCGATAGCAGCTATCCGGAGCGAATAAAAAAACGCGCTTAATACATTTTTGAATTCAATCATCTATCATCCGACAGATGGCAGAAGGTGTCATGATTTATACATTTACATATTAGTTGCAATCGTCATATTCTGTTTGAGTAAATTTGGATGTCGATTTAGATGGCTGAGGAACTATAGTTTTGTCTATTTTTTGATAAAATGTAAGATTGGAAATTTAAAGGTTCAGAAACTTGCAAGTATGTACTACATACATTATTATTACACAAATGATAAATTTCAATATAAATAGAAACTACTTATTAAAAGAGGCTGTGCTCCACAGGTTGTGACTTTGCGTTATTTATGTCTTTTAAAGAGACCTTAAAAGTTGCGGCTAAGAGCGCGCAGAAAAATAGTTAAATAGTAAGCCCCTTCTCTTGACCTTAATTCTTTCACAATAAAATTCCTAAAACTTTTTTTGTGATAATCTTCATTGAGCCTATATTGGTATGGTGTCTACATATACTCTCAGAACTAATATTTTCCTAATGATTGGTAAATTACAGTTGGTGGCCAATTGCCGTGTTGCCCCTCTTAGATTCGAGATGCGAGTTCTTCGGGTCCCTAGTTATACCACTGGCTTGAAAACTTAATTTTTTTTATAGAATATCTAGCTTTCAGTAAGATATAGTAGTCATACGAATAAAAGCCATACTAACGTTTTTGTGTCAATCGTAAATTTAAAAATTTGATGTTGTTATCGATTTGGTATTGAGAAAAATTAGCTGTCAAAATAAATACGAATTTAATTACTAATGCGTATTTTGTCGAATTTGCATATGTAGTATTGATCTGTTTTTCAGCTTTAATCATTTGGTACATAGTTTCGTGCATTATGGAATAAAATATAAAAAGGTGCCTTGTGTAAGAATTGAAAGTTTCATGTTTTCCCACCGCCTAATATTAAGCGATTTTATTTCTAGCAGTTAGCAATATGTTATTGGAAGGTTTATGTGCCGAATGGGAGAAATCTATATTATTTTGAAATTAATGAAGTCGCCAGTTTTATTTGTTTTGATCTGAAATAAATTATGTCGTTTACGTAACTAAATGGGTTTGAAAATGGTTTTTATTTTTTTGGAAGATTTCAAATATATTTGCAAAAGTTATATAAGCAAATCCCGATGCTGGCTGAGAGTCTTATTATTTATTTTACTCATTATGGAAACACTGTTTAATAAAATCATCAAAAACACTCAAGTCACTCGGTCGGTTGCATGCTTTTTGAAATTTTCTAACAAATTGGCTGTTTGTGTTAATGCCAAATTGCCGTGTCGCCCCACGTTAGAACCTTATTAAATATTATTCTCCTTCGTTTTTGCCATTTTCATGTATATCAATTTGTGACCGAATATAAGATCGTAATATCAAAGCGTACTGTTATACGGTAACACCTAGAGTAGAATCGAATAAGTTAATTAATAGCGCAAAGTTTTACTGTTCTAAAATGGAAATTTGGCATTCTGTAACTGTTCTACATGTTCGCCCTTCAACATCATCATCTAGTGTATTATATATGTATTTACAAATTAATATACAGAAGTCCTAATTTTCCAGTTATTATATTAAAAAGTGATTTAAATGTGAAGTAGTGCGATATAAAAATTATAGGTGAACATTAAAATTGTGCGAAAATTATAATAAGTGTTTTTGTGAATTTTTGATAATAAATTGTGTTGTATTAATTGTTGTGCTCAATAAATAAATTCGTTTTTAATTAATGAAATGGTTTGTTTTATTCAAAATTCAGTAACAGTCTGAAATCACATTGAAATGGTGTAATATTTCTATTCACTGCTAGATAGCACAACCTACAAATAAATTGCTTTAAACGTGCATTTAAATAAAATTTCAACAATCTAAAATCAACAAAAAACTTGTTTTATGAGTTTAGAGTACAGTTGTTGACTAAAACGCCATATTTGAAGTGAGTGCATTTTGTCATGATCCGAACTCTGAGCATTGATTATGTCAAACCAATGATATTCTGATTGGATAAATTTTGTGAAAATTTGATTAAAGATCACTTATTTGGTTACACACAATCCTATAAATCTTTTAAAGTCGGATAGGCAATTCATCAGGTGGCTCGATGTTATTTGATAACATCATGTTAAATTCTATTTGGCTCAATACAATGCCTTTGAGAGCAACATTATGTCTTTACTCAAAATCAAAATATAAAAGCCATATATGATTCAATTTGTAGCGGCACAATTGTACATTCACAGTTACCAGATACACTTCCATTTAATCCAACTGAGTGACCTCTTACTGAATTTTTTAAAAGAAACAGAGGACCATCTTTTAATGGTCACCATATTATCTTATAGGCGGCCATTTGAAAATGAAAAGCTAATGAAGTTGTGTTAAAAAGTGGAATTTATGCATATCTATCTATACAGTAATCTCTTAGTTTGGACGTTAGTTTGATATCATTGCTGATATTGTTGCATTAGAAAGACAACTTTCAGCTTAAGGGACTAGCGATAAGAATAAATTTGATATCGAAGAAGTTCCTCATTGTAGTTTCAGTTAAATTATATACAAGCAACAGAAGCGCAAATCAAGCGTTTGTTTTAAATACGAGAATAAATGTGAGAAAATTGGGTTTATACTATGGAGAAGCTCAGGATACGGTGATTTCTACAAGTTCAACCTATTTGCCGGACACTGTGGTACAGAACCCTCTAGGAAATGTAGTTGGGTCTGATTTGTAAAACGTATAACGCATTCTAAATGCGAATAAATGGGACTGAATTTGCTTACTAGACCAAACTGAATTTCCTAAAAAAAATATTTAAAACTCATTTAGATGTTTTTTTTTAATTTGCGTATAACTAAATTATCGCCAGTCAGGTTGAATGTATGTGCAATTTACTGTTTTAATTTTGTGAATCGAAGCCACTTTTATTATCAAATAATATTCATTTTTGAAAATTAACACCAAACACCAAAAACAAAGTTATTGAACAACACTTTGCAGGAAAGTGGGTGATTCTTGCAAAGTGCTGTTCAATAACTTTGATTTTCGAGTTTTGCTTGTAAACGTCAGGTCCATATTCGTGAATTCGCAATTTATAAAGTGAATAAAGCAATTTATGTTTCCGGTAACTTTTTTCATATTTAGTTGATCTAAAAGGTATTAGAGCTCTGCTCGATTACGGATTACGAATTTTAGCTACACGGGGCACTTTCTCTGATAATTTTTGACAGATTCAGAAGAAATATTGTAGAGTATGTTACCATATATACGAAACCAATAATGGGGTTGTACGATCGCGGAGTAAAATTTTAACTTTCCGATAAAATTAATTTAATACACCACTTTCACTTAATCATTTTTGATCATCTTAGAATTTTCTAGGAAACATGAAATGATCCGATTAGTCTTATAGCGCCATTGAATAAAAAGCGTACAATACAATAATGCCATTAACATTACAATGCTTGGATTAGTTTCATCGATTTTCACTCAATTATCACTCAAAAATTATTATAGAATATAATAGTATTCGGGCAGGAAAATTAAAATTGGTGACCAAGGGGGAATCACAAATGTTACAAATTATTATAGAGCCTAGTTTTAAGAAAACTTCCTTTTGTACTCTATATCTTCCGGTATGGAAATTTTAGAAGTCTGGATTTTACGTAAAAGTGGCTATCTTTTGCGAACAACGCCCCGGAATACTCTTGGTACTGGTGTCGACTACATTTTACGATAATTTTTGGGAAAAGGGAACATACCGTTGTCCAACAAACATTAGCTTCATAAATTCACTCAACACTTCTTCATCCACATGAATATAAAATTAATACAACATAAAAGCTAATAAGAAATTCTTCACAACATCTTAAAATATATATTATATTATTATACAATAATAATAAAGACATAAAAATAAAATTCTTTCAAAAAATGTTTTATGATCAAACATATAAAAAACCATTAGAATTGTCCATCATTAGTAGCGCAACAACAATACAAAAAAAAATGTTGTTTTTATTAATTCCTTATTTTCATCATCTTACAATCATCTTCTAAATACGAAAGATCTTAAAACGGGGTTCCCAACAACAATAATCTATGTGTCTACTCATAACTTTATTTATAAAGGAGTTTCAACGGCTTTTTGATTTATTACATTTTTTAAAGATAAATCAAAAAAAATGATAAAGATGTAACCGAATTTCTTGTTAACGAAAATACGAATATTTATAAGATTAATCCTTTTAATTTAATATTAAATTAAAATAAAAAATGTTTTTGTGGATGTTGTTGTTGGTGCTCGGGAGTAAAAAAAAGGATTAACATTTTTTTTATTTTTTCAATTTAATTTGTCGCGATTGAATTACTTTTGTAAAGTTTTTTAGTTTTTTTTTTATTCTCCGACGTTTGGCGTCACTTCGGTTCATTTAATTGGATATTTGGTAATGTGAAATGAAAAGGGATTTATTAAGCTAGAATACTCATAAATACCTTAATTTGAGCATTTTTTTTTTTTGAAATCTTGCCGTGCAGCTTAAAAGAAACCAAATTACAAGTGGCATTTTTAGGTTACCGTGGGAGTTTGTTAAACACAAAAGTAGAACTAAGCTCAACAATCTACCCTAAAACCAATAAAATTAATTACTTCAATCAATGGTAATAGTTTAAGATTAAATTTCATTTCGTATACAAAAATAAAACAAAAACTTTGGGAACTGATCTTCAAAGTGTTTGTTTCATAAATAGAATAGCTAGCGGTCTTAATTGCTGATAATTCGAGTTTTATTTATTTCATAATTTAAAATACAATTTATGATTTGATCATATTACATACAAACATAAATACTTTTACTGCAAATGTAAATGTATTATGTATGTATATTATGTTCTTATGCGTATGTCAACATATTTAGAATTTCAAAATCATATGTTCGTGTAAGTTGTATCCAAAATACATATACACTTTTTACAGGAATGTCTGAAATTCGTTTCAAATATACCGAGACCTCGACATTACGTGATTTGATGCTAATTGATTTGAATACTATCAATTATTAAGATAGTTTGGTGGGAAAAAAGGACTGTTTGAACTAATTAAAAGTCAGAACACGCTTACTTGTTGGATTTTTAATGTTTGTGTTCTCTAATTACATTACAGAGTCACTGTACAAACAACGATCGCCCTGTTAATATAGAAGAATAATATAAAAGATTTTTTTTTTTTTTCAAAAATCTTGACCGGATATTCTTCAATATACACTTTTATTCAATAAACAACAAACTAGTATTTTTTTTTGTTTCGATAGATAAGAAAATAATCTACCAACGCAACAAATTTTTTTATATATAAATACATCTAGATTGATAATAATACGAACATAATACGGAATATTGAATGCATATAGTTATACACAATATTTTTTAAGATAATTGTAAGAAAATACAAGACAAGATGATAATTTCTCATCTTTAAAACTCTTTTACCTACATCGAAGAATAATTTTTATTAGTTGTGTGTTATCTGACACTTTTGGTATTCGTTGTTTTATTTAACTTTTTTTTTTTTTTTGGACAAACACAAATAAATAACAATAAACATTCATAAAATAATAACGTAACGATTTATATAAAGCGCGGGTGCAGATTTTAGTTGTTGCTTTATTGATTGCGGGTTACACTCGGCACAATAATTTATTTTGTGCCCATCGAGCAATAATAATATTTCATTTTACAACATTTTAACCAATTATGGATTATAATAACTCTAATAAAATAATTTGAAATCGACCAAAAATCCGTTAAAGAAAATTCAAAATTGTCGATAGTAAGGATAGGCTGATATAATTTTGGAAGTGTATGATTTAATAAATTCAATTTAGTAAATTTTTTGAGATTACAAGTTCAGACTTAGCAAAGATTATTAAAAATAGTTTCCAACACTATAAAAATTTCAAAATTTAAAAGTCGTAAATCACACAATATTATAAAACCAAAATAAAAATTTTTGATTTACAAAATAAATAAATTTTTTAATTAAATATTTAATTTAAAAAAAACAAAAAATTAAAAAAATCAGTTGCTATTTTATTTCAGCTCAATAGAATAATATCCCGCCAAAAGACACGAACTAGCTAATCTCGAATTCGATATAATGTAGTTATTTTTTTCAGTCTATCACCACACACGATTTTAAAGTTCTCAGGATTATCGCGCTTTTTTGACTATCATAATCTAGTTGTATAAATTCGATAAACATGAAATACAAAAAAGAGACAGGAAGTGTAAGTGAGATAGCATTATTTCATTTTGATGTCATTTTTAAAATGTAATTAAAATCACGATCCGAGATTAAGCTTTGTCTGTCAGTCAGTGGTATAAGCTAGCATTATTTCGGGTTTAGTAATTAAATCCGAAATTGTGAGTATTATAATGGTTTCAACTGTATAATTTATTTAACATATTTGTTGTTTACTCGTGAACTAATATCACCAATAAAAAAATTTTATATAATAATACACAATATTTCGGTTTTGTCACTTTCTTTAACGTGATATTTATTTTATTTGTAAATGAAATTACGATCGTTTCGGATGTTACTCCTTTATCAAATTTCTAACAAACATTAACTAAAATTATGCTAAAAATCTGCTTTTATACCCTATTTTTATTTTTGTGTGCCTACGTGCCTTTTGAATGTTCTTTCTCCCATATTTTGTTTTTCTTCTTAAAGGGGTGGTACCGCCCTTCGTTTTAGTATATACCATCTGGTGTGTGCTTTATGATAAAAACAGAGAAGAATATGTTGACCATCTGGTTTTTGTGGGTGTGTATGTGCAAAATGATATTAATTACGGATTTACAATGAGGTCGTAAAATTTGTTGCGGCCAATTTTCTCGTTTAGTAAAAATGGATTATATCGTTCCTTGTATATTTCCAGTTCTTCTAATCTGTTCATTAGTAACCCTTTTCGTATTCTGTTTAATACCTGTGAGTTTGTGTTGATGTCAGTGTAATTATGTTTTTCTGTAGTCAAGTGTTGTGCATATTTCGAGTCGATTTTTGATTTTCCAATTTCTTTTATATGTTCTGGAAACCTAACTTGAAAACCTCTACCAGTTTGTCTGATGTAGAATTTGGGGCAGTCAATACATGTATTTTATAGATTCCGGTGTCTATTGGTGTATTTATGTTACGTTGTTTGAGTCGATTCTCTAATTTGTTGTTTGTTTTAAATGCCATTGTGTATCCGTGTTTTTTAAAAACCTTCGTTATATTCTTGTTGATGTTATTATTGTACTCTATGGTGATGTATTTCTCTGTTTCTTCATTTTGCTTGCTTAACGTGGTCATCATATTCTGTTGTTTCTTCCAAATGTACCTATTGATCATTTTGTCAATTATGTCTGTGTTATAACCGTTTTTTATTGCTATGTGTTTAATGATTTTTAGTTCTTCCATATAGTCCTGATTGTTCATCGGGATCGTGTTTAGTCTACGATACGAGCGATAGCGAGTTGCCGAAATTATACGAATGAGTAACAACCATTATACGCGAGTTGAATACGATACAAGTTCTACTCCTGCAAGTATTTTTATATATTTTTTTAAGGTTTTTCTATTTAACTTTTTGTTCGTGAATATTTATTTACGCTCCGGTCGGATTCTCGGAATGTAGATTTTTAGTCTTTGTTTACGCGTTTTTTCTATTGTATGCTTGTTCTATCTATAGACGTGAAACATTTACCTTTTTTTATTCCGTTTACCGAATTTAGCGGATTTATACGAAAATTCAACCGCAGCCTGCCTGTATTTCAAAAGCAAAAATTATTAAAAATAAAGCCTGTAATTAAAGCAAAATACGTAATTTGTCTTTTTACCCCTGTTTAGTAATGAGTTTATTAAATATGCTGTTGTTCCTGGAGAAAATAATTTGAAACTCATGATAAATTTATTACTCTCGGGTTGATTCCACGCCAAGCCGACCCAATAAAACTCTTTAATATAAATTTTCCTTTATTAATTTTTTGTTGAATATTAATTAATTCATGTAATATCTAATATGCTACCGGTGGTTAGACCATTTTAATTGTGTTTCGATTAACACGAGAAGTATATTAGTATTTACGAACAGTAATTCAACGAAACCGACTAATAGACATAATTCTATTTATTTAATTATATGATTTTAATACGAGTATGTTCCGAAGATTGTAAGCTAAAATTGTAAAAAATTAATAAAGTAAAAATTAGCGTACCCAGAAATAGAGCTGTGTGAATATTGTGAAGAAGAAAAATTGTAAGAGAATTCATCTGTATTAGTTATGATTCGCTAATACTTAACGCACAGCACATTCTGTATATATAGACTGTAAATTGTGGTATAATCAGTCCAGTCGCCGCGGCCTGATGAGAAGATTGATTTTTTCATAATCATAAGCTCATCAGTTCGAAACTGGATTGAATTCTCTTACAATCTTCGTAACATACTCGTATTAAAATCATATAAATAAATTTTCCCTTAGCAGAAACATGCGAGGATTATTTGAAATATTATCTTGGTTCTGATTTTGTTTTTTATCGGTGTGCGATGAATTCGTGATAAAGCAATATTAGGTAAATTAATAAAAAATACTTGCAGGAGTAGTAATGGTTATTACTCGTTCAGCTAATTTACGATACTCGCTATTTCTCATGTGGCAAACTTTATCCTCATGAGTAATAACTATTTTGGATTAATTAAAGGTTTTATTGTATTGGCATGGTGCTGCAACCAGTAATGAATTCAATCTGTGATTACTTATAAATTACGAGTTTTGAGTTTTGTTTTGTTTTCTCCAAGAACAAAATCATAATAAACTTATTACTACAATAGTAGAAAAGTATAATTAAACTCGGGTAATTTTGCGCGAATTTAATTTATGTTTGAAAAATTGATGTCGCGGAATTAAGTATTAAAAAGGAGATAATTTTGCATCGAACACTACCCCAAATTTGTAACACAACATAAACATAATTTTACTTATGACAATTTTAAAAAGTGGTCCGGATATCGTTGTGAAATAAGAAATTAAACGAGTTTAATTTAGATACCTGTGGTCATTTTGATAAACTCTAAACTGTTAAACTCGAACAGGATTTGTAACATTCCGACCGTTATAGTTAAATATCACAAAATATCACGGAGACTTGTTTCCTGGAGCGCTACTACTAATTTTCGTTCCTAAAGAATCCTATTTAACTTAACCTTTATAAATTGTACTGCAATAGACAAGCCCGAATACCAATATCCAAATTTTCTTTATTGCATTATCAGTTGTATAACAGAGGCCCAGAGAAGGGGCGTCGATGGTTCGAAAAATGGTGCAAGAGTTTAGTGGGATTAGGGAATTTATAGATGGCTACGGTTATGAACGGATGTGAAGATTTCCTCAGGATTATGAAGCGTATTTAGTATGTTACTAGTTTCAAGATTAATTTTGTAAAAATGTTAATTACAATTTTTATCTCAGACAGGCTTAGAAGTATGTCGTCCTAAGGATGAAGGAATTATAAGGATATACTAAATAGTATTGATAGCGTCTGTTGATGATAGCTATGTGCAATTTTAATTGGTTTTTAATGTTTGATTAAATAGATACCGCTTTGCATTGCTTCACGGGCAAGAATAATCATCCAAATATTTTTGAAAAGTCAAAATTCAAAATAATAAATTGTTCTATAAGTATAATAGAACAAAATTTCTCGCCTAACGAAGCTATATCCTAGAAATAATTGTACACTAAGCACTGGTAGAAAAATGTTTTAAGTACATATTATGTGCTGTCAAATTGCCGCCGTTTAGTACAAAATTTTTTTGGTCATTTGAAGGAACGTTTCATTAAAATTGATCAAGTGCTAGAAATTATTCCTCAAAATGATGCCTAGTAATCAAAGCATAATGTTTCTAGTACGAGGAACGAAGTTTTTAGTTTCACCGAGATCGAGTTTCACTCAAATCAATTTAGGAACAAGCCCTACGAACACATCAAGACAATGAGAAAACAATTCAAACTTGTTAGATTCAATCAAAGCTTGTTACATTCAATCAAAACTCTTCCTTAAATTGTATTCTATTTTTAAAGGTCTTCAGGCCGACCTACACGCTTTACTGAACGCACGCAAATAACTTCGAAAATAGACAAATCTTATTATAAGCTCTTAGGTCGGTGGAAAATTTATTTTTAGATCATTATACATGGCAATTAAAAGACAAATTTTGAATTTCGTTGTTATATAGTTCAGTTTTTCGCTTAAAGTCAAACATTTTTCAAAGTTTTGTGTAAAACTTTTTCATTTTCAAAACTACTGCAATGAAACAATTAAATAGTCGAATAATCTTTGTTTTAATAGAAAGACTGACTTTTGGATCAGAGGAATTAGAAAACTTATAAATACAAGATTTAGAAATTGGTTGCAAACCAATTTTGGAACATCGAAATTTAGGGAAAGTATTTCCATTACTCTTATGGGAATCGAATTGTTTGTTGGGCAATTATACCAGGACAAGAACAAGGACTACAAATGTGGTTTTAAACCTTCCATCGTTGGCCAAAATATTCGAAGAACACTTAAAAGTTGAAGCATGACTATTCGTTGAAAATTTTCTATTCGTCAAATATGGGTTGGGATTGTTCAATTTAATGTAAGCAACATTTTTTGGATTCTTCGTTTTGTAAATTTTCGATGACAGTTCAAATAAATGTAAGCCCGATTTTTTTGGTATTTTTAGCAGAAATTTAATAGACCTTAAAATAGCTGAAAAAAAACAAAATAATAAGACAGAAAATAAGACTTGGTAAAATGATCAGAAAATTAATGGAAATAAAACAAAATACTGTGACGCAAAACAACATTTTCTGAGGAAATTACTATGATCTGATATAGATGCTAGGAGAAATTGAAAAGGTCAAAAGTCGTTTTTCTGCTCAGCATTCGATTCTTTCGCTTAAGAAAGACATGAAAACCAAGAGCTATCCTCACAGTTGTGTTCTGACATTTTCCCTTATTAGGAATAACTGTAAAAATTCCACGTAATTTCCTGGCTTTTCCAAAAATATTTTCTGGTCTTTCCTCATTTTTAAGAATGTGGAAGTAGCTCCAGAAATTTATTTTAGAAAATTCACTCGGCATAAATTCCGCTCAACGTTGTTGAGTAGATTACATAAATGTATAGAATTGATACCACAAATCTTTTTCGACGAACAAAAGTTACTTTACGAAACCCGTTACAATATTGACCAATGATCACGAATTCGGTAAAATTGTGTAATCCTCACAATTAATCATTAATAAGAAGTGTTACATTTTAATAATGGTTTTGATAATTAGCAAATAAGTTGAAATCCGTTACAAAATTCGTGGGATTGACCATACGATAAGAGGAATATATTTGGACATTTTGATGATATTGTGGTTGATATGAGATGACTAGAAATCCATTTTTAATAACCCTCATCTGTGCAAAGCTGAAATTGGCGAATTCTTCATTATCGAACCTTCTTCGTTTGCTATTATAGGCTTTCGAATGATTGTCAATAATGTAAGCAAAAACTTATATTTTTCTGAGAGCCGTTTAGTGTAGAAAGTAGCGAAATCTGAAAACCTTCGCCTATGTACACCATTTCGAATACTTTAAGGCCTTATGCCAGAGGATTTACCTGGATCTCTTTTAATCTTACCCGCATATACGAAACGGAAACACGGCCTCAAATAAAATTGTTGTCTTAAGTTCTTTGGAACACCGCGAATATTTCTGAAGCAAAGTAAATAACTCTTTCTTGGATACAAACTAGTAACATCCATTCATATTCTATGAGCCTAATATTGTTTTGCCTACTATATAATTACCCGATTTCCTATCATGGTTATACATAAAAGCGCAGTTGCACAAAGTGTAAAAACAATTGATTTAAGAAGACAAAGAAAATATTCTTAAAAAAAATTCTTTTTACAATTGTATATTACATTTTTTTCTGTTTTTGCAGAAATTGTAATACAATATGCAAAAAATTTTTTTTTTTTCATTTTACAGAATAAAAAAAAATAAAACAGAATTTTTATTGTAAGACAAATAAGTGAATTAATACAAAAAAAACTTGAAAATGCGTGTGCGTACAACTTTGGTGTCTAATTTCTTGAAGAAAAGCAAATTTTTTTTACAGTAGTTTGTTTAACATGTAATTAATAAATGACCTTTAAAATTGTGTAAATGAAAACCGGATATGTTACATTTAATAAATTAGTTTGATGAAACATGTCTGTAGATATAAGTGTAAATTTTATGTGTAAATGTACATATTTAACGCAACGTAGGTATATTTATTTTAGATTGGTTTACCCAAATTCATCCGTAGATTTGAAAACGAACATTTTGAAAATTTAAAATTCTAAAACTTATCCAAAGTCGCCTTTCATGACTATATAAATATCACTACGTGATCACTTGGAAAACATTTAAAACAAATCGTTTTGACACTTTTCTGTTTTCGATGTTCACTCAGCTAAAGAACGTTCTCATCATTAACGTATTTTTTACTATTTTTGTTTACATAATTTTAAAAGAAAACCACTTTATTCTCATCGCGTCATTTTTATACTCGTTTAAGTCTAAGTCTAGTACAAATGTCTAATTTGTATTCTAATATTACATTCATTAACAAATAATTAATTCAAAGTGAAAACATTATTTAAAACCTTTATAAAACGGAATCATAGAGAATTTGAAAAAAATATCAATAAAACTTAACATTCCAAAGCAAAAAAAAAAAAAAAATAATAATAATAATAATTCAATTAAATATTGATCAATCAGAAAACATGATCATCAATTGATCACATCAAAAAAATACTTTCCGATTACAAAAAACCAAACCACAAAATATCTGATTTGGAACAGCACATGACTTTGCAATTACTTTCTACACAATAAAATCAAATTTCAGATATTACCGCTGGGGAGCTGGTAAAAATGTTCTAAAAATTTATTTACAGATGAGATCGATTTGTTAGGATTGGCCTGCAAAGAAAAATCTCCAGTTTTTAACAAAACTAAAAATCAATCTGTACCACTTTTTAAATACTTTCTGCACTATGTAATTGGTCAGTAAAATACATACGTATGATGATTATTTGGAATAGAAGACTATTGTATTGTATATAGCTTTAAAACTTAATCATGTTGATAGTCCAAATTTATAATATTTTTAAGATGATGAACAAAAGAATTTGTGAACCTTTTGGAATCGAAAATGTAACAAATGTCATGTCATCAAAAAATGAACATAATAAACATAAAATTTATGTTATTTTTTACATTATAATATTTCAACATATTATGTTATGTTATGATGTTTGGTTTATGTTTCATTTTGCGGGAATATATTTTGTCTGTGAAGACACACACAGGATTTTTAAACAATTTACAATATGTATACGCAATGATTGAGATATTAGTGCATTGTTTGTATAGATATTATCTATGTTAGCTATATATGCTTCAGGCACACGTTTTGTGGTAATTTATTCAAGACCACCTAGATAAATTGTAAGCAATCTAAGAAGATTGTATAACAATAAAATCAAGTATTTTGTTTGTTTTTTTTTTATTAACTTCCGATCAAATCTAACATCAAAGAACTGTATAAAAATCGGCATTTAAATAAAATACACCGTGAAAGAATGCATTGGCGCGAACGTAGTTCAGTGACCTAAACTACTATATTGTCATCGCGATATTTAATGCATATTACACATAAAAATACATTCTTGATAACGACTCAATATACTAAAATCAATGAAATTCAACCACAATATTGTTGTACCCCCTACAAAAAAAAAAAAAAAAGTCCAAACCGAAAACAAACAACATTATTGAATTAAAATACAACAAAAAATTAATTCAATAAAAACAAGACAAGCAAAAATTCATATTTCTTTTGACAAACAATAAATAAATTTTTTTCTTTTTTTTTTTAGAAGTTCTTAATGTTATCTTCATAAACATTTATAAATATTTTTCTGTTGTCGGTGGGTTTTTGAACACACAAACCCAAAATAAATTTTTATAGAAATCGGTCTGTCTTATTTGCAATAAAATTACAATATAATCAATAAATCAAAATGAGTTTTTTTTTTATATTTGGAGACACAAAACTCCAGCTCAACTTTATTATTATAAACTCGAAATTGGTTAAAACTTTTTTTTTTTTTATTATTAGTATGAACAATCGCGGTATTTTAAAATGTCATAAATGTACATTAATTTATTTGTTAATTTAACATTTAATAATGATAATTTTATTATTGACATTACTGTTGAAAAATTTGATAAGATTTTTTTGTTTCTTTTGGACAGACATTTATATCCGTTGTCGGTTCTTGTATATACATATTGTTTTTAAATGCCTATATGGTTTTATTATTTTTGAACGTCCATGTTCATAAAACAAAAACCAAATTGTACATTATTTTCAATTTGGTGCCCTTGAAATCCACGCGGCGATACAAATCACTAAATCGTTTGTACTTAATCACAACACCTTGAAAAAATTAATGAACACTTTCAGTTCCTCAAAAAAAAAAAAAAAATAAAAAAATTACCGATTACAACATTGATTAACCATTTGCTATTGTTTTCTTTGGAGACATACAAAATTTAATATAAATACCTTTGTGGGTGGATTATGTGATCATAAAACATATTTTTTTCCTGCATGTCTCGAAATCCGATTAAAATAACTTTTAGTACAACAACAGCACGAATTTTAAATTTCTAT
This sequence comes from Tipula vernalis, assembly GCA_958295665.1. Taxonomy (NCBI): domain Eukaryota; kingdom Metazoa; phylum Arthropoda; class Insecta; order Diptera; family Tipulidae; genus Tipula; species Tipula vernalis. The sequence continues at coordinate 2,660,798 of OY282560.1, forward strand.
CGAATTACTTAAATTCGTTTTGTTGTTGGTATTGTTAATATATAAAATTTTTTTTTTTCGTCTAAATTACACAATAAGATTTGATTTTGATAAAGAGATGACAATGACGCTACTGGTATTTAATTCTGAATTTTTCTTTAGATAAAAGCCCAAAATGGAATTTTAATTTTTTTGATTTATTTATGACATTTACGGTGTTAGGGTTAAGAAGATCCTTTAAATTTGATAAGATTTGTTTAGTAGTTGTAAGGTTACCTTAACATGGTTTTGTGTTTTTGAATGAATGTTTATGTTTTTAGGTAATCAGAGGAGGCAAATACGTCGTGATGAAACCGAGGTAAGAAGAGCGTTTTCGAAATTTATGCTTATATTTGAAATTAATTTTGTTAGTTTAATTTTTAAATTCAAATATTTTATATTGTTTGAAATCCCCAAAGTGATTTAGTGAAAAATACAACGCAATTGAAGAATAATAAATAATTAATTATATTTGTTGTTTGTCATTTTACAACTTTTGGAACACAAATTTAATTTTTCAGCTTTTTACAAAAAAAAAGCAAGGGTTTTGAGTTTCGCAAAGTACACTCTCTATTTACAACATAAAATGAACACAGTAATCTGCAAACCGTCAGAAAAAGAACAACTTCGTAAATCATTTCAAAATCAGCAAAAGTTTAGTACTTAATTCGCGAAAATTCGTCTAAGGAATTAAAAGTATTAATAAAAGAGTCTCATCCGAAGAGGTTTTATAAGTAACATAACGCCTAATTTTTGTTGATTCGGGGGCTAAGATAAATTCAGAATATTAAATTAAGATTGATTTAGAACCATTTTTAAAAGATGCAAAACGTTTTTAAATCTAAAAATGGTGACTGTGTGTTTCATCGACATCGGCGTATGCTTCTAAGAAGACCTTGAAATTCATATTTACGAGAATTGCACATCTTTCCTACATCCTGAAATGTATACTTCTTCGTCTCTCCATCGAACAGTTTTATACGCACTTACTGCAATGTTCAATTCCTTTCTAAGAAATCTCAATCTGTTAATAATTTGTAGCACAAACTTAACTGCGTTTTTTTTTAAATAATTCAAATTTAGAAAATTGATCGGACGGACGCGCAGTTAGTGCAACATATCTATATTATTAGACATAGAGCTAACCATACTTGTGTCTCCCTCTCCTTTAAGGCCGGACAGATGCACACGAAGTCATTCATCATTCTGAAACAAGCTCGAGACTGACATAGGAAATGGTCTTTTAATATTAATTTTAAACAGATGCACCTGTGAAAGAGGTGAGACCCTTGGTTGAGGTCCTCGATAAATAGCTGGTTTTGTGAATAGTCAGCGTTTTGAGGCGGCAGCCCCCTTAATCTAATGCAGCAAAGAATTAAAATAATATTTTAAACATTTTTTGTTTTTGGGATCTAATCTGCTTGTCTGGAGAACGGTTTATGCAATTTCGAATTGTTTTCGCCAATCGTTGCTATGTTTAACATATGTACATAATTGAAAATCTTACTATTGAAATAAGATACTATTGATGTCTAAAAGAACCAAAGTATTGAAATCCTGCCAAAAATGACCAAAAATGTTGTTGGTCCAAAATCATTTTTCTCGATGTTTTGAAAGTCCCTGAGAGCGAAAAGCTAAAAAACTTCCGTCCGTCTTTCCTGATATCCGCCTTTGCTCATTGTATTTCTAGAATGGCGTATTCGACCTAGAATTTTTTTCGCAAATCTTTTTCTATGGTCAAGGTGGAGAATTGAAAACCTGTTGAAAGCTATACATTAGGAGAATCGTGTACCTGTCATGCAAATTGAGCCAAAACCACGGGGTAATATTACCAAGTTGAATTTTTATAAAAATATACTGGTTTGGGCATTGAATTAGTCATTAGGTTTACGATTGAGCTGGGTTCCATTTGCAGGTTGAGCCGGAGTTGAGCTGGGGTTGGATTAGGGTGTAGTGAGTAGTTGAACAATTTCTTATATATGCTGGCTTGAAAATTGAGTTTGGCGTTGAATTTCAGTTGTGTGTTAAGTTGAACTCCATGATGAGCTGGGGTTGGGTTAGAGTTTATTTGTCCTTTGAATTTACCGTTGAATTAGAGTTAGATTGAGTTGAGTTCATGTTACCACGTAATTTTTAAGACCATGTTTATTTCCGTATTTATCATTCAAACAAACAATTACCGTTAAAAACTGTGTTGGTATAGTTTATTATAAAAATTTTGTTTGGTGTTCGAAAATCAGTTTTTTAGAATATTTCTCTGTATTTAATCATCAAACTATCAACCAGACTGATAAATATTTACGAAGAGAAGAAATTGTTAAGAGTTCTGCAATTCAGTTTCGATCATTTTTTTAATCATCTCATCAGGCTTATTACCCTGATTTTTTCCTAGATATAGTAATCAACCTGGAAAATACCAGAACAATTTAACGTTTGAATTGAAACCCGTATGCGTTAAACACAATAAAATTGAAATTATTACAAGTTTTTAAGCGGTAATGTAAAATTCGCTAATACTATAAGTACATGGTTGATTCCTATATACGAAAAAATCAGGGTAATAACTAATTAGTTAGCAGTTTAGTCGCTAAAGCTTGATGAGATGATTGAAATTTTTTTCGGTACTGAGTAGTATTAAGCCAGAATGATGATTGCATATTGCCCGGGGTACAACCGGGCTTCTTCCGCAACTAACCAGGGTAAAACTATAAGTTAGAAATCTTTAGTAGGCACACAGTAACAAATACCAAACCCATGAATGGAGAGAAATTTAAGAAACCGTGTTATAGGGATGCCAACAACATATACAAGGCGATGGTGATCGACGACTGAAGAGGCGGGCTGCGGTCGGGATGATTCAGAACAACCTGTCAACACCACAAATAAACAAATTTATCATGGGAACATATTACACCATAATATTTTTAGAAACTGACACAGTATACATTACACCAAATTTTTACACACAAATATCATGTAACGGTCACTATTCAGAATTTTACGAATCAGCGCAGAGCAATTGTTAGGAATGGCCTTCTTGTGGTATTGGTTCTGAGGTAGGATAGTGTTAGGTTCATAGGCGCATGCAGTTTTCGGATCGTGTTGGTTTAGTGTATGAGTTTGGGGTTGAGTTGTCGGTTGAGTTGAGAGTTGAGCTGGGGTTGAGTTAAAATTTAGTATGGTTTTCAGTTACGGATTTATTTGGAGAGGGTTGTCGGTTGAATTGGAAGTTAAATTGAGTTAAGTTCATGTATGCACGTGTTTTTTGGGACCTTGTTGATTTGGCGATTGAGTAGGGTGTTAAGTTTGGAGTTGAATTCAGGGCTGAATCTTTAGTCGTTGCTAAATATTGGGCTGTTTCTAAATATTGAGTCAGGCGTTGAATTTGGGGTAATGTTGGGGATTGATTTGCGGTTGAATTGGTGATTGAGTGAAACGTTGGGTTGACAATAGATTTGCTGATTGCGTTGCAATTGAGTTGAAGGTTGAGTTGGAGGTTGAGATGAAGATTGAGATAAGAGGTTCAGTTAGTGATTGATTTGGAAGTTGAGTTAATTTTTGGGACCAAAGTTCTGATCACCTCGTGATATTTCAGCCTTTTATATTTTAGCGTTGAGTTTAGGGTTTATTGGAATCTTGGTTAGGTTTGAGTGAGCAGTTCAGTTAAGGATTTATTTGGGGATTGGATTGTGGGTTTGAGATATAGTTAACTTGAGTCGATTTGGTTTGCGGAGACCATTAAGTTTTCAGACCATTTTGATTTGGAAATTGGGTTGGACGCTGAGTTAAGGTTATACTTAGGGTTGAGTTGAAGTTAAGTCAATTTTCTAGAGTTCTTTGGAGTTGAGATCAATACGCATATACATTTTCGGACTGTGTTGATTTAAGTAATGAGTTGGGCATTGAATTTGTGGTCAAGTTGAGGACTGAATAAGGGGTCGAGTTGGAGGTTGAGTTAGTACCGAGTTGAGTTCATTTATGTATGCAGTAAGAACTGATTGAGTTGAGCATTGAATTTGAGGTTGAATTGGAATGAACTTCCAAGTATGGGTTTAAGGTTGAGTTGGGGTTCAGTTTTTTAATTAATCTTAAATGTTAATGCCGTTTTATTTTTTTTAATACTTTAAAATGTTAAGATGGCTGTTCATCGTTATTTATTTTTAATTTCTTCTTAATTTTTATTTGTAGTTTTACTTACATTTATACATACCATAGTGTTCTCTCCCATTCAAAGTATTATACACCTCTTGTGTGTTTGTGTAAAACTGTCAATAAATTTCCTTTCTAAAAATTATTTTAAGGCACTACTTTTAGAAAACAAAATAGTTCAAGAATTGGTGTAGTATCTAAAACATGTAAGAGAACTGATAAAAGATACTTGTAAGGCTTGAGGCAAATTCATCTTGCAGTTATCAGTTCGCCGCTCTGTTCTACATGTATAATTGTACATAGAATGGTTATAAGAATGACAACTTCTTGAAGAAATTTACTTTTCATTTTGCATATCATTATTATTTTTATTTCTATTGTCTTATTGTTTTCGATTCTATTATTTTTATTATTATTATTGTTGTTATACGTACTATACAACTAACTAACGATTTAACTATCAAAAAAAAAAAAATTACAATTATTACAATTTGGTAGCGCATTTGAAGTTAAATGAAGTAAAAAAAACGTTATAAGACAAAGAAAACATTTCATAGAAATAATTTTAAGTTGATCGTTGATCGTGACTTAATTTTTTTGCACGATCTTATGTAGTTTGTTATTTTTGTTTTGTTTTGAAGTATTTTTAATTTTATTATTTTGATGACAATGATCGAAATATATACATACTTTAAGAAAATACACAAATAACAAAATGACAAGACATAATACTACAAGACGAATGAAAGGTAAACTATAATTGTTATGATAATTAAATGTAATTGTTGACTTGTATGATGGAATTTATAATTTATTGTAATTTCTTGAGGATGAGGACTTGATGTGGATACTTTTTAACGGGGAGCAGCGTATTCATGAATTTACTTTTAGTATGCGAGTGCGATCTACAGACACTTTATTTGGTGTGCATGTTGCTAAACCATATGGAAACAATTTCATAATACAAAATCGGACTCCCTTGAGAACTAGTTGACTATTTTATGTACTCCATTCCATTCAATATTACAAAACGTGTTATTTAAATCTTATTTTTTTTGGGTATTCATTCAGCAGCAAACAAAAAAATGTTGGAACTTACTAATAAAAAAAATAAAAAATAATCCATTTGTTAAAATCACATTCAATAATAAATTTTGAATATTATTATTCAATTCAGAAATATGTATTTATGAAAAAAAAAACACAACAACAAAAAACTCAGAAACTTCTTTAAGCTTCCAAACAAGAGATTAACCCAAACACAATAAAATAAAATAAAAACCTTCTGTGATTATTGGAACAAGAATCTCGTTAATTTTTCAATAATAACATCCCAATTCTACAACAGTAACAAACTCTCCATGACACATTGATCATGATCATCATCATCATCATATTAAGAAAGAAAAAAAAAACTATATTGCATGCTGGCGGTGATGATGATCATCACACTAATTCCAAACAATAAGATCATCATTAGAATATACAAATGTGTGAATGAGACAAACACCCAAATGTTGTTTTTTGTTGAATTTTTTTTGATTCTGATTAATGAGCTTTTTAGAGGATTAATGCTTGTTTCGTTCCCGTTTGAGGTAAACATACAATATATTTGAAAAAGGTACAAAAAACGATTCATCTCTATATTAAAATAAAAAATGTCTTATGCATTAATAAGATTTTTGTTGCATTTTTTGGTACTACGAAATCTTGCTTAATTCTTATACAAGCAGCAACAACACTAAATGGTAGACATATTATTTACAAAGCAAATAATTAACAAGTTATAAACTAAGGAGACTAAAAGCACAGTAACATGATGATGGGTCATTAATCAACCGCGAATTATAATATTTTGTTGATCGTCTAATGAAAACCAAAGCACCACCACAAACTCAATATTATCTGAGATCATAGTAATGTATGTAATCCATAAATTTAGACAATACAAAAAGTTGTTTTCCCGCTCCCATAAATCGAACAACACCGCATACATACAGTTTTATAATTAGCAAAACATAAAACCGAACAAAACATCTATACCAGTCGATACCATACGATACACGATATAACACAGTAGCTATCTAATTTACATAAATTTATTTCTATTCTAATTAATCGACAACAATATTAATAAGTTATACGAGATTTTATTTGAGTTTTTTTTTTTTTTTTGTAACTTTTCGAAATTTATTAGAAAAAGATTAGAAAGATATACAACCGAACGAGAAAATAGACAAACAACAACATTTTTTGTTTCATATTTTTTTTTTTTAAATCAGATAAACTCAAAGATTAAATTAGATAAGACAAAAATAACAATAATAATAGTAACAGAAAACAAATAAATTATGTAAATGCAAAAAATATTTTTAAATTTGCATACATTTTTAAGAAATTAAAATTTTAAATGTTTAACACATTTATTGGCAACGTAGGCATTATAGACAGTGTGTGTGCATTGTTGAAAATAAAACGTGGAATATGAGTTTAGGTATTTTTTACTGCTCCATTTTCAGAATTATTGAGGGGTTCAGACTCAGAAATAATTTCAGTCAAAGGTTCATTTTTTGCTAACAAATGGCCGCGGAAAACGATAATTTGTCAGCCAATTGGGCTTTAGTCGTCTTCAATAGTCTTATGGTAGAAAAATAAACAATTATTTGATGAGATGCCATTTTTTATAAAGCGAACGAAAACAAAAAATTATAAAACTACGGATAAGTTTATATACAAAGAGTTCATTTTCCATTTCATTTGCAGCGAAGCGAAATTGGTGAACCTACAGGCACAATTAAATAGAAATTATTTCTTTCCGTTTAAGGCAATAACCAGTCACCAAATTGTAAGTTCTCGCTCGAGTACTAAACGAACTTTAGATTAGTGATGTGCTAAATCGATCTTTTTTGCTCTGTTTTGGTTATTTTCTCATATGATTTTTAATAGATGCTTGATTTAGTTAATTGCATTATACTGCTGACACATCGTTTTGGAACTAAAGTTACGAAAACTTAGTTTTTCAAATGAAAACAGGGGTGGGATGTTGTAATATCACTTTCGAATCAAATTCGATCTGAGCTTGCTCGAATAATACAATGTTCTATTTCTACTTATATTCATGATTTTTTGTCACCCAAATTTTTGTTTTTGATACTTTATCGATGTGAAAGAAAGGAAAAGTACGCAACAAACTGAGATCGCAATAGGAAAAGCGAAATAGAAAACAATTTTATTCTTGAAAGTGATGTATATAGGGTTTACACCATTTTCTTTAACTTCTTTTAATTGTACGCTTCAAAATCACAAAACCGTACGTTGGCATGTAATGGTAGCCTGCTAAGAAAATAAATTCATTGTATCCTTATTTTACTCACACTTTTAAAATGTCAAAAACACGCTTACAAGTACACTTAAGATAAACTCACTATTGAACTCGCGTTTTTGACATTTCTTTGACATTTGTGAAACAATATAAACCAAAAGTCATTGCATCATTGTTTCTCAATTATTATAGAAATAACTATAAAATTAATCGAGAAATATGAATGAAGATCGAGTAAAAAAATTAAAACTGTTGAAGGTAACGTACGTGAAATTTGTCAAAAGTTGCCTTAAATTGTCCTAAGTTGTCCTAAGTATGTCCTAAAACTTAGGAAAATGTGTTGGTGTAAAAGTTTCGTTATTACGAATTTATTTAAATCATATTGAAATAATAAAAATTATGCTTAAGATTATTTACTCTTAGAAAACCAATTTAGATTTTTTCTATGGCGCGATGGTGAATGTATAAAATCAGACCATTTTCTAAAAACTTGACAGAAAACCTGTGTTTAATCGTGTTTGTTTGCGATTTTTCCTTAGAAAATCCTAAGAAGCGGCCACCAAAATGTCCTATATTCTAAATTATCGTAATGTCTTATCTAGAGATTGTCGAGATTATGTCAAACATGGTTGTCCTAAATACCCTAACCACCTACTTTTTTCAAAAGTGAAGTATTTTTCGAATATATAAGACCTTATGACAACTTAGAATATAGGGCATTTTGGTGGCCGCTTCCTAGGATTTTCTCAAGAAAATTGGGAAAATCATTTATACATATTGTAACGTTTTTGCCTTGTCAATTTAGGTTCGTATCACTGGATTGTGAATAATACAAAATCAATTTAATTTATCACCAACGAATTTATTTATTTTACAAAATTTATTACGACACAGTTTATTAATAAAAATTCACAAAATCACTTTATATAAATTATTCTCAAATTTTACTGTTCACTTTTACTTTATTTATCGCACTACAACACTTTTTCAAATCACTTTTTAATTACTTTTTAACCTTCACACTGTTGCTTTCCAAATACTACTAATAATCTTACAAGTTTACTCTATCGCGTTCCAAATTCGAATAATCCAATTCGATCTTGTTAGCCTTTTTATATACACAAACCAAACTTCTCGAAAGTTCATGACTTTTCCAGTTAGAATAGCGTAGAAACATTACGTAACAATTTTGTCATGGAGAATTCCATTTTAGTACAGTTAAACATTGAGCTATTCATTTAACTTATTCTATTACACACTAGGTGTCACCGTCACAATACGGCGCTATCAATGACGGTGACACCTAGTGTGTGATAGAATAAGTTAAACTAATGGCTCAATGTTTTACTGTACTAAATGGAATTTTCCATGATAAAACAGTTCTAAATGTTTCTACACTATTAGTACTGGAAAAACCATGAGCTTTCTAGAAGTTTGGTTTGTGTATATAAAAAGGCGAACGAAGTCGAATGGGATTAGTAGTATTTGGAAAGCGACAGTGTGAAGATTAAAAAGTAATTAAAAAGTTATTTAAAAATTGTTTTAGTGGAAATAAAAATTATAAGTGTACAGTAAAATTTGAGAATAATTTATTTAAAGTGATTTTGTGAATTTTTATTAATAAACTGTGTTGTAATAATTTTTGTGTGACATAAATAAATTCGTTGGTGATAAATTGAATTGATTTTGTTTTATTCACAATCCAGTGATACGAACCTTAATTGGCAAGGTCAAAAACGTAACAATATATTCGATGTATCATATGAGATTATGTCAAACATGGTTGTCCTAAATACTAATGACCTAATTTTTTCTAAAGTGAAGTATTTTTCGAATAGATAAGACCTTATGACAACTTAGAATATAGGGCATTTTGGTAGCCGCTTCTTAGGATTTTCACAAGAAAATTCGCAAACAAACACGATTAATCAGGGGTTTTCTGCCAAATTTTTAGAAAATGGTCTGATTTTATACATTCACCATCAGAACATATCGCGCCATAGAAAAAATCTAAATTGGTTTTGTAAGGATAAATAATATTAAGCATAATTTTTATTATTTCAATATGATTTAAATAAATTCGTAATAACGAAACTTTTACACCAACACATTTAAAAAAACTTAGGACATACTTAGGACAACTTAGGACAACTCAAGGCAACGTAGGACAAATTTCACGTACATTGAAGGTATTGGTTTGCCTTTCAGCGCAACAAATAAAAAAAGAAAAGTAAACGAAATGCTAAAATTTTAACAAAAATAAAATAAAAATGGGATATTATTTCTTAAAATTTGTGTAAGATGTCACTTTAGCACTAAACAACAACACAACACACTTTTTTTGTTACTTCTGAGTCGCGTCGAGCATAATCGCTTTAGTGCAAATTAATATACTTTAACTTTTTTTTAACTTAGTCACGTCGGGTATATCACTAGGGTTAGTTATACTCGAAGTTTAGACTACTTTCTAGAAATGTACTATTAATTTACCACAAGGGTAGTGAAAAAATACATTTCCAATGAAAATTATTCTAACAAAGTCGTGTCATAATAATTTAATAAAAATTTGGAAATTTCATGAAATATGGTCTTCTAAAATTTGTTAAGGTTGTCAAACATATTCTTTACTCACAAGAACATTTTAGCTTATAAATCGAATTAGACGGTGGAACTTAATACTAAATGAACCAAATTTTTTCGTTTTGTCATTTTCGAATTTGTTCTTCTAATTCATAAGGTGGAACTATTAAACATTGTTTGTATTTATTTAATAACAGATTTATAATTTTTTATTGTAATCAAATACTTAAATTAATATTATTTTATTTAAGCTTATGTGAAATTGTTAATTTGAAAACTTGGACTGAGATTTTTTGATTTATACAAAAAATGTCAGTACTTAAGGAGTTATTTTAGCGTTACTGATGGTAATTATTATGAAGCGTATTCCAAATTAGTGTTGAGGTATGATCGAATGTGGATACATAGTAAATGCATTTATTAGGACAGTCATGGATCAGGCAACAATAAATCAAGTAAACAGAGATGTAAAACTCGATACAAAAGCGCATATCCTGATAAAAAAATTGGATGATAAAACTTGAATGATACATGACAGGAGTCATTATCATCGCAATATCCCGCCATAAGTGGATTTGTGGAGTTCTTCAATAGAGGATGTGATGCGTAAAAGTCAGTAATAGTTTATACCAAAGAAAAATCAGCATCTCAAGAAAGGTCTTCAATTACCGAATCAGCACCATCAACTGACATGAGTGTCGAGTATTTCAAAAGCTTATACATTAATCAAGCGAAAGGAGATAATTATTGCAGAACGACGTTATTTCAATGGTTTTTCCAAAGGTGTAAAATTATTATAATTTTCGCATAACTTTGTGGAAAAGACTTTTAACTAAGAGTGAACGTGGTTTACTTCGACAAGAAACCATTAAGATGCAGCGTAAGCTTAATTAAATTAGATTTACATTGACATTTAAAATATTTACCAAGGGGTGGTCCACCTATTTAATATATAGGTGGATTTAAATCTTTATCGATGTACCAACCTAATACCCAATTAAATCACGATCGCACAAGATTTATAATACTTCAAAAAATAATCTTGATTAAACCCTCCATAAAATTAAAAATCATCTACATTCCATGTATTCATTGAATCCTCTTTAGCTGAAATACTAGTACTGATTACAATGATATGCGAACTATACGATGATATATTATGTAAATTTTTTTTGTCTCTAGCACAATAGACATAAACAAAAAAAAAAAAGAAAAGTTCTGTATTGTACTTTCTTTTCATTTTCCAGAAGGTGGAATTTATAATTAAGTGATAAGAGGAGAGATGAAACACTGCGAGCTGTAAAAGCGTACAAAAGTGATATGTTACCACCTTCATTCACATTTTATAAGTATAAGACAATTTTTAAACAATTTATTTACAATTATTACTGTATACATAATACTACTACCTACTATTATTGTTATTATTATGTTATTAGTACTATTATTGTTACTAAACAACCGAAAATTATATATACATACTCGTATATACAATGAGGTGCGTACAAAAAGGGTGAGTGGGTGGAAAACTATATATGTATACCTATAATAATCGTATATACGTTGTAAAATTAGTGAAAAATTTTAAATATTTTCTTACATAATTTTCTTAACAATTAAGATTTTTAGCTAAACGAAAAAGCTGTGAGATGAGGTGACATGATAAGATCACCCTTTTTTGTATAATATTTAGCATAACAGGAGGTTTAGGTAAAAAGGTTATAATTGTTTTTGTGTTATAATCATGAATTTATAGTTTTAAGTTTTCTTTTATGGATTAGATTTTAGCTTTAAGTGTTTTGATTTAATTTATGTTAAGAATGGTAAATTTAGCATTTTTACAGTTATTTATAGCTTATTGTATACGCGTAATACATCAAATATATTTTGAAAAATTTATTATAAATAAATATAAAAATAAAAATATTAATAACATTATTTGTATATATATGCATGATCTATAATATTAATTTTAAGTGTTATATGTAAATAATAATTGTGTGTGTTTTAAATTTTTAACTTGTAGTGGTTATTACAAATTTGTAGCAATGGCTCTGTGCTGTGTATGTAATGTTAAAGTGTCTGAACACTTTTTTACTTGTGCAGGTGAATGCAATAAACTGATTCATTTTGAATGTGCAGGGATTAAAAAACCTGTGTTTGATGCCATTTCGGTAATTCCGAATTTTTCTTGGCGATGTGGTGTGTGCATTGAAGTTTATAAAATTCTCAAGGAAAAGAATGATCAGATGAGTAATTCTATTGATGCTATGTCAGCGTCCTTGTCCTTGATAAATAAAACATCTGCTGCCATTAATAATAACGTGGAAAGTTTACTAAAACCAATCCCACCACAACAGTCGTCGTCTGCTAAATTAAAAAAAAAATCAACACAAACTAATTTGGAATTGGCTTCGTCAATACGTACAAGGTCTAAGAAAAATGTTAATAATACCATAACAACGGCTACAACTGCGGTCACATCTTTAACTAATGATGGCGATCATATTCCAGTGGTTTCCAGTCCTACTAATTTCGGTGCTTGTACGACTTTCGCTGAAGTGGTGAAAATTCCTGCCGTTGTGCCTGTTGCAGCATCGAATGCACTTGCTTCTCACAGTGGTGCTCCGGATCAACCAAGCAAATACTCAATTGCATCTGTTTTGCCTGTTGCTGCTATGTTGAGTGCTGTGAGTACGTCTGCAAATGCGAACAATATTGATATATCGTGCGGTCCAACTGGTAATATAAAATCGTTGCCATCATCACGAACTATCCAAAAGAACATACGAAATTTTAATATTCGTGGCACTAATACCTCACCAGATATTTATATTAAAACCATTGCGCCGAAATGTTATCTTCATTTATCAAGATTCGAAACTCTTACAACTGAGGATGATATTGTGGCTCTGGCTAGCAAATGCTTAGGTCCGAGTGTTTACAAGGCAGTTAAACTAATTCCTAAGGATAAAGATATCCACGAATTAGAATATGTATGCTTTAAATTGGGGATCAACGTGGAGCTTCATGATAAGGCTCTAAATTCGGATGCATGGCCAACCGGTGTATTTATTAGGCCCTTCCATAAGCAAAATTTTCGGACAGGAGCCTCATATATGAAATTCCGGATACCAGCTGCAGTAGTCAACTCTGCCGAAATTTAAATAACGCAGGGTCAAAGGTGATGCGTCGGCCCAAAAGTTCTGGACAAATTACTTTTACTTCGATGTACTATCACAACGCCTCTAGTATTCGGGGGAAAGCTAAATTATTCTTGCTTGGCGTTCTTGATAACGATTACGATGTGATTATCATATCTGAAACATGGCTTACTAAAGGGTTTAATTCAGAGGAATATTTCCCACCCAACTACGTCGTCCACAGAAAAGATCGACATGATTTTTGTACCAGCCTTAAGGGTGGGGGTGTGTTGATTGCTGTTAAGAGTTCGATCCCAAACGAGCTCATTGCATGTCATCCAATTTATGATGTAATTGCTGTTCGGATTAATGTATCCGAGTCATCTATCCTCGTGGTGGCTGTATATGTTCCCTCTGGATCTACTATGGAATATTATATGGGAATTGTTAATTTCATCAGTTCTGCGGTCCTGCCATTGGTTCGTATTAAGGAACAACTAATGATTATAGGGGACTTCAATCTTCCCGGTATTACTTGGTTTGATGTTGATGGAGTTTTCACATCCTCTTCTTCTGGCCAGAAAGAATTAGCAGTTACTGATTATTTTGCTAGCTTAGCAATGATGCAGTTGAACCGGATAAGCAATAGTCGGGGCATATTTCTCGATTTGGTTTATTCAACTGATCTTATGTTTTCGGAGATTTCACCTTGTGAAGATTTTACTGGATGTTCGAGCGTTTACCACACTCCAATTACCATATATATATTTTTAGAGAATTGCAACACTACGTGTACTTCTAGTAATTCTTTGCATTTCGATTTTAGGCGTGCGGACTACGATTCGTTAAACGAATTTCTTGTCGGTTCTAATTGGGACTTTCTCGAGCGAGATGAAAATTTGAACCATTCTATTTTATTGTTCAACGGGCTGCTCAAGACTGGTATTGAAAGGTATGTTCCATCAAATAAAAATGGACCTAGGTTTCGTGAGCCGTGGTACAACAAAGAACTACTACGTCTTGAAAAAAAACGGAATAAGTTCCATTCTTTGTATAAGTTACAGGGCGCTGAGTTTTATTCCAGATTCAACTTAGCTCGTAAAGAGTTCAAAACTTTAAATTGGTTCCTTTACAACAACTACATTTTGCAAATAGAAGAGGATCTGACTTCCAACCCAAAAAAATTCTGGAATTTCATAAATGGTAAAAAGAAGGTTGTTGGGTTTCCTACTCCAATGACCTTTCAGAACTCTTCCGCAAGTCAACCGTCTGATATCGCTAATCTATTTGCAAAATTTTTTGAGTCCGTCTATGTAGTATCTGGGGATTCTGGTACCAAGCTTATAAATAATCGCGATTGCTCTGATTTTAATTTTTTACAGTTTACTGAAGCAGAAGTTTATGATAGCTTATCTCAACTTGATAGTAATAAGGGGGCAGGACATGACGGTTTTCCACCTATCCTTATTAAGAATTGTGCAGAGAGTTTAGCCCATCCACTGACTCTAATCTTTAATAAGAGCCTACGTACTGGGAGTTTTCCGGATCCCTTGAAACTGTGTTTCATTCGTCCGATTTTTAAATCTGGCAGAAGAAGTGATATCAGCAATTATCGCGGAATCGCTATTCTTGCTGCCATACCAAAACTTTTCGAATCAATGGTACAGAAATTCTTGTTTTTTCATGCAAAAATTTTTATTTCTCCTGCTCAACACGGATTTTACACGGGTAGGTCCACGGTTACTAACCTAGTCGGTTTTTGTCAACATTTATATAGTAGTTTAGAACATAGGCAACAAGTGGATGCTTTTTACACCGATTTTTCGAAGGCTTTCGATAAAATTGATCACTCGATCCTTATCGATAAGCTGGATAAACTAAATTGTCAGTTTATCCCCATCAGGTGGTTGCATTCGTACCTGTCTGATCGCTACCAATTTGTTAAGATAAATGATTTTAGTTCTCGCTTATTTCGAGTTACCTCTGGAGTTCCTCAAGGTAGCCACATTGGTCCACTTTTATTCTCATTATTTGTCAATGATGTTGTTGATTGTTTTAAATTCGCAAAATGTTTGCTTTACGCAGATGATATGAAGATATTTGCTCCTATTACTGGAGTTTCTGACTGTGTTAAATTACAAGGTGACTTGAGTAACTTTTGCAGTTGGTCATTTAAAAACAAATTATTGTTGAATGTGGGTAAATGTAGGATTTTATCATTTTCTCGTACACACTCACCTGTTCTTCAGCAATATTTTCTATACAATACCGCTATTGACAGAGTTGAGGTCATAACCGACTTAGGTGTAACCTTTTCTTATGATCTTACTTTTACCAAACACATTGATTCTGTTATTTCAAAAGCTTATATTATGCTGGGTTTCATTAAGCGCAATTGTAAAGACTTCTGCGACCCACTCACACTGAAAACTCTCTATGTGTCCTTTGTTCGTTCCATTCTAGAATATGCTTCTCAGATTTGGTCACCATTTTATCATTGCCATTCATACAGAATTGAGAGCGTTCAAAAACAGTTTCTTTTGTATGCGCTTCGCGGCTTACCTACGGAGCGAGTGCACCAATATGTACTACCTCCTTATAATGATCGTTGTAAATTATTAAAATTACAACGATTAGATCACCGACGAGATGTTGCATCCGCTATCTTCGTTCAAGATGTTCTGACTTCCCGAATAGACTGTGTCGATTTACTGGCTCGTTTCAACTTTTACGCTCCTACACGTTATTTGTGCCGTCGTCGTTTGTTACATATTGATCCGGTTTCTACAAACTTCGCACTCTCAGAACCAGTTTTGAGAATGTCGCGACTCTTTAATTCGGTTTATGACGTTTTCGATTTTAACATGACAAGAAATTCGTTTAGAAATGAGTTGTTTAGATTTTTGTCTATCATTAAATAATTGTTAAATGTTATTTTTGTGCTAAAATATTGTATAATAACTGTTAATCTTTTTTGCATACCGATTGTATATTTACTGTAGGTTAAATAAATAAATAAATAAATATTCGTATAAATTTAACCCAAAACTAACATCGCGCGCGCCAAATCTATAAATTTTATTTTATGTACAATAATATTAATCTGTTTTTAAGATGTTATGTGTTGATTGAATTATTAAAATAATTTACAAAAAGTAAAATAAAAAAAAAAAAAAAATGGAAAACATTCAAAAGATAGTTGATGATGAAAACGATAAAGGTTTGTCTACCTAACAAACGACATCATTAAAATTAGATAAATTTTTCGTTTCGTTAAGATAAAATTAATTTTATTTTTTATTTATTATTTAAGACGAATTTTTGTTTTATTAGTCGAGCTGGAGATCAAAAGGTACCTACTCGTATATAGGAAAAAAAAAACATTTCGGTGTCAAAATGTTATAATAAGCGATGTGTTATTAAATTTTATGGTTTTCCAAGCAATTCAAAATGTTGCAGGCGACCTAAATATGCAGCGGTGCACTGTTTATCGTATTTTAAAGCGCCACTCATGGATTTACGATCGAATTTACCAAACTTCTAGTGCCACCATACGAGTACATGTTATATTCTTCATCCGCAATCAAATTATTTCTATCACATATAATTAGGTGTACTATATGAAATAAAAACAAAATTTAACATCAAACAAAATTTTAAATTTATAATTCTTAATTAATGTGTCTTCTTTAAGAAAGTTAAACAAATAAGGCAACAAACTGTCATAAATGTCACAAGGCGTATAAAAAATTAAAAAAAAAAAAAAAACTTAAAATAACAATTTTCCCAAGAAAGAAAGAAAATTAAAAAACGTAATTAGAATTTAATTTCAGAAAAACAAATTTTTTTTTTCTTAAATGTGAAATAAAACGGAAAAACTACTGCCTTCGAGTTCTTGATGAAAATGTTAACATTTTGTGTGTATGATTTTTGATTGATTTATGTTTAACGATGATGATTTGATGTTTTTTTTTTTGTTTCAAATCAAAAATCAACGACATTTTAAGGAAAACTTATGAATAAATGAAGTGGGGATTTATGTTTTCTGTGGTCCATATGTTAGAAATGTATATAGAAGAATTCAAAACATGACTGAACTACCTCGATAGTTATTTTATAAGTAATTTGTGAATTTTGGAAATTAGAATTTGGAATTTAGAAAATTATTGAATTTGTATAAGAACGTAATTGTGGGTACTTGCTAAAACAAATTTTTGAAATTATGATTAGCACTAACTTACTAAAAATTAGGAAGACGCAAAACTGTACGTCAACTACCATTTAAGTTGCTCAATAATTAACTTACATACTTATAAAAAAATATCATCAATGGCATGGTTTCATTCGTACAATCCCCGAGAAGCGCATGCATACCTTAAAATATATACAGAGACACAATCAATCGAAAATCATAATTTGATTGAAATTTCATCATGTACAGTCAATTTTTTATTGAATTTCTGTGACATGAATATTGAATATTAATTCCGATTTCTTTGCACAACCAAATTTTTCGATCAAATTTTTATTAGATCGATTTTCAAACGCACAAGATTTTTCTTAGAAACCTTCATGGAATTATTAAATTCATACCAAAAAAAAAAAGAAGCCAGATGAAAGAATTACATACATATTCGTATAATTATATTTGTTGTACCTAGTAAATTGTGTTGTCTTCCATAATTTTAGTATTCCACACTCGAATCATTTGAATGAACAGAACACAACATCAAATTAAATATTTTGAGTTAAAAAAACATATTTCTTGGATTTTTGTGATATAGAGGTGTAGGTGACGCGGTTGTTTTGTATGATGGTGAATTGTATTTTTTATTTATTTTCATGTTATGTTAAATTAGTTTTGGAAACAATATGACAATGGGACATATTGCGACAAGTATTTTATCATGAATTAAACTATAATCATCTTTTCACGATTTTAACTGTTGATGATGAACTGTTGGTGAATCATTCTGTAGAGGGTGAAGTAAAAGTTAACGAATTTTTGCGACGAGAGAAGAAGAGCTCAGCAAGTCTCAATGTCGGCATTGTAGGATATTTAATAAAATTTCCTAATATGGCAGTGGCTCTTATCTAGTAGGTTGCTATAATAATCTTAATTTGTTCAAACCTTTCTGTATCCTATCCCATAATGCGAGCAATACGTCTTGTGAATTTCTAAAATTACGAATTATTTTGCATTTTTTAATTATATTATGCTGTTAACAAATAAGTATCTCCTCTAATTAATCTTAGTTTTGCCCATTTGTTTGAACTAATGAATGCCTAAACTAATAAGTGAAAAATATATGTAAATATAAGAAATTGTTAATTACATGCAATTAAGGATTACGTGATACGCAAAGCATTTAGATTTGATATTAATCAAACAAGTACCCGATTTCGAAGAGAAAGGGTAGAACAGCGAAGGCCTTTATTATAGCTTTACGTGAAATTGGAGAATTTAATTTAATATACATTCAAAAGCTCAACACAGTACCCGAAAAAAGGATATGATACCCATATTGATCGATTACCCGAATAATTCATTTCAACAAAATATCGGAAAATCTAACAACAGTTATTATTTATAAATAAAATTTTGGACACATTTTAAAAACTATTTAAATTATGTTCATGCTTGTTTCTAACGGTAAGGCTGCGGCCAGAGAAGCGATTTTTTAAAGCATTGAAAAAATGGTTTAGCATATCGCGCGTACTATGGAGGCTATATATTATAGAGAGCCGGATTTAGCCTTCCCTTGTTTAATTGTTATTACAACATTAATTAAGTCGACTTCATGATTTATTTTTTCTCTGACGCTACATCTCATCATGCCTCTAACGATCAGCTGTGAAGATTGGTTTACCAAATTGCTGGAAATTTTAACTATTTTTGGAAGGCTTGGAATGACATCCGCAGAAAGTAATTGTTATTCTAATTGAGTAAAAGACTCGAAGATGTGCACTAATGAACGATAATATTATTTTGGTTTTATGTTAAAGCTGATATTTAAAACTTTTAAAATTTGACCAAAGCACATAAAATGGGAATCCATTTTCTTATATAATTTAACAAAGTACAAATAAATACCATTTCGTGGTTTAATTTTGTCCGACACTGTATGTAAAATTTGAATAACTATAATATAATAGTTAACTAATCATCAAAGAATCCATGGCAATTTCTTAAGGAGGAAGACATAGAATTGTCAGATCATTGAAACTGTAAGTTTAGGGATTTTAAATTTTGTCAGTTGCGATATAGTATGCTCTAAGATTTTTTTTAGATAACTTCAAACATATTTATGTATTTTTTTAACACCCCGCTACCCCGGTAACCCGGGTATTAAAATAAATAATGCTCACTAGCCCCGGGTACCTTAAACTCGAGTAATTTGGATACTCTAGTACTTACGGACCAAATTAATGTGGTTTCAGCTCCTGACGTCTTCTAATTTGTACAATAAAACTTGATGACGAACGTATAAACTATTTACATTAATATTCTAATAGATGGATGGAATTTAGGAATTGGGCAACAATATCTCTCTTATCAATACCATTCTTAAACCCAAATTGATTCGTAGAAATAAAATTAGTTTTTTGAAGAACGTTTATGAGACTGACCTTTTTACATTATGCTAAAAGCTTAGAGAATTCCGAGAGAAGAACAATTGGTCGATATTTACCGAAAACATTAAAATCACCCTGCTTATGAATTTAGATTATTTGCGCTAACTTAAGCCTCTCATGAAAACTACCGTTTTAATACATACGAATTGAGTTTATCTCCACGGCAGGAAAACTTTTTCGTATTGAGCCAATAAATGAGCTCATTTCAATTTCTGATTTAAGATATAATTATAGAGACTGTTTCACAGCGTTCAGCAACTAATTTGCGCTCAATAAATGGGTTAAAAGGAGAGCAAGCAATATTTCATTTGAGACTGGACACAATCTCAGTAAAGTATCTATTGAAATTTTTAGCAACCTATCTCCACTGAGCTCTAATACCATACGTTGAATCCTAAAATTTGGTTTGGTAAAAATTAGTTTTTAAAAAGTTAATTTTAGACTTAATATCCTTAGCTATTTTTTCTACTAAAAATGGATTCAATGTTTTTAGTGGAATATTCCTTGGTACTTGTTTGTTGACAGGTAAGCATGTTAAATAAACATGGCTCAAAATTTAATTTTGTATATTCTTTACCAAAATTAATTCAGTCTGCAGCACCTCTGATAGTTCGGTACGATTGGGTTTGGGGTTTGACAGATCGCTTTATTTATGCAAGAGCCCTCTATGTATTATCCACCTCTTTAAAATTGCCAATGTATCTTGCATTATTGCTAATACCTCTTTGTTTTCTCCCATGATCTATATCTGGTTGTAAATTCAGCAAGTAAGTTTTTTTTTGTTTATACTGAGTCTCTTTTTCTGGACCCAACTTCTACGTTGGCTTTGTAAGATGGTTTTTGATTTTTTGTCTAAATGTAACCAGTCTGACCTAGACCACCATCACCATAATGGCAGCAACTCTGTTTGCTACGAACGTGTTGTACCTCTCAGGATGTGATGTCAGCCAATCTAATACTATCCTGCTGTAGTATAATGCGACTTAGTTTTTTGTAATTCGTTCACCAACTATCCAACCCAGTTTAGTACTTTGTTCGCTTAACGGCGAAGAATATTTAATTTGCTGGCTTTCTAAAATCATAAAAACACCCAACAGCATGTCAATGCTGCCAACTTAAAAATTTAGGAACAGCTAAATCCAAAGTTTTAAAAGGATTTATTTCGGAATAAATTTAATTTGAACTTATCCTCTCACATTTCCTAAATCACCGGTTCTGAAATGAACGTGACTTCCGACACAGCAACCAGCAAAGCTTTGCAGCAAAATTGTTTATTGCCAGTGGATTCATTTACTCTAACGATAGCGGTTGGCGGAATTGTTTGAGCTCCAAATGAATTATGTGTTAAGCACTTTGTTTGTCCCGGCTATAAATTGCTATTTCTCGATGCTGTAAAGTGCACATTTCTGTTCATGTCTGCTAATATAGAGCGTTTTAAAAGAAAACCCGCCACAATAAGCTCCTCGCAAGTCCATAAGCTTAATCAAACTGAATAATTATCTTAAATTATTTGAAATGACCAATCCATTGAGACAAAGCACTTACTTTCTATAAATGAACCGGAAAGAATTTTTACATATAAAACATTAATTTCGATTGCAGGTATAAGCAAACTTTCTCCTTTAAAAGGCCGCTTTGAGAAGCTTTGGGCTGTTTTAAGAAATATTTAATGTGAGAGTTGTGGATAAGTAATGTGTGACGAACAAGTACATCAGAAATGAAACTTCTAAAGATGAGAGTGACCTGAGTTGGAAATTCCTTTTAGAATTTCGTTTCCATCGAATATATATGATAAATTATGTCGAATTTTATCACGATCGGTTAAGAGCCTAAATGTAGATATCCAATCGAATATATCATGAAAATTTGAAATCATCTCTTTTCGGTCATGAAGCGTTCCGACACTCTAGATTCCGCGAACAATTTTTTTCTAAAATTTAGTTGTTTTAAACAAAAAAAAAAATAGTTTACGGAACTAAGTTTAGATAAATAGTTAAATGAAATAGGGGAGTTTTATTTTTTTCGTGCCACACCAATCTGAGGTGTCGGTCCTCTGGATCTAAGGGAGTTTTTACCACTTTTATTTTTTGGAAAACTTCGATCAAAAAAGAAAATCACAGGAATGACTTTACATAAATGGTTAGATGAAATTAATTGTATACTCGGATCCGAGGGTTTTTTTCTCTGGATCTAAGGGAGTTTACATTTTTTCACATAATTTTTTTGTAAATATACCAATAAAAATGGAAATCTGTATGTCTGTATGTATGTTCTTTATACGTTTGGCAACGTCCGTCCATCCGTATTAAAACTTTACGTGGCGGTTTTAGACTAAAATGAGCAGTTTTTCGTAGTATTTTCGAAGGGGTCCGGCACGTGGATCTAGGTGCCCCGAACAGTTTTTTGTAAAATTTCGATTTAAAAAAAAAAAAATTACGGGGCTGAGTTTTAGATAAATAGTTAAATGATATTAATTGTATACACGGATCGTCGTAGATAGATCTAGAAGGAGTTTTTATTTGTTGGGATCCTGTGCATACGTACGATATACCTTGTATCAAGACCGTGCCGCGTTTACCGTCATCACCAATTCGATTTCAATTTCAAACTCGATTAGCCTAACAATATTCTTCAATATTGAAATTCCTACGGTTTCTAAATTTAAATAGGTTATTGAAAGTAAATTGTATTTCGTATCTTTTTGTAATGCCTCATCTTTGTGATTTTTTTGATTTAAGAAGCATCGATGATTTTATATATTAGTCGAATTTATCCTTTTAAATGCTCAAACAGATTTACAAACAGAAAACAATAATTGGAAGTTTCTCTGAAAATCGTATCTCCAGTTTGGGACGTTATAGCAATTCTTACGCGATTTTTACAATTTTTTCAGATAGTGCGACTCTTTTCAATGTTAGCACCAATTTGGTGAAAGTACTTTGGGTCCATCACCCACACATTTTAAAGAAGGAGTTCCTTAACAAGTTGTAAAAACGCAAAACTTACGGAAACGTAAAAGACACTAACTTACCTTTTAATTAATATCATCATATTCAGCAGAATCAAAATTAAAAATTTCACCAACTAAATTAAAAACTAAATAATTTTTTTTTTTAATTGAATAAAATTCATTTTTATTTATTTTTTTATTTTTTCTGTAAATTTCTTTTTTTATTTTCGTGTCATTTTTTCAGTTTTCTTTAATTTATTTTTTTTTTTTTTTTTTAATTTAATTTAATATTTTATTGCAACTAAGATTTTTTCATTATTAATTAATTAATATTATTTAACATAATATAATAATATATATAATTACGATTTGTTTTAATTCATTTATTTATAGTTTTATTTATTTATTATTATTTTTTTATTTTTTTGTATTTTTGCGTTTTTATTTTAGTAGTATTTATATTTAAGAATATAATATTTACTTTAATTTAATATTTATATAATATATTTGTATTTATAATTTTTTTTTGTTTGTTTATTTTAATTATTTTATTTATTGATTATTACTATACATATGTTATGTATATAATTTTTATATTTATTTATAAATCTATTACATATTTACAAAATTGATGAAATAATTAAGAGTTAATTTACAAAACCGAAAAAAATATTTTTAATTTTTTAAAAATAAAATTTTGCCATTTCTTTGGAATATTCGTTTAATTTTTTGTAATTTGTATAGTACGGTGGCAGGATTCGTCACAATGATGTTCTTATAAGTTTTCATATTTAAATTTAAAAAATCAAAAATATTTTTATAATTTATTTAAATAGGTATTTATGGGAAAAAATATAAAACAATGAAACGGAAAATTAGTAAATGAAATAAAGGAACTAAATTATAAAACATAAAATTATTTTCTCTTTTTAACTTTTATTTTATTATTCATTATTTATGAAAAAATATCACATTTATACAAAATATTCGTTCGATTATGTTCTTTGTTTTTTTTTGTTTGTTTGTTTTTGTTTTTAATATAATTAATTAAAATTTTATATTACTTTTTGTTTAAATTAAAAATTATTTATTCATATTTACAATTTTACAACAGCAACAATAATAATAATTACATTATTTAATTAGAATAAAACAAAAAATATTTTTTAAAAAAAAGCGAGAAATTAGGGATTTTTTGGAAATAAATAAATAAAATTAAATTAAATTAATAAAATTGTTAATAATTATTAAATTGGCCCCGAGTGTTGGGCGTCATTTTTATATGGTTTTTCTTTTATAAGGCAAAAATATTCACAAATTTATGTTTTATATTTATATAGTCTGTCACATAACAACACAAATATTCATACCCTGATTTTCGCGATTTTTTTTTTTTTGTTTTTATTCTTTATTTTATTTATTTAGTTTATTACTTTTATTTTTAAATCACAAATAAATTATTGTCAACACAAAAAAAATAAAAATAAATGTAAAATTAGGATAACATGTCAGTGGAAGGGTTATTAATAAAAATTAAAATTGTCATGGTCGTGTCACTGATATTGGTGAAGAATTTTTTTCATGAT
Source organism: Tipula vernalis (assembly GCA_958295665.1). NCBI lineage: Eukaryota > Metazoa > Arthropoda > Insecta > Diptera > Tipulidae > Tipula > Tipula vernalis. Next base: position 2,685,182 of record OY282560.1, read on the forward strand.
TATTGTTGTTATGTGAGGGTGATGTTATTTCCGGACCCGATGAGGTGGTACTTGAGGCGGACGGGGAAATACCTGATGGTGGGGTCGTTGATGAGAGATGATTTGGAGGGAGATTTAGAGGTGCTAGCGGATGGGTTAAGGGATTACCGGATTTCATTCCGACTAAAGGATTTAATCCAGCTAATCGATTATGTGCTAAAGATGATCCAAAACTATGATATGACTCGAGTAGGGCTTGATGATCGTGTGGATTACCAGTTATATGTGCCGGGTTAGGACTATACAATGATCGATAAAATTCGGGTTTCATATAAGGTGATGGATGCATTGGATATCGCCCGGCTAGTGGTGATATTATTTTCCCAGGCCCAGGTGGATAAAGCCCACTCTGCGATGGTTGTATTTCAATTTCTTTGTTATTATTCTCTTTTTTCGCCATGTCCGCTAGCGACCATATTCGAGGTTTATTTATATCATTCGAGATTGTACTACCACTAGGTGTGTGTTTTGGGTCTGGTGATGATCCAGTCATTGGTCGCAGATGGTGTAAAGCGGCGGGGTGAAGTAGCGGATGTGGTGGTCGATTTCTATCACAAATATCTGGTGAATTTCTCGAATCGTGCCAACCACTTTTTAGGTCTAGTCCATGATGCGGTGGCATATGATGTAGATGATGATCCATTAAATCTAATCGATGGTGTGAAGGGCGATCTCCATCTTCACTCGAACCAGTGCCCGAATCTTTAGAATCTAGCAAATCTTTACCATCGTTACTTTTATGATCGTCATCGTCTATCGTCGCATCATCATCGTCCACTCGATTACGCGGTTCCCATGTCATTTTATTCTCTTTTTTCAGTCTTCGTCTTGCGTTTGCAAACCATGTTGACACTTGTGTTAGTGTCATTTTGGTTACAATTGCTAGCATAATTTTTTCACCTTTGGTTGGATATGGATTCTTTTTATGATCGTTGAGCCACGCTTTCAACATACTGGTTGTTTCACGTGTTGCATTTTTTCGTCGTGCGCCATTTAATTCCATGCCATATCTGAAAATATACAAAGTAGAAAAATATTATGAAAAATAGTCCTGCAACATCCCACAATCTTTCAGCAATTAGTGGTTTTTGTATTAATAAAAAAATTGCCACAAATTGGTGGTTATCAACTAGAGAATGAGTTTTTATTTAATTTTATTAATTTTTTTTTTTTTTTTTTTGGATACTATCCAACGGTCAATTTAAAACATCAGGCGCCAAATATGGTTATGCAAAACACAAATGAATAAAGGGTTGTAATCTTGATATACATACATCGAAAAGGTATGAGTTTTTTGTATCGACAACATTATAGTGTGTGCAACGACAATACTACTAATTTTTTTTATTATTTGTGATGGACAAATTGTGGTTACCATTTTTTGTAATTTTTTCAAGTTTTCTAAAAATGGCATAAAATAATAACAAGTGTTTCAAATATTTATGGTCATAAAATTGTACTGTACTTTGAGCTCAATTAAAATTATAATTTGATTTTGGAAATTCAAAATTCGAAAGGAAATATAAACTTTTTTGCAATATTTGACGTGAATGCAAAAATCGTTGTTTTGATGTCATTAAATGAATCATAATCGAAAACAACATTTTTATTCAATTTATGTTTGATTATTTATGGTAGCGAAATCAATGTATTGTCATGTTTATTTCATTTTTGTATTTTGTTTAAAGAGAAATAACTTATTATTAGTTTTTTTTTATTTTATTTTAATTAATCACAAAAGTATAGTGTGCCATTAAAAAATTAATATTATTTTCCGACATTTATTATGCTTGCCGACAAACGAAATAAAACAAAAACATTAAATTATAATAAATTGAATATTTTAATTTAATAAACGGTGTGGTATGCGTACACTTTTTACACTGAATATATGTGTAAAAGTGATAGACGATTATGGTAGTTGGTTTATAAATGATTCCCAAAAAATACACGCATAATTTCAATTTGTGTCCATCTGCATGTCAATCAAGTCCATCAACCTTTATTGTATGTTTTGATTTAATTTTTTCTAAGAATCCAATCAATAATAATAAGACACAATATTAATAGTAATAACAGTATGACTTTTTTTAGTTATACATACTTCGTACCATAATTTTCGACCATAAACATTTATGTTTGTTTGTTTTTTTTTTTTTTTGTATAGACGTTTGTCATCAAGAACTAAATAGAAAAAAAAAATATTTAATAATTCATAGATCGTATTCGTCAAAAAAAAAAAATGTGTTTAATTCTGAGACAAATTGCCGTCGATTTACAACAAAACATATTTCTTTTTAAAAAGAATTTCCTGTTTTATGAATGTCGTGTACTTCAAGATGAATAACATGGAAATTATCAAACTTAAATCATTCAACATGGAAATTAAATTTGTATTTTTACAAATGTTTCCTTTATACATACAACATCCATAATATAATGTTGAAATAAAAACAACAGATTTTAATTTTTTTTGGTTTTGATCGAGATGATCGTTAAGAGATCATCTTTATAAATATGTTACAAATAGTTACATGTTTAATAATGCCACCCGCAAGAAATAACTAAATTTTTAATAAACGTTTTGTCCTAACAATTATAACCATATTTGAATATCACATCATTTCTGTCTTTGTTACCTGCATAAGACGGAACATTAGGGTAAATTATTGTAAATATTTTTGTTTTTTGTTTTTGATAACCGCGACACCATCGGAAAGGTCGTACTTGGTTGTTAACACATTTTCACATCATTTCTTATATTACCTGCTCTCTTTGAATCACCAAATTTTGGACGACTCTAAAATTTCCGGCGCACACAAACAATATCCAAAAAGAGGAAGAAGTCAACTTTTAAAAATAAAACTAACAAACTGATAAATCGGATTCTATTATGGATTTTATTTATATCCCAAACTTAAAGAAAAAAAAAAAATACTTTAACTTTCAAATTGGGCTCAACAAGAACTCACACCTGCATTTTTTATATTTCGTATTCTTCTTCTTATTTTTATTACTTTTGTCCAAAGACACAAATTAAATTCTTGTTTAGCACTTAAAATTTATTTAAAATAACAAAAAAAAAAAGGTTCAAATTAATTAATTCTTGACATGTTTCGTTTATTTAATTCTGAAGACTGTTTTTTTTTTGTTTGTTATGTTTTTACACAATTTTTCTACACAATGATGATGATCATGAAAAATAGTATAGAGATCATTGTGTAGAAAAATTGATCATGATGATGATCGTTTATATAATATACATATACATCGTAATCTTCCTGTCACGTGCGATCATCAAATTAAATTCTCTTCTGTAATAATATGAAAACAACAAAAATCATTGTATTGATTTCGCGCGATCGATCGATCGATCATCATAATAAGAATTGCAACTCTAACTTTTTACAAAACAATTGCTTTTTAATCGCGGCTCTTTTTTCGTATAGGCAAAAAAAAAACATTAATTCCATACATTTAAACACGCACATTGAAACTCATCGAATGCCAAATTTGTAACAATTTTAACACTTTAAAAGGAGATCAAAGAAGAAAAAGTTAAAGAATTTCGGTTTTATTTTTAATTTTATTTACTGTATGTGTATACCTAAGTATGATCGATCATTCTTGATCATAAAAATCAATTGATCGATTTGTATTTGTTGAGAGAAAATATACAAAAACAAAAACTAATTCTGATACTTAATTTGTTTGGTTTCTCATATTTGATATTATTTTTTTTTTGTGGTTAACCAAAAAACAAGTACCCAATATTGGGTGTTCGCCAACAGAGGGGGACTTATAAAATTCGTCGCTCATATTTAGTTTTATGTTATGACAAGTGTCAAATAATAAATACAATCAAATTATTAATAATAATAAATATTTATTTCAAAGAATAAATAACGAAGTGAATATTAATTTTTATGATACACAGACACACAATTATGATGATATTGTGCAAGAAATCCTACTGCATACACAACCAATATATTTGATTGATCATATCGTAATTTATGGTATTGATTTTTGGTCACTAAAACTTACAATGTATGCGATTATGAATCACAACATTTAAAATACAAATAACAAAACTACGCTCGTATACATGATCCTAATTACAAGGTTTTTGTTTTGTTTTAAAGTACTTTGATGTCGTCAATGTTTTTTGTTTTGTGGTCATATTTTATATGATGTTTCGATTTCTTTGAAATACTCGACGACTTCCGCAAAAAACGTATACATACACATATATTGTACACATACAGTACATAATATTATATCGTTAAAAATTAAAGTTTTTGTCGCTGATTTGTAGCGTTTTGAATTTTAATTGAATTTTTTTACATAAACAATTAAAAACGATAACAATATAAATAATAAACAATTAATAGGTTTTTAGGAGGTGAATTTCTTGTTAAATTATAAACAATTTTTTTTTTTTTAATTGTGGAATTTTTAATGATTTGAATTGCTTTAGAGGAAATGGATTGTGTTCGTAATGGTATTTTGGTAGCGGTTTTTTATATGCGGTGAACACCTGAGTGTAAATATTATATATGTGATTATTTTTGTCCAAATTCGGAAAGAACAACACTGTTTGGGTGTAAATGCTCTTCTAGTCTAGTCGAAAATGTTGCTTTGTATATATTTATGGAAATAAATGAAAACGTATTAAAAGAAAAATATTGGAGGTTAATTTAACGTTTGTGAGTTTCGATGTTCAATATTATTTAAAGCGCTATTAAAAGATCGTTCTTTCATCCAGAAGTTTTATAAAAATACATTAGAATTGAATTAAAAGGTGCAATTTCAATGAGCAAACAAGAAACATGTTGTGGCGATAAATATTAGCATCAAAAATAATAAATTTGCAACACAAATAATATTTTGGAACAAAAAAAAAATCAAGACAAACCAACAATACAAGCTTGACGAATATTTTAAAACTAATTTCAATTTTTGAATTTTTAATTTATTTATTTATAAAAATGTTGCCAAATGTTTATTTCGATGCCCAAAAATAATTTTCTTGTTCCCTTCCGATAGTTCCAAGAAATTATAAATGTTGCCAATTTATTATTTTTTGTTCCAAAAAAAAAAATTTTTGGCAAGAAATTTTTATTTGTTCATTTATTTGCTCATTAAAATATTTATATTTCAAATATTAATTGATTGTGTGCCGGTTTATTGCTAGCCGAATTAAAATTCAATGGCCTGCAATATTTGTAAAAAAAATCCTAGTTTAGATTTTAAAAACCATAGTCATAATACACAACTTTTTTTATTAGATAGGTATAAGGTGACGTATGTCAGCGCTAGGCCACTGAATTGTACATGAATTGAGAAATTTGGGAATTGTTAAGGCGATGACATGGTCTCCAAATTCTGCAACGGTCTTTTGGGGACCACCCCATTCTTTCGAAATGGACATTAAAATCGTCATGTCCTGTCAAATAAAGGATTTTAAAGATCGTGGTCCACCGTTACTAGCTTTCAATCAAATTGTCGAGATTATCTCCGGTCGAAGTGAGCACAAAAGCATAAAATATCTCGAATGTAGCCGCTCCTAAACAATTCTAGATTCCTATAAACGCTGTACCTGTACTGTACCTCACCGACAAAACTGTAAATTTTTCTAAAGCTGTTCAGGGAAACAACTGTTGTTAGTTCTCCAAACCAGTAATCCCCAAACTTTGGTAAATAAGCTTGGTTCCAAAAGTTTATTTACCAAAGTTATTTACCAAAATTGGGGAATATCATGTTTAGGGATTTTGTGCATAGGGATTTTGATTTTGTGTATTTCAAATTTAAAAATTTTGAATTTGAAAATTTTTATGTGAGGCTTATGATTTGGTGATTAATGTGTTTTGTGATTTTGATTTTGTTTTTGGTGATATCAAGCCCAACCCAACCCTAATATTATTACTTAAATAAACTTTAATTCGGAATACCATCATATTCCCAAACATAGAAATCCCAAAAAATTTAAAATAACTTGCCCCCTGTAAAAGGAAAACCTCATCAAATTTTTTTTAACTGCAATATAAAAGCAAAAGGAAGCAACATAATTTCTTGCCATCCTTGCTTAGGGGAGTTATTTTAGTATGTGAGTAATTATTAATAAACACAAATTTTTTAAAAATGTTCCAATTTCTATGTATGTTATACAATGTATTAAAATAATATTTCAAAAGTTTGTTTTATTTAAAAAACTTGTTTTTTTAGGGATTATTTTATGTTGGATATCGATAACAACATCATTACAATATCAACTCCAGGTTACTTTAGAATTGAAAACTGGTGCTGCTAATGCTAGCAGGGCAAACAGTTTGTGACTCATTAGTAAACCTCCGTAAGACCCCTTTCGGGTGTTCAGGGGTTTCGGGTATTCCCTCGCCAAATTCAATTTGACTAGGATGGTGTAGTGTAACACATAGCTTATTAAATTTCACTTAATTAACAGAGTTTTAGCGAATCAGTAAGAAGTAGCTTAAAGAATTTCACGAAATCAGTTCCTTAGAGAGAAAACTTTTACTACGGTAAATGTCGGTGTTTAGTGTTTGTTTTTTATTGGATTACGCAATTTTTAGTGTGTAAACAAATCACCACGCACCAGATTGATAGAAATGCAACGGAAACATGTAGGCACGTCTTGTTTTTATTAAAATAATCAAAAAAAAAAAAAATCTGGAAAATTTGTTTCTTATGTAAATAGTAATGAACTGTATCAAACAACCGCGTTGGCTATAGTGATACATGTACATGCTTAAAAATGGTCAAATTTCGAAAAATGGTCAAATTTGCGAGTTATAGAACTTCAAAAATTCTAAATGTCTAGAAATTAATTTGATTTACGATTATAATGTTTTATAGATGGCAATTACTGCCTATGTGGAAATAGATTCTGAATAACTTCAAGTTGTGTAAAAGCTACATTTCTGGTGAAAATATAAACCACGAAGTTAGCAAAATATTATAATTTTTAGTTAAAATTAATTTTTGTTCTGGTTTAGTAGTAACCCTAGCCAACTTTTTTGTTCTAGCTGGAGAAATAATTCAACTCATACAGCTAACTTCGTAATTTTTCACCAGAAATGTAGCATGTGTAGCACACAGCTTCAGGCTTACTTTTAATTTTTCTTATGTTGGTAAAAAATTAACCAAGTTACCCAACACATACAAAACGTTATGAATAAATTTTGATATGAAAGCAAAAAGTCGAAAATGAACTTTTAGAGATAATTCAAAGAAATACAAAACTCTAACTCGTCTAAAACACATTCATACTGAACCTAATAATGTATCTATTTTTATGTTTATTTGTATTTACAGCTAATTATAAAAAAATAAAACCACAACATCTAAATCAGCCTGAAGTTATCTTTTTTTTCGTAAATAGGTGGATAAGATTAATGGTCGAAAGTCCCCCAAAACGCCTAATGTTTAACTAAAAAAATTATATTGGAATTAATAAAATAAAAACGACGGATTTCTGTGTGACCACTTTTTCAGACTGTGATTTTTCCACGGGCGTTCGATTTTTCTGAATCTGTGGAACGTAATACTAGGAATATTTAAAAAAAAAAAAATTGTAAATAATTGGTGGTTGGTGGTTAGGGACAGCTTAACGAGCCTAAAGTGATTTTTTGGTTTTTCTGGCATCTGGAACCTTACCTCTAAAATTTTCAATGTATCTATCGATTTATCGCTAAAATTATTCTAACGGGTTATGCTTACTAAATTTTTGAATAGCCTATGATGTTCGCATTAATTGTCGTCTATTCCTTAAAGAAACGTTAAATATTTTGAACATGTATCATCAAAATGTTTTGAGAAGCAATTAAAGGTAGTGGATACAACCAACCAAAATTGTACATATGTACACTATTAGAACAAAGACTCATGTGTCTAATATATACTTTGTTTGTTTCAGGGACCTTTGAAATTGTTTTTTAAAAATTAAACTTTTCAACAAACTAACTCCCCAACTAGAATAAAGTAAAAATACAAATGTACTATTAATTATAACAGGTCTCTGCAAGAACACAAGCTCATAAGGATATTAATCGAATTTTAATTAATTTTCAATGGTGTACAAATACCTGTATTTGAGGCTGTCATATCAAAGCATAAGCCACTAACATTATCATTCAACAGCCATTCTCTAAGCAAAGTACAAATAGCGTGGGCTTGCGTTTGTGACCAGTGTTCCACTTGGAATAAAAGGAACTAACAGCAGTCGGTTTTGACCTCTGCCAGAAATAAAAGTTGGCAAACCGTAAATTGTTGAATGGCCAGAATCTAGACTAGATTCTGGCCTTTCTTACGGTTGATCTACTGACGAACATTTTTTTTTTCTGCATATCCTAACTTGGATGCAAATGTCCTCGTTACAAGAGTAGCCACCTATCCGACAAATTTTTCCTATCTAATGCAGCGGATACTGTCAATGAAACCAGGTTTTTGGACACAGTTGGTTTTTTAGATAATATTTGAAAATTGATGGTTCAAAGGACTCTGAAATGACTATCTTTTATTTGTTAACATTCGGCCCGAAGAAGAAGCTAAAGAGAATTGCGCTAAAAATTTCATTTCTGTTTGTTTTTAAGCTTTCGAATTTCTTTTCTTGTTTTTGTTAATGGCACACATTAACCAATTTTAATAATTTCACTTTTAAATTTTTGGTTTCACTTCAAATCTTATTTTGCATCTTCCACATTTAGTTTACAATCCTTTATGACTTTCGCAATACATTCTTGAACCGAAGTAATTATTAATATTCTAGACAATGCGTCGCTTTTACATTTTTCTAATAGTAAACCGACAAATTCCCCAGATTTCCTTGTGCTTACCATTTTAATTTACGGTTATTTATAATTATACCGGTTCTGCTAATCGAATTTAGAATATTTATAGCTGCAATTATTTTCGATAATTCATAAAAAGAAGGTTCCGTAGAACCTGGATTTATTTTTCTATAGAAAAATACAAAAATTTAAAATTTAAATCGTTATAACAATTTTAGCGAGAAATGGATGGATTAAAATACCACAGCGTAAATTTTTGGAAAAAGTTCACGTTTAAGGCGCTTTCTACAAGTAACGATGGTATTTAACCACAATTATATATTCGTGATAATACTTTCTGAAGTATTTCTAAGTACACAACAATTAATTTTTTTTCAAAATTTGTTTTAGGCTCAGAACTAAAAAAATTTAAATGAATTAAGTTCGTCGAGCTACCGTTTTTCAATTTTTTTTTAAATATTCCTAGTTTTATCTTCCAAAGATTCAGAAATTCCACGCACCCACGAAAAAAATCATATTCTGCTAATTCCTTGTATTTTTTAGACTAGTCTAGCGTTCAGAAACAGTTCATTCTGTAACATGAGCATGTACGAATTCTGTGTAGTTTAATTTGAAAAATAGAAATAGTTACGACCAGTTTCACAAAAAAAAAAAACAATCTCCAGTTAAATAATATTTTCTCTCTTTCTTCTTCTTTAGCATTGCATAATTTTATCTAGCTTATCGTCAGTTTTATTATAACGCATAGAATTCTTATAGGTCAAAGTTGTATTTATGTTTAAAGACACAAGCAACATTTTTGATTGCGATCACGAATTGATTTAAAAGAAAAATTATCTTTATATTGAAGTCATGTTATAGCAGAGGCATAATCCCGGTTTATATTACTCTCTTTTAGCATGCGTTCAAAAAATTTTAAATCTTTATGAAAACTGACTCAGAAATATTTTTCAACTCATGTTAAATTGTAATGTGATAATGAAATGTATTATTTTTAAAAAAAGTGTGCTGTAAAAATTGTGATTCGAATATTTTTTTCAGTGTGCGTGTTACATTTCGCAGTGTTAAGTAACAAGAGATAGGTAACCAAAAAACGAGAGGGTAAGTTTATAGTCCGAATTTGTCTGTTTAGATTTGTTTTTCATTTTGAATGTCTATTGGTTTATTTAAAAATAGAAAGGTTTGAGGCATTATTGTTATTAGTTTCAATAATCGTTTCGATTAGTATAACAGTAAAAAATTGAAAAATGTATTTCTGCGTCTTTCATCGAAATATTTTGCCAGCTAATAAATAGAATTTACTGTTTGTGAACAAATTGTTTTAAAAAAGTTTCTAATGATAAGTTTACTGTAAAAATTTATTTTTTTTGTTTAAAAAGAAAAATGAAGTATTACTGTTAATTAGATTATTTTCACGTTTCAAAATAATCTAAAAATTTAATTATTATTAATACTCATATCAGAATTATTTTATTCAAATTATTTCCGTCATAAAATACAAAATTAAAAAATATCTTTCCCATAAAAATACCAAACAATTAAAATTATCAGCGGGTGCAAGAAATATTTTTCATCGTTACACAATATTTATGTACATGTATTAGTTGGACTGCCATAAAATGTCCTCGATTTGATATTTTTTTAAATTTCGATCTCAGTGCACTAACACAGATACACATTTTTTGTAAGTAAAAACTTGACTGACCCCGTTGTGTGTCTCGTTCACACAACCACCGATTTTATATTTTTATCTCAAGTTATTTTTACTGACAAACTTTGATTCACAGTGGAATTGAGGCATAAGGAAACACGTATACAAAGAGTTTCCAATTAGGTTGCCCGGATTTTGAAATTCTTTCATATGGTAACCCTATGTCTTACAAATTCATACAGTCCAGCAATTATTTCACGCTACGTCAAAGTTTTGGATGTCATAGTCGTCTAAAAGAACGTTATATTCGCCCTATGTTGAAAAATTTAGGTCAAGTAACTCTGTTGAAAATAGAGAAAGATGGAATGGTATGGTACCTTTAAACTTTTTTCTGTGAGGTTCTGTAAAGTCATTCCTCCATGACAATGAGCTAAAAACGAATCTTGAGCTAAAGGGCAACACAATTCACTGACAATGCATATTGAAAAACGAAGCCATTATTGACGTTTGAAGTAATATAAACAAATTTTGGCAGTAAGCAGTTATATGAAAATATTGGCCAAATAGGTTTAATCTTAATTAATTATCCATTAGTGCCATTGAATCAATATAAAAAAAAAATTTTGCAATATATTTTATTTTTATCTTGCCATAAATACGAGTGAAGTGAATAAAAAAAGTAAATGCTTTTACTTATAATTTTTCATGAAAACAAAAATATCTTAAAGTATTTACTTGTTAGCTCACAAAATATTGCGAATTCAAGTTAATGGGTAAAGTTAAATTCATTCAACTGGTAAATTTAATTAAACACATTTACTTTTTTTACGCACTTCACCCATTTTGAAATTATAGTGACAAATATATTTCTGTGGTGAAAAGGTAAAGTATCTTATCTCGATTTTATACAATTTTCAGGAGAGCAAAAAAACGGTTAAAATAAATCTGTGAAAAAATATATGACTATTTAAGCTAGTTTTTCCAGGGTTTTCCTAAGATGAGGCAATGCATTTTTTTTTAAAGTATTAGTTACTTTAAATTTTATTAGAGTAATTAAGAAAATTAAGAAAAATGCAAACAGGTTATTTTACCTTTACAATTTTGTTAAAATAACTTATCTTATTTCACTTAAGCTATTTTACCAAATTTTTATGCATATTCCAATAAATCTTAATAGGACATAAATTATTGAATAAGCATATAATTTCAACAAAAATAAAAGGGAAAAATCCCTTGTTTGTAGATAAGTTGTTTTAAATATATATTTTTTTTTGAAACACTGAAAATTATGTAGTAACAAGGTGTTTTACTAAAATTTTTTTGTTGACCTATATGTAACTAAAATGTTTTGCTTCCGAATTTTTTGATAACTTTATTTTAATTTTTAAATAAGATGTTTTTCCTTTTGACTTTATAGTTTTTTTTTCAAATAAGTTATTTGGACATAGTAATAACTCGAATTTTGTAATAGCTACAGGCAAACCGATTAGCTGTAAAAATAGCTAATTTTTAATAGAATATGATTTTGTTAAAATCTCAAAAATGTCTTATCTCGAGATAAGATACTTCACCTTTTCACCACAGATTTAGTGTAACAAAACTTAATAATGGTGAAAGATGCTAACTTGAATACCAAATTTATCCAATTTTGAACGCTTTCTTTCGACAATTTTAATATGAAATTGAACCAAATTAATTAAATATAAACGGTTCCATTTAGTGTTTTTCGTTGGATTAATTGAAATTTTTTAATAAAAATTAAAATTACTTATTTGGACAATATTTCCGTATAAATGTTTACTGCTAAAGGTTTAATTGTCTTATTTTCTCGGTTACGATTCCTTCTGCTCGGCAAACATTGCAAGTCCTTAATAGTTCTATTTTCTGAATACTGTGTTAAAATGCTGACAATTGGGTGTTCTATATGTCTATCTAGAATATAGCCTATCTCCACCGCATTAGAAGTGTATTTGTACGTGCAGCCTAATTTTTTTAGGATGTCTAATTACGGCCTTAAATTAAACAAAAAGAAGAACAAAAAATGCTTAAAGTTGTTACTGACTCACTCAGTTTCTTACCAAAAAATGTTGGTTAAACTACTGTAAATCGGTTTTTAAAAACATAAACTACTAGGTTAGGTACTAAACAGTTTTTAATTAGTTTAATTCTGATATGAAAATAATGTAAAATAAAGTGTTTTAAAATTGGTCCAGAAAATAAGAAAATCTAACAATTTTGGTCGTTCAATTTTAAGCTAATACTAAACCTAAAAATTTACCCAGTTTAAGATAATTATGAAATTTAGTAAATTCAGTAAGAACTAACTTCTCAAACCCTAAATACATGCAGAAAATGTTAAATTTTTAAATTCTTTGATTTAATTTATTTTTTAAGCTTTGTTTATTTTAATAAAATGTGTTGTTGGTAATTTTTTTTTTTTATTAATTTTTTTAATAAAAAAACCGGCGTTTCGACGGTACAAATTCCGCCATTCTCAAGGGACAAATTATATACAATTTTTAAAAATATGGATAATACTAAGAAAGGTTACTGCTAAAACAACACTGAATCCCTGCTTTTTTCACTGATGTATGAAAAATTATCGGCTGGAGCTCGTTGCTACCTAGAATCTCGATAACCTAATTAATAGCGGAACATGTATCCCAAATATTCCCGGGGCTTTACAGTGGAGATTACCTCGGAAATGTTAGGATCGGATTTGTTTTTTAGCTAAAATTTGGATGATCTGATAGGTCCTGAGCGATGCATTAGTGATTGCGGACTTTAAAACTAGAACGAGTTACGTACTTTACTACCCCAGATTGGATCATTGTGGTAGCTAGCACATTCATTATCATAACAAGGTCTGTTTGAAAACGTGGATTCATCCGAAGCCTAGATTAAGATCACATTCAGTGCTCATTATTTGATCACTTTCACGGTACGTTAGGAAAATGGCGGTGTTATTCCTTTATCTAAAAACCAGAAAATCGCTTGAAATATAAGAATTATTACGGCCTTAAATAATATTGGGAAGAATAATTTCTCAGAAGATTTTTCGATAATTATGATTTATTCTAAAGAAGTAAATACTAAGAAGCATCTCGTGATTAACCCCAGGTATTCTAAGATTTTACCAAGCATAAGATTCGATCAATCAGAATTCTTTGATGAAAATGCACAGTAACACCTGCGAATAGCTATGTAAAATGACAGTAATGCAATCACAATAATGTGTTAAAGTTGAGAACTGGCAACTGGAAATTCTTGCAATGGATTGTGTTATTAGATAAGGAGATGCTTTGTCGTCACGTCTTTCATAATCGGGAAATATCTTAGGACAACATCTTGACCAGATGGTATCTGTGTGATTGGAATGAGTGGCAATAGAGTGGAAGGCCAAAAAACAAAATCTGATCTGCGCTTAAGAGTCTAAGAGGGGGATAAGAAGGAACGATTTGCCGCCGGCAACCTTGCTTTATATTCTCTATGCCCACTAATCTAAGTACCTTAAGTGATGGCTTGTACGAAGTTCCGTATAATCATGAGATCAGAAATGTATGTTGCGACCTTATAATATGGCAGGACGAAACCAGTCTTTCGGTAGTTCAGGAATTTGAACTTAATATAAACCAAAAAAATGTTTTTCAATCTTAAACGAATGAGGGCTAATGAAGAATTCACCAAATTTCTGCAATTAAACCAACCCGAGTGGACCAACTTTATCTATTTGTTCAATATACAGATTATAACTGAAAATAAAAATGAATTGTATTGAAGATATAAATTGTTAGGTAAATCCTTGCCTTCACTAATAAAAATGTTTCATTTATTTAACAAATTAACTGATCCGGAAAATTACAATAATTTTCTAATTTTATTGCTTAATTAATTGCTAAATCTAATATTGGAAATATTTAAACGCCGGCGGAAACTGTTGTTTAACAAACTGAGCTTTATTTTAATATCATATTTTACTTACGGATTAAATGCGTATCCTCCTAAAGCTGATTCATAATATGGTACCGCTGGATAAGGCCATGGCACTCCACCGGCTGCTAAATTTTCTTTTAATTCTAAACCACCAGCCTGAAAATAAACAAAATAAAAAATAAATTTGAGTGAAATTTATATAAGTATTTAAAATTTGAGTGATTTTTATGCCCTACCCGTCGGTTGGTCTACGAAATTGCTTAACAAAATAATGTGACTTTGATTTTTTTTTTATAAATACTTATGTAGCATTTCTGTGTATTTGTTTATTGATAAAGATCAACTTTAAGCCCTTGATCTAATTCATTTTTATTTCTAATCAATATTTGTACGCACAAAATGTTTTATTTATAATTAGAAAAAAATGTCACCAAAAAGGTTATATGTAGAGTGTGTATATGAGTATATTAACAAATAAATTACATTTAATTACAACAAATCTCTTATCATTATTATTATAATTATTTTGTTTGTTATAAATAAAAGACAAAAATAACAAATATAATTTATGATTTGTTGAAAATTAATTACGACATTTGGATTACAAATTTTTTATAAATTTTATTTCGTTCGTTGTTCAAAAAAAAAAAAAAAGCAAAAAAAAAAAATCACCAGAGATGTAATTAACAAGAGACATGTGAGAGGCATTTATACAAATTATTACTACTGTGTATAGTTTCATTTTTTATTTATTTTTAATTAAATATTTATATATATATATATATATATATATATATATATATATATATATATATATATATATATATATATATATATATATATATATATATATATATATATATTTAAATAATCGTATAAAAACGTCGTCAGCTAAACACAAATCATTTTAAATTTTATTTTATTTTAGTCTTGCTTATTGTATTTAAGTAAATATATTTATGTTACTTTGTGAGTGAATATGGGAAATTCCATCTCTGTGTGTGCAACCGCGTCAAACCGTCATTTTCATCTTAACCTGCTAATCTTGTCACAATAAATAAATAAATTATATTTTAAAATTGATAAGCCTAACGACATATAAAAAAAAAATGTATTATCAATTTTTCTAATTAATTATCACTTAATTATTTTTTGTTGTTGTACAGTCGCTCTGGAAAATAATGAAAATGTACATACTCGTACAGATAATATACATAAAATGTTGTGCGAAAGTTAAAATAATTAATTATAATTTTTAATTATATTATGTATATTTAAATATTTTATTATAAATTTGATAAAATACAAATTACACCAAAAGCCACACCAAATATGTGTGTTGCCGATTAAAAACTTATGTTTTTTTACGACATTAAACAAGATGAGATGTATTCGTATATATTGTACATTGTACATGACAAAGAGATCAAGTATTTTAGCATCATGAAACGGGATAATCACAGACCTAATGTAATTGGTTGGCATACATAGATAACAGACCTCACAGATCTTAGACATTTTTGTTTGGTAATTATGCGAATTTTGGATGTACGAATACTGTAGTATCATCAGGCCTGGTAGATTCGAAAGTAATTAATTAAAATTACAAACAATAAATTTTGTCACCTTTGTAATAAATTTTCCAAGTCTTTTAAAAAAAAAATATAAAACACAAACAAACCTTAATAAAAACAGAGAAGAATTATTTGTTTGTTTCTTAATTTTATTTTATTAAATATATGTATGTACATAAGTAAAAAAAATAATATATAAATTTTGTAACAAAACTACAACAGCAACAATAAGTATATACATATATATATATGAAAAAAAGGAAACAATCGAAACGGATACATAAAAATTTACATAAAAAAACAATTTTTCGAATCCAAAAAATTTATAAAAAATTTTATTTCTTCACGCGATTTTTTTTTTATTAGTTCGTTATATGTTCTGCACACAGAAGAGACAAAACCAACAACAAAATACAATATATAAATTCAAGAAGTACTTAAGACACAAAAGCTAACCAACATTTTGTTATTAAGCTGGGAAGTGAATAAATGTATACCATGGTTATAAAATTGTACTGTACAATACAGGTAGACTCCAAA
This sequence comes from Tipula vernalis, assembly GCA_958295665.1. Lineage (NCBI taxonomy): Eukaryota > Metazoa > Arthropoda > Insecta > Diptera > Tipulidae > Tipula > Tipula vernalis. Next base: position 2,701,729 of record OY282560.1, read on the forward strand.
ACTATATAAATCGCCCACCCAAATCATAAAATTTACGCTAATTACCTACAAAATATTAACAGGAACACAAACACATACACACGCACCATTTAATCTAACACCTATAATATTATTACAATCGACAGTTTTTTTTTTTTTTTTTTTTTAATAATTACCTCCCGTTTCATAAATTACATAATTACTCGGTCTATGTAGCCTATGCCCAAAATTATTATATTATATTATTAAAACGTGACATTTCAATTAAGTCGATCATTAAAACTTAAAAACTGATGATCGTATTTAAAATATGATCACACTTTTTTATTTTTGTATTTTGTTTAAAGTTAATATCAAATTATTATTTTGATAACAAAAAAAAAAAAAAATATCGTGATCGACCACACAAGACGATAGAGACAATAGAGCATATAATAAGTATATAAATTGTATGATCGAGTATTGATCGTTACGCTATGCCAGTTGAAACTTTGAAAATTGAATATTTTGTGTATACATACATACACTATTACACACGAGACAAGAGACGTAAAGAAAAAGAAAAGAATTTTTATTATTATAAAGATCAAATGCGTTTTTTTGATTTGAATTTGTTGTTGTATTTTAGTTGATATCATTCAGAATATAGTTATGATAATTTGAAATTTATGACTTTGGAAACATAAACTGAGGTCTGGTTTTAAAAGGTTTTATTTTGGGTTGGGAAACGCTCTTATTGAATTGGATGAATTGTGTTATGGCCACCCGGTATTCATAAACCCTTTTATTGAATGAATATTGTTTCATTAATTTTAATGCTCGCATTATACATATTAGTAAGTTTCGTAAATATTTGTAGAGGGTGGATTTATACTACATACGGTAAGCTAAATCATTAAAAATTGTTACAAATTTTGCCTGAGAGCCTGGGAGGCTACATCATCTAAAAATGTTATGTAAAGCGTTCTCAAAGAAAACTATGGGTACTCACAAGGGTTCTTAAACGTTTTGGAGTTGCGAACACAATTTATCAAAATTCTTTGCGTGACCCATCTGCCATCGATTTGCCAAGAACAATAAAAAGAGCCAAATTGGTTCTAATATTGGTTCACGATTTGGAGCATTTCAGAACACTACATAGTACTCTCGAGTTATGAAGACTACTAAGCCCAAGCCAAATGACCAACGATTAAATGTATCCTAAACTGTTTCTAATTTGGCTGTTTAATATTCCATTGGGATTCTTACATATAAAATCCATGATCGATATTTGGAATTCATAATTTATTAGTGAAACCGAGAAACTTGTTTTGCACATTCAAATTTTTACATTTTAAGACCTTATCTGTCCCACCTTTCAAAATAAAGGTGATTTTTATCCATTCAAGTTCAGTAATATTTGAGTTTAAAACGGTTCTGAAATCTTATATTAGAATGGTGTATTTGTCACACGTCTATTGAACCTGTCGCCAATATCACAAATATAGACTTTGGTACTGTTGTCGACAAGTAAAATGGACCAACTCAGTGACGATGACCAAAAAACTTTAAATAAATGTCAATTGAAATAACTATGGGGAATAGACCACGGTAAGGTAAAATTTACAAATAAGGAGATCGAATAAAAACATACCTGCTTAAGTGGTAAGAAAAGCACAACCTGCCAATAATTTAATTTATCCAGAGGTACTGACTTATTTCAATGTCTCCAATAAATCACCACCGGAATCTCTTTATTTAGGACAACTTCGACTGATAATCGCAAATATATTGCTAAATATTTTGGTTATGGAATTTATTACTATATGAACGATAACTGTAAATTTAGTTGTTAGCTATTTCACGCCGCCATTTTGAAAAAGTCGACTTGAAAAAGGCCTATTTTAAATAACATGAATTTAACCACAATTTTCTTACACTGTCGAATTAAGCTTTACGTTTGCAGGAAAGACATATTGTTTAGTATAATTCCATACTCCGGCTACGGACTAATTCTCGGGTAAATCAACTACGACGCTAAAAGTCGAATTTAAGCGGCCATGTTGTTTTTAAATACACGATTTTTATTTTTTTCTCTTACTAATAGTCTACACAAAAAATGTTTTATTCCATTAATCCTCCTTTTGAGAAAGTGATCTTACACTTTAATTTCAAGTGGCCCGCATCAAAACAAAGTCTACATTGGACACTAAAAGTGACTTCCGGCAAAGAGGTCACATTTGGTGAAATAAGTCATTGTGGTGAAGGTCTTTTGCGGTGCTGGCGGTGTCACAATATAAATTAGTAGTGTGGAGAATTATCGGTAAGTCTTCTGGTGGTTTCACGGAATTTTTGTTATTGACGGTCTGGTCGATTAATAGGGTTTTGGTTGGCGCGTTATACATATAATAGATAGTGGTGGTGATGTTGATAATAGGATAGTCAATGCCAGGTTCTAGTCAGCAAATATTGCCAACTTGTGCTTCAGACGTGAATGTGGCCAATTCTTGCGAAATGCCTGTTCGAAGATCTATATAATTCGAATGATTCGTACAGAGCGGCAAAAAAACTTAAATCAGTAAAGATCTTATTATACATCAAAAATCTAAAATGAATTTAAATGGTCAACTTTTTTTGGTGTTAGACGATAGTTCCGGTGCAGCAGAAAGAATTTTGGTCTTCGCAACTGGTAACAATCTATGAATACTTTCTCAAATCAAAGATATCTACATGGATGGAATATTTAAAAGCTGTTCCTAGATGTTTTCATATAGCCTATTATAATTCTCAACGCTGTTCCATTACCACTTATTTACGCGTTGCTATCCTACAAAACGAAACAAACATATATTAAGTTACTGAATATGTTGAAGAAATACAATATTGCACAGATTAGTGCAGGTAAGCCAAATTTTACAGATTTAGCAATTAATTACATACAGAAATCTAGGCCCTGAAAAAAAAATCATTGTACAACGGAAGTGCTTCGTATGCTCTAAATTTAAGAAAGATGACTACAATTGCATTCGTTCCAATCCAAACAATGTGTGAATATTACATAAAATTATGTTCAAAATTGGAATGGATAAATGAAAATGAAGATTTTATAAATTACTTTGAAATGAGTTATTTTGGAGCATTGAGTCCAAGTGGGGCGCGTAAGAAACCTCGTTTTCCTCGGAATTTACGGATTGTATATACAATTGCAATTAATAAGCAACAAAAAAAACCAATAATATTTCTGAAGGTTTCAATAATACAATGCATATGTTGATTGGCCACGACAATCCAAATATTTGGTTTTAACTTCATTGTTTTCACAGAAAATAAGCTGAAATTGAGACGATGAAAGAACAAGTTTTGGCAGAAATTGATACTGGAGTTCCAAAACGAAAGAAGTACCGAAATATATCTCAAAATTTATTCAAAATTGTAACAAATATAAGCAATTATGGCGTAATGGATTACCTTAACCCTTGTGTTTACAACCTAATTTTTATCTTCGCCTTTAGAACCCACATACCCGGGTAAGTATGTACGATTTCTATTCATTTTACGTTAGTACAAATAAATTTTGATCATTTCAATTAATACAACATGCTATTGTATTTCCTGGTTTTTTACAACTCTGTTTTGTGGCGGAAGAGTTTGCAGAAAAACCCGTGAAGCAATCGAACCCTTTGGAATATATGGCAAGGGATGGAACAGTTTGGAGTTAAATTCCACCAACACATCGCAGAAATCTATCGCATAACATTTGTAAATCGGGCACTGCAGGCCCAACAAATAAAACAAACAATCTAAGCATCATCCAAACACATAAACTATTTATACGTTGAGATATTTGGGACATCATCATTTGCGAAACCAATCGTAGAGGACCTCAAAGTTACCAAACATGGAACTATAAAAATCCAAATAATATTCGGGTATGGAAGCCAATAAGTGTCTCTGAATTTGATGGATATCTCGGCATTATACATTTTCCGGTGTCGGCCGATCCAAGAATGAGTACACTAGATTTGTGGAGATCTAGTTCTCATCCCCATGGGTGTTCAACGCTTTGATACTATAAGCCGATATATCAGATTTGATAATGAGAATACCCGTACGCAACGGATACTTGCTGTCTTGTAGCTGGAGCAAAAGTTACGATTGATGACGTTTCACACAGTACATTCTTTCAAAACCGGCCAGATATGGAATTAAAGTATGGTGGGTCTGCGACTCCACTACCTCGTATCCATTGAAAGAACAAATCTACACTGGAATCGCTGCAAACTCACAAAAGGAAAGTAACCAAGGAGAACGTGTGGTTAAAGATTTATGCTGTACTATTTTTCGTAGAAGTAGTCGAAATATTACGTGTGACAATTTTTTTACCAGATACTTCTGTCTGTTCTGTCGAACAACATCACAATGTGTTCCTATATTCCAAAAAAAAACAAAGCTGTCGTGGTTTTATCCACTATGCATTATGATAAGGAGAAACAAGGATCGGCCAATAAACCAACAATGACCCTAGATTATAACTGAACTAAGGGCAGCGTGCAATATTCATGCAAAAGGAGGACGAATCTCTGGCCACTGGCATTTTTTTATAACATTTTGGATGTGGCGGCTTTAGCAACACATATAGCATATATAGAAAATAATCCGTTCTTGAAAAAAAAAACTTCAGTCACCGGCGTAAATTTTTGCAACAATTATGCGAGCAGTTGGTTATGTCAACGAAATTAGTAAGCGTTCCAAGAACCCGCAAATAACGTGACATTTTGCTACAAAAAACGGTATCGAAAGTATTTTGGGCCAAACTGTGGAAATTGAAGCAAGACATGTACAAAGCACATCTTTTGCAAAAAACCGTAACTCAAGCGGTAGAATTATACACAAAGGAAACTGCCACCTCTGTTCTAAGAGAAGATTGCCCCGATCAGTGTGCGCGCAGCGTACATTGACTGTATAGCAACTTGCTTACGATGTACATGCATACCCGGGTACGTTGGTTGTCAATTTGAGGGGTTATTCGAAACAAACTACATATACTAAAAACAAGTTATAATCGAGGTTTGGAAAAACTTTTCTTGAAATTCCATTCAGAACATATAATTGTTAAGCCACTGAAGGATTCATGTCGATAAGATACCTAAATCAATAAAATTTTGGTCATTAAAATTGAAAAAACATAATCGGTTGTAAACATAAAGGTTAAAGCAATAGCTCAACACCATAGTAAGTATTAAGTTTGTTTTTAAATGAGCTCGAAAAATTCGTTAATTTAACAACTCAAAAGTAGCTAATCTATTATATATGTGTGCGAGGAAATGTCCTGGAATGGTTCTCAATACTGAAGATTTTAATGTTACAATCCAAGGGTACAGCTAACAACTTAAAACACATATTAGCAACTCAAAATCTAGATCATTTTCCCAAAGATCAATCAAGCTATTATTCTGATTTTTTATTACCGTCTCGCTATTGGATCTGATTATTACTTCAAACATAGGTCAGTTTAGAATCTATCAATTAGTCCAACTCAATCTTAATTTTCTTGATCTTAAATATTTTTTGGTCGCTTAAAGACATCAAATATGATGAGTTGTTTGTTGACTGCTTAATTTTGCTGCGATATTTATTGAATCAAGGCGCATCGCCAAATAATTAATTACGCATGTAAATAGAACGTTCATAAGACCACAACTTAATACAAAACTTCCGCCAAAGAAGCTGTGGCGTAGTGTTCGCAATCTTGGGATTACGAAGGATAAACTTCCTTCTTCTCAATTAGAACTTATTTATTTATCAGAACACGAATTGAATTATTTTTTTATTAATTCGACAACACCAAGTAGCAACACTGGCTTCAGAGCTTCAACGTCGATGAATCGTTATTAAACCCATTGGTAGTTGCGACATAATAAAGGCAATAAACCAGCTGGCTTCTACGTATGTTTACCATATTTTGATGCATGCTTTGTCGGGCCACTCTTTTCGTTAGAGTGGAAAATTTCTATTGTAGAACCAAAAAAAAATTCGCTATCCAGTGTGCTTGAAGTCTTAATTTGCGGCCAAATTATGTCTTTTGTAAATCCATGAAATAAATTAACTCGATTTCAATCGGGGTTTAGGTCAAAGCGAAGTATGTTCAGAGCCATTTTAAAACTAAAAGGTGATTTCTTTAGAGTTTTGGACCTCGGCCAAGTAGTTTTCAAGAAAATAATAGAATTCAATTTGTCAAATATAATGAAGAAGTATCTTTCAAATTAAAAACTGAACGTGATGTTCCTCGGGTTCGGTGTTAGGACGGCTTTTATTTTCTTTATTCAAACGACATATTCAGTAATTAATAATTGTAATCACTATGCGCTGATGAAGTAGAAATTTACTCAAATGACAGTCCAATTACATAAACGTGGGCTAATCAAGTAAATCATGACCTATGACAAATCTGAAACTAGTCTAAGGCTAATTGAAAAATTGAAACAAAACTAAGGTTTTAAGAGTTTTTAGAGGTAGCAAAGATATTTCATTCCACCGATTTTTGAAGCACTTAATCTGGGTTTCGAAATGAACTCAACATTATGTTATGCGGAACATTTTAAACAAATCTTTTTGTCCAAATTCAGAAAGTCAGTCCCAATTAAAACTAAAATGGGTTTAGATCATTTCATACATATCAATCTATTTTAGATAGTCGGCTTGGTCACGGTCGGCACACACTTAAACTATGGGGTAATATGATCATTTCTGCAGAAGTAAAAGCAACTGCTAGCAATCTATATTATTCGTAATATAATTTTCCTATAATTCTGTTATAGTATTCGGATATGATCGTATTACCAAATACTATAAATGTTTATTGTGTTGTACGTGAATGTTTCTTTTCAAAATTATTTGTCATAATTGTCCCGAATACCTAAAGGACAAAGTTAGGTGTGGAAGTTTTTGAAGATATGTATAGTTAGTTACGTCACATCCATCATTCCAAAATTGGAATCCGTAATTTGAATAACATTTATCAACTTTGTCTTAATTAAAGTCATCTCTAATTTATTTTTGCATAATTTATATTTTAAGTTTTTTTATAATTAAAATTCTATTCGCGCCTGCCTTAAAGAAATAAGGATCGTGCAGGAACGTTAAGCATTATCAGTATTGCCAAAATTTACGGGAAAATAGCTCCACCGATAAGAGGAAGATTTAAAACATTGTGAATATTCATACGTTTCAATATGAACTTGCCAAGCGATCTTCAAATGTTTTCAACGTCTTCTGATTCAAAAACAGTTTTTTACAGGAAAACAGTCCACTTACAATATATTTTTTGGCAGTTTTTCAACAGAAAACTTGCGGATATAAACTTTTCTCAGCTTTTTTGAAAAATTACTACAAAATTTTTTTGTCAAATTTTTCGGTTGAAAAATTAGCATAAAATTTACCAGTAACCTGTTTCAGCAAAATATGTATATTTAAAATTAAAAGTAAGCCTTAAATTAGTTGACGTCATGGATGACCATTTATAAGATTTTCCAAAATTCAGCATGGTAGTGTGATCCAATGGAATGAATAAAGAATTACAGTGAAACTTCTCTCTCAAGCGACCCAGTAGTTTTGGTTAATTTAAAATTAAAATATTTGCATGTAACTTATATGCAAAATATTTACGTCTGTATCAAAGGTAATTGCCCTAGTTTACTTTTTTTTTTTACTTTGGTTTAAGAAATCAAAAAATCGAATAATTTGAAAATTCAAAGTCAATGTTAAAAAGAAGAATTATGTTGTAACAAAAAATTATACGGAATATTCAAGGAACTGACAAAAAGTAATCAGTTTTTGGATGTTTTAATTATTCGATCCGACTCCGGCTTAGAGGATGACAGCTCCAAACCCTCACTTTTCTGGTAAATTAAATTCCACAAATTTCTAGAAATTTCAAAAATTCTCCAAAATATGTTTTACTTTTAATTTAAATTAATTACAGAATTACCTATTTCGTGTAACCTCTAATGTGATGCCGAAATAAATGTATTAAGTAATTGGTATTTACATACTAGTTAATATATTTTAATTGCAATACTTAACTTTGAAGTTAATTTTCTGAAAATTGTGACGGAACTAATCCAGCCTATATAACACAGCTTCACAATTTTATATTCTATATAAAGGGTTGGCACGCACGGCGGGTATAGTTTCACTTTCAGTAAGCTTTCGGTTTAATCAGAAAGGTAATCTTCATAAATTTACATTTTTCAAGTGGTTCCATTTCCACATTGGTTCCTTTTTAGTGCATCAAATAAAAACAGATTGTGTCTTCCTTTATATTTAAAGTTTTATCACATTTATCTAATATCATTTGATTCAATTCTTGCAGATTGTTGAACGATTTACATAAACAATTGATATTAAGTATCCCACAGGAAAAAAAATCCTTAATATTATGACTTGTGAAACGAACAGGCCATTCAATAAGCACTCTATGTTCAATCTTGAATATCAGGAATAATTTGAACGTTTAATAGTTCGAAACACTTCGGCCCGATTAATGTATACCATCAATAAAAATGTACTAAATCTAATTCCTTAAAATCCCTCTCCATACTTTTTGGATTTGGGCACGTGCTTCATGCAAAAGTTGAGTAAAAATGTATAAAACAGAGGAGTGAGTATAATAAAAAGTCGCCTCAACAAAGAATACCGAATTAGCGAGAAAATAGTCATCGGCCCAATGGCGCAGTTAGGTATTCTTAGCACCCTCTGCTGCGGAAGATGAGGTCTACTATACATTTCCAAGCGGTCCAATATTAACTTAGATAATTTTTGTAGATGGTAGCTCAGATCGGATTTTTTTTATTAAAGAACTAAAAAATAAAAAATAAAAAAATTAAGCAAAAAAATACGAATTAGTTAAATATTTTCTTATAAAGGCACTAAATACCAGCCTAATTATACTGTAAAATTACACAGTTCAATTATAATCTGATTCCATAAAAATAAAAATACCTTTAGGTTCTGACATGTATTTAGATTTAAAAGAAAATTCGAAAATGATAACGATTTTAGTACCTGCTAGTTTGAGTTATTTGTAATATGATCAAATGATTTCTGCAATTTCAGTATGCATTTGATATTGCAGAACTGACTTAAACTTTCAGCAATATTGAAGCACTCCAATTGCCAGACGGCTAATCAGCTTTGTTTGTTCATAAAACTCAAAAAGAAATTGTCGAACCATTCTTGCGAAAAGAAATTGTCGAACCGTTCTTGGTAACATTTCGGATGTGGGAATTGGCACTAGCAGAAACGGGCCTATTGAAATGTATAAAAAATAGGAATTGCTCGAAAATTATTTTTTGATCAACATTTTAATTCGCATATGAAAGTAATTACATTAGGCATGTACTTTAAATTTTATCCAATTACCCATGTCTTATCTTTGTGTTAAAAGTTATTTTATTTTATTTATAACTTTTGGAATATACATATATAAGTTAGTATACTGAAGTTTTAATGGTTTTGGTGACATGGCATCTAGTATGATTGCGGCATGAATTTTAATCAAATCCCTATTATCTTAAAGGGTAGGCAAAATTGTTAAATGAAATAATCTAGCTGATAAATGCCAGATTTTATAAGATACATGACCAGTAATGACCTCATGATCATTGAAACTTATTGAAATCGACAATCCAAATATTATGCCAACAAATCCTACCTCCACCCATTTAAATCACTCATAATCTTATAATTTTTCGGCTTTAATCCACAATCTTTTTGTCATTCAAAACTGTTTAAAAATGCGCGAGCGATCATTTAATACGAGATATTTTATTTCTTTGTCTTGTTTTATTGATCGATAAAATAACACAATAAAAATAAATTCGAGGATCATCGCTGTTGTAGACTTATATACTCTTATATAGAGACACAAGTCCATATACTTATCTATATATACATAATATACGTATTATATCTAATAATAAAAACCAATATAATTTAAATTTTTTTATCTAAAATCATATTTATAAATGCTTCGTTCACTATATCGATCTTATTTTTTATGGTGAAATTATTTAGATGAGCATATTGTTGTGAGTTAATTGAAATATTTTGTAAATTTTATTTTTATTTATTTCGCGCTGAAAATCAAACATTTCTATATGATTCTTACATCATTCGATGTTTCTTTTTTTCTTTTGGTATATAGTGATTATAAAGTAATTTGCATAATTTTTATGTTTTTAGAATTTCTTGCGCTGAAGGTTGTAAAATGATTATTACTATTTGTATAAGAAATCCATTGGAATTAACGCGATATGATGGGCACCGTGGCACGGTTTAAATTTTATGGATTAATAGATAACTACATGAAGTACTGTGGATACATCCTCCCCAACATTTGGTACAGTTTTACATTTTTCCATAAGGGTGAGACAACATATATACAGTTGTACAAATATATGTACATACATACTTATACAAAAAAATGTCATGTATATTTAAAGACAAAAAATATAAGATAAAACCCAAGAGATTGTCTGGAGAGTTTTTTGTTTTTTTTTGTGTTATTTGTTGTTCTTTTTAAAATAACAATAACCTTATAACGATATGAATATTCTGAAAATATATAAGGAATTCTTCAAATGCATTTACAGTAGTTCACCAAATGAACCCGTTCGTATATATGTATGTATTGTAGTTATAAATGTATATTTCGAAATTAAACTTAACTCACCATATTTGAATAAAATGGCAATTGATCACTACCAAAGCCGGTAAAGTAAGGTATCCGTTCACCATAAGGTGATGGCATAAATCCCATCCCAGGCGGTATACCAGCTGAATTTGCTAATTGATTATTTAATGTTTCTATTTCACAGGAGCATATCGACCTCCCCGATACTTGATCTGTATATATTAGCCGGCCTGTTTCACAACATCTCTTTGGTTGTTGCTGTTGCGTTTGATTTGATGTTGGTGTGGTTGATGTTTGTTGTGGTTGTCCACTACTTGTTTGTGAATATGGTGATGAACTACGGGCACCTGGCGGTACCGTTATTGTTGTTGTAACAGCCATTGATAATGAATTTGTTGAATTTGTATTATTTGTTGAAATTTCTTGTGATAGTAAAGACGAAGGTGGTGATGATGGAGCTGATGAATTCTACAAAATACAAATAAATAAATAAAAGAAAATCTTAAATTAATATTTATTAAGTATATGTACTATATAGGACGATAAGAATAAAAGTGTAAAAGTAAATTGAATTGATTGATTTAACAAATAAAATATAACAATTTCTTATCAAACATAAAAACATGTATCATCAATTTGTTGTTTATACAATTAGTTCGAGCTGTTTTTGTGTTATCACAAAACAACACTTACAACAATAACAAAAACGCGACAACATATATTTGTTGTTCATTAACACACGTTTTTTTTTTTTGTTCATTTCTAGTGATAATAATATTGTTGATGATGTTATTGATCATTACAAAACGATTTGATTGATTGATTGTCGGTATCTTAGTTTTATAATACATAAGTACAAAAAAAAAAATATTGTCCGTTATATACAGGTTTCGTACAAGCATAGTAAATTAAAATGTCCCAACATAACTTAAATAAAATAACAGAAGCTTTTCTAGACTTAAGATTGTTGTATGTTATTTTGTTATTATTTAATTCAATAATCAGATTAAATTTATTTATTCTACAGTTTTGTTATTATAAAAATGCTGCATCCTGTACGTACAATGTACTGTACATTTATGTGTATACAAATAACAAACTAAACCCATATGAGGTAACATAATAATCCGATTATTTTATGAATTTGACATGAATTTTAGTGATCACAAAAGCTGAAAATTGCAATATACAACAATATTGTTGCTCATTTCACTTCTACATAGAAATATTGATCCTCTGATTTTTTTTGTTTATGCGTAACAGATTAAACAATAAATTCTAATCTCATTATTATAAGTAAGTAAGTATATATTGACCATTTTGCAGACTCCCAATTTTGACCCATTTTATACAGTTTTTTTTTTTATCTAAATAAATATTGTTTTTTGGTATAATCCATGAAATAACTTTGAAAGGTGTTTGTCGATCAATTGATCCTTTTTCATATATCGCTTAAATTTGACAGTTTGTATTATGGCAATATGTGATTTTTACTTTTTTTTTTTTTCATCAATTGTCGGTATATTGAACCGACGACGACCAGAATACCTACTTAAGTACTTTTCTATATTTATTTACGATTTATATTTGAACAAATAAAATAGACAACAAAATAGTTTTAAAACGTTTAAGAGTTATTTGATACTTTTTTATTTTATTTTAGTGCGAGATTTTTTTGTGGATTTTTTGAAAATTTAATTTAGGATGTAATTGAGATTTAAAACCCAAGATTTAGTTTGCGTTGAAGGTAATCAAATAATTTAAACATGTATATTATTAATAATGTGGGTTCATGCTTGGTTTGTGAGAATGCTTTTTATTATAGTTTGTTACTACCACCTATTTAATAGACAATTGAAACATGTTTTTATTTTATTAAATGTCAAAACTTATATTTAAAATAATAATTTTATAGAATTTGCTTCCACACCGTCTAAAATATGCCGCACTAAGCGAGAGCCGATCTTTCTGTAAATCATAAATGATCAACAAACGAAAACGATATGATTTACGTTTAAACAAGAAAATAAATTAATAATAATCAGCTACTACTTTACAACATACACGGTAGAGATACATCGTTTCTTAATATAAAAAAAAAGTTAAGAAAAGAGGAATATCCATGAAAGAAAACCGGTAACTTAAAGTAACACAATTATAACGTATCAATTTTCTTTTGTTTTGTTTATTTATTTTTCTTCAAGAAATTTTTTAACGATCACAAGCTGAGAATTTTTTTTTTTTTTTATTTAAACTAAAGGAATTCATTGTTAAACTTTTCTTTTTTATCAAGTAAGTAAGTATATATGATTATAAATTAATGTCAATGTATAGTTTTGAAATATTAATTATGATCATTGATGATCATTCATGCTCATGATCATTAGATATGTTAAGGCTTTCCGGGACCAAGGCACACAGACAAACAAAATATGTATATCCTTCCGGTTAAATTGTTTTTATATACATATATAATTTACTTAGTGATCTTGATCTTGAAAAATATTATGATCACGTTTATGGTGTTCGTTATATGTTTTGACTTTTTAACACTTAACACTTTATATATAATAAATTATGGTAATTTATAAATATGCTGAGAGGATCGCATGCAGGTAAAATAAAATACTGAACGTGTTAAGCGAAGCCACTTGAAACGTATCTTGAGATTTTTATTGATTTTATATATTCAAGAACCGATCATTAAACAACATCGTTCGGTTTGGCACAAAAAGCCCCTCTAAATATTCCAGTCAATATTTAAACAGATGTATCCTTTTTTTTTTTTTTGTATGCTTGACACAACATAAAACGTCAATCAGCGGCATACTTAGAGATCACAAGTAACGAATGTTTACATCAATATTTGTGAATGTGTATATAGAGTGCAATTGAACGTGAAAATGGCGCGGTTCGATAGGGATGAGGTAAAAGTAACACAAAAGGCACCTCTTATCTATATAGGTACAAACGTGACAATTTTATAATAATTATTGTTAAAGGTATTTTTTTTGTATGTTTTATTTGTTAATATGTTATTGTTGTTAGTCATGTTTGATAAGATCGAATGTGCGATGATCAATTTTGTAATTAATTTTATTTTTTGTTTGTTTATAATTGAGTAATTTATAAATAATGCCAATAATTTAGATCATGTTTGTTTGTTATGTATATTTATGTATTGTAAATATTTTATGTACATTGTTTGCCAATCAATTAGTATAAGTATAATAAATATTATGTTGCAGTTGTTTTTAATGTTATGCGATCATTGCTTATACATAATATGTATAAACATCGTCGTCATGCCTTCGGACTTTTCAATCGACAAATAACAAAATAAATTCACCCAAAAACTTAACGTTATTTTTATGATTATTTTAGAAGAATAAAATTTACATAAACACATTAGATTCGATTCAGATCTTTATCTCTATGAAATGTGTGTGTTTTTTTTTTTAAGTTTTTATTTTAAATAAAATAAATAAGAAATACGCGGACACAAAGAGTCATTTTTATACAGTGATATAAAATAAAATTATACGATGTGGAGAATGTTAAAATGTAGTTTATTCGATTATCATGAACAGACTGTACTCAAACCAATAAAAAAATATATACAAGAAACACTTAAAGAAACTGGACAAGAAATGGTGTTTAATAAAAAAAAAAAAGTACATTAAGAACTGTATATGTATGTATATATAAAGTATATAAAAAAATAAAAATAAGTCTTAAGGGAATTAAAATGTAATTTTTATGTGAATTTTCATTCGAAAAATTTCGACGACTTTCTCACTGCACCGAATCATTAATCATTTTTACTCGCTATTATCTAAAGGTATTTCCACCTCACACAACATACAACACAAAAAAACTATGTCTTATGTTGTTCACTTTTTAAGTTTTATTTTGTGAATACAACAAAAAACAGGAGCATTATGTGTAGGTGTCACATAACAACTTACAACAAAATTTTAAAATACAAAAAGGTGTGTGGGGGTCTCTTGTACGTATTATATATACATATAGTGTTGATAAATTGAGAGAAATAAAACAAAACACGACAAAAAATCCAGTTTTAATTTTTTATTGTAGCTTTTTAATTTTTATTTCTTTCTTTTTAATTATCTTAAATTTAAAATCAAATTAAAATTTTTGACGCAATTGTGACACAGAAATAATTATTTGTGTTTTTAATTTGGTCGATCGTATCGAAAATTCGAACATGTAAGAAATTTTAGAATATTAGATTAGTGCGCTGGTATATATGTATATATGTGGCTCTAGTGATAACGCAATTTTTAGAATTTATACACTTTAGATTGTAATACCTTGGCCCTCAAAACACATGTTTTAAAGAAACTCTGATATTTTGTTATCGGATTGAATTTTTAATAATTGTAAATCACATAAGTTTTTAACATAAATACTACATGCATAAAGTGGAACAAACAAACGGCCAAGAAATTTTAACTTTAATTAACGACCGAATTTATTCCAATTCTTACTTAGTTGTTTATTATTTGTATGAGACAGGTGAAAATTGAAAATAAATTGTTCACCCTTATTGCCGTTTTTTGTTTTCGCTATAAATTTGCATTTAAATAAACTTTCAAAGCTCATGCAATTCTATATATTTAAATATTTTTTGGTTAAAACATTTACATAATATTTATGATTTGTTAATTGGAATCATGAAAATTTTAGCAAAATTTATTGATCATGTTTAAAGTAAATTAAGTTGTTTTATAATACTTATACATCTAATGAGTATATGAGGTCAGTTTTAAGGGGTGTTCCAAATGTTATACATGTGTTTTAAATCTTATACGATGCATGCACACACACTCAGACTAACCATACAAATATTTTAGCTTATCCATTTTTAGTCGCGATAATTAATTATTTTTGGCAGTCCAATTAATATTCATATACATAAAACCAAGAACATATTTGTATTCAGACTTTAGTGCTCCATTTGTTGTGCGGTACGTTTACATGGCTAAAAACATAATAAAAACTATAAAGCAACATATTTATCGTCACCAAACACTCATTTCTAATTTGTAAAGTTTATTTGTTGTTTTTGGATAAAATTAATAAAAATTAACAACGACGAATAATAAATTGTCATCAACCAAAAAAAGATAAATTTGTATCCATAAATTTTGATCAATAAATCACTCAACTCAAGTCTGGAGAAAATTTTTTATAAAACACAGCCGCAGACACTACAAAACAAAAAAATTAAAAAAAATTTGTTCGAATGACCTTAAAATAAAACATTTTGTTTTTTTTTTTTTTTTGCTCTTAAATTGAGTGAAAACTTTTAGATGAGCTTTTATGGTTTAAAAATATTTACGAGATACCTTAAGTATACATAACAAAACATCGATCTTTTAGTTTACTTTTTTATATGTAGATAATATAATACCCTGTCATGCTCAACTAAATTTAAACAAGATCAACAAAAGATGTTTTTAAACAAGAAACAACAAAAAAAAAAAAAAAAAAAATTCCCAATAATCATCATAATCATAAAACTCAGCCATTTGTAAAGAAGCAAAAAAGAAACTCCGCCATCATTCTTGATTTATTTAACTAAAAATCAGCATACACAACAAAATTATTATTATTTTTTATTAGAAAAACAAACTATAACAAGACAGAGACAAGATCTTCTTATTTTGTTACAAAAGAATAAAAAAAATTAGTCATTTTCAATTATTGCAGCAAAATTAAAAAATTAAAATTCAGCATAAAAAATTTAATTTCTTAAAAATTTCCGAAATTTGAGTTAACATAATGTATCGCGAATTAATTTTATTTTAAACGTTGAAAAGGATTAAATTTCATCTTTCTGTGTATCGCAACAGTGAACAAACAACATTAAATTAAACAACTAAGTAAGTATATGCTATATATACCACATTGATTTTACCTTGCAAATATAATTTAAAACAACAATTTTCACGATCTATTTCTAATGTGTACTTACAACAAGCAACATGCCTTTAACATTTTATTAACATTGTGTAAATCCATTACGTCCACCCTTCAACCTTCTTTATAAAAGCCGTTTATTTTCCATCGACCCCTCCCTTTATTCTATATAATTTTATTTAAGAGCCCATTAATTTCACTACTCTCTTGCTGTTTTTTATCCATATTATGCAAATGACATAAACAAGACAATAAAGTTAAAAATGCATAATTCTTGTTTATTTTATTGTAAACGCAGATGTTACGATGTTCCTGTACATTTTTTTTTTGGCACACAAAAATTAGTCAAGGATATTATCCGGACAAGGGGATTTATTTTATAAACTAAAGCCGAAATCATTTCCCATCAGCAGCAAATCGGATTGGATGAAACAAAAAAAAAAAAAATACATCGATCATAATTTACACAACATACATAATATAAGAAGGGTTTCACGATCGAGTGATCACAAAACAAAATATTTTTTTTTTTTTTTTTTTTTTAAGCTTAGGGGTTAAGGTAAACACAGCAAATATTCAAAATGGCTGAACTTATTATGTATATAGGAACATAAAATATTGACATAACATATTACGATCACTTTTATACATTTAATCGACCGAAACATAAATAGTTTTTGTGGTTTGAAGAATACATAAGATTTATGATCATGCCGCCATATTTAACATCAATAAGTATAAGTATTGTGTTTATACAAGAAATCAATAAAACAAATAATAAATAGCAATAACAAAAATTATAAACGTGGGAATAATAAAATATTTGAATACATATATATACTTATATGTAGTTATTGTGGTTACAATATAATTAGTTAAATGAAAAATAACAATAGCTCTTCCGACACGTTACTCCAAATACCTGTATTAAACGAACAAACCCGTATGTTCTCAGTCTCCCTACCGCAGTGATTTTAATACACACCAGCACATTGCCACAAGCACATTATTTCTTTATTTTTTCCTTTCGTTTCATGATAAAAATTAAGAAATATTTTTTATTACTTAAAATCATTGATTATAATAATCGTAACAATAATATTGATTATTATTATTATTATTATTACTGTAGTCGACCTCACCTTAAAAATGTAACCACTCAAACAAAATTTTTTTTTGGATAAAAAAAAACTTTAAAATAAAAAAAATTTGTAAACAAATTCATTAAAAAGCTTTAAAAATTGCAATATAATTTTTATTTACGTTCAAAAAAAAAAAACGGCTCAATTATATACCATAAACAACTTATGTCAAAAATCTCATATAATCCGCGCGTTTTTTATTTTGCTCATATTCGGTCGATTTTGGGATTGGTACTGTAATTAAAGATGGTTACTAATAATCTCAAACTGTACATTTTACTACCTAATTTTTTATACATTTACAGTTTACACATATAAAGAAAAAAAAATATCACTCAACCTTCATTCAATCCAACTTAAAAGATCTGATTTACCGATAAGACGCTGTGTATACATTATAATTCTGTAAAAATTCCAGTGTACTCGTTCATTATTTGTTTTATGTACAAAAATGTAAATTCAATTCATGTTTTTTCCAATCAATTATAAACAAAACGTTACAAAAAAAAAAAAAAAGTGAAAAGTTAATGCAATCAACAAATAAAAAATTGGCAAAACGCTGTGTAATTTCAGTGTAAAATAATTAGAAATCGACAAAACAAATAATAATTTTATAAACAAGTCAAATGGTAAAGTTGTAACAAATTAATTTAATTGATCGAATTAATTATACAATATGTATTTTTAATTTTTTATTATATGAATTTATAATTATTAACGACGCCATTGCTATAATTTTATTGTTTATACAACACTTAGTTGTAATTGTAGGAACACGTAGTATTTTATGTACTACTTATAATTACACAGAGCAAAAAAATGATTTGACGTCGGCTTAGACTCTTTGGTTTGAAGAATGATAAGTTTATAAAACTGCCACTCATTAGCATAAAATAGGAAAGAAATTACTTATAATTATGCTTAAAATAATAATTCTTGAGGCGTCAAGTTTTTTACTTTAGTTCGCAAAACACTTAAGTCCTAGGTTGTAAGCAGAAATAAATCATTTTGGTGCCGAAAAAAGTATTCAAATTTTTAGATAAGTTAGGAACGGTCAGCAACTTTCATATTTTAACCACTAAGTACTGTAAAATATTTCATGTCCAAAGATGAAAGATTGCTGTACATATCATCCATGACAGATCCAGCAGAAACCAAGAAAATTTTACTTTTAGAAATTCGCACTAATTTACCTAACTTGCGATTATAAAATGTTATTGAAATATAATCTGACGACAAAGGTTAGTAGTGAACTGTAAGCTTGTGCGTGGGCTTCCACAATTTTTCTTCCTTCTATTTTAATGCTATAGAAGCAAACGGTAATCTATAAATTAAATCAAATCAAATTTTAGATCAACTCAAAACATAAATTATTCATCCCATAGGCTTATGCCGCTAAAGGATTAGCAAAACGCGATTTCTCAATTTTTCAAGTTTAGTTAAAAGAATTTAGTGCGGCAAGTTTAAAATTAGCTAATGTTGGAGTTTTTCTCTTTATAAATAGTTTAGTCGAAATTTAATTTATTTATAAATGTAAATAAAGTTTAAAATAGAAGTTCTACGGTTATTTAGGTATATGCAGACATTTTGTGGTAAAAATAAAATAAAATGTAAATACTTATAAGTAAATTATTTTAATTCCATTTATTTATAATTTATTTTTTTAAGTTTAAGTTTTTTTTTATTTTGATTTATTTGACAAAAAAAAAAATCAATTCAATCAACAGTGAACACTTGGTTATCGAAACTGGTGAAAGCACTGGATACAACTTAGACTTAAACCGTATTAGACCAGGTAGCTCGATTAGTGTGCTTTTGTCAAGTTAAAGATTAGCTCATTTAGTGTTTTAGGATTAATATGAGTTATAACATTGCTGAAAGCGCAGTGGCATCATTAAGTAAACGAGTAATTTTAAATAATTTGTGCACGAAAAAAAATTCTTGTTAAGTATCCAAAAATAATCCTATAGTGTATTTTAAATTAATTACTTACTTAAAAACCTTTTACAGAAAAATTGAATTCAAAAATTAATCCAGCTAATTTACCAATGATATTTTAGCAAATGGCCACCATAGTACACTACTTTTCTGTCGAGTTTTGATGTTGAAATACTATGACTAAACTCAAATAGTTCACTAAATCCGTTTAATTAAATCGTTTTGTGTCAGGGGTATTATACCACTGACCACTGGCAGACTAGGTATTAGCTAAATGTGATTAGCTACCAGTAATAATTGCATTGACAGACTAAGGTTTAGCTAGTAGCGCCACGAATTTATGGTACCGACATTAATAAAAATGTCATCAGTTTTAATTAGGCCGATATTTTTTTAAATTAATCAAACTAAAACCAACATAAATATTAAACAAATAAATTATAATTTAAATACTTTAATTTTAATTACAGATGTATTAAAGTAGCGTAACTTGTATTTACAATTTTATTCTAACATTTACTTACATACGAATATAACGGTGCCACTTGTACTTCCATTAAATTCAATAAAACGATATAAACTTTAAAATATTGAGAGATTAGTTCACGCCATTAGCTACACCTCTCTTTCAGTGATATAAGGGTCTGCCAATTCTCTTGGATTAATCTTGAACAAGGATTGCGCTCAATATTAATTAATTTGCATCCACCTCGTTACGCTGCAAGTATGAAAGCGAGCACGCTTGCATTTCTAGGTAGCCTTCGTAGAGTGTACATTCCAAAAAAAAGCGTTTTTATACTCTCTATGTGAGCATATTGCAAAAATGAATGTACAAACGAGACGTATAAAGTTTTAATCACATAAGGATCATGAGAAACTTTGGACAATCTTTTAACAAACCTAAGCAAACAATTCGCTTTAGAAATGCAACTTTTAATGTGCTTATGAAACGATAGATTCGAAGTAAAAGTTATACCTAAATCTTTAAATATATCGACACATGCAATAATACAACGATCAAAAAAGTAAACGTAACTAGTG
This sequence comes from Tipula vernalis, assembly GCA_958295665.1. Classification (NCBI taxonomy): domain Eukaryota; kingdom Metazoa; phylum Arthropoda; class Insecta; order Diptera; family Tipulidae; genus Tipula; species Tipula vernalis. Next base: position 2,722,447 of record OY282560.1, read on the forward strand.
GATGAGTTTAATCGAGTAAAGTACGTTGTTCTACATTTGGAGATGTTTAGCATTCAAATTATGCTTTGAAGTTTGTCAGATCAGATTGAAAGTCAATTGCATCATTGACAATTTACATCATTTACCTGGCCTTACCGAAATTGATGTAATCGACCTGAACAATATTACCATTTAATAGAGCACTTGAAATATAATTTGGAAACAAAACTAAGTTATTAACGGTTGAAATACCAGACTTAAATCTGCAAACCACAATTGCTCTTTAACAATAGTTTCTCAGAAAGCTTTGCTAAAATCGAAATATTGGAAATGCCTCTATAGTTCTCCACATCGCTACGAGATCCAGACTTGAAAATCGACTTAATAAGTCAGCATTTTCGCAACCTTCAGCGAGACTTCGATTAAATAGGAATGCAAATGGCATAACCGGTTAATTTAAGAAAAATGGGTGGAATAGAATCGAATCGAGCACTTTGATTAATATCAAAATTTGAAATTTCGAATAATGTAGTATCCACTTCCAGACGAAACATTGAAAATTTTGACTTCCCTAGGACATTATTCAAATTAAAATGATTAGGTTTTCAAATCACCAATATCCCGTACGTCATAGCAGAAACGGTCATTTAAAAGCGTCGTAGAAAGCTAACCATTAGATTTTCTTTTGTAATTAAGAGTGCCAAAAGTGATTTGGCTTTGATTTAATTATTGATTCAAGTTTCAGAATATAACTGCTGTAAAGGAATCGGTTGAGATATACTCGTATATGTACTTCTTACGCAATACATCCAGTGAGTTGTAATTAACAACATTAGGATATATTTTTTGTGAGCTTTGTATTTTCTATTTTTTTTAAATTTATCAACTCATTATTATACCACGGTTCCTTCTTTGCACTTAACGCTTTCGTTCTAGGTATAGATCTCTCAATATCTAGATTAATGATTTGATAGAACTCGCTCAACATATCGTCTTTAAAAAATGACCAATCCTAGACATCCAGAAATGGATTCAAAGAACTGTAATCGTCCATTTTAAAATTGAAATTGATAATGAGCACTTGCTCAAAACAAAATACCAAAACTATGTATAAATGCATAAATAAATAAATAAAATTATCACCTAATCCATATGTACTCCGTAACCGGTAAAAGAATACAGTTAATAAGCGATTAAACTATAAAGAGAACTGTGATGTCTATAATTAGAGGTGCCGACCTGGTAGGTTTTGTAGTCCTTATTTTTTTAATGGAGCAGAATTATGTTTTACAGTTTTATTTTAGATTCAAAGCATGCAGTCTCCCTCGACCTTAAGGCTTTTAGTTCAGCCTATTTTAAACAAATGCTAGCACAAATTTAATTTCCTAAACAGACCGTTATCAGAAATTAAGTACTTTAGCTGTTTCGATAAGGAATTTATCTCCTAATTCTCTGTCCTTACTGTTATGAAAAATGGCAAGAGTGGCTTTTTTCAAACCGTATTCACTCGAGCATATACCAGTAAATTAAGATGATGGCGTAATTATCAGTGAACGTCTTTATGCCTAACCTAGTTAAGAAATACTTCCCGTATACTAAAAGGCTGCTTTAAAATAATTGAAGATTGTAGAAAAAAAATCTTTCTATAAGGAAATGTAGTTGTTAAATTGAAGTTCGCTAACCAATCAAATATGTGCGTAAGTAATTAAGAATGTATTTCAAAATTTGTGAATGGTAGAGAAAATCATGGATACATCAGTCAAAAATAAAACACAATTAAGTAAGTCGTGTTGCTAATCTGTATTTACTAGTTGAACTTGAAACTTTCTGAAAACTGAAATTATTCAAAAGAACAATATGTATAATGAAACATTGTAAGCCAAGTATGCAGTTCAAGTGACATGAAATTTGTGAGAAATAGTATATCTGTGCAATCTATACTGTTAGTACTATTTATTTTTCCAAGAGTTATTTTTGCATCTTTCTTAAGAACCGCAAATAGCTTAAGCCAGATAATTTCCTTCTTGATCAAATTTTCTAGTTTCAATTTCCCTAAAATATCTTAAATTATCTCAACAAACCTTTAATTTATTTTCTACTTGACAAGAAAGCTTATGTAAACTTGAGATATGCTATTAGACAAAATTGAATTTTTCAACAACACATTTAAACGGTTTAAATTTCTGCCTAGATAATATGCTTGAAAGTTTCTTTACTCCCATGTATATTTTAGTCCAAATTATTTTAGCAAACCGAAGACAACTCGAGCTAATTTAGTTTGCATCGCTCAAAACAGAAAATTTAGCACGGATAGTTTATCTAAATTGCGCAACGAGCTACCAAAACTCTTTATTTGCAATTGAAAGCTATAGCTTAGCGTGAAATGAGAAATTTTGTAAGCCTAATTTTAAAATGCCTCATTTAAATTTCACTAAGTAGTAGGAAGACGTCTTAACATGAATTAAAAATCCTCTCAAAGTTGATATACAGACATAACGAGCTGTAACACAAAACGTACACGTTCTTTCTCATTTATTTTATTTTACGATTAAAAGTTTTATTTATTTTTGGTATACAAAATACACACAAATCAATTTTTGTTTTCCATTTCCCTCTACGGGAACCCGCTACGATATGGATTGGCACCCAATAATTGGATCATTTTTTTTATTCGTATTAAGAATCTTTAATATAATTTTAGGCCGCATGGTAGCAAGCTGTGAGCAAGCGAATCCATGGTAATCCATGGCCCTTGTGAAAGGAATTATTAAAAAAAGGGGAAAGCAGTGTTTGAGACACGGCCATGAGGTTTTACGTTGATACAGAATTAGTTATTTATCTGGTGGGAAAAGTCCAAAAGTCCCATCGGTTTCTTAAGTAGCATGTTAAAACTTTTCTTTCACTTTTCTCTCACCTAGTTTAAGTATTTAGTATTTAGCAGGCTACCTCGTCGCATTGGGGCTATACTAATTTTAGTGCGAGCGTGATGGACCTAAATCTCTGCTTCGCCAAATGACCTTGAAATTATTAGTTTTATAAAATTTAGTCCTTACAGTTCTCCAAATCAGTTACAATCTTGCCTTTATTTTTTGAGTTGTTAACGAAAGTCTGGTATACACTTTTCTGCGACATTGACTTTTCTTCTAGACGTATTCTATATAATATGAAAATCAAGTTAGCTGCTTAGTTTAATACATCATTCTATGGTATAATGGTTAATAAACTCAGTGAAAATTTAGTGTTTCCAGCGGGATATGGTCTCACTACGACTAGAGTGTACAAATGAAATTATTGTACATTTTGTACCCACCCACCCGCTGATTGAAATTTGGATCTACATAATTTGGGTTCATAACTTGGATAATTCTGTAGTCACAAGTACGAGTATTTTGAATTCTTGTTTTCTTAAACAGGTTTTGGTAAAGTTATTTATAGTTGCCGGAATATTACAAAAAATGAAACTTGTGATATCAAATCGGATATGGATATTTCGAATTTGAATATAAAAAATATAAATAATTTTGTCCAATGTTTAGACATAAAAGACCGACATTTATATTCTAATCGGAGACCCTCATTTCCCCTAACTAAACGTGTACTTAGGTAAATTTCTTTCACGTCAAGTATGCTTACCAGACTATCCATACTTTATTTCTTTACATAATTGCCTCACTTACTTCAACAGTAAACAAAAATGGGAAACTGAATGAATCGGAACTTTTAGAACAGGAATTTTGATATTAAAAATTTCAAACTTAGTTTTGCGACAAAGAATCTAATAATAAGACTTGAAATTTGGAGCTTATTAAAAATCTAAAATACAGAATTTTTTTAATTATTTGGTAAGTAGCCTCACGATTTCTAAATTACCACACGAATTACATTCAAGAATATAAGAATAGTATATGAACTTAATATGGCATGGTAACATTAGTTTTTTAGAACTATTGATAAACACATTGACACGAATTTTCATTATTTATTCAATTTTCTTATTCTCGATTTTTTTCTTCATTTTTTTTTTTTTTTTTTGTTGCATTACAAATAGTAATTTAGCCAAAAGGTGGTCAACCAACAAACAAGTTGACATAACTTGACATTATTTAAGTGAATTTGTTTCAAAATAATCGTTTGTCCAATTACAAAATTAAATTTACTTTCTCAATAATATTTGCATTGAAATAGTAATGTGACACATGAGTACGTTGACCAAACCTTTGGCTCGAAGAAATCACGTTGGTTTTTGGCTCTTTGAAGACGAATAGCGTTTGTTTTATTGTTCTTGTAATACAAATTCATATAAGTATATGGAACAAAAATAATTCAACATAAATTATCCCTCCAGAACTGGAACTAGATGACCAAATATTCGAAATTTAGCCCAAATCACATTCGAACCGGCATAAATAAGTAGTGGCTGACTAATTGGAAAAGAATTTATGTTAAGAGTAAAGCTTGTTTATGGCCCGAATTTAAAGTCAGTCTGCAGCTATAGCTCATGTTATAGTAACAGTTGCCGTACTTATCAACCTCACCATATGATTTGTTTGTAATGTAGCAATGTTTATAGTGATCAAATTCCATTACTACAAAATATCGAAAACAATAAAGTAAATTCGAAATTCATATCGAATTTTTGACAGGATTTTGAAATGATTTTCAAAAATCCTGGCTATAATAGCAATACTTACGACTATAAATTCCCATCTAAATGCCCTTAAAACTATTTACTTACAAGGGAACATTTTCAACTGTCAAATTCAAAACATTATTTACTTATACTATTCTAAGTTGTAGTACTCTGTGGGACATTAACGAAACCATTTTTTTTTATCGACAACCAAGCCGTTTTTAGGGGTTAAAACCACCCCTGATATCTCGGCTTCTACTCCACCTTATTTGATAGTTTATAAGAGTTGTATCTCTGTATTTTATGGGGTGAAATTCCCTTTTTTCGCAAATTAAGGGGTGGCTTTAACCCCTAAAAAAGGGCTTGGTTGCCGATAAAAAAATGGTTTCGTTAATGTCTCACAGACATAGAACATAGAATAGCTTTTATGATTTTCTGAATTTGACAGTTCAAAAGGTTCCCATTTGTTAGTATATTTTAAAACATTTTAACAAGTTTGAATATGTTTACGATCATATATTGATCACAATAAGAACTAAGAATTGTTACTGCTTCTTGAGTTACAAACAGTACATACTTATAATATGAACTTACATATCGTCGGTCTAACAGTGAATTAATGCATCTGACATTTTTTCGACAACTTTGACCGAATTTTTGCACCAGCGTTGGTTCACTGTTAGAACGACGACGTGGTCCTAAGAGTCAATTAACCCCTAGATACAGGTTAGGTCGACGATATATTATTGCTTTAAATGAATTTGACATACATAAGTAAGTTTATCGAAGTTTTACTAAAATTTGAAATAATTTTTGTGTACCTTCCAGTATATAGATTTGGATTTAGCTATACAGAATTAACAATAAATAATCAATTGATAAAGTATATTGTATTCTTATCATCTAGAATTCATGTTAAACTAGCTGTTTATCTATTCCTAAGTTTACATATTTTAAATTATTTCTTGGTGAATAAATATAAGGCTTTGGACACTACTTCAAAGCTAATATACACCATAATATAATGCTACGAGAACTTATGCGATGATTCTGGTTGATGATTAATCGACAATTTATCAGTCAGTAGTACTTATTTACCCATGTACATAACTACTTAGTACTATTAGATTTACAGGGTTATTAAAGCAAGAACTATATATTAATAAAACAGGAAATTCCTGCCAATTAGTATTTCACTTTATGCAATAAACGGGTCTTAATACTTGGAACAACTTGCATACTTTTCAATAAATAAATTGTTTACGTTTCATAAGTATATCAGCCGCCTGATTTATTTCCCACATGTTCCGGAGAAACCATTGATATTTTTTAGCAACTAATTCAATTTTGAACATTCACTGATTTTAATTCTACCATATCACGCTTGGAGAAAATCCTGTATATTTTTTAGTGGTTAAAACAGAAACGTTCCGACGTGGTATACTCTGTGTTGAAAAAACAACTAAATATTTAAAATCTTTAGTATTTAGATACTGCAATATATCTATTTCAAAGCTTATTATATTTCTATTCAAACAAAGTGCACTTCCAGCAATCTCAAGTAACATGTACTTCCTAATATTGAAAAGCTATATTAAAGCATCAAAAGTTTGATTTTAATATTTAGCTGTTACTGTGAATAAACATAATTAATTAATTATCAACAATGGGAAAATGATGAATTTATGTAGTACATGTTTAGTTGCAAACTTTTATTTATCATTAATTAATTTAATTAAAATCGTTGAAGTTTTTAAGTACTAAATGTCAAGTAGATTTATATCAATATTTTATACGTTACCTACACTTAATTTTTCGACGTAGTTGGAAAGGTATTTTGATAAGCTTCCGAATAATCAAAACTACAGGGTGTTTCGCCGGAAGTCTTTTGATATTTTTAAAAGCTCATAATTTAACAGGGTTGTACGATGAAATGGTAGAACTTTAGTAACATTTCCTTAGCGAATATTGAACGATATATATGAATAAGGCTGCTGCCACCATAAAATGCTTATTTTATCGCGCTCACTGTATACGGCTCAATACGCGTATGTTTAGTTTTATTGCATGTCGCGTGCATTCTGGCCGCATCATAAGTGCAACACACGTGAAAATAAGTCAATTTAGTGAGGTGGTCAATCTCAAAATAAAATTAAAACAAAATAGTTTTTCGAGCGGGGGCTTTTGAGTGGAAATATTTCAAATTCAACACCACGCGTCGATATAACCATATAGGTATAAGTAAGTAACCTACTGCAAAATATATGGGCTTATGGCAATTACAAAAAAGTAGTACAAAATAATCAAATAACTGAAATAAATAAATTTACACACTATAATTTTAAAATTAGTATATGGAACTCTCCATTTTCCAGAATATTTTAAAATTAGAATAGCGATCTGCCTTTCCAGAATATTTTAAAATTAAATCTTCCTTTTCCAAAAATTCTGGAAAAGGACAATTTTATTTTAAAACGTTGTTGAATAAGCAGATTTACTTTTAACATGATTTTAAAGTTAAATCATCCTTTCTAGAATGTTTTCTTTTCTTTGAACTAAAATGGGGCACCGGGTCTTTGGTATCGGTTATTACTTTAAAAAGAAATCAAACCGCATTTCAAAACTGCCCTAAAATTAAATCAAAATATACCCCAAATGTTGAGGATTTTTTCATTTTCTTAAAATACCTCAATCCTATACGTGATGTTATTTTATTCTGTTATTGTGTTCATATTGCATCCAGCACACGTATGAAACAATCAAGTGAATTTATTCTACATTTGAGAATATTTCAAATGTAGAATTGCGTTGTTTAATGTTTTAGCCAATGCTTCTTGTTTTTACATTTAAGTTGCTAAACATCAACCTCAATGCAATTAATGTTACAGTAATATGTAGCAGAGAAGCCATGCAACAAGAAAATCTAACCCTTAGAGGTAAACCGCAAAATCATGGATTTCAAGCAAACATACGGAATATCGAAATTATAAAATTGGCCTTAAGTAATCCCTACAATCAAAAATGTTGTTTAAAAAAACCGAAAATTTACACGCTTACATTATTTTTTGTTTATTTACGTTCATGTAAACAAGAAAAAATATCAACCAGTTATATAAATTCACAGAAAATTTTTCTACCGTGGTGGGTTTACAATGAAACCGGCCAATAAAAAAAAATGTAGGCGTTTAAGTATATAAGTACCTTTCGATTTTTAAAACAAATTTCTTGTAAAATGTATCCTTACTTCGGTGGTTCACTACTACTAATAAAAATATCTTCAATTCTTTGCGTTAATTAAATCAAAACTATAATCAATCACAAATTTTAAAAGTATTTTGAAAAATTTAAAGTAATGTGGTTTAACACAGTGTTAATAAGTATGCAATTTGACTACTTACTTAAATATTCGAATTTGAAATAATGCAAAACTGTCCATTTGCAGCTCTTGGACATGACCTCATTAACAAACAAAATTTAGGTACAATGATCTTATAGCCATATATGTCATGACACTATTCTATTATAAGTACATTTTACAATGATACATTTTGACTTAATGATTCTAAATACATATACCTACTAATAATAATATAAGTTAAACGAGATTTTCATTCATAAAATAACCAAGTGTTAAAATAATTCAAGCGGCTTAGTATTTAGAACATTTTCAATATAGGTACCTTAACAAAAAATTGTTTGATGATATCTAAAATACGTAATGACTCCTTGGGGAAACACAATATTGATTTCTCACCATAAGCAACTTAATCTTTCACGACATTTATCCGAAGATATGTTTACGTGATACTTGCACAAACTATCATGACAAAAAAAAAAAAAGAAAAAGTGTTTCCCCTTTCTTTCTTAACACTTTTCAAATTTATGAATGAAAATTTAATTTTTGCCTCTATGCACAAACTTATACCACCGGATATGTGTATAGTAAGTACTACACAATATACACAAGTATAGTGTACCCAAAACAACAACAATTGAATTTATAATAAATCTTATTCAGCAGTAAAAAAATTCGATTTTGAAACCAATTTTTTAAATTAATAAGTATAAATCGCGAATATATCGATCAGCGAATTTATTACAACGGACGGACATTAATAAAAAAAAAAAAAGTGTTTATGCAATATCCGGTCAAATTAAACATACTTAATACATGTAGATTGTAATACAATATTTAACTACCACGAGAATATCCTACCTGTGTTGTTGGCGATCCTCGGAAAGGGAAATGTGACATGTTCTTCTCTCCGATGTGGCTAGATCGCCGATCGTTTATCACGGTTTCAATCATAAAACTGTAATATTTTATTATTTAGAAATATTTTTTCCTATTAATGCACTCTATATTACTATATTTATTCACTAGTATTTTTTTAATCAAATTTCACTCATTTTTGAAATTTTCACTCAATTTTTTTTTTTTTTTTTTAATCACTATTTTCCTTTCTATATTATGTATAAATATAAAAATTCACTTATTTTCACATTTTCAATATTTATTTGCATACAAAAAAAAAAAATTTAAATATGATCACGTCGGAAAACTCACTCTTAATTCATTTCGAATTTTTTTTATTTACAAAAAAAAAATAATAATAATAATAAAAATCACTCAATTTCTCGTTTCATAATAAATTTTTTCACTGTTTGTATTTTTTTTTTTTTTTACACAAGTCTCAAATATATACGTTGTGCAAGTGCGATACTTTTCTATTTTACAATATTTCACTCGTAAAATATTTATTAGAAAAATTCGAATTAAATAAAAATATAAAATCGAATATTTTTTTTTTTTTAAATATTTTTTAGAAAAAACCCAAACGGAAAAAATAATTACCACTCTACTACACAACTCACATACAACATACAAAATACAACTGAAATGGAGACAAGAAATATTTTTTTTTCCTTGTTCGAAAATACACACAAGACACAACAACACAAAGCACAACAAAAAAAACTGAGAAAAAAAAAAGAAAACACAAAAAACATGAAACAACATATTACACTAATACATTACAAATTTTTTTTCTTGTTTCGACGATTTTTTTCTCTACTTATTTTATTTTCATGTTTTCATTCAAACAAACACAACTATACAAATTATTATTACTATTATTATTATTGTTATTACGATTAAATTTTTTTTTATTTTTTTTACTTCTTCTCTTGTTTATTTTCATCAGTGAGTGGATTTTTCTTTTTTTATTTTTGCAACAGAGATATAAAACATATTGCGCTCTCGTTTGGCCGCAAACCATTTGTATTCAGTTATCTCAATAAAAATGATTGCCCATCTCAGTTTATTTCGGAAAGAAGGAGGAGAAAAAATTATGCAATTATCGCAAATAAAGCAAAAACAAAAGAAAAGATAGGAGGATGAGATCTTTTTTTTTTTTATTTTTATGATCGCGTTCTTTTACGAGAAAAATCTCCACCCCTTATTGTAATTTTGATCACGTTTACCACTTTTTTGGTTTTTAGTTACCCCCGCGTGGAAAGTTGCGAACCCAAACCCAACAATTATTTGTATATTATTCATATTTAATTGTGTAGTTGTAGACGGCTTTTTTTTCCATTATTTGTACGTTGGTAACCCCACTAAAATAGGGGAAATCATTTTTTTTTTTTCGGTTTGTTATGCTATATATCGGGATGGATTTAAATGTATTTGAGTGAGTATGTATATATTTATGCTACCAACCCCCTTTAAATATATACGTAAACATTTTTTGTGGATTTCTTTTGGCAAAAAAAAAAATAAAAAAAAATGGAAAATTGAAAAATCAGATCGTGACAAATTTTCATTTTGTTATTATGTATATTGTTGTTGGTGTTGTTGTTGTAGCTGTTAATTTGATGTTATTTTACGTTGTAATTTAAGGGATGTTTTGTGTCTGTGAAAAAGAAGAAATAATACAAATGCGATATACTACCCCACCGATTGGTGTTTTGTACTCTCGTCGTCGTCGTTTTTATATGTTGTTGCTGTTCTTATAGATTATATATAAAACGAGTATTTGAGTTGATTTTTTTCGTTGTTATGTTCATGTTGTTTGGTTTTTGGATTAAAATATTGGGGGTTCGTAATATTATTATGTATAGAAGTAAGAGTAAATGGTGGAAGAAGGAAGAATGCATATTTAATTAAAATGTAATGTGAAGTGCGTTGTTCACCGACGGTTAAATACGTGCTGGCATATATATTACATAATATTACGTACATACATATTCAAAATCGATGCGGTATGCAAATTAGTGATTTTTCTTCACTTTGTTTTGCGTGCGCGAGTGCTGCTGAACTTGTGCATTCCGTCACGTCATTATATTTCAAATAAAAAGTCTTTATACTTTAGGAACAAATTTATTGCCGTCGGGCTAACTGTATTTAGAAGATATTTATAAAACTTGAATATTTGGAATTAAGGCGAGTCCTCTGATTAAACGAGCAAGAATATACTAACGATCAAAAAGAAATCGCTTGCTTTATACGGACGATCGAGTATTAAGGTTTTTACATACCAGAGTCGAGGTCACCATTATGTTATTGTTCTCGCAAAAGTTTGTCACCTGTAATATAAAATTGTGCCAGTGACTAAAATGCGAGGTAATAATCGGCTTAGAGTAGACCAATGCTGAAGATCAAAATTAAAAATCAAACCCAAAATAAAATTTATTGGTAAAGGCACATTTCACCAATCACTTTGGATGATCATCAAAATATACTTTTGTTTACACATTTCATAAAGAGTGAAATGTTTAGTTTATCTAGAAGGCCTTGCAAGATGGCATCAAGTGAAATGGTAGTGCAATTTAGAATCCAAATAATTACAGATTGTTTATTATTTGAGTGTCGAAATTTTATCGAGACATAAAGAAAAATAGAAAAAAGACGTTTGTGGGTAGAACCATGAGTGAATCACCAAAATATCATGGAAGCATCAGATGGTTTACTAAACGAACTGGCTGCCGAAGATTAAAAAATGTCTAAAAATCATTTAAGAATGTCAGAATATCAATTTGAAGAGTTATTAATGAAAGCCTTAGCCCAAAATTAACATTGCGCAACTTGCTTTAAGCTACCTTGCAATAGGTGACAGTTTTCCATCTCTGGAAGCGTTGTACACAGTACCACGAAGTACAATATCGAAGTTTCAATAGTTTTGGAACATACTATTACAGTAAATATACGAATGTACATCAATTATTGGACATAAAAAGAATTTTTATACATAAGATAAAACTAACAAAACTATAAATTTAATTCATTCAGCCTCTCTAAATTTATTAATTTATTAAGCATAATTATTAATCAATATCCATTTTGGTTTTTAAACGAAATAAATAAATATTTAAATTTATCATATCTCAACCATCATCATAACTATCATTTATTAGACTAAACGTATAGCAAGTGATATCGTTATTGGGTGTGCGGTTATTAGATGGTTCTGTTTGAATAACCTCTGGGGATGTCAAGCTTTCTTCCAGGAAATTTACTATTGGTACAGAAGTTTTTGATTCATATATGTGTTGCAATCGAGTAGTGAACAACACGTCGAATATGATGAAGATTGCTTTTTATATTCCTTCAAACGTTCTTCTTTCATGACGTTTAGTAATTTTTCTTGGCATGTTAAAGTTCGCTCAAGAGGCATATTTTTCAATTGAACGGGAATACTTTTGCAGAATAAATCAAATTCATCATCATTATTTTTAAGTCACATCTGATTATATGAAGAATTTTTTTTCAATTTGTCGATGGCTTTCTCAACGGATGATATACTCGTATGTAGCTGAAAACGGACGCTTTCCTAGCGGTGTTTTTGAGTAATTTTAATTGGTTGGTACATTTAGAATAGTTTTGTTAGTTTTAGTAGCCTGTTTTCCACCGATCGATCGGAATACATAAAGCCCCCGGTACTTTCATTATTCTTACTAAAATTTTTTTGGAGTGAGGGGCATACGAATCTATAAAAACAATAAGTGATTTATTGAAAAAATTGAAATCAGGTTCGAAAAAACTTTTGTAGTATAGTTTCCAATATATACTTTTGTCTGAGCAATGTTTACAATTGAAATATAGTGTAAGCCGCTTAAATTTTTAATTTATAATAATCAATTATACATGGTGGTATTATGTACATATATTGTAATTTGAAAAAATACAATATAAATTCAAACAAATTGAATCAAAATTTCAATTTAGTTTTTGCAATTGTAAAACGTACAATACAAGCCATAACAATTTTTTGCCGGGTTGAAATTCTAATTCTAATCAATGTATATCCGATCAAAGAATTCTCGAAGTATTCCAAAAAATCTGTGAAAATTATAGTGAAGATTTTTGAAAATTTAAAGCTCCATTTATTGAGTGGTATCTATATGGCCACGATTTTACTATAGAAAACCAGGGTGAAACTTAAAATTAAGTTTGAAAATTTTTATTAGAAATTGACTTTTTTTATCAAATTGCTGTCAATATTTGAATGAGGTTTGAATGATGTGAAAAATGTTACTTCAGAAATTCATTATTTTCTACTTTACTTCAGAAATTCAGAATTGGTCAAATTTGGTAAACGACTATTTAAAATCAAAATGTCAATAATTCCAACAAATTCACCCGAATCGGAATGTTTAATTTTAAATTTTAATTTAATAAATTAACAATTTAACTTTAAACATGTTTAAACTGACAATCACACCAGCTCAAAAGGTTTGGTTCTTTTAAGTCTGCGTACTAAATTCGTGATGCTTAGGAGCTGAGTTGCCTCAATGTTCACATGTTGGCGGAGCCTTTCTTCATGTCTCCGTGCTTTTTAAGGTCCCTATGAAGGTCATTGTTCTTGACATACCAAGGTGCATCAAAGATATTCCTTAATACCATATTCTGAAATCTTTGGATGATATGTATTTACGTTGCTCTGTTTGGTACAACCCCAAAGCTGAATACCATAAGTCCAAATAAAGTAGAAGCTTGTTGTCTGTTGATAAAGTAAGAGTTCCTTCCCATCAGCCAATACATTTTTCTGTATTTAAATCTTAATTCTTCACTTTTCTTCTTAGCGTGTGCCTTTCCATCGTAGTTTAGCATCCAGGGTCATGCCGTGAAACTAAGCTGTTCGCATGCGGTATTATTTCCCGATTTATAGTGTTTGGAATATGTTCGAATCGTCTGTTTGTAAAGTTGATGTGAACTGATTTAGTTTCATTTAGTTTTATTCTCCATCTTTCTGTCCATTTATATATTTGAGTTATAGCTGATTGTAACTCCTGTGTTGATTCTTCGTTGCTTTTTCCAACAGCTAAGACCGCCGTATCATCTGCAAATGTTGTCACTGTGTTTTTTTCCAATATAGAAGGATCATAAGTGTATAGTAGGTATAAAACCAGCCCTAATACACTGCCCTGTGGAACTCCTGCATTGATTTCTTTCAATTCAGAAAATGTATCATCTAACTTAATCCTGAAGAACCTATCTTTCAAGTAAGATTCCAGTATCTTCATTTCTTAACTTGTGGTTAAATCCTTCATGCCACACTCTATCAAACGCTTGTGCAACGTCTAGAAATACTGTTGAACAGTCTTTTTTCTCCTCTAATGCTTTCTCAATTATACTGGTTATTCTGTGTACTTGATCAATTGTTGAGTGTTGGTTGCGAAAACCGAACTGATGATTTGGGATCAAGTTTTTACTCTCGATTATCGCATTTAATCTTTTTACCAGAAGCTTCTCAAAGAGTTTGGATATGACTGGCAATAGCGAAATTGGCCTATAAGACGATGTTATGTGTGGTGGTTTCCCAGGTTTTGGGATCATAATTACTTCTGCAATTTTCCATAAGCTTGGTACACATTTGATTCTAAATACTGCATTTGTAACATTGGTGAGTTCACCAGAGCTTCCTAATAAGGTCGTACCCAGGAGTTTTTTTCGTATTCATATTAGCTTTTATTTCACGCATGGCTTTTGGTGTTGTGGGTAGGATTTCTGTACTTTCTTGCACAGCTTGTTCAGTTATTATCTCGGCTTCCAACGTTTGGTCTTTATGTAGCTGGAATATTTTTTCGAGGTGTTCAGCAAATTCTCGAGCTTTGTCTTCATTATTTCTAGCCCATTTCTCACCTGCTATTTGTATTGGGGGAATCTGCATTATTGGTCTTTTGATTCTTTTGGTTGCTTTCCAAAGGGAATAATCAGTATACTGTTATCATTGATTCATCTTTCAATTCTTTGATCTCTCTTCTTAATTGTTGAGTGAGATTGTTCAAATGAGTTTTATTTTGGGGGGCCCTTGTTTGTTACCATACTCTTCTCGCTCTTCTTTTTTCTGCGAGGAGTTCCCTAATTTCCATAGGGTAGTTGTTCCCCTTGATTCTCGTTTTAATTCCAGGAGTATTTTCCCAAGCTGATTGCTGTATATCGTTTACAAATTTGTGAACTTCTTTGTCTAATTGTTCTTCAGTCTTTAATGGAACCATTAAGTTAATTTTTGCTTCTAGCGATAGTCTAAAGCATTCCCAATTAGTGTGATTATTTACTAGGAATGGGTTTCTTTCTTTCTGAATGATTTTTCCACTTAACGCTAGAAGTATTGGTGAATGATCAGAGTTTCAGTCATGGTTTTCATCTACTTGTACATAATTTACAGATATGTTCTTTATTATGAAGAAATCAATCAGATCTGGTCCTTTATTTGGATCAGTTGGCCAGTAGGTTAGTTTTCCAGTTGAGAGGGCTTCAAAATTGCATTTCCTGATAGCTTTTAGGAGTTCTTTACCCTTAGTCGTTGTTAATCTGGATCCCCAGTGGACATTTTTTGCAGTAAAGTCTCCTCCAAGTACAAATCGTTTTCCTAATTTACTGAGGAACTCGAGATAATCTTTTTCTTTCATTGAGTGCTTCGGTGGACAGTAAAAACTAGCAATACAAATAGAACTACTTTTGGTTTTTACAATAACACAGCAGTTGCTTGTATTTCTTCCGTTTCATATTTTAACTCGTCATAGTGATGAATACTATTTCTAATTATAACAGCACTACCTCCTTTAGCAGTGTTTCCAGGATGAATAGTGTGATATAATACACTTTATTATACACACTTTAAGTGAATTCATTATACACACTTTAAGTGAAATTATTTTATTTACTTTAGTTTTCTTAAGATCGATTTCGATTAATTATAGTAATCATCTTCAGTTATCGAGAAAATAATTTAATTTCCACCTTTATAAACCTTGCAAACATTTATTATTAGGTCATATAACTTGTTTGTGTTATGTCTTTTATAACTGTTTTGTTTTTGTAGTGAGTCCTCCATACGGTTCATAAGATCACTTTTCTTCATTTTATTTATAATTTCATGTTGTAGTATTAATCCCTAATTGTGTTGAGCTCAATTAATTTGAGGGGCAAACCTTGGTTCTGAGTACATCTTACCTTTATCTCTGACCTTTGAACAAATGATCTTTCAGTTTGCCTGTAGTGTAAAAAGATGAATAATCTGAACAAATCAATTTTGTGTTGAGTTTTGAATGCAATTTTGTATCCAAAATAAAACGTGGATAATCCGAGATTTCGTTGAGTTGAATTAAAATTTTAATTTCGGTTAAATTTAAAACTTCGATATCCGAAATTTCAAATTTGAAAGAAAATACTAGAACTTTAAAATTCTGAATTTTAATAACATACAAAATATACACTTATGTCAAAAAATTTAAAGGGTCACCTAAATATTTTGAAAAAGTTGCTTTTCAGACGTTTGAAACTTGGTCAAATGTCAAGTAAAATTTAATTGGTTAAAGGCGTTTGCAAACACCTTATTAAAATCACTTAAATAAATTATTTGTACGACAAAAATTGCAAATACTTTAGTTACTACTTCCTATGTATAGTAGAAAATATTAAAACAAATTATTTAATAAACCAAAAGGTTTTTAATTTTTTTTAAGTATACGGATTTTTCTTTATCATACAAATAATTTGTTTACTTGGTTTTAACAAAATCAATTTAACTTTCTTTTACTCTAGTAAAATAAAGTATAGTAATCATGAAAATTTTGGACCTTGAGATTTTTAGAGATTTATTTGTTTTGAGGTCCCCTGAGTCCGAAAAATGGGTTTCGAAATGGTGTCTGTCTGTCTGTCTGTCAGTCTGTCAGTCTGTCAGTCTGTCAGTCTGTCTGTGTCCTCTCTACAGCCCATATGGTTTAATCAATCGAACTGAAACTTCAGATTTAAGCTTTTTTGATAAATTGGGAGGTTCCAGTGAATTTTACTCCAAATCGGCTAACCGGAAGTGGCCACTCCCTTGGTCCAGAAAATTTGTTTTGCAAATATCTTAAAAAGTATAAGGTTTACAAAAAACGACTTAATACAAAATGTTTCCAAAAATTAAAAACAAATAAAAATAAAAAAAAAAAATTTTTAAAAAAATTTAAAAATTTAAAAATTAAAAAAAAAAAATAAGAAAAAAATAAAATTTCTCAAAATTCTGTGTTCGTAAAACAAAGGCGTGTGTTGACCACACCCCAATTTTAACCAGGTAATTAAGAGACCTATTCCATGTGCTAGCGAAATCTTTATCATCATTGTTGAGTGCGATTTCCAAAGAATAATTTCGTAGAATTTTTATTAAACGAACGATCCGTATGGATTAGGGTTTTCTAACTAGGTAATTGAGCAACCTATTCTATGTGCTAGCCAAACCTTTGTCATCATTGTTGGCAATAACCGATATTGGCCCTTGGGAGTTGAGTGCGATTTCCAAAAAATAATTTTGCCGAACTTTTACTAAACGAACGATTCGTATGGCTTAGCAGTTTCTAACTAGGTAATTGAGCAACCTATTCTATGTGCTAGCCAAACCTTTGTCATCATTGTTGAGTGCGATTTCCAAAAAATAATTTCGTAGAACTTTTACTAAACAAACGATTCGTATGGATTAGGGTTTTCTAACTAGGAAATTAAGGGACCTATTCCATGTGCTAGCGAAACTTTTGTCATCATTGTTGGCAATGGCCGATATTGGCCCTTCGGGGTTGAGTGCGATTTCCAAAAAATAATTTTGCAGAACTTTTACTAAACGAACGATTCGTACGGATTAGGGTTTTTTAACTAGGTAATTAAGGGACCTATTCTATGTGCTAGCTAAACCTTTGTCATCATTGTTGACAATGGCCGATATTGGCCCTTGGGGGTTGCGTGCGATTTCCAAAAAATAATTTCTTAGAACTTTTACTAAACGAAGGATCCGTATGGATTAGGGTTTTCTAATTAGGTAATTAAGGAACCTATTCCATGTGCTAGCGAAACCTTTGTCATCATTGTTGGCAATGGCCGATATTGGCCCTTGGGATTTGTGTGCGATTTCCAAAAAATAATTTTGCAGAACTTTTACTAAACGAACGATCCGTATAGATTAGGGTTTTCTAACTAGGTAATTGAGCAACCTGTTCTATGTGCTAGCCAAACCTTTGTCATCATTGTTGACAATGGCCGATATTGGCCCTTGGGGGTTGCGTGCGATTTCCAAAAAATAATTTCGTAGAACTTTTACTAAACGAAGGATCCGTATGGATTAGGGTTATTTAACTAGGTAATTAAGGAACCAATTCCATGTGCTAAACTTTTACTAAACAAACGATTCTTATGGATTAGGGTTTGTTACTTTCTTTCACTCTTATAAAATAAAGTATAGTAATCATGAAAATTTTGGACCTTGAGATTTTTAGAGATTTATTTGTTTTGAGGTCCCCTGAGTCCGAAAAAGTGGGTTTCGAAATGGTGTCTGTCTGTCTGTCAGTCTGTCTGTGTCCTCTCTACAGCCCATATGGTTTAATCAATCGAACTGAAACTTCAGATTTAAGCGTTTTTAATAAATTGGGAGGTCCCAGTGAATTTTACTCCAAATCAGCTAACCGGAAGAGCCACTTCCTTGGTCCAGAAAATTTGTTTTGCAAATATCTTAAAAAGTATAAGGTTTACAAAAAACTACTTAATACAAAATGTTTCCAAAATTAAGAAAAAAATAAAATTTCTCAAAATTCTCTGTTCGTAAAAGAAAGTCGTGTGTTGGCCACACCTCAATTTTTTAATGGAAACTAGGATGGCTCGAGAATTTAATTTTTTAAATCTTAAGAGTTTATAGCTTTAAACCAGTGAAAATTAAAGTAAATTGTATCTACTTTTCAGTGCTAAAATTGGTTTTTCATAAATCTTATTATTTATTAGCATTTTTTAAATAAAAAATAAAAGACTTCTCTGTAATAAAAAATACTTACCTAACAAGCTAAATAGTGCAAGTATATACGTGAAATATACATCTAAAATCAATTTCGTATAGGTTCTTTGGTATATAGTACAACAACAAGGGTGCATCGAATAATTCAAATTTAATTAATTTTTAAAAGGCGAATTAAATTTTAATATTATATTTTAAATAAATTACATCAAATTAAAAAATTCAAAATTCAAATTTATGGAGATGGGACCGTAAAATGTGGGTTAGGCATATATTTGCTTAATACAAATCTTACAAACTAAAGATATTTTTTATTACCAACACAGAAGCAACTGTACACTGAACTGTGTAAATAAACCTTACACCTATATATCATAAAAATAATAATAATGTATACATTAAAAATATATGAGCATTTGATGGTCGTTGACAGGCAACCAAAGAGAGGGCTATACGTAGATCTGATTATCCCGTGGTCTGTTGTAATACCTTAAAGAATTTTCTGCATTTTTGCAGCGGATGTAATATTTATGCGATCCGTCACCTTTTCTTTTTTTTTAAATTTTCCTTTCACAAAAAATCTCTTAATGCATACAAACAATATGGTGGCATACTCTTCGATTGCCCGCCAATGACCACCAAATGCCCACCTATATTTATTAGGGCAAATCAATTTTTAGAAATCATTAAAATTTTGTTTATAATGACAATTTTGTATATTCTTAACCATCCCAAGCAGAGTTTTTATTTTAAATATTAAAACTTTACAGGAAACTAATTTAGTTTCTCAAATAAATTAAATACAAAAGAACACTACGTACAATTTCTTGCGCAGTTCTATCTAAAATGTACATGGGAATACTAATGTTGATTCTGCTACGAAATGCTATAGAGACGAAATCGACAGTTGGATCTTGACATTTTTTCCTATAAAATGTATTTCTCCTTAATGCCCAGTTAGTTGGATGAAAAAAGGGCCAACCGCTAGTTAAATATAATATTTTCTCTCGTCCTTTTTTTATAAAATTGTGGCTTGTTTCATAATAAATCGTTTGATTTGACGCCGTCTGTGGACATATAGTTATAATTCTTCTTAATGTACATGTTATAAAATAAAAATATATATCAACCATTTTGAAATAGACTATTAAATAAAATATAATTTTTTATTATTTTTCAATAATATTTATTTAAAGCAAATAAATTTTAAACATTTATTACTTTAAACTAAACTTTTTTTTATAATTTTGACCAGCTCCGCCTCTTACCACCGAATTCGTTTCGACGGTTTCCGCTGAAGAAGATGATTCTAATTAATCCTATACACGCCACTTGGTTTATTTCTTCTGTTAAGGAGAACAATAAATTAAATTTATGAAATTATAAAAATTCGACCGTTGCAAAATAATCCTATATAGGTACAAGCTAACGAATTTTTTATTGTTATCAATTTCCTTCAAATTACCAATTTGCTTAAAAATTTGTCTAAAATATTAAAATTCCTCTTCTACAGGTTTCTAGAAGAAACTCAGGTGTTGCGGAATGTCCTACCACTTTGTTTAAATTATCTACCACTTTGGATACCTTAAATAGATACATTTGTATCGACATTTGTATTATTTTGGATCAATCGAGAACGGCATTTGTTAATTAATTTAATAAACTTTATATACGCGTACAAACAAAGCAACCTTGATTTTAAAAATGCATAATGTAAAAAACCAAGCTTTTTTCTAAATGAATTATAAACAAGGAAACCCCAAATAAAACATAATTATGGAAAACTATAAATTTTCTTCTCGCAAATTCTTAATTTTGATCCATTAGATGTTATCACAATTTTTTAAATTTCATTATATCGTCGACCTAAAAGTGAATTAACGTATCTGCCCTTTTTTTAAACTCATCTTTGATACCAAAATATTCGTCGTGAGAAAATGCCCCCGAACTCCCACATTCACGTTAATTGACTATTAGGACAACGTCGCGGGCCTACCCGCAGGGTGGAAAATTCAGACAGATTTTCTCACATCGCACAATTTGGTATTGTTATCTAAAAAGAACTTCAAAAAATCGTTTCATTTTCTTGCAACAATCGATTTAATCAAGCCAAAATTTAAAAAATATTCATAACAAAAGCACTTTGGTAAAACTGAAATAAAAGCTTACTAGAAATCGTGTGGTCTCTATAATAAGTTTTTAATATTTTTTTTTTAATTATACGGGTTTTTCTTTGGCATACAAATAATTAGTTTAATTGGTTTTAACAAAATAATTTTTTAATGGCTCGAGAATTTAATTTTTTAAATCTTATAAGAGTTTATATAGCTTTAAACCAGTGAAAATTAAAGTAAATTTTATTTACTTTTCGTTGCTATTGGTTTTTCATAAACCTTATTATTTATTAGCAATTTTAAACAAAAAATAAAAGACTTCTCTCTAATAAAAAATACTTACCTAACACCGTGTGGTCTCTATAAGTCAATTAAGATCGCATAGATGGCAACACAAGTTTGATAAAATCTAACCTTATACAAATGTCACAATTTCAAGTTCAAAAATTGTACAAAACAACAAAACAAATTCACAAAATATTACAAAACGTATAGCAATTCACTATGTCACCTTAGAATTATTCTTGTCAATAACCACCTTACCATATATATGGGAAATCGTGATTGAAGTTTGAAACAATACACTTAGCAGGTTACCACAAAAACCATTTTTGAAATTAGAATACATTTAAAAGTAGAAAGCATTCTGCAAAAAAAAAAATAAAACTGCAGCTCCAACTTAACCCTTAACGGTCCGGAAGTATTTGAAGTTTACTTCCCACCAGGTCTAGCTTTTTTTTTTCATACGAAGAGAAGCCGTAAAACATTTTTAAGTAAAGTATAGAAAAAGAAATATTTTTATTTTAGTGAAAATTTATTAATATATCATATATAGAGGGTAATAATAATAACAATATGATTTAAATTTTATGTTCTTTTAGAGTATGGTACTTTTCGAAGCACTCTCCAATATGAATCCCTGGTTTGCAGGTGCAAGTATCACAATAAAATCTTGTTTCTCGTCTTCCCCTGAAACCTTTCGATTCGAGCATACTATGCAGTTTTTTTAGTCCCACTGCGAATGATGTGGAGCTTACCATCTAATCGCTGCAAACCTTGTTCGGTATTAGCGCGTCCTCGTGGTTTTTCCAACATACGAAAGTCATCTACTAACTGATCAACAAATTCTTTTATAATACGTAATGTGAAAGTGCTTTTTCGTTCTTTTCTTTTTGAACGGATTTATATAGAATGTAGGAATTAGTAGCACATACTTCAAGGCCCCAGAAGAAGAATTTTCGCCACCATTTAAGGGATTTCCTTAAGAAAAAGTAGTTTGCTATATAGTGATCTCCCCGATCAACACCACCCATATTTTTAGTATAGTTCAACACTACTTCAGGCTTCTGGATTGTAATAGGTTCGCCATGTCTATGGACACACGTAATTTCTGACACATCCCAAGTACTAAGAAGTGTTACAACCCTTTTGTCCTTCCATGAAAGGAGTAAAATATTATTTTTTCTGCAGGCTACTATGTTTGCTTTTGAAAATTTAGGCTTCTTTTTTATAGGCGGTAGGTACACCTTTTCTATTTGTGGTTAATGTACCAGTTAAGTGGCATTCCATTTTCCATTTATACTGGTATAGTAGTGGTCTGCATACATATGCTATCCTTTTGCATAGCCAACGTTATCAACAAGTTTTTTAAATAAATGCAAAGGAATTCGAGTAGTTACAGGGAGATCTAATCTAGGAAGATTGTCTGAAGTTATGCTGCCATAATACAGAAGAATTGTAGAAATGCATCCTGTATTCGAGTCAGCAAGTACATATATTCTTATATCCCACTTTGTTAGTTTTTAGGATTGTAGGTAATAAAACCTGCTCTCCCTTTAAATTTTACAACAGACTCATCAACGGAAATATCTTTATATGGTACAAAATACTGTAGGAACTTTGAGTTAATACATTCTAGAAAATTGCTGACTTTTTGAATACGAGTCCTAATGTTTCGATTACCGGGAAGGTTTTCTTTTAAGTGGAGCATCCAAAATATTTGCAAAAATCTATTTCTCGAAATACATTTATTTGGATAGACTGGTATCATACTATTCTTCCTGGTTGACCAATATTCTTTTATGTTATCTAAAGGCATTGTTCCCATATTGAAAATTACTCCAAGGAATGCCAAAAATTCTTTACGTTCTACATCCTTCCATTTTTCCAAATTGATTCCTTTGACAAAGGTTCCATCGCTTTTATTTTCTGCTTAGCATAATTGTTTGTCATCTTTATTATACTACTTATCTACCAATTCGTCTGTGAAAAATAATTTGAAAACTCTAAGGGTTTTTGCATGTGAGTTGGAACTTGGAGACCTGGGATTTTCGAAAAAGTATTGAATGGTATTCGAAGTGGAAAGTCATCAACTTCTGTAACATCTTTCCATTCGGTACTCTCATAAGCGGTATCATGTTCTTCATCTTCATCCTCACTGTAACTTATATTTGGTATTCTTCTGCTCTTTCTAGGAAATACTTCACTATCGCTACTATTATCACTATCATTGTAGTCATTATGGTGACTTTCACTTTCATTTTCATCAATAGAAATACCGAATTCAAACTCGTCCTCACTACTGTTATCATTGAAATTATTGTCACCATCGTGTATTATTCTTTCAGAATTTCTTGCCATATTTTACGGTTTTAAACAAAATAAAATATAATAAACTAAATTGTGTAAAATAACTCCTGAAATGTGTACGCTCTTTTGAAAAATCAAAACAAGACGGAATTTGTATTCGAATAACACAAAAGTGCATGTACAAAAAACGGTAAAAGGTAACGGAACATAGATAACAAGCAGAAAAAAACTCACTGAAAGCACACGGCACAATACTTACCGCGTCACTAGTAAATATAGCAACAGTAATAGTAATAAAAATAATAAAATGGATTGCCGCCATATACGCGACATTGGACCGAGTAAATAAAAGTGCAATGCCGCTTATATGGCGGCATTGTGTTACGGTTGTCAAATAATGTAATTTACACGATTGGACGCCCGTGCAATAATTCTAACATAATGTACATCCCAATATTAATGTTTAATTATATAGGTCAGTAAACGCTTGTATACCAAAAGTTTGGTGCAATTGACCTGGTTATTTTTTTTTTGTTGTTTTGATGATTTTATATATTTTTTGCATTGGTCATTGGTATAATACATTAAATTTGGCTTTATATAACTCAAACTAAGTATTGGTTTATATACTTTTATGTACATAATATATAGCTATCACACAATCGTTCGATTTTTTTTTTATGAAAGATGATTCCTATGTGTAACTTGGAAGACAATAGGAATGTCCAATAAATCTATATATTAACACTGAGGGGAAGGCATATAAAGTATATATTTCTGAATAATTGAACAGGTATTGTATATTGTATTTAGTTTTTTTTTCGTTATGCAGAATAATTTTTAATAAGCTCATTTTACGTGAGGCAACCGTGGTATATCTATAGTTAGAAGTTCCGAAATTTAAAAAAAAAAAAAAGTGAAAAATATTTTTAGTAGATGGTAGGTTTATCTGATTAGTGTTGTGGTGTGAGTTTTTGTTAATTTAGTGTGCTATTATCACATTTATTTAGAGACATAACAATCGTATGTCTAAGGAATTGCTGTGTAAATTGCCAACACATTAAAGCAACAACAGCAAAACAAATCATTTTTCTGGTGAGTTATAAGCTCGCATTTTAAATTCAGAAGTACCTGGCTAAAACAAGTGTTTCATTTAACAGCGGGGCCTCATCTTTTATTCAATTATTTATAAAGAAAAATAGAATAAAACGCTAAAGATTGCGGGATATAAAACTCGTATAACGGTACCACAATGAAGCGGTAGGCTATATTGTTGCTGTATTTATAGTGAAGCCGCTTAATTTCGGCCAGAGGAAACGGTCAACAATACAGACATCAGCCGATAATTGTATCCTAGTGTAGTGAAATTATACATAAATATAAATAAATATATATATATATATATATATATATATATATATATATATATATATATATATATATGTATATATATATATTTATATATATATATATATATATATATATATATATATATATATATATATATATATATATATATATATATATATATATATATATATATATATATATATATATATATATATATATATATATATATATATATATATAGATATAGATATATTATTCATTTAGCTCAATCTTGCTTTCGTTTAAAAAAAAAAAATGGAAAAAAAAATATGGCGGAGGCATAACTTGGTGTTTAGTTTCAAATTTATTTAAAGTTAATAAAAAAAAAAAATCTTGCTTTAAGTTAAGAACAGTGGAAAAAAAAAATATCAAGTGAAAGTAATAAACTTGGGCCTAGTGAAGTAATAATTTTTTTTTTTTTCAGCCATACCGCAGACAAATGAACCGAGAGTACTCTACGGCAGATTGTGGGTGAGTTTTTCATTAAAATTTTTTTTTTTGCCCAAACATTTATTTGATTTTTTTTTTGTAACTGTTCAGTTTTTGTAAACAAATTTTTTTTATGCTAGTATAAGAAACTTATTTATTGCTCCTGATGTATACCTTTCCAATATATTTGATTTTTTTTTCTTAAATGTCAATAACTATTTTAATATGAATTAGTTGGCGACTTTTTAGTGGTTGATGATGATGTGGTGGTCAGCGAGTTCCGTTGTGTTTTCTTTCAGTTTTTTTTTAAGTTTCTTTTTCTGGTAACACTCAATCAACATAATGGTTTGTGGTGTCTCATCAAAGATATAGCGATTAGTACCTACCCCCCAATATCCACTGAGATCTATCCAATTTCAACATGTTGGTCGCTAATAAAGAGACACGTAACAATTGGTCCGTTAAGGGTTAATATACCATATTTCACAATTATTGCAAATAAAAAAGAAAAATTGGTTTGTATACATCACCTTATTTTACTTTTACAAATGTCTGGCGAATATGGCTGGTGGGATAGAACTTCCCAGTCCTATATAGGATTCTCGTAGGTAAATCGATTTTTCATCTCCAATCACAAGTCGATGCAGAAACCCTTTTTTTGTTCTCTTTGAAGAAGCATTTCAGAAGTGATTTTTAGACATTCCGTCTGTATTTCTATTAACACAAATTTTTGAAGCATTGCCATTCCAGGTAGACATCTACAGACAACGGATTGATCAACATTCAATCCTTCTGCCAAT
This sequence comes from Tipula vernalis, assembly GCA_958295665.1. Taxonomy (NCBI): domain Eukaryota; kingdom Metazoa; phylum Arthropoda; class Insecta; order Diptera; family Tipulidae; genus Tipula; species Tipula vernalis. The sequence continues at coordinate 2,748,638 of OY282560.1, forward strand.
TCTTGTTGCGTCGGTGTGTTGTCTTCATCCAATAATGCTTGCAATTTTTTATATCTTCAAACTTTTTCGGCATACCTACCAACATCGACTAAACCTTTTTCAAATTGTCCAAACCACATTCTACACGTACCATCAGAAAAAGCATTTCACCGTAAGCTTCGTAAAGTAAACGATAACTTTCACAAATACAACAAAATTTCCCGCAAATGACGATTATTTGGCACAAAAATCTCCATTTTAAATCGAATAAAAAAGTGTGTTGTTTATATTTTAATCAAATGTCATATACTACGTTTTGAAAGTTATGAAAAGATTTTTCAAAAACATGTATGTCCAGATTCACACAATACATATAAGAACAATTACGCCATCTATTAGAAAAACGGAACTTACTTTTACATATATCCAATATTTATCAATTTATAGCAGCTGGTTGAACATTTTAAATTCGGTGAATAATTCTTATAAATTGTTCATCTAATTTGCGTAAAAAGAATTTTGTTACAATTTAGATAATATCCTACATTTTAATACTATGAATTGTCGCTGGCTTACGGGCAGTTCTACATAGTCTTTCGCAAAGCCAATCGACGATTTAAAATATTTTTGTCTGCTAAATAACGCTGCGTGCTCTATCTAAATCCATTACATGATGTTGAACCCACTTTTAGAAAATTTCTGCTGGAAATTTCTGGAAGAATGTATATATGTTTCAAAAAGCATTGCAGAGCAAACGGCATTATGAAGTTGTTATTTTAAGGTACGTAATTGTCCGAAAGATAATTCGCCGTTTCATATCTGGGATTTAAGTGTGAACCAGCGAGCCAGAAAGGAGCCTACAAATCTTAAACAATCTCTCATTCAGTCTCGATAAAATAACTTATCACCTTTCCCCATTAAATAGAGTGAACATTTTCGTTCAGACTGATTTTTGCTAGCAAAAAGATGTCGTTGAAATCCGTAATATTTCTGTCTGACTTGCTCATGGCACAACATCAAGAATGTAATGAAATAAATAATGTGCGTATAATTCACAAAATAATTATTTATTCAATTTTTCTAGATCCCTTGTCGTCAATTTAGTGAGTTCGCCAAACATTTAGTGAGTCAATTTAGTGAGTTGACCAAACATTTTCGCATTTGATTTCAGCCTTTACTCTAGAAGGTTCTGGCCAATATTTTTTAATTTTTAATGAAATTGGGCATTTTTAGTCACCAATTCCAAAAATACTTCCAGTAAACAATTAGAAAGAAAAATAAACAAATGAGAACGATTAGTAAACTTATGAGTGTTCGACCAAATATTCTCAAAAACTGTTTCAAATATCCTTCTTTTCCATTGTTTTATTTATTCCACTGAGCGATGACTTTGGGAATCTTGTACTCCATCTGGAATATTGTTAATACATATTATCGTCCAATAAATATTGTCTCTGTGCTCCCCAAAGTACTAGAGACAATAATCAATCAGTTTGATTAAATATTTAGAGGAGAACCGCACTTAATTTCGAATAGTCAATGTGGGTTTAGCGACCTTCCTCTTTCAATCACTATACTCTGGTCACTAGTGTCTCGCGAGGATTCGCTCTATCCTCTATTCTTTATAATTAAGGTTAGCCGATAATCCTGTTACAAATCTATCTTATTTTACATGCCCATGTTACAGCGACTTGTTCAATAATAAATTTTGAACATGTTATTTTTTTGTTGGAAGTGCACGAATGTGGAACCGGGTAACGATGAAACATTATCTATACATATGATTTAGAGAAACTTGATATCAAAAGTAAAATTCTTGAAGGCTGGCATTCTGTATTCTTTTTAGTTTTTATCCTTACTTCTTCCTCCATCATTCATTTCCTTTAAGCAACGCGGCATATTTGCTCTCTTAGTGCATATACATATTGAATGCAAATCGTACAAGCATCACTTTTTAGATATTTAAAACAATAAAATAACAAAGTCTCATAGAGCTAAGTAATTTTCATCCGGGAAGCGGAATATCCCTCAGGCGTTAATATATTGTTTGTTTTTAAGATTTTCTGATTTTTGAAATATGTTCATCAAAAAAAATCTGAAGAATTATTAATGGTGCGGCTAAATGTTTTGCAAAGTAGTTGCAAAGTACTAACATTCAGTCTATGAACTCTGATCTAGGACTTCTAAGAAAATGGTGTGTTACGCATAGGTACTATGTTTCTAAGCACAATAAATATGTCGGCTGCCTCTTGTTGATTTACTCCGTAATTATTTGTGTGCTATTATTCGAAAATCTTATATTTTGCGTTCAGCCTGTCTTTTAGCAGTCTTAAGAATTATTTATTTTGCGCTGGTTGAATCGAGACTATTCTACAGATTAGTATACTGGGTAGGGACTTATGATAGTAGAATTTTTCCCCTTAGTTTGTTACAAAAAGTATTATTCGAACTATGCTCAACTCATCGAGGCTATCGGCTTCCAAAACTTTATTTGAGTTCTTGTAAATATTGTAAATACAAAGTTATGAAATCATTTTTTTATATTAAGAATTTTCAGTCCCAAGTTACAGTTAATTACAACTTGAGAAATAAGCAGTATACATACGGCTTGAAAAACTTACAATAACAAACTGCCAAAATTCAGCGAACGAAACATTAGAATTGTGGAAGAGCAAATTTGAAGGGAGAGTTATCTCGCGCCACGGCCCACGGCGATGTGAATTTGACACCAAGATCATGTTGGATTTCTTTCTTTGGGGTTTTTCGAAACAATAGGTATATGCTAATAACCCGGGAACTATACCAGAATTGAAAGACGAAATTCGACGAGCCGTTGATCGGCACTATGGCGAGTGCCGTCAGTCAAGAGGTGAAAATTTATCGGTTATTGTGTTCAATACATATAAGCTCCATGACGAAACACTCCTTATTACAATTAAAACATCAGAACTTTTCAAATAAATACTGCGTTTTTTAAATTTCAAAATAGGCGGTCTTAATTAAATCATTATTAAAATTTGCTTATACAGGAATAGAGTTATTGTGAATGTTGGCTGTACTACATTCTATAATAATAAAATAGTAAAATGTGATACAATCAGTACAGTATAGCCATGGCCTAATGAGTACCTGTCTATCAAAGGGGGGGGGGGGGGGGAGGGAGGTCTTGAATAATTATTCTTAATACTAACATATTTCTACGTGTGTGTTATTTATTAAAAAACACATCAAAATGGTCTTATATCAATTAGGAGCAATGACTATGTCATTTTGTTATGATCCAGCTTTAAACAGTACTACAGTTTTCACCCGAACCTAACGCCTAGGTGTTGTATTCGGATAATTTTTTTCCTTGTGGATTTGAAGAGCTTGTGTTTTTTTTCGAATATTAAAAATTCACTATAGCAAAGGCACATAAAATCTGGAGGTACGATTGTGATTTATGATCGCCAGGAATGGGTTAGCAAAAATAAAAAAAATTAAATGTTCCAATTTCAATTTTCGCAATTATCGCAACATTATACATTTCTAAATTAGCTGAAGAAAATTCGCCAAGTGTAATTAATTTTTCCTTCTATTAATTAATCAAGTGTATCCTCCAATTCCGCACATATTCCGCAATAAATTTCATTACAATCGGTTATAATACAGGAATTTCGGAACTTTAATTAAAATTAATTTTAGAATCTTATTTCCATCGTATATGTCATTAAAACATAATCAAGCTGCATCCTAGTTGGCCATATTGCAGAACCTTTTGTAAGATTAATTTGAGAATCACATTTCTACTCCACGTTTTACTTAATCCAAATGTTATTTATTGTGTTCTACGTCACAACCGAATTATTTTACAAAATAACAAGAACAAAAATTCATTTATGTAATCGCTTTGTAGATGGCTATAAAAATATCATCTCTACTTATTGCTCGGCGCACTCATAAGAAAGCAAAATGATACTTAGCCTATAACCTTCTCGATATTAAAAGAAGACGGAGCAATGAAAGTTTTATATAAATAATATTTCTGTCAATTAGAGGTTCACCATCATCCACAATCATTTTATATTTATATAAATCCTTAAGTGTTAACAGCTTGCCATAAAGTTGGTTTATGCATATGCTTTTCGATTTTTTGGCGCTATTTAAACTGCAAGGCAGCCGTATACCCTCAGTTATATAAATTTTCGTTTTACTTTTATATATTGGCTCAGCAAATTTCTATTTATCTTGGAGAGCAATAAGGAACTTTTCGGATTTGTATTTATGAGAAATTGAGAATTATAAATTATTTTCTGTATTCCTTCTATTATATGAAATTCTCAAATTACTTAATTGTCCTGTAGAGAATAGAACATTAAATTAAAAAAAAAACATTGGAATTGTAGAACTTTGATTCAGAGAAACCCATTTTAATTTTGTGAGGAAAATCTCAAGACAGCTTGGGACAACTGGTTCATAATGTATTTAGTAAGCGTATCAAAATTTATAAAGTAAAAAAACAGTCAACGGGATCTCACAGAATAATATTTACAGAACAGAAAAGTAAGTTAAATTTTTTGTCAACCAAACATTTTTTGCAAATCTGAGGACCAAGGCGAGGACGCGTATCCAGGAAAACTTTTAGGATAAGGCGAATATTGTAAAAAAAACATTTTTCATTTTTTAAAATAAATTTCAAAACTAGATTATCCTACAGATTGCATTGCATAATTGCTCGCAAAATAATAAGGCCCAAATAAGCGAGTTTTAATCATATATAGCCGAATCCAAGCTTTTAACCGACTTGTTGAACAATTTCTTTCAGAACTTGATACTTCAGTATTGTGACTAAAATAATTAAAACTGTTTGAATCGTAGGAAAAATTTCATGTCAAGCTAACGTTGCATTTGGTTTATTTGAAGCACCAGTTAAAAACAATTTGTTTGGTTTGTTTTTGTTTATATAGCCGTTGAAGTTAAAATTATTTGTATAGGAATATGTAGTATGAATTTTACATTCGTGTATAGGGTAATATTTTTTGTCTCGGAGGAGCGTGATTGAGATTTTTTGTTTTTATGTAATCCAACTTTGATTGTATACATAAACCTGTCCCTCTATTCCGCCTTGGTCTTATATAAACATATTTACACTTTCAGGATGGACAATTCCTTTGGTGGTAATAAATCAAATAATATAAGTAACATTTCTAATTAAGGAGCCTCCTACAATAAACCTGTAATTCATTTCCTGCATTTAATTTTCACGAACTCGACTATCTTGTCTAATTCTCACATCTTAATTATCTGTCTTTCTATATACATAGTTCTATCTTTTACATCTCTAAGCAAACAACTCAAAATATTTAAAAGAAAAACATGTAATTTCGAATTAATACACACCGAACCCAACAACAAAAACCAAACAAAAATGTTTTCCATAAACTAACATAACCTCAAAATTGTGAGGTTATGTACAACATGAATGCTACTTTATGTTTGAAAATTGATTTTCTTTTTTTTTGCTGTTTTTCCAATCAAACAGAATTGATTTCAGTTTTCGTTTTTTTTTTTGTCGATGTATCACATTCACATAATATGTACGTACATACATAGTATATAACCTCAACATGAATAAAAAATAAAAAAAATAAAAAAATTGTACAAAACGAGTGCAATTGGGAAAATAAAAAGCTCCGAAATGTATTTTCCCCATTGAAAAAAAAAACTTAACAAAACAAAACCGAACTAAACTGAAATAGAAAATTGTAGGTGGGATACGACGATACGCCGCTTGTTTTTTTTATTTCAATTTTGTGTTTTTGTGATTGTGTTTACTTTTGTTTAACACACAAAAAAAATTATAAAGTCGCGACATCACGATTATCGTATATATACAACAACAACACAAGAATAATAACACAACTACAAAACCTGGAAAACGATGGAATATTACAGTAATAATCATCGTTTAAATTTGATCGTTTCGCCAAAAAAAAAAAACAGCAAATATGTGTGAATCCAGCGAGTGGTAATCTAATCACGGGAGTTGGTGTTATTATCTTGGGAAAATTATTCGGAAAACACAATCAACATTAGTTGATGAATGAGACAAATAGTAAATGTGTAGTGTGTAAAAAGAAAAAAAAATGTCCACGCCCCTCGCGATTTACAATACCGTTTTTTGTGATGTACAATTTTTGTACCCGTGTATCCAATCATATTTTATGCTCCAAACAAATGAGTAAATTTTTTTTATTTGTTCAATGTCTCGTAGTGTGAGTGTTTCGATATGCTTACATTTGTTTTGGGAGGGGATGAAACATAAACAGAAAGAGACCAAAATATCACAGCATTTTATATAATTCGTCGACTTTGCTTTATTCTTTAATTCTTCTTATCTGAAATATCAAAATTAAGTGAAAATATGAGTGTTGTTCGAATGTTCATTTATAGATGGTACTAACAACTAATTAATGAATGAGTCACGATCGGGCCGTCAACATTCAGGCGAATTAAAAAAAAAAAAAATCACTTATTTTTTTTTTAAATTAAACATTCAACATTTTTCACTCAAACTTTCACTCAATTTAAAAAAATGTAAAACATACATAGTATATTTAGTTTTTTAACACCATCTCAACCAGACGATGGTCGATTAAAGATTAAACAAAGAATAAAAGAAAAATGTACGTGTAATGAAAAATATTGAAACAAAATATGTAGTAGATTTGGATATATTCAAACCAAAAGGGGGGATAATCTTTAAAGCCATCATCATCGTTTGGCTTGATTTTCGGTTATGGTTGCGTTGATCAGGGGAAATAAATTATTTTTACTGTGAAGTGAGATAAAAATATAAATAAATTTTCTTTATTTTTATTACTTTTTATATTATTTATAACATAAATTCAGTGTAATTCTATGAGATGGCGATGTGCGGTCCAAAATTCAAAAATATTTATTAAAATTTTCCCATATTAACTAAAATCTTGTTGTTGCTTTTTTCATTTTAATATTAAAAACGAAAGCCGGAAATCAATAAAATTGGTGTGTTTCCCATTGTAAAAAAATGTAAAAAGAAAAAAAAATTGTATTATGAATATGAATTTGGGGCATTAAAATATTTTGTTTTTAGTTTATAAATAGGTTAAATATATATAGTGCTGTACGTAGTTATATTCTTATAAATATTTGAATTTTCGGAATCGAAAGCATCATTTGAATTCTCGAACATGGCTTATTGAAGAAGTTCAATAGCTTTCTAGAAACAAACAACATGAAATCAGTTTATATCAGTTTGGATTCAATAAACTTTGGATTCGGCAAATTTAATAATAAGATTTGGATACAGTTGATCACAATTTGTTAATAATGAAAATGAAATTTAACTCAACTAATATTCCATAAAAAATAAAAAATTTCAATCAATTCGAGCGAATTTTTAAAATTATTTTGTTTTCTGGGCAAATTTTGGGACCTGGGCAGTTTTGACGAATTATTTTTCGAATTTAAATTTTCTGTACGTTAAAGTTATATAAATTCTCCGACATTTAAATTTTTGAAAAGTAATTTTACTCATATGAACAAATAAGAAGAATTTTTCCATTCGGTTGATACATTTTATTTAAAATTCAATTTTAATTTGAGAGGTATTTTAAGCATGGCTTAATTATGCTGTTTTAGCCATCTCGTTAAAATCTCGTTAAAACGAAAGGGACCGAAAAAATGAATTTATTTATTTTATTTAGTTATGTATAATTTTTTTAATTTTAATTTATTATAATTCATATGGTTAGCCATAGTACGTCATAAGGAGTTATTCGTCATAAGGAGATTTAACTGTATAATTTAATATTGAAAATTAGGCTTCAGTTCGAGCTTCATCGGCAAGAGGCAGGTCAAAAATTATTCGGTTTCGATTTAGATACCTATATAAAATCAATATTAAATGACGTTAAAGTTGGAAGATACATAAATAAATAAATTTACAACCCTCGCGCAGTGTTAAAATATTTATTTGAACAATAAAAAAGTTAAAGGAATTATTCGACACGTTTCTGTTATTTATTTATTTATACTCTATATCATAGTTTTTATTTTTATATAGTTTTACGCTTATTTTAGTATACTTTATGTATATAAGTTGTTTTTGCTTCTATAATAAATAAAATTTATGAGCTCAAAGTGGCAATATAACGACACAAACGCAAAACAACATCGCTTCACCAAAAAGAACAGACATATTCAAATTTTTTTTTTATTATATATTTTGGTGTTGTTTGTTTGCTAGTTTATAGTTTATTTTTTGTCGGATTTTATAATAAGAAATAAAACACACATAAGATTAGGAACTAAATTAGCTAGTTGTAATTTAGAAGTTGTTCAAGGTAAAAAGAGAACTCACACCAAACATATAAAAAAAAATCGTCGCTTATATATTTATAAGCTTTCGTTCAAGTCAATCAATACCGTTGTGCTTACACATAAATGCTTGGTAAGAGCAATGATCAAATGTGATCATGATTGTAATCATGATCATGTTTGAATTAAATTTTATATTGCATAAATAAAAAGAAGGCGGAGTAAAGTGATCATATATACATTTTTATGTATATACAATTATTTAAGAAAATGAGAGGTTGGATTAGCACGAAATGTGCGGAGGAAGTATCCAAATGACTATATAAATACAAAAAAGTTCAATTGAAAAGGAATGTAAATAAATCCAAATATGGTGGATTTATCTTTCTCACACATTGTACGCGTCATTATAATATGCACCTTGCAAATAAACCATTTAGAGGCTCGTCTGACAAAAACGTATTGCGTATATATATGAACTCAACGTATAGTCAATCAATTTGATCATGAAAAATTATCTGAAAGTGACGATTTTATGCGTTTGTAAATTAATTCTCTTATATCACCGAGACCGATCAAATGATCAATCACGCGATCGTCTTATGTAAACCTTTATAAATAAAATACATTTATCCTTTTGTATAGCTTTATATGGGAAACAAGTTGAAATTGATCATGTTCAGAATAAAAATTTTACCGATCGTCAATAATCAAATAAAAAAGGGTTTCCTTTTGTATTCGATTTCTTCGATGATTCCACAACATACAAATTTAAATTCTTATCTAGCTACAAGATCTTATACATATACATATACAATACATTTTGATTTATTGATATATGCTTTATATGATTTGTGTTAATTGAACAAATTTACATGTTATACGTGATCGTATGTATATAGTTTTTCTATGGATATCGATCTACAAAAAACAAATATGGAGTGGGTTGTTAGAATTTAATTATATTCAATCGCGATCACCGCGCTTTTATATAACACCTTTAAACAAATATATTTTGTTAAAAACAAAAAATCTAATCACAACGGGTGGTCAGATCGTCGTAAATGTTTTTTTTTATATATGCCAGACAATTTATAACATAAAAGTATTGCAGGTGATAATTCTATAAACATAATTTAATCGGATAGCGCAAAACCAAACATTTTCTACTATATATATACATACCTACCTATATTCCGAAGATCGAATAAATGTTAGAACAAAAATAATAATTTATGAATTTTGCGCTTTCATTTCAAGCAAGAATAAGAATTCTAAAATGGGAAGATTTTTGGTTTTGTTTTACAAAGTCATAAAAATTCAAACACTTGTCTTGTCATCAAACACGGAAGTTTGATATAAATCTTTAAAGAAGTATAAATAAATTTCACATTTTATTAATAAACACAGCCGGAGGTTCTGTGAGGTTTTTAGAATTATTTGTAGATATAGAGCACACGTATTAAGGTTTTTTAAATGGTCAACTAAATGGACTTTACTATATACACAGTTTATGGAAAGGGTCAATAAATTTTAATTTTATATCCAGACTTCATGTTGATTTTATGATCCATTGTTAGGGGGTCAAACTACTGTTTGAGTCTGTTCGTTCGATATATGTATATACGGCATGAATAAATTCACAATTAACATACAAACTATAATTATATTAGTAAGGCACTGTTCAAATTCCATTACAATTTATCGATTATAACAATGAAACAAACAAAAAATTAATTCAACACCAGAATTTTTTTATTTTACATCCTTTTAGAATTAATTTATTTTACATCATTATAAATTGTTTGTTGTATTTTAAATTATATAAATATAATAACAACAAAATAAATATACAATTATATACAACAAGTATACCTACAATATATATTATTATATATATGAACTTACTCCGTGTCAATTTATAAATTAAAATTAAAAATAAATTAAATTATAAAAAAATAAATTTTACTTTAACCTTTTCTATAAAAATAAAAATAATTTTTTCAATTAAATTAAAATATGTTAACGATTTGGTGGACATGGACTCTTATAAAGTTCATTGTTTCTATATGTCCATGCGCGACTTTTCGATATACGATCGAATTACTTTGTGCCATGGATTAATTAATTAGAATTTAATTAATAGTTCACTGTATATGTGAATATTTTTTTAGAACGATTTTTGAACTTTTCGTTTAAATTTCCATAATCGTCATTTAGTTGTAAATTGGAGCTCACAACCCAAAATCGTACACGTCTCGGCGACAAATCACAACAGGCACCTGTGACCTGTCCAAAACAATTCTATCCATACTCGTATTATATGTATATATATATATAATATAGGTAGTAATTCAATATTTTATTTCCATTAATTATTATCCTTTCTTACCTCAAAAAAATGTCGTTTTGAGATGACAATTTCTTACAATACTGAAAAATTGTCATCAATTTTCTTTTCTAAAATACAACCGATACAAACCATTTTTATTTCTTTAAATTTGATCCTTGTTTTTCCAACAATCAACCAAATTAAAAAAAAAAATCGTCTTAAGACCAAAACTGCTCGTACACATAAAAAAAAAACAAAATAATAAGACAATGATAATGAAACTAAAAATGTATATAAGAAATAATAGAGGAATCTTTGGCGCCATCGATTTTGTATCTTATTATACGAAGCGGAGTTTTTTTTTTGTTTTGTTTATTACGTTGTGTTATGCTATATGTTGCTCCGAAAGTGAAGATCTGTTGAAAAATTATAAAATAAAATTTTCAAATACTTTTTTAAATTTTCATTTTACAGAATTCCATTTGGTTGATTATTCTGTAATTATTCTGTAATTTGAACTTTTTGCTGAACTTTTCTATATACATAAATGGATTTCAATTGAATGAATGCTGGGAAAATCATTCAGATGTTATAAATTTGACATTATTTACTTACTATGTAAAACAATAAATTTTATGTTATCCCAATAAACCGCGAGTACTTGCTGGTCTATACCTGTGAAATATTATACAGTTTCTGGAATCATAATTTTTAGTTTAAGAAAGTTTCTGAATTAAAGGTATTTCATTAATTTTTTAGAAAGTTTATTTTAATTTATTTAGATTATTGCCTTTTGGTAAACTCATTCCAAGGAATCTAGGAACTCTCCTCCTTTTTGAGAACTGGTTGTGGAGCTTCTGCGATAGTGTTGATGGATTTGTAGTATAAGTTGTCTTTTTCACAATGCCTTTCCTGATTCATATGGTTAAGTTCCAATTTTAGAAAATAATTTCCAGCTAGATATAGCACCCACAACTTGAAGCAGTTGAACTGAATGAAAACTCTCCTAGTGAGGTTTATATTTATATGTGCATTTATTGGTGACCAAAGAAATGTTTATAACCTCCCTGTCGCCAAAGATGAGATGATTTTAGACGTTGATTAAGTTTGTCAGCTGGAGTTAACCTTGGAATAACCGGCAAATTTAGGAGAAGTCTGCAGCCAACTTAATACCAATTCCTTTCATTGGACCTTCGTGTTATATGTAAGTGTATTGTGGACCTCCATGTTTAGTATGTGCCTACAACTAAATATCCCAAATATATTACGATTTATGTATTAGTAATTAATTAGCCTCTCTTATTTAGTACTAACAATAATAATATGTAATAAGCTTTTCACTCGCCATTGATGGTCCAAACTATCGTATAAGTTTTCCTGTTATTCTGAACAACCATAATAAGCGAGAAGTTTCTCTAAGCTAAGGAGCAACTAGCATCGAAGAACCAAAAAATGGAGCAACGGTGTTTGCCCATCGAAACCCCATCACACGCATGACTGTTTTCCAAAATGTCGTTATCAGCTTCCAACTATCACACCCAGATAAGACACCACCTGATCCAAATTCTGTACAATTTTAGCTTGATGTGCTTGGAAGAAATTGTATCGCTCCCTCACATGTCTATTTATTCTGCTAAAGTTCACTGTGTCATGGTTTTAAAAATCAAAATTAGATATTTTTCATTTCGGTCGTCAATAGCAGAAAATTTTTGAATAATATAGAAAGATGCAGTACGTTGGATTCTGCAATTTATCATGAAAATAACATTTTTGAAAAATGTGTGGACCGATGTTAATTACCTAACTTTGCTCAAACGACACGGATTTTGAACTCAAAGAGAAATAAACGTGGTTTAATTCGGTACATGGATAAATATGTTAACAGCTTTAAACGCTGCGCTATTTGGTCGTTTGTTTATTGAAATATCTTGCATTAAGCTTCGATATTTTATTCAAATAGCAATTGACGACTGTAAAGCCGATTGTTTACTTGCTATACACAAATTCAATGAGGTTGAGATGCTATACACAAGTTCAAAAATCGAGACCCTCCAAATAAAAATGAAATGAACGTTATAAATCCAGAATTATGAATGCATTTTACGATAGTCTTAAATATCGATATACCATTTAATTATGATTGATTGACAAACAAACTGTAATGTTAAATAGCACCGTTCTTTAAGTTCGAAAAGTTTTTGCTAGGTGGAACCCGTGATGCTCCAATCGCCAATGATATTCGGTGACATTCGTTTGACGTTCGAAAAGTCTTAAATAATAGTAATGAAAAGTCAGGAATAACTTGTCTTATTCAACATACCATCTATAAACGACTGGTATGAACTAATCTGACTGAAGAAATTCTCAATGCATTGGAATTTTAATCACAGATAACAAACAAACAATCAAATCATTTTCTAAAGCTTGCTCTAAGAAATTTGTCAATTGAGCTCGTCAAGTAAATGGCACTTAACGGAGTTAAAAATATGTTACCAGGAGAGCGATTTTGGTCGCTACAAGAGGATTGAGTTGAGAATTAGCGGAAGGCAATAGTATTGGTAAATGAAACCAAAAACCACAAACCAAAATGTTGAAAAATCGCATATAAAGTTTGAAGTAAGTTTTTTGAAATATTTTCACTTATTTTAAATATTGCATTATGTTAAACTTTTTAATTAAAATCTATAAGAGAATGTTTCAGATATTGGAACGAATTGCAGCAAAAAATGAAATGATCCTATTTTGGTTTAATTCCACAGAAATTTCAGTATTAAGCATTCAAAATATTTACCTGCGATATTACGTTTCGTTTGAAATCGGCCATCTCGATAAAAATGTCACGGCCTATAGTGGACATTGATGCTATGGTTACCGCCATGTTGATATGTTCCATCCATACTGCTTTTTAAACAGAGTCAGAAAATGGTTTTACTTCCAAGATTCCTGATACTGTAGTCTCGATGGTGGCCACGGTGTTGCAACGAGAACGTGGCGGATAAACCATTTTAATTCACCAACTACCAGGAAGTGATCCACGTACAGCTCTGATGTCGTATGATTTCCGGATTTGACTTTAGGTGAATACGCGTCGATCTTATATATTTAGATCCTTGTTAGATGGAGGCCCTTCGCCCGATTTAGGCTAAGTAAGTCCAAAGTTCCAACCATAACCGTAATCATTATTATCAATGCGTTAAAGTCAAAACAAAAGCATAAATATGAAATACATTGTTGAGGGCAGCATAAATTATCGCTAGATGATTCTTTTTGTTTATTTATATCTTTGCAATCGGATATAGGATTCAAGGCGCTCCCTGCTGTTTCAAGTATTACTTTTAAAGTTCTAGACTCCTAGCCTTACGGAATTATGAAAGACAAACGACTATAGCAAATATATGAGCTTCACGTATATGCCATTTGCTTATAAACCCCTGTTTCATTTAACTTTTCAATTTGTATACTAATCGAAGGGTTATACGTAAACGAAAGCTTCAAATTCCTTTTCGAAATAATTTCAGTTTTGCTGTTAATATAAACGTCAATATCCAGTTTATTGAACTAGAAATATGTGGGAACTTTATTGATTGAGTTTATGGAGTCCGAATATTTGACATGGGATATACTGTACCATTGAAAATGTTTTATGAGTATTCAACTTACTAACAGTTCCTTAGTTATTCATTTCAATTTGTTTGATTTGTTAGAGCCTTATTGACCACCATTCGATGCCATTGTTTTAGTATTCTTTCTTTTAACAATAAAGCCAAATTTATTTCAAACAGTTTAATTATCTCATATTTATTAAATTTACCCTTAGTCTGGCACTCTCGTTTGTAAGAACTATTCAGTGCTTATACCGACCGATTAATCAATTCAAAAGTGGTATATATGCGAAATTACTAAATAAGAAAACTTTAATTCTTAAAATTCTATCTATATCAAATTGAAATTAGTTATTAGCGTTTTAATCATTAAATCCAATTTTACTAAATCGAATTTGAAATTTCAAATATAACATAACCCAATTTGGATTCTCTGAAATTTTTTGACTTGGCATTATTCATTCCATTATTTACTCCCCACCACAATTCTAAAATTTAAAATCATCATTGAAAAATACGGTCTGATCTATGATTAATATTCAACTGTCCGTATTCTCACCTGAATAATTCAGAGTCAGACATGCATGGAACGCCCTTATCCCGACACTAAATGTGAACACAGGAAAACGGCAAATCTTAAGTGTCAGCGTTAAGCCAAAATAATTAAACAAATAAATAAACACCAGGGCTTAATGCAAGTAGTGGTCCAGAGTTTGATTGCTGGCCACAAATTTAATTAATTACAAAATGTTTCAACATACATTAAAAGCAATTTTGTACAAAAGGGTTCACTGAGCTTCTAGTCCTAAAACGTAGACCAAAATACATCTCATCAAGGTGAGTGTTGATTTCGACCTCTAAGCCACAGATTAAGGAATTTTGAACTGTCAATCAGAACGGTCGAATTTTAATAATTATTATATAAATGTATGTAAACAAATTTCAATAATTTAGACAATAATTCAGAAATAAGCTTAATGAGTGAGCAGACAATTTAACTATGATCAGCTATTTTTAACAAACATTTGTTTTTTACATAATTTTCTAGATTATGAGTGGAATTATTTCCATTGAGTCGAATTAAAATTAAATAATTTTTTGTTGTAAAATCAAGCAAACCAGGAAACATATTTTTTAAATAAGAATTCCAATTTTATTAATTAATAAAATAATTTTATCCGCTGTGCTTTAGAAACATAAAAATGTCTCACTCAATTTTGATATTTCTCATTAACAGTACAAATTTTTAAATTTTGGGCATTTAGTTAACAAGTATTTATCTAATCGAAGATAAAAACTATTTGATTTAATATTTTAATATTTACATAATTTGTTGCAACATTATGTAAAAAATTAAAATGCGCTAAAAAAATAACAAAAAATACATTACACCTAGCGTACAATTAAAAAAGTAAAACAAAATTAAAACCCAATTGACGATCATGTAACAACGAATTTAACTTTGTATATAGCCAACATTTAGGCGACAAACCGAATTGCAGCTTTTATTCTTGCAAAGTACTTGACTGTTTGTTTATTCGTGTGAACGTGTTATTTAATATCATTTGATTTTTAGAAATACATACGTACATAATTAGAAATTCTGTCAAAACATTTTTTGTGTTTTTTTTTTTTTTTCATTATGTACTTTTTAACAAAAGAACAAGAAGCTCGTGCGATTCAAATAGCTATAAGAATTTTTAATGAATTTTTGAGGTTTATGTAAAGAACAAACAGAATCTAATTATTATTAATTAATTTTTCGTGATTAAGAGGTACCATGTTCAAATAAACTATTTTTGTTTACTTTTTTATTTATAAATTTATAATTCAATTTATTATAATATGTATGTAAGCATGATTTAATTGACAATATAACCAAGCTTTTGTATATAAATATTTATCCAATCAAAACCGTCTTATAAAGTAGGTACCTACCTAAATAAGTTTTCCATGTCCGTCTTAATTAATCAATCAAAATTATATTTAAATATTAAAACATTGTTGTCTAATTTTAGCGCATTAGAATTTCAAATTGATTATTAAATTAATTAATTTTGATTTTAAATTGATTGCGATGGAGATTTGGTGTGCCATTGTATTTAGGAATATAGAATGATCGATAAGTGAAAGGATTATAATGTTTGTAGGTTTTATGCGTTTTTTCCAAAATGGTTGAAGGTTGTGATATCGATTAATGTATAGAGTGGTAAAAGGCCGTCGGATTAAATTCAAGTGGATAAATTATTAAATGATTGACAAAGGTAAAATTATTCATTTCCGTCGGGTGCGCTAAGGTAAAATGCGTAAATCAAATATTTTATAATAGTGTCGTTGACAGGTTGAGTTAATTTTATCGATGAAAGGCGGAATCAAGTTGATTAATATTTTAGATTTAGGTAGGTAATAATTATAAATATATGAAAAAAACAAATTGGTTGAGGTTGGAATATATATAGGTATAAAATCGTTCGATCCCATCTCGACCCTCAGCTAATTTTCCAATCGGATTCGGATTCGATTCGAAATCTCTTATGATCTATAGGTTTATGGTTTTCGATTTAAACGAAACTATAATGGCCCAAAGCTTGTGTATACATACCTTCCTCCAAATTAAAAATAAAACAAAACTATAATTGGTTTATTTCCACCTTTAGTAGCGTATTTACAGAAATTGTTTACATTGTATTAACTGGTCCATTTATTTTCAACATAATATTTCACTTAAATTTCCAATTTTTTTTTGTTTTCAAAAATCGCCAAATAATCTTTATTCAAGTGTACTTTGATTTTTATTGCGTTTAAATTTAGCTGAAATTTCAAATTTTAAAGTTTTCAGAAACATTGGCCAGAAATCTCTTTCTCTGTCACACTGAATTAAACGTATAAATTAGCAAGAATCTTTTTGTAGCTTATGGAGATTGTATTGCTATAATAAAATTATTTTGATGATAGACTTTTTTAAAATGGGGCTTTCTCCATGGTCCTGACCCTTATGAAGATATAAGTATTTTGTACAGCTCAGATTTTACTATATCGTTCAAATATTTAATGGTTTTGGGCCTACAATTATTAACATTTACCTTCCGCTATAAATTAGCCCAAAAATCTGCAATCGGACTCAACTGTGATGTTAGGTGGATTTTAATATGAGCCATTTCAGCCAATGAATCAAAATTGTGGTTTGGACAATGCTAAACAATAAATTTAGCATTGTCCATAGTTTTCGTATAGAACAATGATCGTAGTACTGGGTATCCTGCCGTTCATTACCATCCAAAGTAAAATAAGACATAACTCGGATTTCTTCGTACAATTCACAAATGAGTTTTCGAAGTAAGTCCTTAACCATTATGGTACCACCGAATTTAACTTTTTCGCGCTTGCTCGGTTTTGATCAGTGTTGCCGTTTGTGCCGATTTACATCAGCATACACCGTTAATTTATAAAATTGTAAATAAGTTTATTATTGAAGATATTGCCTTACTAACCGAATAATCAAAACTCAATACCTTAAAATTAAGATTAACTTTATATTTTAAGCTACATGAGCTTGAGGTTTTTGGCTCTGCCTGCTTTTGTGGTACTGAGATCATCTCAGAATGAAATTATATCATAATATTTTTTTGTAATTTTGATACTCAGGTGAATTAATTGGATCGAAAATTGTATTTGACGCTTTGGAGCGCTGGTCTACATCACTTGCATTTGGTAATGGTTTAGTCTCCCTCGCCGCTCATTGCAATTGAAATATTTTCAACATAATGCAAATATATTAGTAAACTGAGTGTAGGGGAGGGTGGGTGCAAGCGTAAAATCAGGTCAGTTGAAACAATGAATTTTTACGAAAACTTCGTGCGAACACGGTCATTTTTTAATGTAGAACATTTGAATTTTAGTGACTGTACACACTCAAAAAAAAAAAAAAAAATGCAGTTCAGTGGCTACTTAAACGTCAAATAAATAGGGAACATTTTAAAAAAAAAAAGCATCGAAGTATTTTCTCAGTATTTTTGAAATTATCCACTGTAAGTTTTTGAAAACATGTATATCATATTATGCCAACAAATTTGTTTTACGTTTGTGAAGTTTATTTTGTTCTGCTTATATTTCAAAAATCACGGATGCGGGCGCTTGAAACATTTTTAAATGTTAACGGTTGTAATATGTTACAATCAGGGCTGTGGAGTCGGAGCCGGAGTCGGAGTCGCGGAGTTTATGTTTATTTTTGTGTTTTTAAAGGAGCCGGAGCCTTGTGGAATAGACAGACTCCGGCTCTGGATTTTTTTTGCTTACGTAGTTGAAGTTAGGGTTTCTTCTCGAAAAATCTTCGTCTTTTTTAAAGCCTAGTACGCTGTTCAAGTGAAATGCAATTATCATCGGTCTCCAAAAATATAGGAAGATATGTAAATCTGACGTGAAAATTTAGTTTGACGAGTTTCGTAAATATTTTAGTGCGTACAACTTCATGTTGTCTCTGACAACGTATTTTATACAATAAAATTCATTTCGATCCTCAAAACGCAAAAGCTCAAATTAAATTGTCAAAATTTATCTTCACATTTATCGTCCAGGAAGATAAAAATGAAGTGAAAAATCAGTAGAGATAAAATAGAGACATCTGTATTCTGATTAGAAAACTCCCATTTCGCTAGCTAAACTGCATACCACAAAATGAAGTCCAGCGGTGAAATTTTCATTTTCGTTTTCGCTTGTCTCATTTTTATATGAGGAATTTCATTTCACTTCAGGGGGCCTATTTTGAAATTTTTCGATTTCGGATTTTTACGATATCGAAAAAATCCACCCTATTATGAAACAAAAAAGGCAATTCGCATCGGATTTTTTCGAACGCACATGGCAAAATTCGACTGTTATTTATTTGGCGGATTTTGCAAAATTTATCCAAGTTTCATAATAGCGTAAATCCGCGGCGTATCGAATTTTTTCGATATCGTAAAAATTCGAAATCGAAAAATTTCATAATAGGCCCCCAGCATCGTACCGGGCTTAACTCTCGAAATATCTCGAAATTTCGCGAAGTCGAGAAGTCGAGACATTTGTGTTAAGCGCCCAAATTTAATTAAGTATTTTGTCATCAGATTTCACGGAAAATTACTGATGTTACATAAATCAAACAAAGAATTGAAAAGAAACACATCAAGAAGAATTAACAGAGACTAACTGAACCTGACCAATTTCAAACATGTGACCTTGCAATCGGTAATAAATCCATAGAAACCCTCCCAGTTAAAGCGCCGCAGTAAATAATACTATAAAAATAATAATAAAATAAAAAATACAAAAATATCGGCTCTTGGGATTGAGCCGGCGGCCTTTGTGGCCTGCTTGCCAAATATCCACAGTTTTTCAGCACATAAATAAGAGCGTTTCACGGAAATAAAAATACTATTTGCTTTACGCATAGAAAGATATATTTTTGATGTCGCGGGAGGAAAAGTTTATAAATTTCCGGAGCCGAAGCTGGAGCCGGAGTCGGAGCTGGAGCTGGAGCCGGAGTCGGAGCTGGAGCCGGAGTCGGAGCTGGAGCCGGAGCCGGAGCTGGAGCCGCAGTCGTTAGTAAGTTTATAAATTTCCGGAGTCGGAGCCGGAGCCGAACATTTTTGTTCGGACTCCGCAGCCCTGGTTACAATCGTCCAAATTATTGAAGTGTCAGAAGACTACGAAATGTTAAGAAGGTAGAAATTTTATATATGTATGTATATGTAATCTAGTTGAACATGATTATGTACATAATATAAATTACTTTAACTACATATTCCTGTTTAATTTTATAACGAAAGATAATGATCCGATACAGAATTAGGAAAACTTTAAGAGGAAGAGTATCATAAAGATGTATTTGGCAACATCTGAAGAGGTATCGCCACGTTACTCTTAGTCGATTCATTTTAAAATATAAGACGATAAAATTTAAATGAAGTGATGGTGGGATATGCTCCTCACAATAAGGATTTACTGCTGAAAACGATGGCCTTACGACCCAATGCGTATACTGGAATTCCAGGCTGCCAAATATTATACATAAATTGCATTTTGTCGCCGAATTTTCAGGTCTCACTATTATTTCTCGAAATTTATTTGACAAGAATTCTTACTTCCATAGTTTTTTTGTGTTTCTTAATTGTTGCATGACTGTCATCCCAGTATTGGCTTTCCGTACATCTGCACCATTTTCATTCAACCACTCTGAAAACAGGCAATACATAATTGCAACGTTCAAGTTTATTTCTATATAGGTTTTATAGTTACTATAGCAGGACTAAATTACTGGAAATAGAAATTTAATATGTTCTATCCCATATTGATTGGATTGGTGTCCCGAACTGGTTTATCTGGTTCTAAAATTGCTTACCCATCGTGTTGTTTCTTCGATGCAATCGAGAATTTATATGCAATACATTAAAGAATATTCCTCTGCAAACCTTTGTTTTATCAGAGGTATTCCAGAGAATATACTTAGAGAAAATTCTCTATTGGGATCCCGTATTATTTTTGCATAGACAAATATGTCTGACTTATTTGTCTTCTCATTATATTTCGCTTGGTTCCTAAATTCTAAAATCTGGTAAACATTCAAATTCTCGTAGCATTTTAACTTGCAATTATTTCAATGTAGCTTCATCGATCTAGATCTGATCAATTTATCACATAAGAAGTATTCGGTATTTATTGATCTAATTTTATCTTCTAACTTATTTGGAAGATTTTTATGTGATTCTTTCGGCGTAATATGACTGTGGGGCAGAATCCTATGCGATTATCTGGAAGGCCAATGCTCACTGCCATTCTCTTGGAAATCTTTAATGTTTGCTGTTGTTTAATTAATTCGGTTAGGAAAAGTCTGAATTTCTATCAAATTCGACTCCTTGGAACATGCTTCCTGCTTTGGATCATGCTGGCTCGTTAAAACCTCCAAAGCTGGTTCTTCTACTTCATAGCAATGTGGAACAAAATAGGGAGCTACACTACAAACTAATTAATTTCAATAAAAAATCAATTAAAATCGAAAGAAGTGTCAGTCATAAAATTTCCCGTTCAAATATACGTAGGTCTAAAGCTACTTTTAAAAAAGAAATTCAGTCCAAAAAAGAGGGTTTTTGGTCAGAAGAGAGTTTGACTGAAATACATGTTGTGTATTTGGACTGAACAACTTTCTTGAAAAGTATTTCAGTTACACATTTTTGTACTGGAATACATTTTGGTTTATTTGTTTTTTTGACTGATGGGCCCAGGTGTCTCGGCCCGCCAAGATGAAAACACGGAAAATAGGGAAAATGCCGATATAATTTTAAAATTTTCTTGAAAATGTAGGAACAGAATATTTTAAACCCATTTCGGATGCTCCTGAATGCTGGAAGCATAACATTCATTTTTGCGTGGATTTCCATGGATCGTGAAGCATAACATTCATTTTTCCGTGGATCGTGAATGCCTTTCAGTTTTTTGATTAAACGACCCTAAGAGCATTTCAGCCTGAAACTATTTTGACAGAGTTAACTTCTAATTTTTGACCCAAACTACTCTCTTTTTTGACCAAGGTTTTTGACTGTCACTTCAAATTATCTGGCGTTATATTGTACCTATTATCATTTTCACAATGTTCGGCTTTTTGTAATTTTATTTTAATTTCCAAATTTTAATCATTTATTTCCTATTTCATTGTACATATTCAGTATTCTGGCACTCATTTTTATTGAGGAAAAGCAAGAACTTGTTGTTGCACACTTTGAAGTTTTAACGGGATGGTCGACAATTCGCTGACTAATAATTTATTTGAATTATCATGACTATCACTCGATTTATCAAAAGACTTTGTAGAAAGAAGAGGAAGACGGATACACCCCTTAGGGCTGATTACAAAACATCATGGAATTTTCCACAAACTTGTGCGGGAAAAGCAAAATTTAAACGGTTATGAAATATTCCATAATTTCCATATGTATCCAGTCCCATTTGACAAATTGTTTAGTAACATTGGGTCAAGCATTCTTACCTTTAGTTACGTATTCGTTTCAGACATTTGGCAAATTAAGCTAACGCTACTTTAATTATAAACATTAACATATTCGGTTGTGTTATTAGATGTTTATCGGTTTAATTTGGTTAACATTGGTAGTCCAGGTCGAAACAGCGATAGAAGAATTTTTTGAAAGCCCAAATATGAATCTGAGGTCTTACACAGACCGATAAAAATGTGGTTGGGAGAATGTGTTTGGGATTCTTGCTCCATGGTTTGGAATTCAGCCGACCAATAAATACCATACTCAGACAGAAGTACTAAGAACAACATAAGCTTAAGCATCAAGCAGAATTCACTAAATATTTTGTCAGTGTTAATCTACTACCCTGGCAAGAACCATGGCATCGAAAACCACTAATATATTATTCTAATTTTCGGCGGAACATGGAGATCTTCATTTTTCAATCGTTCGAGTTAATGCAGTGACTGCTAAGTGGGACTAATAATTAATAATCGATTTCTCAGCTTTGATTTTATATTTACCATTAATGTGATTGTTGTTAAACAAAGCTACGTTGTTTGCGAAATATGCAAAATCTATATACAGGATGGATTTACTTATGGCTTTGAATAACCCTCTCCGTCCATTCAATAAACGAAGAACCAGAATAATTGGACGGGTGCAATTTTTCCTCTCTAGAAATATCCAAGGGTTCTACATTTTACATTTTGACAAAAAAAAAAAAAAAAAAAGATTTTGGGAAAGAAAATATAAAAAATTTCAATAATTTTTGTAAGCTTTCCACCATTAATCGGATTTGAAATGGTAAGTTTCGGTATTACAAGTTGGTATTTTAAAAATCATTTTGTTGTTATTGTGAAAATCATAAGCAGATATGAACCTCACTGCCCTCTGACTACTTCGATATGATGCACATAAAAAACATGGAACAAATAATATGGTTTTGTATTGCGATTAAAAGCTTTAACGTACAACTGAAAGCACCACCCAGCATGGAATCCCATAACTCACACGGGAGCCAACACAAGCATAATAAAAACTTAATAAAATAGATTGAGGACAATAAGAGCACACCATATAGATTGAACGCAAAACAGAACCCAATTGCCTTTTTAGATTTTAAATACGCATCTTCCAATTAAGGCCAACATCCAGGTGGAGACCAATGCATCTGAAGAACATTATCCAAACATATACCCAAATAACTTAAAGCTATATTGTACGCAAAGGCAATTATTTTTCCACGTAGATGCAGGCTAAAAATATCATATAAATTGAAAAAAGTCATGGACCGAAGACAGAACCTTGAGGAAGACCACAATCCAATGTAAAAGAAACACTAAAGGAACTTTTTATTTTAACTATGTAACACATATTACTCAGGAAAGAAACTTACCAGTTTTGTGAAATAATTCTAAAAACGATAGAACTAAGCGTATTGAGAAGCAAGTTATGGTCAACCATAACAAGCGCACGTTTAATGTCAGTTTATCATTCAATTGAAGATGAATATCATTTATAAATTCAACCAGGGCAGACTCAGTATTTCTAATAGATCTAAAACCGTACTGATTGTTACTCAAAAAATTATGTTTAGCTAAGTATTTATCCATTCTCGATTTCATGGCTTTTTCAGATATTTTTAAGATAATTGGTTAAAGAGCAATACACACTTAAAAAAATATTGCTTATGTAATGTAAATTGCATTACGTATAGGTCCAGTGGAAGGCTGTATTACAAAATAATACAAAGCTGGCATTAAAAAGGATTTAAAACAATTTGCATTAATTTGTAATACAGCACTTACATTAAATTTTAGTGGAACATTCCATTAGAATGTAAAGCAAGTTGTAGAAAACCGTCAGTTAACTGCATTAAAATTTATCAAAGACTGCATTAATAAAATATTTTAGAAGTAGTAAATTTTAAAGTAAGTTGCATTAAAAGTTGCGATAGTTTAGCTCTTTTTTCTGGGGTTTGGTCATTTCGTCTTTGTTTTTGGTGCCTTGAGGGTCGAAATCTCAGAGAGCAGTTTACTTTAAAAAAGCAAACACTCATCTTTCCATTTGCGGGCTACTTCACTCTACAGTCGCCTAAGCTAATAAATTATAAATTAAGAACTGAAAAGCTTACCTTTAACATAATAGATATTTTCGAATTCAGAAAACCCAATTATTTTATTTGTCATTTAGTCGGTTTGATTTAGCGAATTTTATATCATTAAAGCAAAACACGTGTTTTATTTTAGCGAATTTTATGTTGGTATAATTTTTCAATTTGAGCAGGTCGCTTTAAAATACTTAGTAGTTTTATTAAAATATTTTGAATGCAAATACTGCTTTAAAAATCCTCATAATTGCATTAAAATTCATTTTAATGCAACCATTCCTTTACAATTTAATAATAACTTGTATGTGTAGGATGAACATTTTCTTTGAGTCAGCGGTTACCTTTTTTATCCAATGGAATAGCAATTGAAGTTTTCAAAATATCTGGGACAACACCAACAGAAAAATTGTCATTAACAAAAATAGAACGAATCAACATATTGTATCTAATACCTAACAAATCAGTACTTTTACGAGTTTTCAAATTCTTTGTAATGGTCAAAATCTCGGTCTTCATTGTCGACTGGCGCAATGAAAAATGAATCACCAAAATCAGAATGTTATAATTACCAAAAATAATTAATATCATAATTACCAAATTCCTGCAAAATAATTAGAAAATTCATTGGCAATTAAAACGGAATCAGAATCAATAATACTATCATCATTCAAGATTTTATCAACAGAAACATGATGATTATCTAATAAGATATCATTGACCACTGACTAAACTCGCTTACTATCTATCCGTCATCCAATTATGTTTCCCAATTTTAATGCAAGAACTAACTTTATCCAACAACCTCAAAAAATAATCTTTGAGTTTAACGTTATTAGGATATTTGCTACATTTTATACTAATTCTCATCTTTCTATTGATTAGAATTAACCAAATAGTAAGAAATCCCAGGTTTAAGCTTTATATTTGAACTTAAAAAATTATTAAGGCTAGTGGACGGATCACTAGCTGGAGAATTCAAAAAATTTTAAGATGAAACCAACGAATAAAATTTAGTAAGATTACAACCTTTAAATGAACCGTTATTACGAGATGAAAGTCTGATATTTTTGGACAAAACTATTTCTAATATAATTAAACTAGGATTAGTAATCGAAAATTGAAGAACAGATGCTTTTAACAACTCCATATCGGTAAAACAGTGATCAATACATATTGGTTTTCACATAAACTGTTTCGTTACTGAACCAAACACTGTTGAATTTTTTCAGATATTTTAATCTCCACGCCTCAGAAAAAATTCTTGTTTTGGAAAAACACTTGTGTTTGTTCAAATAAAAGCCCAAATATTGTATACTGTTAGGGTTGTGCACCCACTTTTTGCATGCATGACGACGTCATTAGCCGATTTCCAAAGAAATTTTACTCGAAAAATGGTCCCAGAAGTTATTGGTGTTACAGCAGGTTTTAAACATACTTAAACCGGTGGTTGAGGCTTTGTCTCTTTTGTTGTATGGAAGGTCAACAAGATTAAGGCAATTATCATAAATAGATTGTTCCATAGCAGCTAGTCTGATTTTTAAATCCATGCTTTCCTTGCGAAGAAATTTCTCCATTAGAAAGTGTTTATGGTGTTTTCCACTTTAATTTCATTTTTCAATCACACTTGAAAATTTTTAATCTATAAACGGGTTCTTTTACAGTTTACCGATATTTATAAATTTCGTTGTTATATTTCTTAAGTGGAAATTTCAGTTTGAATTAAAAACTTGGACAATTCTTAATTTTTGAAATACGATATTATTGAATATTTGAAAATGTTCAACGAATTTTTTGATTTAAAAAAAAAAAAATTAAAAACTGACTTGTACGAGTAGTAAGTAGAACATGTAAATGATTTTGCTATTTTTCAAATCTTGGGAGACTTTGAATATTAACCGTATTTCTTGAAGTTTGGTCTGATTCGAGTCAGATCATGAAACAATAAAGAAATGTAATTAGTCCAATTTTTGTTATTATGCTTTCAATGTAAACTTTAAGTGGCTTTTGCATTATTACACCATTATGGACTTGTTAAAAGTTGTTTGTAAATATTAAGCTCTCGCAACATTTAGGTACCATATAAATGGTTATCCAAATTTGATTCTTCATCGTTAAGATAGTCTTATATTCAAACATAATTTGAAAGCTATTGTTACAATGTATATCCATTAAATTAGTGAACATTTTATACTGTATACAATAAAATAATAAAATCAAGAACGTAAAGAGTTCTCGATAATAAAAACCTTCCAAATCGTACCACACAAGATGAATTTCCGTGATAATTTTATATAATTCTCTGTTCACATGATCATGAATGATCACCATCATTTTGTTACTTTTTTATTCGTTTAATTTGCTTGCATAAATCTTCGCACTATAAACTAATAAAATACAATAAAATAAAAAGTTAAAATATAAATGTATCCTACCTTAAGGGCGGTTAGATTGTATGATAATGTAATACGTACAATATTTATCCGATACAAGCGGAAATGGTCAAATAGGCAACGGTCACTTGCCTATATTAAAACTCATAATTTTTCTTATTTTATTACGTTTTTTTATTTTATTGGACAAGTTCTAATAAAAACTATCATCAGAGAACGGAACATGAAATTTCTATGTTTGTATATTTACTCCATCTGCGTCAATCATAAAATAACAAGAAAAGTGATCGTTTTATGTGATGACACAAAATCGATAACCAGAGGAAAGGATATATAGAGATGGTCACTTAACACAATTGATTGATAATTATTTTGTTTTTAATTGTTCCAAAGGTATGTTGCAGTCAGTAATAATTCAGAAGCCCATAAAGGGAAAAGAATTTTACAAAATTGATGGGTATTGAAAAAAATGGCACCAAAATTAGTCTACCTGCTGGTGTAGGACAATAAGTTATGATTTTATGAATGAGATGTCTTATGCTGTCTAGACTTAGGATGGGGATTATTAATTGACCGATGCCTACACAAAACCTGTACAAAACGGAAATGGAACTGTATGCATAAAAATGTCCTTAAAAATTGTCCACCGTAATATTTTTATTTTTACAAAAATCTAATTATTGAAGTCAAAATAAATTAATTTTATCCGTAAACAACACAAAAGGACATTAAACAACTATGCGACATGAATAATAAAAATAAGTAAATATTTTCATTTTTATTACATTCATTAAATAATGTAGCCACTATATAGTGTATATACTTATGTATGTATGTAAAAAAAACACCAACAATTCATGTTGACATGCTATTTTGCAAAAAATCGAGAACACACCATTACAGAACATAAATGAATAAGACATATTTATGAACAACATAAAAAATTATGCATAATGATTACGCGGTTGAATTAGGACGGTGAAAGTATAATGAAAATAATGTGGGTGGGGTTTAACGTTTCTGATGTCCTTCCTTACTGACGTAATTTTGTATGTAACCAAATTTAGCAAAGGTAATGCAACATCCGGCCAATTTGCAAATAAAACAAAATTTAAACTATAAATAAAATATTCGAGTCTTAATCTTAAGACATTTTCTTGTTTCTTAACAGTTTTTTTTTCGTTTTTCGTTTTCGCGTCGATCGTCTCGCGCTTAATGAATAATTTTTTTTTTTCGATGGACCAGACTATTTGTTAAAACAAAAAATAAAAATACAATATCGAACTGCAACAAGAGCCCAACCAAATTTAAATTTATGAATTTACAAAATGATCATGATCGCTTCAATTTTTTTTTTTTTTTTTTTTTAACATACAGAATAAATTCTTCATACCATTCTTTAGCACTAAATAAGAATAAAAGGTTAAAGTTTATAAATTTAAAAACCATCTAATTTATTTATACTTTTGGGTACTCCACTTAGCTAAACTAATCGTAATATTTTTTCGTTGCTCTCGAGGGATGACATATTTGACAAATGATCGCGATTAAATACTTCATCAATCAAATCGAAACTTAAAAACAAAAAATAAAAAAAAAAAATTAAATTATCGTCTCTTCAAGGATATTTATTTCCTTATTTGTAAAATACAATAAAAATAATTTATCTCGTTTCTTACTAAATAAAAATGAGGATCAAGTAAAATTGTCTTTAAGATCAAGATAAAGGTAAAAAAAGCAGAAAAAAAAACAATTCTTAATGGCTAAATCTTGTCGCAAAAAAATAAGCGTCACATCAATTAGAGGCTTTGTTTGTTTGTTTGTTTTTTTTTTCACCACCACCATCAAAACCAAGAAATCCAATTCTTACTGCTCTCTAATGATCGGTCGTCGCTGCTTGTTCATTCATTCATAAAATATACAAAATAAAAATACGATCGACTATAATATGTATGTTTATAAATAAAAGGATAAATTGAATTTTAAATTTATTAAAATTAAACATGAGCATTTTTGTTAATTAATAGAATTTTAATTGGATTGATGATAATAATGGTGATCAATTTATATAAAAATAAAAATGCGATCATTGATGGTGATCATTAGATCTTCGCGGTTTGTTTTTTTATTAGTATATTGAATAAAAACAGTATATTTATAAACTTGTGTTTGTGTGAATGTGCAAAGTGAATTTGATTATTTTTTTTTTCATTTAAAATGTTTATAATTTAAATAAACAAAATCTTCAGATTGCAAGTGAAACATGATCTTCATTTTATGATTATTGTAAGTAGTTTAAAATTCTTGTAGAAAAGTGTAAAATATTATAATAAAGAGACAGATAGCTGATCATCATCTCGTACTTAATTTGGAATCCTTTTTCCAAAATACAAAGGGTTTGATATGAGCAGTATTGTTGCAAATTCAACTGGAAAATTCTCCGCTCATTTTGACATACATAAATGATTGATTGAGTGAAAGGATTTTGTCATTTGATTAAATGTTAATGCTACATAATTAGATTTACATCATATGCATATGCTGATTTTTTTTTTTTTGTTTGTCGGGGAAAATGAAGAATTAACAATACAAACTGACAATGAATATATGTTGCCATATTCAGCATAAAAAGACAAAAAAAACAAAAAAGTTTTTTCGTATCTTAAAATTATGATAAATTGATTTCTAATTTCAAGAAAAAATGTTGACGACTTTTTTTTTTAAATATTATTTTTGCTGTTTGGAATTTATGTTCATCGTATGTCAATCTCTTGTATTTTATGTCATCTACTCATTTATCCCTCTTTTACACAGCTGTATATATTCCGGTGTATATATATTCAATGTTAAATTATTCAGAAATAATTATCACACCATTTGGATAAAACGAAGATTTAATTTTGTTGGTATTTTGGATTCGATGTAAAATTATGTTCGCTATCATTAACAGAAAAAGGCGGATTCCATTTTATGAAAGCTTTGGAAATTAATTATAAAACAATTTTAATAATCAATCATATTGGAATATTTATAGATGGATACATGTGTATCTGAAATAAAATTAATTTACCAATTTTTGTTCCCCAGTAATATAAAACAAAAATTTTTGTAAAATGTCTGAAAGATATAAGTTCCTCCTCTGTAATTCGATATCGACTGAAACTTATTTTATTCGTTTGTTTGTCACAAACTCACAAACAAACCAAACCGACCTGTATAAGAAAATAAAAGATAGGAGTATAAATTTGTTTTATTACCGCTGCAACTATGCCTTAAATATTTTGTTCAACACGAAAATTATCCAAATACTTATAAAATTGTTTGCTTGAGCTTGTAATAAAGTTAAACCTAAAATTTATTTGATTGTATGTTTCATGTTATTGACTTTATCTACATATTTGTATGTAATATGGAACCTGTATATAGTTGTGATGTTCGCTTAAATTCGATATTTTAATGCAATCTAATTTCGGGTGATTTTAATTATCGGCCGATAAATAAAACAACATTTACTAGTCGCTACGTTTATTATTTGCATAACAGTGTTAACAAAATACAACAATCTAACCATTTCTCGTACAAGTCTTGTAAAAATTGTATTTTTTTTGTATTTGTTGTGCATTTTCTTGTCAAAACTATTAAGATTTAAGTAAATAGATAAGATATTAAAAAAATTATAACACAAACTATATGGAAGGAACAATATATATTTACCAATCAGCAATAAACAAGAATTGGAATTTTAAATGTTTTTTTTAGGAATTGGAAATTTTGCCTTTTATATCGTTGTGGTATACATTATGTAATACACATACGTAGAAGGAAAATCATGAAAATATTTTAATTGAATTCGGTTTATTTATAAGATTTTGTTTATTTCAAAATGGATGTTGATTTCTAAAAGAGGAGGGAATTTGTAACAAAATGGTTTTAGTGCCACTATTATCACTATACCATAGTTAATAATTTCCGTTAAGTTATTTTTTTAAAATCTCATTTTGGTCGTCAAACACTACTGTTAAAATTGTTTTTTAAAAAGAAATTCTGTGGATTAGAAGCGGTAAATTCGATTTCTTATCAGCGCAAAGTTGTTACACAAAATATTGCTCGAATCAATAAATTCCCTAATCAATATTTATTTATTTATTACCAGCACTAACAAATAGCATAGGTTACAATACTAATAATTTTGTATATAAAAAAGTGTTACAAATTATTATTTCGAATACGACTCTTAAAAAGATCCCTTGAAATGTTAAAATCAAAAAGTTCTGAATATTGGTTAAAATATTTTGACGTACGCGCGACCGGTTCATCAATTCCATAATTCGTACGATGAAGAGCAATACTCGGTCTTAACTGTCGTGAACGAAGAATTCTCTTAGGAACGTAAAATGAATATAAGTCAAGCAATACCGGGCAATCAATCTTAGCACAAATTACATCCCGAGCAAATACTGCATGAATCATCTCTCTTCTGAATTCAAGACTACGAATGTTCAAAAGTGTACAACGACCGGCATCTGAAAGTAAACTAAATCCTATAAAGTTGACCTTGGAAGTCTTCGGAGGGCAAATATTAAGAACTTTTTTTGAATCCGCTTAATACGATCACTAAAGATTTTATAACCAGAACTGCAGATAACCACAGCGTATTCCAAAATAGGCCTAACAAAAGCAGTATATAATTTCTTGAGAGTACATGGGTCAGAAAATTGACGAACATGTCTGTTATGATAGCAAGCATCGGGCCGGCTCTATAGCTACAATCATTTCTATATGTTTAGTAAAACTTAGGTTACCAGTAAACAAAACACCTAAATCAATAAACTGAGTAACTCTATCTATTTCCACGTTTTGTAAACTGTACCTAGTTACAATTAATATCTTAATTCGTGCAAATGACATAGTTTTACATTTGGAGATATTGAAAGCTAAACGATTTTCGGTAGTCCAATCACTAAACCGATTAAGGTCATGTTGTACCAATAAAACGTCTGCGCCATTTCGGATAGTAGCGTAAATTTTAAGGTCATCTGCATATAACAGACATTTATAAAACTTAAAACATATTTACGGTTATATAAATTAACAAGTTAAACCACTTTTCACGATACGAATTATGTTTGTTGACAATTTTTGGAATCAATAGATCCATCCCCGCTTACAAAATTTCGTAAAACCGGGTAGTCATAACAATATCATTAACAAATAGAATAAATAATAATGGACCTAAATGACTGCCCTGAGGAACACCAGATGAGACTGTAAACTTCTCAGAATAATTTTGACAAATACGTACTAGTTGAGACCTTTCCGACAAATAAGATGATAACCATTTTATAGGAATAAAATTAGAATTCACTTTATCAATTAATAATTTGTGATTAATTTTGTCAAAGGCCTTACTGAAATCTGTATAGATAGTGTCAATTTGGGCACATTTTTCTAAACAGCATATCGCATCATTAACAAATACCGCAAGATTGGTTGTCGTTGATCTACCAGAAAAAAAACCGTGCTGTTGGTGAACATCTAAGTTTTTAATATTAAGATAAATACAATCCTTTACCAGTTTTTCAAAAAGTTTAGGGATAACAGATAATAAAGCCTTCCCTCTATAATTCTCAACTGAATTTTTAGGTCCCGATTTAAATACTGGAATTACATACGAGTGTTTCCAGCACTGGGGAAAAATACCTTGGCTAAGGCTGTAATTAAATAAATGTGCTAAATGGCCACTTAAGGTTTCGGCGCAATTATTTAAGAGTAGTGAGGGAATACCATCAGTGCCCAAAGACATTTTACTATTAATTCCAACTAAAGCCATTTTGATTTGTTCCCCCGTAAAAGAAGAAATACAGTGAATATGATTATTGACCAAGACTTGGTCACTGGGAGATGTTAAAACATTTTCGGCTGAATAAACGGATTTGAAGAACGTTGTAAATAATTCACAAACAGCATTTAGACCATGAGCTTGCCTATCATTATAACTCATGGGTAAAGGATAAACAACAGATTTTCTTTTAGAGTTAATATAATGCCAGAAACACGATGGATTGGACTTGATACCAGATTCAATTTCTAACAAATAATTACCTTACATAAATTGATTCAAAACCTTAAACTCATACCGAAGGTGAGAATACAATGCATAGTCAGCTGATGTGTTCGTCTTTTTATACAGTTTGTGTGTCTTGGTTTTACGGTTATATAAATTAACAAGTTTTTTGTTAAACCACTTTTCACGATACGAATTATGTTTGTTGACAATTTTTGGAATGAATAGATCCATCCCCGCATACAAAATTTCGTAAAACCGGCTAGTCATAATTTCAGTATCCTTCTCATTACAAAGGAAATCCCAGGAAATACTTTCAAGAAATCCATTTAGAGAGTCATAATCACAATACACTAAATTAGGTAATTCGACGAAGGTTTTTTAATATGTGCAAAAATGTTAAAACGACTCGTGTAGTTAGCGAATTTAGAGATAAAAAATAAAATAACTTACAGTATACGCGAATCCATGTCTGAGGGCTGATTATGACGGAACCCGTATAGGAACAATTATACTGTTGTTGAATATAATCTTTGGTGCACTCAAGAAATTATTGAACATTGGGATGCGTGACGAGGTCGCTATATAGCATTATATGGAATATGATGAAAGTGACAAAAGTCGATTGAAGTTAAAGTGAAAAAATTTCACTGTCATTTGTTTTTAGATTATACGAAAAATTAAATTTTGTGTGATTTTGAATCTTTTGTATCGCACCTTGATTAGGCATTAAGTGTATCGAATTCTGTTGAACGTTACTACTGCATTTCACAGCATTTGTAAGTTAAGTGTTTTTTGATGATTTTAATATTTTTGTAGCGCCAATCGTAGATGTTTCCCGTCTTGTCCAACTTTACTATGTTTCACAGAATTTCGTAGATGAGTGACTTGCACCGAAACTTTAATAGATCTATACCAGCTGCTTCGGAGAAGCTGGAACCTTATTCTATCGAATTATCATAGAAAACAGCTACAGCATCCGAATTCTTGTTCTATGACAAATTAGAATGAGAAATGGGATCCCTTCTTTATTCATCTTTACAAAAGTATATTTTGTTAATATCCATCTTTTTCTATAAAAATCCACATTTGTATATTTTTTGATTTTAACGCGTTTGAACGCACAACTTATTCTTAGAGTTCATGTACAATTTAAGTTCGCCTACTCTAAATAAAAATATAGAATCAGACAATTACTTCAAAATTTCAACCTTATTGATAATGTTAGGGGTGAGAGTATTAGTTGAATGATAATAAACAAACACACAAACAAACATACGTGATGTTAATTCTAATTTTTAAATCGTTTTAAGAGCAAGCCATCGTTTTAAGAGCAAAATAAATTTTCTGTTAGATTGAGTGTACTACTAATTTCATCTGATAACTTATTATAGATTGTGGCGGCTGTGACAAGAAAATAGTTTAAAAAAAATGTGTGTTTTGAAAGGATGGAATTACTTTTAGATGCGTGTAGTTAATGTGTAATGTATAATTACGGCAACCTAATTATGGTTACCACACATATTATAATAAATTTTGAATACTTTGAAGATGAGAAACATTTTGATTTGAAGAACATTTATCTAATGATATGTTTTTGGCCTATAACCAAAGGTCTCAAAGTCGCGCAATACGTACCACCCCAACAGGAAATGCCATAACGCAATTTTGAATCAATTAATGCATGATAGAATAATTTAAGAACCGACCACGGGAAATATGCACGAAGGAGATACATTTTCCTAACCGAAGCAAGAAGGTCTTTTTCTAAATCATACAAGTGTCATTTCCAGTTGAGGCCACAATCAATAATTAAACCCAAATATTTGATATTATTCACCGATTCAATCAATATGCACCCAGGAGTACATGGATTTATTCTAGGCCATTCAAAATTGTGAAACACGATTTGCATTTAAATCAAAACATATCGTTTTAGTTTTAGGGCTAAGTAATCTAGGAACTGCAAACCATTTACTTAAAATTTCTAAATCATACTTGATACTAAATACTGCCGAAGAATAGTTAGAACAGTTATGAGCAAATGCCATATCATCTGGAAATGCTACAACTTTTCCTTGGAGGGACTCCGGTATCCAGGACAACAGAATCATTCAGACAATCATCAATGCGAACTGTTTGTGAACGACTGTATCTGATGATCGACCATATAAAACTCTTTTTTTATATCCACGGAAAAAACAGCCACCAACTTATTCTTATTTAGATACTCTTAGACTAAGACCAGTTCTAAAACCAAACTGAGAATCGCTAAAGTAATTCATCCTATTCAAAAAATGAACCACTCTAGATTTAACTGCTTGTTCGAAAATTTTTGATACGATAGGTACGAGTGAAATCGGACGATAATTGCCTATGGAAAGACGAACCTCCTTTTGAACAGCGGAATGACTGTTGCAATTTTCAAGCCTTTTGGATATACTCCATCATTAATGCTACGATTAAATAAATTAGTTAAAGCATCAACAATATTAAAAACAATCTTTTTCAAAATTATTCTATTCAAATCAATATTATCAACCGAAGATTTATCTTTAAGAGAACTAATAATTTGAAATATTTCAAAGGAAGTAAATGACTGAAAAACCCGCTATTATTATTCGGCTCATCAAAAATTAAATTATCTAAAACAGATCGACGGCACATTTTAGATCGTCTTTGAGCAACGATGTTAAAGAAGTAATGGTTAAAACTATTTGACTCATCCATTATACTGCCAATACGTTTAGAATTATTCTTAGGGAGATTAGAAATTACTGTACGGATCTAAACAATTATTTGAAATAAAAAAAAAAATTATTAATAATAAAAATTACAAAAACCTGAAAAAAAATTATTTACAAATTATTTAGATCTTCAAATGATTACCTTCCCCTTGTACTTCCTCATATATATTCTAGAACTCCTCATCCACAGATACTTATACTTGAATTTAACTTTCACCTCTTTTGCAGCATTGTAAAGTTGACTAGTACTATCATTAACATAAATAGGGGTAGCACCATTTACTCCAGGGCCGAAAATAGTAGTTGACAGCCTTATTTTGTTCACATATTTTTTTCCATTATCGAATCTTTTGTTTTTTTAGATAACAGCTTGACAAAAATAACATCCGCAGATTTATTCGCTGAATTAATTAAACCACCTTTCACTGATTTTATAAAACAATGCCCAATTTCATTTTCCATCCATTTTGTACAATATTGACAACTGCTTGCCAAACATCATCTTTTAACACCGCAGGAACTCCAGTTATTTCGATAACAGTTACATTCAGTATAGCATTTATACCGGTTGTACAAGATAATCGACAAAATAGAAATTTTTTTTACAATTTTCATAACTAAAATAGTGAATAAATTGTAAATATAAATAAATGTTTGGTGTAAACGAATAATTATAAATAATTAAAATTTATATGTTTAATTTTTAAAGCAGGCACAAATTGAAAAAAATGAATTCGAATTGGAGCTTGGTTTACACAGTACCAC
The DNA here is from genome assembly GCA_958295665.1 of Tipula vernalis. Lineage (NCBI taxonomy): Eukaryota > Metazoa > Arthropoda > Insecta > Diptera > Tipulidae > Tipula > Tipula vernalis. The sequence continues at coordinate 2,784,973 of OY282560.1, forward strand.
TTTTTCATATGATGAGATTTTGATAATTTTGATTTCAGATTCGTTTAGCTTTGTACCGCTTAAAAATTTTTATTGAATAAAAATTATCGAGCATTATTATTATTGTCAGTGGTCATCGTCCATTGACAAAATCCCTAGGATCACAAGAATACAATTATTGATTAAACCAATTTTTGTTAGGAGTCATATTGTTACGTTTCTGCCTTGTCAAATAAGGTTCGTATCACTGGATTGTGAATAATACAAACTCAATTTAATTTATCTCCAACGATTTTATTTATTTCACAAAATTTATTACAACACAGTTTATCAATAAAAATTCACAAAATCACTTTATATAAATTATTCTCAAATTTTACTGTTCACTTATAATTTTTATTTCCACTCAAACACTTTTTAATTACTTTTTAATCTTCACACTATCGCTTTCCAAATATTACTAATAATCTTACAAGTTTACTCTATCGCGTTCCAAATACTAATAATCCAATTCGATCTTGTTCGCCTTTTTATATACACAAGCCAAGCTTCTCGAAAGTTCATGACTTTTCTAGTACTAATAGTGTAGAAACATTTAGAACTGTTTTATCATGGAAAATTCCATTTAGTACAGTAAAACATTGAGCTATTATAAGTTTAACTTATTCTATCACACACTAGGTGTCACCGTCACATTATGTACAGTTTGGTAGCTATTTTTAATAGCTTCATATTTTTGTCTGCTCTTTATTTGCTACATTTTGGTTATTTAACTTGTAAGTTGTTGAAAAGTAACCTCGTAAATTGACTTTTCAACTAGCATCTATGAAGAAGTAGCGGAAGCTTCAAAATTTGAAAAGTTTAGTTTGAAAAGTCTTCTGAGGCACACAGTATTATGCCGTTTTTACTATCACTCAAACAATTTTTTGAAATTGTCGAAATGTTAGAGTGATTTTTCTAACCTACCGCTTTGACCACATCGATGAAACCTCAAATTTGTTGAGTGAAAATTGTAATGATTTGTGAGTTGTTTACTCGGTTTGTGCTCTTCACGATTCTTACAATTTCGATACACCTACGATATTTGGTTCACGTGAACAATTAGGATGATTATAGTAATTGCCTGAACGTATAGTAAATGGAATGAGGTTTTGGAAACCGCAGAACTATTTTCTTCAAATATAATGAACATCAATTTCATTAATATATATCTTTTTTGCCACAAACAACTTCGGAACTATTCTGCAGTGGCGCACTCTTCACCATAGTTAGATCATAAGATCCGAAAAATGTTGAACTTGAATCTCGGACGCATATTTCAACACCCGGCACTGCGAGCTCAGTTTATTTTCGGTGAACAAGTATTTCCCTTATTAGACCGGCCAACTAATTGGCAAATGTGCTGGTATCTATAAATTTTATATTTTAAACGAGAAAATATTTTCAATGAAAAAAATTGACATATTTTCAGTATTCATCGATTCAGAACTTTAATTACAAATTAAAATTTCACTTTATCTAAATTTAATATTTCAAAAGGATAATAAACAAGCCTCCCATAAAGTGGAAAATCCGTTGAAAAACGAAATGGAAAACTATAAAGTTTTGTGCTTAAGGGTATCAAACAGCGTTGTGATTTTATTTGAAATATTTCAACCCCAGTATTTGATAAAAATCAAAATATGAGCAATCTCGAGCATTAACGATTAAAGAATGTGGGCAAAATGTTCAGCCGCTGAAAGGCTTATAATATTAGAATTTTGACGATAATCTTTTGTACCCCAAGCAATTTGCGAAGCCATTCGAATGTATTTCCAAATTGGTAAACAAATGCTTATTTATTTGTTCAAAATCGGCAGTTACGATATGTAACGTAGGAAGATTCTAATTTAACATTGGTTTCTGTAATAGAACGCTTAACGTATATCCCTTTATCATCATCTGTCAGTAGACCTTAAAATAATTTTTTTAATTTTCGTTTTAGTTTAATGCTAAGCAAAATACTCTTAGTTCGAGGAAGGTTTCAAAACGCACGAAATTCACATCCATGGTGACTAGACTGAGTATTCCCCGAATCATATACCTGAATTTGTTTCACACCCAATGAATGCATATCGCTTCATATCGTAATACAAACATTAATTTACAAATAAATAAAAGAAAACAATCATTTTTATTTTTCTCATTATTTATTTACATTTTTGGGTTTTTTATTTAGTATTTAATCATAAAAAAAAAATTAAATTATGTAATTGAACCTTGATTGACAAGGCAAAAATGTAATAATATTAAATGATATTGTGACGGTGACACCTAGTGTGTAATAGAATAAGTTAAATGAATAGCTGAATGTTTTACTGTACTAAATGGAATTGTCCATGATAAAACAGTTCTAAATGTTTCTACACTATTAGTACTGGAAAAGTCATGAACTTTCGAGAAGTTTGGTTTGTGTATATAAAAAGGCGAACAAATTCGAATTGAATTAGTAGTATTTGGAACGCGATAGAGTAAACTTGTAAGATTATTAGTAATATTTGGAAAGCGATAGTGTGAAGATTAAAAAGTGATTTAAAATGTGTTTGAGTGGAAATAAAAATTATAAGTGTACAGTAAAATTTGAGAATAATTTATATAAAGTGATTTTGTGAATTTTTATTAATAAACTGTGTTGTAATAATTCTTGTGTGAAATAAATAAATTCGTTGGTGATAAATTAAATTGATTTTGTATTATTCACAAAATTTGGTAAACAAAAATGTTATTAACCTTTTAGATAAATTCAGAATTTTATAAATTTAATAGGAAATTCTAGACTTGTCTATAAATCCTATTAAAAATCAGTGACCAATTATTGCTTTGCGACAAAACAACTTTATGAATAATAACAAATCTTGAAAATGGACCTTGAGATTTTTAGAGATTTATCTGTTGTCCCACTTCATCGGACCTCAACCTCTGGGTCTGAAAAATTGGGTTTCGAAAAGCTCAGATTTAAGCTTTTCTGATAAATTGGGAGGTCCCAGTGAATTTTACTCCGGTAGTGGCCACTCCCTTGGTCCAGAAAATTTATTTTGCAAATATCTTAAAAAGTATAAGGTTTATAAAACACTACTTAATACAAAAGTTTTCAAAAAATAAAATTTCTCAAAATTCTTTGTTCCTTTTGAATTTCCCGATATTAGCTGAAATTTGCAATGCATTGAGTTGCTTTATTTTACAAAGTTGATGATAAATCGATTTGAAAATATTTTATGAGAGTTTTCAATTTTTCTAAGCTTATTCGAATTAGTTTGCCGTTGAGTAATAGACATTATTCGCGATTTTCAATATTGCGTGCGTAATATTACCGCTTATTCGATATTTTTAGAGATATCTTGTTATTTTTATCGAGATTATCCTAACACTATCATAAGTTATTCGAGTTTTTTGAGAATATTATATTTTTTTGTTGATGTGGATATTAGTTTACGATAGAAGTTTACAAAGAACTCAGATGAATTATGTTGCAGAATTAGTGATAAATCGAGATTAATTTCTTTGAAGATGTTAGTTGCGTTATACTACAGATTGTTTAAAATTGTTGAACTTGTTCGGGAATATTTTGATATTATTGAACAGCTTTGATTCCACAGCTTTTGAATTTATTCAGCTGTTTCAGATAATATGACTGCACTATTTATTTTTGATTTTTTTTTTAAATTTTAGTATAAAATTCGTGCTTTATAAAATTACCGCAAAACAGACGTAAGTTCGAACATCAAAATCAATTCAATAACTTGAGTAGAATAAAGTACGTTTTGGACGCTATACCCTATTTTGTTTGCTTTTATCCAATTGTTGAGGTTGTTTTGAATATTTTTTCTTGACTTTTTATTTGCAACCGTCATTATGGCTCGTAATAAAAAAAATGTATTAAGTTATTAAAGCAAAAATTTAAAACAGATTTAAGAAGTCTTTTTATTTTAAAACAATAATTCCTCCATTTACGTAATCTCCTCCATTTAAACATCGTATATACATTTTTGCAAGTTGCCTAAATGTTGGTGATTTTAATGGAATTATGACAAGTATACAGGAAGAATAATTGATTAGAAGTATGGAAGAAAAACAATGGTGGGTGCTCATCCGTTCACCCAAAAAGTTTATGGTGAAATAAATAAAAAATATTTTTGCTTTTCAACTTAATTTTATAGTAAAAATCTGAATTTCTTAATGCATGCAATATATGCACTGCATCCATGAACTATAGCTGGTGCTAATAATAATCATTAATGCTTTTACTGGCCGCGATAATAAATTCTGCACAACAAAATTTTTTTTGTTTTTATTCACAGGCACAACATGATTTTTCTTAAAACTTTCGAAAAAAATACAAATGTGCCGAATCGCTGCTTCGAGCTTACAGAAGATACAGCGTAAAAGATGAAGTAAATATCTGAAAATTAATAAAACCGTACGCAATTTCTACAAATTAAATACAAAGTTAATTTTGTAATTACGGATGAACGGATCCAATGGATTGATACCTTTCATTCGTTTAAAAATTTATTACAACAATTGCACTATTCACTTGACAATTTGTAAATTGTGTTTCCACTTTAAATAATTCACTGCTCCTGAGAGCGGTTATACAATTTGATGTATTTCGATGCATTGCTGATGTGCGGATGAAACTACTCATACCATTAAGTCCGAATTAGTGATAATTAGTGTTCATTGCAAAAAATTAGTGTTAATCTATGTGCCAAGAAAATGGGAAACGAATTTTAATATTTACAGAAGATGGTAAAAAATGCAAAAAATAAACCTTATTTTCAGCGGAAACTAGACCACTAAAATCAATTAATTTAAAAATTTCCATTTGTAAGCACATTGAACAAATTGGTACTTTCCACAAAAATATAAATTTTCCCAATTTTCATTCATAAAACGATGGAAAATGAAAATCAATCAACACTCGTAAATGATACTATATCGAATCAAAAAAGACATATTATTCGTTCAATAATTTCCGAATTGAATAACATAAATAATTTATTTAAACTATTTCTGACAAAAAATTCTAGAAACTAATAAAAATGTTGTGTTTGATTAGACATTTTGAGGCGAAAGATCCATAGCCATTCGAAAAAGGTGGCGGTTAAATTTCTGCTTATCCATAAGCAGCTACTGCACCAGGTAAGACGTAAAAAGAAAACTGCGAAAGAGACGAATGTGTCGCTAGGCCCAGAACAGAATACACTAAAGAAACAAACACTTAAAACTTTTATAATAACATGTAATAAAAAAACCTAATTCTCAGTGAAATCAGGCAAACTTTCGAATTTAAGAATGAAACTTCTCGTTTTCAGGGGAAACCAGAAAAATTTAACCGACGAATTAATTTATATTTTCCATTAGTCAACACATTCAAAAAATTGGTGATTTTCACAAGGATATTGTTAGATTAATTAATTAATCGACCGTTTAAAATTGTTCGATTAATTAAAAATTCTTTTTCTTCAAAAACGTGTGAACTGAAACGACAACAATTTAAAATTGTGTACTGAAATTTATTTATAAATTATTTCTGTACGATTTTCCATTTAAAAATATTGGAAACATTGGAAAATTAGAAATTGGATTTTGTGCGAAACAATAACATAAAAATGTTTAATCGGTACTGAAAAATTCCGATTAATCGTTAATCGATGCCCTTACGAATGGTAAATTGTCCGTTCATCGAAAATTCGACCCAAATCATTTAACAAAACCTGTTTTTTAGCAATACAACTAAGGCATCCCAATGAAGTTTTGTTATTGAATAGCGCAGTGGTATTTAATTAATTAAACCTTAATAGAAGTTTTTAGATGTAATCACTTAATAAGCAAATACACACAATTTCCTAACTTCCTAAAATTCCTTAATTAATTCAGTCCTATTCTGGATTCCCACAAATTCAACAGAAATATTTTTTAATAGTTATGAAACTATCCCAACGGAATATATAATCGGACACAACAGCTTGACCTCTATACTACCTAAACTCTACTGACCTAAACTTTTAGTGAAGTTATATCTGCCACTAGAAATAAATTCATATGAAACACAAGAAACAAAAAATAAATCCATTCTATAAATACAAATCTTGGTGTCTTTCTTTGGACAATTTTAAATCAGCTAAATATCAACAAAAAAATTGTTTACCAACCGAATTATCTTTCAAGTAACTTAATGTTGCTAATCCTATTAAGCAAAATGCTACTAAGCAAGTTAAGGCTAAGCTTAACAAAATGTAGCAGTATCGGATATTCATATTTTTCGAATAGGGTTTAGAATTTTCGAGTAACATCCAACAATAAAATGCATTCGACTATCTTTTACATACTCGAATAATCACGAAAATGTCGAATAACTTAAACTCCAATAATCTGGGTAAATTTTAAAAAGTGATGAAAAGATGAAATCAGAGACAAGGCGATATGAAATGGGGAAGCGACGAGAATTTCCAAAATCAATAGAACCTCACCGAGAACAAACAAAAAAAAAAAAAACATCCGGTTTACAGTTAAATTCAATTTGTGTTTACAGTTTACCGATAATCAAAAAGATCCGGTAAATGAGAAACTACAATCCGAAAAAACGCTAATTCATTATAGAGATTAACTAGTTTGGCTCAATTATCCATTGATTCCCTCTCTAAAGCAATCTTCTAACGAGAAGGAAGTTTCAACAATTTTTCCTTGATTTTTTTGACCACCACAAGTGTTCTTCACTAACATTTTCTAATCAAACCTTAATTTGATTTGTAAAAGTTTAAACTTGAAGTGCAAAAGGGATAAATTTGGAGTGGAAAACTTATATTACAAATAATGCAATCCAGTAAACACTAAAAGTGTTATCATTTGATACCGAAAGCATTGATTTTAAACGAGTTTAGTGAAATTTCTTCTAAATCTAAATATCTGTTAGAACCTAGAGGAATTTTTATTTCTAAGGAGTCGCATTGCTTGTAGTTACTCAGATATTCACCTTCAGCAACGGAGAAAAAATTATTAGGCCTGTCTTAAGAAAACACCCAACCGTGACAGAAACAATTTCTTCATTCTCCAAAAATTATATCACCATTTTGCTAGTTTGAAAATGTGGTTTACCATAATTTAAGCTTAATGTAATATTCGAACACTTGATAAATATCGTGGGCCCAATAACCATGTGCCTCCCCACAGCTGCAAGTACTGCGGGTACCTAGTTACGACACTAGAAATATGTGATTAGACATATATAGATGATAGTTAAATATCGAATCCCCCTGAAAATTCATTAAATCTTTGAAGTTCATTACTTCAGTTAATTTGCAACAGAAAATTATACGTTTGAAACACATTTTCCTGAATAAAATGTGCTTCAAGAAAGATTTGGTGAAAGGCGTTTCTGAAAGCTAAAACAAATCAAAAAACATTTAACGAACACAATTGGACGCAAAATTTAGTTTTTTGGTTAAATTTTAGTTTCGTTTATGTATACGATACCTAATGTTTTAGTTTGAGTTTTAAAAAACACGTGTATTTTATTAATTTTTAATTTTCCGCTTTAATTATAGACCTTTTTAATTTTTAATTTGATATATTTATTTAATTAAAAATCTAATTTTTCGCCAGTATTTTGATGTTGTACGTACAGAACGACCTTGAAAATGATGTACAACATCGAAATATTGGCGAAAAAATAGATTTTTAATTAAATAAATATATCAAATTAAAAATTAAAAAGGTGTATAATTAAAGCTGAAAATTAAAAATTAAAAAAATTAATGAAAGACCTAAAAACTTATAACAATAACGTATATTTTATTATTTAATTTGGTAACTGCCGTGTTTTAATTAAGTCCCGTAATTTTATAATGGAACTAACTCTTTTAAATCGATTAATCTAAAGCATAATAAAAGATCGTAAAAATCATTTAGTTCTTTTCTACTAACCTTATTTTGTATTAAATCTAACTAAAATCAATCATCTAAATGTCAATGATATGTTTAATTCCCGAACTAATTAAATTCATAAGCACTTTTATATATACATTTGATTTAAATTAGCAAGATCGATCTGTGATACCAAAAAAACCAATGGGGTGAAAACTTGAAACCCCTTTGAATCAGAACAAAACAATGTCAATTTTAATTCTATTCCGTACATAAACTGACAAAAATTAACTTTGTATTAGTCGTAATCGATCAATGTCTTATTATTCTGTTAATATAAGTATATATTCAACATAATGCAGATGATTAAGATATACAACCGACGGATGTTTATCAGAGAAAAAATTTGTTCAACATCGAAACAATACTCTTAAAATACAAGGATATTGATGTTCGCAACACAACATTTATGACAATAAAAACCATAAAAACGTTGTGGACTATATAATTTCAGAGGACAATGCTCATGATATGACAAAATATTTTTATTTATTAGTTATGTAGGTGGTCCCAAAACAAACAAATAATATTGCTTTGTTATATGCGGGAACAAAGTTATGCTGTTGGGGTTTCACCAGGTTATATACCAGGGTGAATTTACTTACAGGTAATCGCGCACACAATTATTTAATTATTTACTTTGGTCGGTTGCTAAAAAAAATAAAAATTTATGTGATTATTTCACGTGATTTTGTGAAGAAGTTTAAAATCAGTGTTGTGTATTTTAACCAACAAAAAAAAAAAAGTCCAAAAGCAACGCAAATATGTTAAAAATGAACAACAAGACGAAAACAGAGTTCATGTTGTGAACATATACAAAACTGAAACAACATAAAACATTACACAACACAGCAATGATTGTATGGTGCAATTTGACTTGACTCTTGGTAATGTACCTACTCGTACATTTTTTTTTTTTTGTGCATGCATGTTTGTCTGTTATGCTGTGTTGTATTTATTTGGTTTTATGTTAACAGATAGGATTAAGTTATTATTATTGTTTAGTGTATGACTCTGACTATATACATATTATATGTAAGTATGTTCATACCTTATTATAGTTAAAAGTCAAGTCGTTTTGTTATGTCTTGTTGTGTCGCATGTTTCTCTTCAGTTTTGATTTGCATCAAAAGGTTACAAATTCAATAGAAAATACACAAATAACAGCATGGATCGAACAATATTGACGACACATGAGTATAATTTTTCTAAGAATTAACGATTTTATATTTATTATACTACAGAGAACACAATTTAGAAAATATAAATGACCATTTTCATTCTCAAAAAATTGAAAAAATAAAACAACAAAATATTGCAGAAATCAAAATCCACCGCCCGCTGTTAATTCATGTAAAATATTTTTGTATTCGCTTTGGTTTCCGTTATATACAGGTTGATGCGATACTCTTCGTATTATTTATGGTTTGTAATTTTTATCAATGAATGAATTTATTTATGTTGGATATATGGGTTACAGACTTTTACAGTGCGGTTACAAGACCAATAATTAATTGCCGATGGTAGTTAAATTTCGCAAATTCTGTAGTGATTTGTGGTTTAAGGTGTTACACATGATGGAATAGAGAAATTTAATCAAGCTACCCGTATAAACGTATATTATGATGGAGCTACCATTTTATTTTATTCAAAAACAAAGTTTCATTATAGCTGTGTATAAGATGTCATATGACAAATAGATAACTATTAATAACCCACTTTTTGTTTTTTTTTTTTTCATTTTAACTATTTTTTGTAACGTCCAACTTTAATGGTCATCATATCATATCGTATAGAGCGTATGCGAACCCAAAAACATAACACAAACACATAAAAGGGTGGCTATAGTAAAACATTATAATAAAGATAAAACGAACTTCAAGGGGATGCGGTATACTAGCCCACCCCTATAAACCGGACTTAATGTATCTGAACACACACAGTTAGTCGGTTTTAATTTAATAAAATTTAATTTAATCATAGAAATTGAAAAGTTGATAAGACATAAAAAGCCATTTCTGTAGTGCAGATAATATAGAAAATGTACTCGAATAATAACAAAACTTAAAACGTGACCAAAATTTAGAACTAAAATTTTTTTTTGTTATACGAGTATTTTGGGTTGTTGTTAGATAATTTTTAAGCTAGAATTTTTCATGATACATTTGTCAACATGACACCTCAGATATAATAGGTTTTTTTTTGTTTTGTATTTGTGGTATTATACAACTGTGTTGTGAAGAAAAAAAAATACAAGGGAGGATATTTTATGCAGGATGTGAAGTGGTTACGTGTTGCGAAATATTTTGAGTAATTAATATTGAAATTTATCACTCAATTAAAATGTAAATATTTTTATCATAAAAAAGTCATCGATACAAAATAAAAGTCACATCCTTTCACTTCGTTACAAACTAAAATTTCACCACAGATTTGGATCTTTCATATTTAGGGTATAAAAGCAACAAAAAAATAAATAAATAAATTCCAACAATCCAACAAATTCATGATTTCAAAAAAATAATAACAAAAAATCGTGAATCTTAAGATCTTCGCGTTCCGTTTTACTTATTCGTCGTTCGTTTAAGTCTTTCTCTGCTTTATGAATCTAAGATATTGGAATCAATATTTATTTCCTATTTACATAAGTATTTAACCAATTTTTGGAGTGCACATACACTTAGAACTTAACACAATCGACGTGATGTTTTAGTGTGATATTGGCAAACATCCACTCAAGAAATGAAATGATTCCAGTTACCTTTTAGGTCTAGAAATATGCCAAAATCCATAATTGGTAGTTTTATTTCATCGTCCATGATTATGTTAAGAAAAAATAAAAAATAAAAAATTTACAAAATTTAAAAAAGAAAACAATTGAATTATTTTAGTTTTTCTGTCTCTTGAATTAATGTTTTGGGAGGTCGTGAGGAATCCCGCGGAATGATTATTTTCTCGCATAATGTTTTTTCGATTTTTTCCCCGAGATAATAACAATAAAATAAAAAGAAAATTATTAAAAAAAAAATGATTACTAAAAGAAAGACGGCGCCACCTGTCGTTTGTTGTATTTTTAAATAAAATTCAGTCGGCTTGTGTTACTTTTGTTTAAGAAAATTGAGTAAAATGCTAATGAGGATGATTGGGAGAGCAAGAACGTGCAATTCAAAGGTGATTAGGAAAATTTAAATACAATTAAAAGTTCTTGGTATATACTCGTATGTACTACAACAATGGAGAAAAAAACGCGTTCACAAAGTTTAAATTTTATTCAAAAAAAATTAATTAATTAAATTAATAAATTGTTATACATACATACATACGAACATAAAAATTAATTAATTATTTTATTTTTTATTTTTAGATAAAAAGAATTAACCGCGCTGTAATATGTCTTCTCAAGCAGACAAAAAAGTTTTTTTTTGTTGTTTAGGTTGACACTCCGCACCTTCTTTTTTCGATGGTGAGGATCTTTTATTTGTACATGTATTCATCGTTGAAAAATAGAATTTAATTTGGAGATCAATAAATCAATTTGATTACTCGTTAGTTATGCTAATCAGCTCGATGATTTTCGTGATGTTGATTTTTTTTTTTTATCTTTTAACATTTTACAGAAACTTTTATAAGATACTTTTGATAAAGTTTAAGGACAGATGAGCGTTTAAATAGTTGATTTAGATAGGGAAACGAAGTGATGCAATGTACGAAATAAATAAATACAAATTATTTTAATTATTGTAAAGACGTATAATTAATTTATTATTTATTTTTAATAATTAGTAATTACCTTAATATATTTACAAATAGCAATTTTGCAACCAGATAATGGAAAAAGATGTTAAATTCTTAATATGAGTTTTAATCATCAAAAGATTAATTATTACTGTAATGCCTTGTTGCTTATTTAATTGCTTTATAACGAAAATAATATAACCTAGATAATTATTTTCAAGAATTTTAAACGGATAAATACGGAGAAGCTAATTTCCTTAACACACTGCGATTTAATAAAAGAAATTTTGAAAAATTTTCGAGTATGTAAATCTCGATTTTAGCTAGTCGCGTTATTTTGCATAGAGTTAGAAACTTGTTCAAGTGTTTAGGTACACCGGATTTATTAAACCGCAGTCTGTCTAGGGTATTTTAGATAAAGCAAATTTTCTTTTTGATGAGCTTTCAACCTAACTGGAAATGAGGTTCTAGTCACTTATTAAATCAATCCCTTATATGTAAAAAAGCAGCATTTGAAGCTTATGTATTTTATTCACTTACTATAAAAATTAAGCAAATAAACACGTATATTATATACGTTAAATAAATTTCCGGAATGGTATATAAATTCAAAAATTTGCAATTTCGACCATTTTTTCAACAAAGACAAATGACACAAAGAACCAGAGGCGGCTGGTAAAAGAATGCAATGCATGTATTGCTTGCGCAATGAAGTCCAGATTTCTCAATAGAATATAAACGCGCAAAGCAAAAATATTTTAATTCAATTTCATCAACAATTTTTTGAGAGTTTCATAATTCGTCTGCTTATCTCTTTCTTTACTTGCACCACAAAGTTTTATCACATCTACCAATTATTAGGTAACGTAAATTTTTCGTTTTATTTTTATTCATAAGACTACCTCGTTATAAGCAAAAAACCATTTCAATTGAGCATGCAAGTGAAAATATAATATAACATGAAATGACGTTGTTTGGGTTTCCTTGACCAAAACCTTATAGTAGTGAACAATTGTAAAAATATCCGAAGTGAAGATGCTTTGGATTAAAATACTCGGCTATTCGCAACATAATCCATTATAATGCTTGAACGTAAACATGTCTAATAATCTAATAAAGAACTAAATATATCTAAATATGAGTTGATACATAACATTACAAAATAATTAAATATTAAAAATGTTTCGTTTTTTACTTCCGTGGTCGTCAACAGCTACTACCTTAGACCAATTTTCATACACAAAATCACAAATAATTTAGATTTTTTTGTAAGAAAGAGACAGAAAATAAGTCACCTCGTCAGGATACTTATTTGAATAAGTTAGGTTCCACAAATAAGTACTCGTTTCGAAAACAGCCTTAACAAAAAAAACCCTTGTAAATTTCGTAGAATATCGAGAAACCCGAATAATTTCAAAATGAAGAATACTTCAATTCGATATACATATACAAAAAACTCGGATAAGAATCCTATAATAATCTTGAAAAATCGATAAAAGCAGTAAAAATCTCGATTAATCTGAAAAATATTAAGCAGACATCGCAAAACCTCGAATATTCTCGAAAATATTGAATAATAGTTATAATTTTGATGTCATACGCCACTCAACGTAATTTTAGTATTAGATTCGAAGTGACATACTTTACGCCACTAAAGTGGAAATTGTGACTGAGAACGCAAGCTTCAGGCTAAGTTCATGCCCGCAAAAATCGGCTGTTTTGTAACAAAAATGCCTGACTCACTTCTTCATGAACTGTCTAGTATTACGATGTTCGTCCTCTTTGGATGTAGCAAACGGGCTATTTTCATAAATCTCTTCATAATTACTTTGTTTTAAATTTTTCGAAAAAATATCACAATCGAAAAAGTTCAACTCTCATACCATGTAATAAGTAGTGACCACTTTTTCAGCGTTCTAAATTCTAAACAATTTTGAGTTTGGATATTTTTTTCGAAAACCTTAAAATAAAAGAGTTACGAAGAGATTAGTGAAAATAGTCCGTTTCCCAACATCGTATAACATCGTATAAAGGTAAGCCACGATTGTTGACTATGGGAAGTTCTTGAGAATATGAAACGGAAGACGAAAAAATTTACTTCATCAAAATTCGTTGAGCGATTTAAGAGAAAATTCAAATTAATTTGTAATTTCATTAATTAAAGGTTTTATTTATAATTCTGAAGCCCGTTAGAAAATGCAATTTTGTGTAACTCCTGTGAACATCTCAGTTGTTGAGCAAAATGAGGCATTCGCTAGTTATGCTATAGATATATTTTCTTAAACTGTATTTTGTCCCTTTAATTATGGTTGCTATTAATTTATTATATTCCAGATAAATTCGATAAAACAAAGTTCTTTAAGTTGACCCTGTTTCACACAAATTTAAACTGTAGCACTTGGCATTCAAATTGCTGTGATCAAAGTATACTACACCAAAAGAATTACTCTCAAATGAATTTACAGAATAGTTAATAATATTTTTAATGTGTTGCTGACGATAGTGACTTAGAATGTTTCAAAATATCAACCTTAAATTAGAAAATTAGTGGCAAACAAAAACTAAGGAAATTGGAGTGAAATTGGTACTCCAAAACACAAAGGAACAGTTTGTTCGATATGCTCGAATCAACTTTTTGTCGAATGTGAACATTTCTGTCTGAAAAATTGAAATGACGTGTTTTACTAGAAAGTCATCGGTGACATTTTTTGGGTGAATTTGATGAATCCGGGCCCTGGATAGCAACAAGTATTCGATAATTTGACATAAAGTAATAACATTGAACAAATGCGCATAATAATCGAAACTTTGCCAGAACCATCGACTATGATTCTATTAAACCTAAAAAAATCGACTATTTGCCACAGTATCATACCCAATTCTAGAGCTGAACATATGAAATGTATAGCAGAGGTAAAATCCTCTTGCTAAGTAAAAAAAAATGTACAGGTAAAACATTATTTACATGTGTAAGAGTACTATTTACACTATTCATTTAACCGATTGACGATTGGAACCGTGATTAAGACAAAATATTTATTGAAACTCGGCTGCACAAAATTGATAACATGTCGTAAAAATCCTAGAAGAATTTTTATCATTTTAGCTAATTATAAGTTTTAAGCACGGATTTAAAAAAATAGCATTCAAGGGTTAAAATCGAAAAATCGCTAACGATTGGGTTAAAAATACTTATTTAAAAACCAACCAGGACGACAAATCGATTTTTATTTTTATTTTACACCAGATATGGCCCCGCATTTTACAGCATTGCCACATGGCATAAATATCATCGTTTTCCTAAAAACAGATTTTCCTTTTATGAATATCTGACTGCATATTTTGGATGTAATTATTAATTAAAATATTAATTTACAATAATCCACATCTTGTGGTTTAGTGATGAAACATCTATCTGGTTTAGTGATGAAGCACACTTCTACCTCACGGGTCACGTGAACAAATAAAATCAAATATTTTGGAATAAAAAAAATCCGAGGTAACTCTATGAATGACCATTACACCCTCGAAAAGTTAACTGTTTGATGTGCTTTATCGGCTAAAGGTAATGGTTCTTTTACGGCGAAACGTTACTTTCGAATGTTACTTGGATCTGCTTGTTGAAAATTTTATTCCAACACTAAAAGGAATGGCAGAAAATGAAATCAACGATGTATGGTTTATGCAAGCTCCTCCGCATACTGCAGATATAGTTTTGGAATACCAGCATGATTTTTTTGGTAACAGAGATATCTCGAATCGATATACTGCTCATTTTAATTGAGCTTTCTAATGGCCCCATGTGACTTTTTCCAATTGGAAATAGTAAGATTTGATCGAAAATAATACAATAATTTTGGAATTATATCAAAAAACTAAATGCAGGGTTTTTTTTTCGTTTTTCACTAGAGCCTGGTTCTTTTTTAAAAATACATACAAAAATATTTTCGATGTGGTCTTAGGTTTCGAGGTGGTCTTTCCCTTCCGGTTTTCACCGAAAAATAAAAAATTTAAGTTTAAAAATTGTTGAAAACTTGCTTCCATCTGTGGAGGTAGAAGTTATAGAAATTTGTAATTTTTAGAATTAAAAGTTGATATGTAGGATTTGTGAGTCTGATCGAGTTGGAACAGTTTATAGAACCCATAGAATCTACCAATTTTAAAGAATTTGTAGAATTTATAGAATGAATAGAATTTATGCAATTTTTAAAATTTTTAAGGTTTTTTGAATTTACAAAATTTATAAGATTTATAGATTATAAAAATTTTCGGAATTTTAGATTTTACAGAATTTACAAAATTTAAAAAATTTATAGAATTTAAATAAATTTTAAAAATTATAAAATTTATAGAATTATTAAAATTTATCTATATTACGGAATTTATAAAATTTCTAGAACTAATAGAAATTGTGGACTTTGTGGAATAAGTAAAATTTGAGTTTATAAAATTTACAAAACTGAGAGTTGAAACAGTTTATAGATATATCAGTTCTACAAAATTTATAAAATTCAGAGAATTTGTACAATTTATAAAATTTATAGAATTTTATAGATTTTGAAAACTTACTGTATTTTTAGGATTTATAGAATTTACAGAATTAATAGTATTTCTTGAATTTGTAGAATTTAAGAAATTTTTAGAATTTATAATATTTAGAGAAGCTGTGAAATTTATAGAATTAATCTAAATTATTGAATTTATAAAATTTATAGAGGTTATGGATTTTTTAGAATAAGTAAGAATTTGAGTTTGAAGAATTTATAGAATTGACGGAGTTGAAGCAATTTATAGGACAGAAAGAAACTACAAAATTTATTGAATTTATAGAATTTGTAAAATTCATATAATTTGTAGAATTGACTGAGTTTATAGACCTAATGGAATTTATCGAATTTACAGAACAGGATTTATAGAATTTACAAAATTCCGAAATTTGGGATTTATAAAAATAGATTTAAAATCTTTTGGAATTTTAATATTTTATAAAATTTCCAGAATGTACAAAATTTATAGAATTTAAAGAATTAAAATTAAATTTTATTAAAATTTATAGAATTTACCAAAATTATTGAATTTAAAAAATTTATGAAGATTATGGAATTTATAGAACTGACAGAGTTGAAACAATTTATAGGACTCATATAATCTACAAGATTTATTGAATTGATAAAATTCATAAAATTTGTAGAGTTTACAGAAATACTAGAATTGATATAATCTATAAAATTTTTAAAATTGAATGAGTTTATACATTTAATAGAATTTATCGAATCTACAGGAAAAAATTTATAGAATTACTAAAATTAATCGAATTTATTAAATTTATAAAATTTATAGGATTTACAGAAATTATCGAAATTTTAGAATAAGTTAAATTTGAGTTTGGATTCAACCGATTTAAACCCCTGTGATTCTTTTATGGGGCTGTGTCAGTGAATTGGAAAAGGCGATTCGAACAAACGCCAGTGAAATTAAGATTGGTCTTCTCCTCCGAATTATTAATTAGCATACCAAAAGGGCTAGAAAAAATCATTAATAAAAATATTGGAACTTTAGTACACAACTTAGTACATACTTTATGTAAAATAAAAATATATTTATAAATTTCAAATGGTTGCTTTATTGTTTTTAAAATTGAATAGGAAACCCTGTATTATTTTTAAACAATATACTTACATTACAGGGAATTTCAGTGTTATAGTTGTCGTAATTGCGTTTTCTGACAGTCCATATTTAGCAAGCGTACAGCTGAGATTTAGCAAATTTATTAAGGAGCGCTATAAAAATCAACAGTGTATATACATATAGTTATCTTGAAACATTTTACGACTGTCGAAATAATGTTACAGCTTATTCACCATTCCATCCAGTTTTGTTTTCTCGTGTTTTTTTGCCCATTTATAAATTTTATAACAAAATTAATCTAACTATTTTTAAATGTAATATAATTTATAAAATTTTCCTTATGGTAACAATGATTTTTAGTAACACCATACTTTAGAAGATCGATTTCGGAAAGTGACTTCGTCGGTTTTTTAACAACAAGCTTCTAATGTATAATTAAAAATCATTGTTACTATAAGGGAACGTTTTTCAATTATATTACATTTAAAATTAACTAAATTGTTTTTATTGAATAAAAAGAACGAAACAATGTGCCTAAGTATTGCCCACAAGGATTGAAAATGACCAATTGAAAACATGCAGAAACTTTAGTCCAGAGACCATTTCAGACTGCATCTACACATATTTTCTCTATAAACCTCGTAATTTTCTTAATGTCACTATGAAGGAGTAATGGATGACTGGTTTTCGTAAAATATTTTTATAATAAATGTACGCTGTGTTTGTTAGGGCGCCTCATATTATATTTTCAAAGTCTTGGCTGTACGCTTATAAGAACTGACAGAAACCACAGTAGAACCAAAATGCCTGCCTCTTAATACAGTGTAGGTATAGCTAGTTTTAAGACAGCCTGTATTTGAATTTAAAGCGTACCTTGGCATATAATGGAAATTGCTATACTTTAGTTTACTTCCCTTCACCGTTGGCCTTACTCGTACCTTGTGTATAGAATTTATGTATTGTCTGTCATTTACATTGTTTTATACATCTCAAATTAGGTGGTCAAAAACCAACTAAATACATTCGATTGAAATATTTCGTTTTATGAGAATTTACTAACCGATTTGAGCAGTTTACTCATAAATCAATAAAATCAATAAAAATCGACCAAATTTATTGATAAGTTTATTGTCTTCATAATATTGTCGATGATTTGTATGACCCATCAAAAATATGTTAAACCATTAATATAGTGAATCGAATTCTTCTATTGTGTATATCCTTCCCGTTTTTTGTTTACCTTCTTTGGTTTATTGGTCCGATTGTATTCAATCCTCATTATTAATTATGTTGTTTATATAAATTTGATAACAATAAATATAAAGTTAATAAATTATTTATTATTTTTATATAAAAATTATGGAAATTTATATAATTTTTTTGTTCTTAAGATCAGAAGAATAATTTAGTTTCGATTTTATTTATTTTTTTAAGAAAGAATCTCCAGGTGGTTGAATATATTTCATTGGCTCGAAATACAAAAAAAAAAAAAAAAAAAAAATGTTTATTGATTAAGTTATCAAAATTATAAATATGAACGTGTTTTTATTAGAATTTATGGCGTGCTAATGATTGATTCACACGGTTCGTACATATAAATGAGTCATTTAGAACGGCCACTTTATATATACTATATTTGTGATTTAATTATCAAAAAATATATTAAGTAGCACTTATTCAAAATACTTTGATGTTATCACAATCATCATCTTAATTTCTAGTGAAACATTAAATCGATTCAATAATCGTAAAAAATTAAAGAAAAAAAAAAACACATTAAATAATGTTAAAACCTATAGCGATCCACAAAATACCGCTCAACGCATTAAAAATTAAATGAATGTGGTGTTTCAAAGCCAAAATAGCTTTTATGTTTATTTGTAGTGTGTATGTAAGTATGTAAATAGAGACACCATGCAGAGACATCAAGTTTTAAATAGGCTTTCCAAGTCTACTCTACTAAGCTTTTCTTATCGCATGCTGTATACAGAATCTTCTTCCATTTTTTTTCTTTCTTAATTTTCGTTCTCATTTTTGATAATAAAAATTAATTTTATTTTGACACTTTTTATAGTAGTAGTTCGTAGAAATCTCAAATCACTTAGTGATTCTTACTAAAAAAATCGTTTTATTATCGCATCTTCTTGTAAACGTGATTTTATGTGTTTTTTGTTCATTTTATATTAATTAATAATGAAACGCGTGTTTTTTGTTGTTGCTGTTATTGGTGGTTAATTTAATTTTTATTTATGGTCGGTTATCTATAAATGTTTTATTGTTTGTTTGGTTTTGTTTCTTAAGAAATATAAAACATTTCTTTTTTTTTATTGAATTTTAATGATTTTGATATCAACAAAAATTGACAACCGTTTCAATTAGGATTATGAGACGAATTACATTAAATGGATAAGATAATTTTGATGTTTTTATATTGTAAGTCTTGTATATATATATCGTGTTTTATTAACATTATGTATTACGGTGAAATTTATTCGATTTCGAATGGTTAAAAATGGCTTCCGGTCTTATTTATTTCCAAATGTTTTTTTATACTTCGCTTGCAAACAAAATATTATTGAACGCAAATAAATTGCGGAAACCTAAGGCAATTTCAACGAGTGCGCACATGAAATAATATATTGTCGCCTTAAATTTCCCCCAGAAAAATATTTTCAATCAAAAAACAACAAAACAAAAATAAAATTTTAAGATTTATTAATTTTAAAAGATAGAAGGTATGTATGTATGTATTCGCGGGCATACGATAATTCCAAATGAAAAAAGAAAAAGACACTGCAGCAAGGGCATTCCAATTTATGTGTACAAGAGGAAACTGATAAATCTTTTTTGATGAATTGCGGCCGTATAATTTCACAGTTTGAGACAAAAAGCATATATAATAATATCTAGAGGAGACATCATCAAAAAAAAGAAGACAAACAATATTTTTTTAATAAATTTCGTTTTAGCAGAATTTTTATTTATAATCTAAAACCTGAACGGACAATATATTTCCTTGTCCTGTCCAAATCGGATAATAATTATATAATTTATGATAGTCCCTCCTAAAGTGTGCGCCACTTTAATTACTATTTATGTATGTATATTATAATCTGAACTGAATTAAAAAAATCTTTCCATCCATATAAAGTTCTATTATTCTTAATGTAATATGTCAACTTATCACAAACACTTGTTTTTAATATATACGAATAAAATATATTAAAAGGAAATTCCTAAATTTTTTTTTATATATACATAGATAACAATAGAAGGAAATACTATTCTTTATGTAGTGAATTTTATTTCGGGATTTTCCTTTTTATTTGAGCACACAGTAAGATGACGTAAATACGATGAATTATGGGAATTTTGTATTGTTCGAGACAGTTTTCTTTGTTTTCCTAACCCAACGTTTTCGTCGCCTTTTTTGGGAGTTTTAAAAAGTCTCTTGGGTTTAATGTTTGTGTGTGTGCGTGTGTGCTTTCTTAATCGGATTCATACCTATAGAGTGTTTTAGTGTTTTTGGGGACTGTTTGTTATTTAGAAAATTCATAGTTTATAGAACCATGGTTTCATTTTATTAGAGAAATAAAAAAAAACATTTCAATTGAACAAGTCTTAACCAAAATGAGGAGATACATTCTCCGAAGCACTAATTTTTGGTTTGCCTAATTTTAGTCTAAATGGAAATTTTTATGTTGAATTTCTATTGTATGTATAGGAATAGAACTATAACTATTGAATTCTCTCCATGACATCTTGTTCTTTACAATTTTCGTATACTTGCCTAAATCCCACCAATTACTCATCCCTAATACCATAATCAAACTAAGAAATGTAAAACCCATTTTTCGAAAAGGACACACAACCAGCATGAGGTTCTTGAGTCAAATAATTTGTAAAATAAAAAAATTTAACTTTACAAAATCATCAATTTCGTGTTTTTAATTTATATACATTTTTTTTTGTATGTCATTTGTTTTTCATTTTCTCATTTGGAATAATTTTAATTAATAATATAATAATTAATAATTTCAGTTTTTTTTTTATTAATTTTGTTTTTTTTTTCTGTTCATTAAATACATTTACAAATCATTTTTTCATATTTAATTTAATTTATTCATTTAATTTAATTAATTAAATTAATATTTGATTTTATTTTATATAATATTTATATATTTATAAATTAATTAATATTTTTTTTTATTTGTTTATTTATAATTAATATATAGATATATGTATATATAAATTTTTTGAATTTTATTTAATTATTTTTAATTTTTATACAAACAAATTATAATTAAATTAAGAAAAATAGAAATAATATTAAGTAAATTAAATTAAATTAAAATAATTATTTTTATATATAATTTTTTTGATATGAATTAATTTTAATTAATTTTGTTTTTAGTATTTTTTTTTTTTTAATTTAATTTTATTTTAATTTAATTTATCACAGATTACAAATGCTTTTTTTTTTATTTATTTAAATTAAAAAGAAATTAAAATATTTATAATACATTTAAAAAATAAAATTTACTAAATTAAAAATGTAAAAATTAATAAAATTTGCAAAAATAACAAAATAAAAATTAAATTAAAAAATTGTTATAGTTTATTTCATTTATTCATTTGTGTTATTTAAACTTATTTACAAAATTATTGGTTTTCTTTGCACATTGCCCTTTAATTATAATTAAAACTTTTTGTTTTTGTTTTTAATTAAATCGTATACAAATTATAATTAAATATTAATAGTTATTGAATCCAAAAGATGTGGATGCGGATTGTGTGATAGGTGTTTTAAGTTATTTACAGAATTTTCACAATATGTTTAAATATTTTCCTGAAAAATAAAAGAAAATTGTAAGATTAGTGATTGCATATTTCAATAGATTCCGTTTAACACAGGTATTAGTAATCTACCAAAATTAATTAAATAATATTGTAATTTATAAAACCAGAAATATAATTAGATCCAACCCTATATTTATATATTTTGCAGAGGTATTAATTTAACCCTGTAATTAACATATCAATGGAAATACCATCACCCCCTTTAAATACTTATGAGAAAATCACTTTGAATCACAAATAAAATATTAATTAAAAATTATTTTATCCCTTTTTCGTATACTATGATCCAACCCATCCTCCTCTCCCCCGCCCTCCAAACCGTTGAATAATTTTCTCAAGGGATTTTCATTTAACTCAACTATAAACACTTTTCATTTTTATAAAGGGTGTTTTTGGTTTTTGGATAAAGAATAGAATAATTTTTCAATCAATTCCCTTTTTCTATTTTGTTTTCGGTTTTTTTTTTTGGGTAAATTACCCTTTTTGTTTGTTTGGAAAAATCCTTATTTGTTTTGATAAGAGATGACTATCTCACATATTCTTATATATTATAACGCATACGCACACATGATCAATTTTGACTTTAATCTCAAACTCAAGGGCGTGTTTATAGTAGATTTCTATCGGCTTGATATAATTGATATGGAATGGGTTAAAAGTATTAAAAATAATTGTCTTTAAGACGAAGCGAAATTAATAGGATTAAAGAATATGACGTAATTTCCGTAATAAAGAGTGTGTCCCAGTGATTAATATCTTTCTAATTTTATTAAAGACAAATTTGTAGAAAAGAAAAAAAAAATGAAATCTGATAAAAAAATGTTTTCTCATTCATTAAATGTAAACAACAGCGAATGAAAACCACAAAACACAGACAAATACCTATATTTCTTCTTTCTAATCGACAACAAAACCAATCCCTTTACCATCTCTAACACTAAACACGAGTTTCATTCATAAAAATCAAAACTCACCCACGCGATTTTTTATTTGGTTTTTTGTTTCTATGAATGAATGAACGAAACGAAACCATTTGACCGCGATTGGAATTTTCTCTCGCTTCAATTAATCTTTGGAAACAAACGGAGTGATGTCATTTCCCCCCGCTGAATGTAGGTATATATGTATGTAAATAATCTTTGACACCTGTACGGGGTTTTTTGTGGTTTTGTTTGTTCTAAGAGAGACCAAAATGATAAGTGGAAGCGAAATTTATCACAAATTTCTTAAGATGACATTGATGAACGAGTCAAGATAATAATCTACCATAATTTCAATGAATGAATTTTTTGTGTTTTATTTATGAATGAATTCATGATTTGATGATGATGATGCGGTCAACAATATAAATTGTACAACAACAACTAAAAAAAAGGTGCGGCTCGACTATTTTTTGTTAGGTTCCAATAAAATTACGTGTAATTTAGAGGAGACCCTCCATTTGTTTTCTTATTTGTGTCGCTACAATGATGATAAGAGAGAAAAGCCGAACAATTAATTGAAACCAAAAATTGATCAAGTGGAAGTGGATTAAAGAAACGAAATATAAGAGGTCTGATTTTTCTTACCTGTCACGATCGCGGTTCGATGGATTTATGATATTTTTATTTTATTGATTTAATTTGACAGTTGTTCGTTTTCAATTCTTAATTATCATAGAAATTGTACCGAACATAAAATGTGTTTGGTTTTTGGTGAAGATCAAGTGTGATCGGCTTGTACAAAAAAAAAAAAAAAAAAAAAATCAACAAAAAAAATTGGTGATGGAGGTGGATGTGTGTGTCATAAAATTTAATTGGATCTTATTTTCGGATCAAGATTGCTGTTAGTAATACCCACAACGCCACTGTGTGTCTAAAATTAATAATTTTAAGTACTCACCCAAAATAGATTTAAATTGATAAAATTATTTTCACAACAAAATTATTATTTTCCCTCTCATTTTCTTATTTTCAATACAAACAATAATTTTGGTTATCCATATCTCAAACGGGTGATACAAATCCATTTGTTATTTGTTGTGGGCTAGTGAGAGAGGAGAGAAATATAACGTATATCTGAATTAGTACAAATTTGTGCTAAATGCTAAATTTTGATCAAAGCTCTTACCTTTTGTAAAATGGTTTAAATGCTGTTGATCCATCTTGCAAGTGACTATTTTGATTGTGATGATTAACTATCCCCGTTGACATTAGATATTCTTGGGCTAATTTTTGTGGTGAATTTGTTGTTGTAAAATTACCTAAATATGTTGCATTTGTTTGGATTGCACTAACAGGTGATGACGATGATGAACCATAGCCATTTGTTTGGTTTAAATTATTATTATTTATGGTTGTATTGTTGTTATTATTGTAACAGGTACCTGTCGTAGGGTTTGGTGGTGTGCCGGCTGTATTGTTGTTGTGATTGCTGTTGTTGTTGTTGTTGATGCTGTTGATTTGATTGGGGGTTGCCGTAGATATTAGATTCCCGGCCACACTCGGTAATTTCATATTGGGTGGGGTTTGAGGTGGTGTATCGGTTTGAACTTCGGGAAACCCCATCGATTGATTGTTGTTCGTGTTCGGATTCGTTTGTTGATTTGATTGCTGTAGCGCCCCGCCTGTTTGTTGGCTCAATGTTGGTGTTGTTGTTGAACCCGGATGCTGTTGGTGTTGTTGCGATTGTTGCTGCTGATGCTGTTGTTGTTGATGGATCGGCCCCGTCACAGCATTCTGTGTTTGTGATGTTTGATAGTGATGGGGCCCAGTTAGAAACCCCCCGTACCTCGCATACGGGGAATTTGTGAATTGATGATGCGGATTCATCATAGGTGTATTCCCGGTTGTAGTCATACCAGTTGGCGTCATACTTTGATGCTGATGATGGGGATTTGTATTCATCATTGACGTTGTATTCATATGATTGGTTGGTGTTGTTGCCCCACTGCTGCCATTTCCTCCACTCATCATCATACCAATCATTCCGGTACTCTGATGGTGGTGGCCCGTTGAAGGATTGTGATGTGCCGGTTGATAATTTCCTCCACCTGGACCACTCCCATTCCCACCTCCTCCTCCTGTCATCCATGCCCCATGATGTGTCGGCGGGGGTGTTTTGCAAGCGGCTGTGTCTGCCAAACTCCAAATTTTCGGCTTTGTCGCTGGAATTGGTATTCCACAGTCGCTGCTCGATTGGTTTTTTGATCCCGACAATAAATTCATTTCTTCCTTAATTAGTCCACTGTGATGGTGTCCATGCGGATGTCCGTAACCGCCTAACATTGCCGGATGGTGATGGTGATGGGAATAAGCCGGATGATATTGTTGCAAATGATTTGGAATGCCCGCATGCAGATGATGTTGCCCAACCATACCATCTGGTTTTCGATCATCGTCTGTCAAATCATCATCCTCCTCATCTTTATCATGCTCCGATTTTACATGATGTAGCGAGTCTATATACATAAAATAAAAAACAAAAAAAAAAAAAAAAACACAAAGCATTAAGAATAAAGTAACTTTTTTAAGTGATTTTTTATGTCAATCGGACGGGCGCGAAAAATTTGGAAAATCAAAATTAGTTCTTCTTATTACAACAATATGGTTTTCATCATCATAATCATTGACCCTGAATTAAATGAATCAAAATATAAATTTCATAATTTAATAACCGTTATTCACACCTCACCATTCCACCCTTCTTGCGTCTAATCTATCCCTCATAATAAAACGAATGTCTAAAATTAAATTTTCATTTTATTAAAAAGTCATAAAAATTATCCCGCTTTGAGTGGTAAATCAATTTTCCGTCCCCCTCAAAAGACGAACGAAACAAAATATTTCATATTCCAGCAGTCGAGACTCTCTGAAATAACAACAATAATATTCACTTAAGTGACTGACTTGGATAATATGAATACATATAAACACAAGATAAAATATTTTTCCACCCTAGTCAATTTTCCATTCCTCTGGTTTCAAAATTGGAAAAAAAAAAAAAAAAAAAAAAAAACTTTTTAATGGACAAGAAGTTCTGATGAACTAACTGTATATGTATGTTGTTATGTACGCACAGTTTTACCATGTGATGATGAAAATTGTCCCGTTTCATTATCCTTGATGAATGGAAATAATTTTTTAATAAAAACTCATTTTTAAGATTTCGAGGGAGTACGTTACTTAGGGTAGTTTTTAAATGAATTGATGTGTGATAATATTAAATGATATCCATTATCCGATTAAGATAAAAACAAAAAATAAAAAATAAATTTAATTTATCAAAGTTTTTCTATGATTTTGTTGTTGGGGAAAGAAATAAACAAGATTTTTCCGGATGAAAGAGAGGAGAACTTTACTTTTTTTTGTTAGGGGTAAACAAATTACGAACGAAAGTAGCTATACGTATGTTTGTTTTATGTATCGGTGATGAAATGTTTTCGAGTTGTTATTCAGGATTTCGATTTGGTTACATAATATACTCGTAAATATAATGGGAATTTAATTTGATTGATTTGGTATAATTTTGTGAAATTGATACGTTTGTGCGGTACTGTACTATACCAATGCAGGGACAGTAGGTAAAGTGATTATATAAAAATAATCAATCGTCTAATTAAACCACACACATATATCTACGTATTTAATTTCCACTTAAATTAACTCATCATTAATTGACACACCCTCCAAATTTTATTGAATTCCCCAAAATAAGACGAACAAAAAAATTCACTTATCATTAAAACCAAATTACTCAAAGTGAAAAAATAATTTCCCCGATTATATTATTTACGTTCAATTAATTTTATTCAACCCTTTCTATGTTGTATCTATTTGGCCGACCTAACAAAACAATACATTCATTTTCCAATCAATCTCAATCAAAATAACATTTATACCCTAAAATGAGGGTAGTGTATGCAGTTCAAATTATTTGCTTACCTTTATGATCCCGTGTTTTATCCATATGATGATGATGATGATCCATATCGTCTTTGTCCTTATCATCATCCGATACCATAGCATCATCATCATCATCAGTTTTGTTTTTTGGTTCCCATGTCATTTTATTCTCCTTTTTCAGTCGCCGCCTGGCATTCGCAAACCACGTTGATACCTGGGTCAATGTCATTTTTGTTATTATTGCCAGCATAATTTTTTCACCTTTTGTCGGATATGGATTTTTCTTATGATCATTTAGCCATGCCTTCAGCGTTGCGGTTGATTCACGTGTTGCATTTTTCCGTCGGGCCGCTAAATCATAACCGGCACCGTAGCTAGAAAAAAAAAAAAAAATTAAATGTATAAATTATTTCCAATATTTATATTATATGACGAGTACGTCTTTTACAGGTTTGCTGATTAATTTTTATCAAAAATATCACAATACAATTTAATTTTCCACCATTTTTCTTAATTTCGATAAAAATCTATATACAAAGATGAGTAAAATAAAATGTAGAAAAATTTGCCCCTTTATTTCTTGTCTTGACTTGGAGACTGGAAAATTAGGCGCATGATCGTTATTTTCAACCAACCAAAAAATAAAAGTGAAAAATACATTTTTTGAGATGAAAAGCTCGTACATATATTCTTTTGTATCTATATATGTATGTATGTATCTGAATAGCGTACACACCTATACAGATATACAAACCACATACATATTCAGTTCTCGGAGAGGATGAGTACTTTGCGAGACAGTTTTTATTGTTGTAAAAGTTTCGACAGAAAAAAAAAATAAAACAACGAGCTTTTGTTTTACCAAACAAAACAACAGAAAAATGAAAAGTGGAAAACATGTGTTTGGTTTAATTAAAACTTTTTGTTTTTGTGTGTAGTATAATATACAACGAAAAATATATATATGAAAATATCTCTTGGGATTGGGAAATGAAAATTAGAAAACATCTCTATATGTATGTACGTGTACTATATATATATATATATATACGATATGGCGAGAGATGAAAATTTTACCAAGTCGACAAAGTAGATGTATTATAGAGATAGGATAGATATGTGTATATTGTATATATAGATATGATGAAGTGAAATAAAAAAAAAGCTTTGTACGGAATATTTGTGTTTTTGTGTGTGTGCCTGTTTTGGGATAGGAAAAACTACATTCAATTTATTTTTCATGTCTCATAAAATTTTTTTATTTTATTTTTTTTTTGTTATAAACAATTATCACCACAATTTATCACACAGAAAAAACAACATGTCGAGTTTTTTGTTTTTAATTTTTCTCACAATAAAAATGAAAATTCTTGTTTTGTTGTTGTTGCTGTGAGTTTCATAATATGAATATTTCATGATTAAATGTCGATTTTATTATTATATTATATTGAAAATTTATTTATATTTTATTATATCAGATTTTAAAAATAAAATTTAATTTATGTTCTATGTGTTTATATACATTATACATATATGTATGTATGTACGTCTACTGTCTATTTTGAATTGCATAATTGATGAGGGGAGAAAATTATTGGAAAATTATGGAAAATTTTAATATTTATTTTGGTTTTGTATTGTAATTGTTAAAATGGTAGACACAAGAATATAATCGAGTCTATGTATGATGCCGTTGTTATGAAATTATACACATTACGTGTGTAGCTAGCGTGTTAAGGCCCGTGTACATATCGTCGAGGTATAATTATGTCTGCTCGTTTTTAAGTGCTATGATGGTGGATTATTTTAATTATACATAAAATCTAGGCTAATTAAACCATATTTGCACAAAGCAACTCAATCGCAAAAAATAATGTTTGGTACATGACATACAATATGACAATATAAATCACCATCACAAAACACTTAAATCAAGCATTCATTCTTAATCTAAATTCAATGTTAGTTTTCTTTTGATTTCTTTCTGTACACTTTATTTTTCACAAGAAAGTATAATAAGTCAAATTAAACTTAAAAAGCTTTCCATCAAAAAATGCGACATATGCAAAGTATTAATGTACTTTGATTTTTATAACTTAAGATATTCCAAAAAGCTTTTCTATACATATGTATGTATATACAGAATACTTCTAAACAAAATACAGAAAAGCTCTAGACATATTTGACATATTATTTATTTATTTATTTAGTGTGTCGAGACAAATTTTTATCTCCTCCCAAAAAATGTACACAACCAAAAATAAAAAATAAAAAAATAAAAATCAATATTAACAAGAAACCCATATTAGAGAGATAAGAAATGAACATCTTAAAGAAAACTAACAAACCAAAAACAATCAATTAAATAATTTAATTTGACATTTTAAAAGTTAATTTTATTTATTTTTATTATGTGTAATTACAAAATAGTTTTTGTATCTAACATATATGTATATGCAGAAGAGTTTAAATAAGCGATGCGATGCGATGCGAAAGCGCAGCAGAATAAAATAAAAAATAAAAATGCGATGACCATGAATGGCTTTATAAAGTTTTTATTAAAAGTGTCGTGCGATCCATTTGAATTGTTCGCACATTTAATATTTATTTATATTACTCGGCACACCAATATATATTTTGAATGGAATTTTCATCACATTTTTATTTTTATCGGTATCATAATCATCATCATTATATTATTACGATCATCTCATTTGGTTGTTGGTTT
The DNA here is from genome assembly GCA_958295665.1 of Tipula vernalis. Lineage (NCBI taxonomy): Eukaryota > Metazoa > Arthropoda > Insecta > Diptera > Tipulidae > Tipula > Tipula vernalis. The sequence continues at coordinate 2,814,751 of OY282560.1, forward strand.
GGTTTTTATTTGTTTATTTTTTGTAAATCAACGACGAGAAGAAACCAAGATACAAATTTTTCTTTCAAATCTTTATGTCTTGTAAGACAACTTAAATATAAGATTATTTTCTGTATAAATTTATTTCATGTCATCTGTCTGTATATGTGTGTGGCATAAATAATCAAACACATAAAATTGATTTTTATTGTTTTTATGAGAGAGCTTTTTTGGTTTTGTGAATATGTATATACATATATTTATAAAGACTATTCCCTATAGTGAAAAATTTTCACCTATAACTAAAATTAAAATAAATTCACGTATAAGAGAGACACACCTTATATATTTTCGAAAGGAATCTACCTATACTAAATATTTTTTGTTACCTAATGAAAAAAAAAAAAACATTTTATACAGCACTTACGTTACAAACAGACAAAAATAAATCTATGCGACATGCAATCATTCGTGATATTATCAAATCATTTAAAATCTTTAAAATCAAAATATAAGGATTTTATTTTTATTTTATTTTATTTTTAAATTATTGATGGAACCTGAATTAGACGGACAAAAAATTATTGGGTGTCACTTTTTCACATAATTACATGCATTTGCCATAAATGTTATTCGTTGTCTGGGCAGGCGATATAATCCATAATAAATAAGGTTTTTTGTTTGTACTTTATTAATATGTTTATGCGCAAATTGTCTCCATACATTTTGAATTCATAAGTAAAAATCAAATTCAAATTGTCTGACAGTAAAGAACTTGCACCAACTTTTCGAACTCTAAATCCCAAATATCGTCGAGCTAAATATTTAGCTAAATGGAAAAAAAAATATAATCAACTCGCATAGAATTTGTATTATGAAACAAAACATAATTTTATAAAAGAAGACAGGGAGAAAATACTATTTAACTAGCGATTGAATATTTTTTTGTGAAACCGGGCATTAGGCCATAAAGAATTTAGAAGATTTTACAAATTTATAAAGAATCTTTAAAAGTCAAAAAATATCAAAACAAAATTTGACCACAATTCAGAGATTTTTTTGAAAATTTAAAAATTTAAACTTAATCAAGTAATTTTATCATTTTCAGATGTTTTAATTTATAGTTCAATTTTAATCCGTCGAATACGTTTATAGTTGATTTACATGGCTATGTTCAGTTCGGTTTTTACCTCTGACCAAAATTTGGTTTTGACCTGTAATCTTACATTATAAAATTTTGCATTCAAAATCTCTTCAAAAATCAGTCTAAATCTAAATATTAGCCCAAAAAGAAATTATCGCCTAAACCCAAATTTTATAGAACAATTAAAAAGTAGGTATTTAAAAATAAACGTGATTACAATCGTAATTTCAGTCGTACAATACTGCCTTGAAATCAAATCTCCTGAAAATAAAAACTATATGCTGAAAGATAATTTCTGTAGTTATTTAATCATATGGCATATTTAACTGAAATTTGCCATGAAGAGTCGCATAAAATTCATACTTTCATACATCAATCTGTCTGTTGTCAGGTAAGTTCATTTAGACCACAGAAATTATCTTGCAGCATAATTTTTATGGTCAGGAGGTTTTTCTATAAACATTAAGCCAAAAATGAGTTGAGAATATTGATTATTGCCATTTCAGTATTGCATACGTTTTAATTTTTTAGAAGCCTTTTTAGTGGTAGTTATAACTTTTTACTGTTATCTCTTGTTAAATAATTATTAATTGCAGAAATATTAAAATTAAAGTTAGTACTTGCTAAAGTAACCTTTAGTTTAACTAGCATTCGTCAAGGTGTATACATGGTATATTTCTGGTGAAAAAATGTATACCACGAAGTTAGCTACATGAGTTGAATACGTAACCAAATGGTTGCTAGGTTTGTAACCCTGCAAGTTTAATTTGTGCCCTGTCAACCAAAGTTGTTGCCATTTTGGTTACTTTATGTTGGTAAGCCTGGTCAATTTTTTTGTTCTAGTTGGAAATATTTTCACTGTTACAGCTAATTTCGTGGTGTACGTTTTTTCCACCAGTATTAATGATTTGCTCGGCTTCAAAAAGTTCCAGCTGTACCATATTTTAGTCGTTCTGTAATCAACCAAAACCTGAAGATTGGCGTTTTTTTATTGTAATATTTGCATGTGATAAAGTTGTTTTTGTCGAACTTTTTTAACCATATAAATCATACTCTCTGATTTCTACGACAAAAAAAAAACAAGACACTAATAATATTTCTTGTACGCTTGGACTTTGTGATGCGACAATTAAATATTTGTCTGCACAATTTTATTCACATAAATATTTAACTGAAGTGTTTGAATTACGGAAATAATAACCGTTAACGCACATACACCTATAATATTTTTAACAGCAAATAATAATTTTCTATTTATTATTCATGTTTTCTGCGCTCCGTCTAAAAGCGGAAATACCTGCTAGAGGGTTAACAACATTGTTTTAGTTATAAATTTACACATAGTACACATTTAGATTCTGCGGTGTGTTAAGCAGTTTTGCTGTGTGTTAAACAATTTTGCTTTGAGTTAAGCAATTTTTCCTTTTCCAAACCAATTGGCATATCAAGTTGGATTTCTGTAATTTGTTTTCAACATTATTGTCAGATTAATGCGGTAATTACTGAAACAGTACATTTTATCTTTAATAATGGTAAGTGTTTACAATGAAATCATTTTTCTAGTGATTTTAAATGTATTTAATATTATAAGAGTATTATTTAATAGGTTTGTTATGATTATTAGGTTTTCTGTGTTCTCAAAACTGTAAGCAAGAAGAAATTGTTTGTGTGTCCGGCATGCTGGTTTGAAGGAGACGAAAATTATGGTGTGGTTCATTATCCACCGGACACCGAAGGGTTCCTCAAATATCAAGGGTTACAGAACAAAAATCCGATAATTCATGGTGCTCAGAACCGGCACGCTTGCTCGTCAAATATTCGGAGTATCAGCTGGCAGTACAGGGTATGCAAAGGTTAGAAGAACGAGCCACTTCCGAAGAGCAAGTAAAGCAAATTATTTTGTTAATTTTTGTTAATTTTTTAATGATTTTTTTTTAAAATTAAGATATATCAAATATTCCTTCGGTGCAAGATGTAATTGATAGTCGTCAAAAAACAATGGAAAAACCACCAAACCTTACTGTTACGTTACACCCATCCGCATCAACGGGTACTAGCCAATTGCAAGATGCCTCTCAAATAGAGCATTTGGCAAGACTCATCACTATTTACAATTATTATAATTAATAAATATATAAAATTATAAATAATTATATAAATGTTTGTTCGCCATTATATTCGACTTATTTGATTTTATGTCATAAAGCGCAAAACTAGACCGCACAGCATATTTGGTTTTTGTATCCGTAAATAGTTATAGCCGGAAAAACCCTTTTCCACCTCCAAAATTACTTATACATTTTTTTTAGACTTGTTTTCTAACTATTTTGTTATTTTAACAGTAATTTTGCTTTTTTTTCATTGCCACAACGTTTTAAAAACTTATTGAATATCTATTTAACATTTATAACTAATTTGTGTAATTTTTCTGATTTCATGACGTTGTAACAGCTTTGTTTTTGCTGTCTAGGACAATTTACCTATCAAATTGTTACTTGGGATTGCTCTCTCTCTTGTAGAATAAATAAATGTACTGGTTTCATTTCGATAAAGTATCATAAACGAAAATTTGAGTGATAAAGAGTGATGAATGTAAATAGAAATAGAATGATGTTTTATGCGAGCAAGCTGAAATCGCAATAGAAAAAGTATAATGCAAAAAACGAAATAGTATCCAATTTTATTCTTGAAAAAAGAGAGAGAGATATTTATTTGTTCTGCTTTGATTTTTCCTAGCTTCTAATTTATAAAAGCTACGTTTTTTAGACTATAGCTTTGTCAAATCAAGGTTGCTTTCTGAAACTTGTTATATTGCACTGTAAAAAATCATAACTTTCATAGGTAAGTTTATCGGCTACCAAGGTCAGGACTTGTCATAAGAAGACATATTTTTATAATCAGAAAGCTTGAATCGAAAGTTTTAGGCTGAAAATAGTTTCACGAGTGTATCGATATCCCATGAATAATGCACGAGGGAAAAATCGCTTACGTTTCAAAAATGCATACTTCCCTAAAAATTGCTCGACAAGATTTAAAGGCTGCAGAAACTGCCTTTCATTCAAATTTTTGTAAATAAGTGGTCTGAATTTAACATTTTAACCAGGCTAAAGTATTTTGTTAAAAGAACTACAATTTCATAGATGCAATAAATCGATTTTTTTAAATTCCTTAGACCACGTCGCATATCTGCTGAAGGCATTATTGGTGTAGGAAAATTCACCGATTAAGGTTAATCGATTAATTTAAACTTTTCTAATACGATATTAATTATAACATTTACAATAAATTATTTATCAAATGTTGGGGAGAAAAATTATCGCGAAAGGATTAAGATCCGCAAATTGTCAGTATTGTAGTTAACTGTAATCCGTCAACAATTTGAATTTCACAATCGCAGTTGCGATTGACGTTGACGTTATGTTGCGCAATGTTTTCGACTTTTAGGTACGTATATCGGGATTTTCCAAGGTTTTATGTGATTTTTTGAAATTTTTAAGGCTTACTCTTTGTTACGAGTCATTTGAGTGCCTCCCAACCACAGGGGTATAGAAAATAAAAAGTTTTAGAATTGCAACAAACTCATTAATTAAAATACAAGTTACAAATCTTAGTTTGTATTTTCATTACTGAGATTATTCGAGATTTTACGAAGACTGCATGGTATTTTTTGAGATGGATTTTTTACTCGATTTGTTTCGTGATTATCCAGATTATTCTAGAAGTTCGAAATTTGCCGTGTTTCACGATATTTCTCGAAATTTGGAAGGGTTGTTACATAATTAGTGATTTATCAAGTGTTATGTTTTTAAGCTTCCAAGATTTGCATTTAGTTAATTACAGAAGGCGAGAAACATAACACAAAAAATAGTCGGTGAGGTCAATACACTCAAAGAAAAAAGTAGGTAAAATTGATAGAAATAATTGAGTAAAATGTTAATAAAATAAATTCATCAATTTCCAGGAAATTCCATCAAACTAACAAAATCGTTTATATAATTGAGTAAAAATTTGTTAAAAAAGCGTAAAAAGGCAATTGTTTTAGGCGAACAGAAAATTCTTCGTTTATTTTAACGATCCCTAAATATCGTTAATGAAAATTTGTAGTATTGAAATAAATCAACTACTTTTTTAATCAATAAGATAAAAACTCGATCATAATGAAAAAAAATTCTATTAAATTTTTTCGTAAAAATGTGTTCACATTTTTAATAGTTTTTATCAAATTTACAGGAAATATACATTTTTTGTTTCAATTTGATAGTTAATTTATCAAATATACTGGTTAAGGTATAGAAAATATCATCAAATTTACAGGTATCTGCTGTTCGTTTAAAAAAAAATTATTAATTTGATGTAATTTAATAATTTTATTATTTAAAGAAAAACAAATTTTGTTTCCAAAATAATATATTATCGTATATATTAATCGTACAAGCCGGTCATATATTGATGTTGTGAAAGTGCAGTGTTGTAATAATAAACCTACATAAATCTTTTTTAAATTGAAGTACATACTTAAAAGTACGTAAAATAAACAATTGTGATTATTATTTAAAGTTATACTGTGTGAATTAATTCACCTTTGTCTTAAATATTGTTTTTTATAAATAGAATTATATTTATAAAAAACAATATTTAAGACATTTCCAATCAAGAAATTTAGCTAGTTTAAATTATTAAAATTTGTATAAATTTAAGCAAAATGAAGTGTTTTAAGTGCAATAAGAGATATTTGTCAACAAGAGCGTTAATTGTTCATTTGAAAATTAACCATTCCCTAAGTGAATTCAGTGAATATCAGTGTTGTGAAACCTCGTGTTTTCAATATTTTGGATGCTTAAAGAATTTTAGAAAACACCTTTTACGCACATATTTTTTCGTTACTTCTATATTATCTATACGACATATTGAATTTATTTAAATTTTCATTTAAATTAAATGTTTGTTCTGGAAGTTGGAAATTAGGGATTTGTTCATTTGGAGCTACATGATTGATTCGACTTGGTAGTAATATTCACTTCTGCGTTTGGTACTGTATTTAGGTTTAACCCTAATTTGTTTTCATGTTTTTTCATGAAAACAAATTAGGGTTAAACCTAAATACAGTACCAAACGCAGAAGTGAATATTACTACCAAGTTAAACCTAAATACAGTACCAAACGCAGAAGTGAATATTGCTACCAAGTCGAAACAATCATGTAGCTCCATTCCAAATGAACAAATTCCTAATTTCCAACTTCCAGAACAAACATTTAATTTAAATGAAAAACCAAATGCAATAAATTCAACATGTCGTATAGATAATATAGAAGTAACCAAAAAATATGTGCGTGAGTATTCTGTTAAATTTTGCCTTCACTTACATAATAGCCAACAATAATTGTAATAGAAAAAACATAGAACAAGTTCAACAGGCTGTCGAACAATTTATAACTGAGCATATTGCAAATTTGTTCGATAATATTGTGAAGAATTTTAATGTTAGTGCTGAGCTCAACTTTGCCTTGTTGGATCAAAAAAAAAACTAAGTTTAAATTAAAATGAATGACAATTTTCAAATCAACGTTGAAACAGATAATTTTCTGCAATTGACACATTAATATTGGATAATTGTGAAAATATGGAACAGTCAACTACAAAAAACAGTTCTTTTATTGTAAATCAGAAAACGGATCAAACAACAGTTGATCAAAATTTCTCTGCAGTTAACATCCAAAATTTTCAATTTTCTTACGAAAAAAAACAAGAGATTTACAGTTTGCTTAAGGCTTGGAAATTAGAGGTGCTTTTTGACACTTGTATAGGTATGGTATACTTTTGAATTATGTAGTGTATACATTTCTTTGTCATCTTATGATTTATAAAATTACACTTTTGAATAATTGCAGATAACTTTGTCGATATATACGCGTTAAAACTAATGAAAAGCAACTTTAAAATGGATTTTTTAAAGCAAATTCCTATTGGTTTACAAATAAAATTCGATTACAGTTTAATTAAATGGCAACAATCAAACAAAACAACGGAACCATATGAACATACAGAGTTCGACTTTATTGAAGAGACTAATACCGAGATTAAGAATGATAAATTTGATAATAAAACAAATATCGCGGATTTGGATATTGATTCCATTTTGAAACGGAATCACACTGGGTTACAAATCAAAGATTTTTACAATTCTAACAATATTTTAAATGATAGCCTTCGAAGTTTATTAGTAAACTTAATTGCTAAACATTTAGTCACCAACTAAATAAAAATGTCAGTCGGAATAGGGCAAAATATTGCGTCTAAAATAACTCAACTATTTCCAACAGAAAATATGGTAATTATAATTTTTAAATTTTAATTAATTAATTTTAATTCATTTTATATTAATTCTTTTATCTTGTAGGAAATATATTATTTCAAGGAGCCGGGAAAAAAGCCTTTGGGTAAAATTTATGCAGGCTATTTTAATCAAATAAGGTCAATACAGAATGCGGGATTAATTAAAAAGCCCAACTTATCTGGAACTACAGAACGATCATCAAAGAAAAGGAAACAAATATTTAATATTGAAACCGATATTGCAGAGCATTTAAGCGAAATTCACAAAGATAATTGTGCCTGGGCCGAAATGGAATTACATTACGCAGCTACGTCTAACTATCGACTGCAAGAAATTTCAACAGCCGAGTCAACGGATGTGATTTTAAAAAAATGGATTCAATATAAAAAGCCTTACGGATATAAATTGGTAAGTTAACATAAAATTTTGTGACATAATTTAATCTGAATCGTAACCAAACTAACGTAACCAAAAATTAATTTTATATATTATTGGAAATACTAATATTAATTTATTATTAATTTTATATATTATTGGAAATATTTGAAGTATATTAACCCATTTTATTTTATTTTCGTTTGACAGATTGAGATTGATTTTCATGCCATGTGTTCAGCATCAGGCAGTAGAGGAGCATTTTTAAGTTTTGCGCTGAAGATTATTACTATATTTGAACAAAAAATAAAAGATAAAAATGCTAAATCTTTGCTAGATATAATTATCAAGCAGAAAGAAAGTTTATCTGAGAGTAAGTAATATTATCAAAATCAGTTTAAAAATAATTGAATTTTTTTTAATGTGCTTTGGTTTTACAGACGGTTTTAACGCAACAATATTGTATTTGCTCCACTATGTGCTTATGCCAACCAGCAGAATAGTGCAAAAAATTAATAGCGAAAATGTGTGTTTTAAAGTATCCATTAAAGACTCGCAAAAATCGTTTATGTTGCATGGCAGAGCAATTCAAGAAGTTGAAGAAGCTCTGCAACAAAAAATTAGCAACAATTTGCCCATTCAACCACTGGTGCTAAGTACAGGTTCAGTAACAAATCCAGAAGAGATTTTAGTTTATTTTGATGGAATTAAGTATCGCTTTTATTCCATCGTCAGAGCGGTTGAAATTTGTTTTAAATTATTTTATGTTCTAAATTTAAACTATCCTACTGAATCAATATTAGTTTGGAGTTTTATCCAACAATTTTTTTTTAAATCGGTACTAAGCAAAGACACTGATAAAAAAACATCCTCTACTTAGCAACCTAATTTCTGAATTAAACAAAAAATAATTATGGGTTCCGTTTTACTAATATATTTTCAATATTAAGTTTATTTAACATTTATCTTTCTGTGATTAATATAATGAATTAATTTTTTTTTGTGATTGAACTGAGTGCTGTTTTTTTTTAAATTTTTTGTTGCTTTGATTTTTTTATTTTTTTATAGTTTAGTTATTTAAGAATAATTTTAATTTAAGAATAATTTAGATTTATATGTCATTATATCTGTCAAATTTCTTTTGCAGCTTTATTTATATTTTAATTTTATAATAGGCCTATTTTTATGTTTAAAACTTATACTAATGTATAAGCATTGAAATTATTAATTAAAATATTATACTGAAGTTTATTGAATTTTTTATTTTTTGATATAAATGTTTTATATCAAAATTATTTATTCTACATAAGGATAATAAATTGGGCATTTTATAGTATAAACTTATTGTTGTTTTTATTTTATTCCACTAAAATTGATTCTATGAAAACTAGAACCGATACTACTGAAAAGTTAATTTATTATTTTGAATAAATTCTATCAATTTGTGAATCTATTTTTACTAATTTTAATAAAATTATTTTATCAGATTTATATAATTTTGTAAATTTGATAACTTTTTACCTTGTTATTACAAAATTTATTGCAAATGATAAAATAAAGTTATCAATTCTAACCCTTATTCAATGGAAGGTACATCAATTTGAAGAAATAATTTATCGGTATAACAAATATTTTATTTAATCAATAAATATTTCTATTAATTTTATACCCGTTAGTAGTAAATTTGATAAAAACTTCGTTCGAATAAACACTGTGATTTTGAAGAAATTTTATCAAATTTTACTTATATTGATAAAAAAGTTTATTGGCGCTATATAGATGGTTGTTTTATCAAAATGATCACCAATTTCCTCAATTTCACTACTTAATTTTTTTGAGTGTATTTAACAAAAAAAATTGCTTTTTGAATTTTTGGCGACATGTCGTAAATATCGCTACAACAAGGTTTTGGTTGAAGAGGTACAAACAACATCATTTTATCATAAGTTATATTCTCACTTGCTTGCACAATTGAAATTGCCTATTTTTGCGGCGTAGATAGCGAATTTCATTTGCACAAAATTTTGGGATTATAATAGAATGTGACAAGGATGGAAGAATAAAACAATGCTGATTGTCGATATGGACTCACTGAAAAAATTGTTGTTGAAATTAAATAAAAGCTTTGCGCGTTCATTTTCTAATGAAAAAATCTGAATTTCTTTAAGCATGCAATGCATTGCATTGCATCTGTCAAACTGCAGAATTCTGGTTTTCGCTCAAAACTATGCTGATGAACTAAATTTGACCATTCCAAGTAAAAATATTTATATCGTAATGGATTTAAAACAAGATGCTCTGGATACTTTAGAGGAGATGAGCTTTGACAGAGGTTTGCATATAAACCTGTCTAATACGGACATGGTCATTTTGATCATGCGTAGACGAATTGGTGAATTATCTTATACACTTTCTTTTTGGAAAAGCGATCACCATCATACTATGCCGATCGCCTAAGTGTTATCTTTTATAGTAATCTTTCCTGAAAAATTCAAGCCTTGAAGTCTTTAATAGAAAATTTTATTTTACAAGGCATTATTAGTAGGAATGTTATGGCAACTATACCCTCAACTCCACTTTTTGCTATGAAGATCAATTTGTTGCTTTTTCAGTTAAGGTAATTCAATTTAGGGAATGCATACTCTGTTCGGTTTTGATTGAAGTTATAACTCATTTATACAGCAACGATATTAAATGTTTGGTCAAAGATTGTTGATACTTCCAAAATCTTCTTTCTTTAAGATATAAATTTACGATTACGTGGGATATTTAGGGCAATAAGATTACTGATCCGTTGGCCAAAGCTGGGTCACATTTAAAACTAATTGGTTCTAAACCAACGACTTCCTTATATTTTTAGTTTGGGCTTATAGCTGTCGTATTGCTAAATACTTTATTAGTGAACCCAACGAAATACTATCGAAGTATGCTCGCAACTCTTACAGGTCATGGTCGTTTTTAAAATTCATCTTGAACGCATTAGCGGGACTAGCCCAAGCTGCATGAGAGGACTGCCCGAAGTCTGAATACGACTGTTTTGATTTAGTTCGGTTTTCGATGGGGTATGACCCCTGGCATTTCATTTTAGATCTATTGATGCAAACCTATATTACCATCATTGCATTGGCTCAAACTTATTCAGTTTGTTAAAGTTTGTAGGTTTGTACCATGTGCTCATTGTGGTATGGAGCATGGCATTGACTGCTTTTGTTAGTTCCAGCCAATTTTACTACACCAAATATGTAAGGCAATAAGAATAAGGAACCACTACTAAAGTAACTTTTCCACTATAGCATTGGAAGTCGGATGAATTGTGAAGGGCACTCCGTACAAACTATTAACTCATATTGCATTTGCAGGATTTATAATTGCTTATTGCACACAAAGTACTAATCTCCCGTAAAACAAGTTGCTTCAACTGAAATTTGTGAAATTTCAGAATTTTTGTGAACTTTCAGTAATTTCAGTAGACATTGAATCATAAAAAACATTCGAAACGCAATTTTTTGAAAAACGCATGACAAAACATTTAAATTCGGACGAAGTTCAAGCAAAAGCTCAACTGTTACTAATATAACAATAAACACCAGTCCCTAAAGTACTTATGTATTTGGCCAACTAACAATTAGCCTTAATTTAAGAACTAAACCAAGAATGAAAAACCACCAAAGCAACGAAAAACATTGTTCCCTAACCAAATTTGCATTTTACAAAATTACTCAATTTCCAGATTATGTTCGGTTTGAGTGATTTCTCGAAAATATTATAATATAATTTCATCATTTTAATATTATACGCCGGAACCCTTCCTGCTTATAATGTCAAATTATATCTGAAGGTTTTATTGCCTTATTATGTTAACCGTTAATAAGCTCCACATATGTAAATGACAGCTCCAGCTACCAGTATAGTCGTTATCGAGTTCCATTTTGTACCTGTAGACGTAATCATCAGACCTACATAAAACTAACTTGAGACCGCAGGAAACGGATTAAGACGATAATTTTAATTTATGATAGCGTCTTATATTGCAAAGGTACGAGAATCAGACAGTTTTAGGACACTGAAACGGCCAATAATTAGCCAAAAAAGAGCCAATAGAGCCAATATTTAAATAACTAAACAAATTGTTTTATTGGTTTTTGTCTCTTTGTTTTGATTACATCATTAAAGATCAAAATTCAAGCATTACCGCAATTACACGACATTTGAAAGATACAAGCCACCAAAAGATAGAATCAAAATTCTCGATAAATAAAATTTTTTTAGAAAAAATCGATTTTGGAAATGTAACCCATTAAATCAAGTACAAATTCTCATATGAGTTGTTCCTTTTTGATTTTGTATCATCAATTTTATTTTTATTTAAATGTGCAACTTTTTTACGTGAAAACGCCTTAACACGGAATCACTTTGTTTTTGGCCTTTGTTTAAAAGAAACAATTGAGAATGACTCCGAAGAGGTTTCGAAAGCCTTAAGCAAAGTTTAAGCTCTCGAATATTTAATCGATTCAAATATAAATCATTCGCTCTTTTACGCGTGATTCGGTCTAAATTAGAAAAATGTCTAATGACTGAGGATAGGCAAAGAGAATAGGAAAATGTTTTCTTCTTTGTTTCATTAAGCTTAGAAAATATAGGTAGGAACTGTTGTCCATCAAATAAGAATTATTTGTAGACAAATCCAGTGAACTTCCCCACATGAACCTAATTTTCCTTGCTTGTTGACTGATTTGATTTGAGTTAATCGCAAAATTTTAGAATAGACAGTTTTGTCAGAAAATTAGACTTTTAAATAATCTACATATCATGATTGTATGGGTTAATATCACGCCATTATGTTGCACAGAAATTTATCCGCACATTATGTTCATCTCAATTTTGATATAAATTCACACACAATAATAATTAATCAAATTTTCATCAATCATAATTTTTAGACGAAAATTACAATTCATTTTCACTATATATCCAGCAAAAAAAAAAAAAAAATGATGAAAATTATAATTAATTTTCCTCATTTTCACATATCAACAACAAAAACAAATGTATCAATTCATCATTATATTCACCCCTTTTGTACCAACAACAACACAAAAAACCGAGCACATCATTAAAATCTCACCCTCACATATTTTTACAAAGAAATTTTCTTAAGTCAAGTTTTTTTTTTGCTCATATAAACACAACGTCATCAATTTTATTTTCACATATACGTCACATACATGAAAAAAAAAAATATTTGTTCGCATCCTAAATGGAAAATTCATCAACTTCGGTACAAATACGTAAATGTATATTTGAAATATAGTCTGTCGTATGTAGTAACGGGAAATTGTGTGGCACTCATTCTCCTCGCACACGCCGGTATAATATCTAGAGGAGTATATATAGTATATAGGAAAAAAGAACATAAAAAATCCAATAAAACAACACGCACTTGAATTACTTTATTTTGTTTTTCATGAAAAACCGCCTTTACGTTGTTTCGATAATTTTTTTTTTTTTTTTGCTTTATATACACAACTATACATTTGTTGAATTGAATTTATTGATTGTTATATATCAAATGAAAATATATGTATGCATAAAATACAAAAAAAATTCAATTTTCATTTTCAAATTTCCCGAAAAAAAGAATCGCTCTTCATTGGCAAAATTTTACCGACCCCTTCCTCCCTATAAACATAGTTATATACTGTGCAATCAATAATTTGTTCAGTTTTTAAAGTTTCATCGAAACTACAAAATATTTCCCTTTTTTTTTTTGGGGGGGGGGGGGGGATTTTAGAGAAAATGGATAAGATAAAAACTTGTTGAACAGAGCTCGTTTTGTCACACATAACAAAAATATTTCTATACATTATGATTATCGGAAGTTGATTGGTTAGTTTATTTGTTTAAAAACCTGGCAAGCCACAAATCTGTTTTCGAATACATAACGTTATGTATTATTATAAGATTAAATGTAAATAAGAAAACTTCACAATGAAGAAGAAATCATGGAAAAATCAAATATAATATATTCGTGATGGAATTCTTAAAAATACAGCAAAATAAAACGAGAAAAGATGGAAATGTCTGCAAAGCATTTAATGTAGATTTGTGTTGTGTATACGTACATAGAATATTCTTGAGTAGGTTTTCAAATGAAATTTTGATTTGAATATTTAGGTGAATTTATAGAAAAAAAAATTTCCGATAATCGTGAATTAATTTTTAAGTGTATACACTACACTGTACATGTCGTCACTTATGAAACCTATTCACACTGTATTTAAACCGACATTAAATTCTCGTCACACCACTCGTCATATATCTCATTAAATATACTCCAGACAAATTAATTAATAATGTTAACAATAAAAAAATAAAAAAATTATAATTACAACAACAATTGTATTTTTAATTAATACTTTTTGTTTTTGTTGCTGTTGATAAAATATGCGTGAACATGTGTATTTATGCATAATTTAAAAACGCGCAAAATAATTTTTTTTTGTTTTTCATGTTAAAATTGTAATAAATTAAAAAAAAATTTACTATAGGACAACAAACGATATGCCTGAATGTGTTAATAATTTTTGCACATAAAAATAAAAAGACGAATGAAAGTTTAATTTTTTTATATACATATGTACATACATACATTTATATACAAAATGTTTAAACAATACCTATATGTACTGTACTATACAACAAATACATTGTTGCTTTATATCACGTATGTACATATAGTAGATTTTAGGTATACAGATAAAAATTATAGCATTATTATTGCAATTAAAATGTTTAGTTTTGTGTGTTAATATCGCATGCTAATAATATTATTTTATTATAAATTTAAAAATATAAAAAAAATATAAAAATCATTAACGTGTACATTGGTGGCGGAATTTCTAGCGGTTTAAATGTTCCGCTTAACACAAGTTCACTAAGTGATAAGACGAACACATTTGGTTATTTTGGTCCGTAGGAAGACAGATTTTTTTTTGTTTAGCATATAGCAATACCGTTCTTTATGGTAGCTCTGTTACTGTAATCCTTTTTTATTTACTGAGGGTTTGCCAATTTTTAAATCAAACCATTTTGGTAAAGGTAAATTTAATTTTTCAAATCTTAATGCAATTTAGAAATGGTGTTGCAATATTATTGAAAATATCACTTTCGCGACACGTTCGTAGAAAAAAATACTTTTAATATTCTTTTACCATTTTTTGATAAAAAAAAAAATGAAAATACGCAAACAACATAAAACTCAAGTCCTCCATCCAACACAAACTATACACAAAATTTTCAATCTTCAATCAACTAATTGTGCCTCAAACAAACCTTTTAATATTGAAATTATATTGAATAGTATACATATTTCTATTTTTTGCAATACTACTACAATTCTTTCGGTAGCAGGATACTTCCAGGGAAAACGTGACGTCCGTCTCTAATGAGAAAAAATCCCTTAACATTAACTTCCATCTCTATATAGTGACGAAAGTAAGTTCGTAACAGTGGGAAGTTCCCGGGAATTCCCGGGAGCAAAATCCCGGTAGATTAGAAATTTTTTATAGTACCGATTGCCAAGATCCCAAGATTTAGCAAAAAATACTTTTTTGGACAATTTTAAGATTTTTGGCATATTAAAAAATACTAATTATAAACCATCGCTGGATATTTGTTAAAGAACACTATTATCAAAAAGATATCGAAGGATTGATCTAAATTCGCTAGTAACTCAGTTAAAATTGAATTCTTGTCAATTCTTGAATTATTCAGTTTCGCTTAGATTTACTTAATGGAATATCTGGGGCAATTTTAGAACAAAAATCTCAGTTGTCATCGACATTGCAAAATTTTCGAAACCATTTTGATTACTTTTTTGTTTTTTGAGCTATTTTCAATACACAAATTAAGGAGCGGGAGGATGGGTATTTACAAGGATTTAAAAGCAATTTGCATTGAAAGCTTTGTAGTTTTTTCAAAGAACGTATATTCTAGGGCACTTTTACTTGTAGAGGAACAGGAATAGAGACTGTATGAGACGGGAATGGTTTGGAAGAACAAATCAAAAGAGTTAAAATAAAAGCATGGTGTTTCGCAGAATTGATTGAATTTATACTTGATTTGATTTGTAGCGTTTCCAACGTCGATGTTTTTCTAAAAAAAATTTGATTATCGACAATGTTGATTTAGTCTGGACTAATCTGATGGTTTATGTCTTTCTGAAGAAGTGTACTAATGTTTGAATTTTGATCTTTATTCACGTCACTTCTGTGTTGATACAGTATTTTTCAGAAAAATTATGTTCATGTCAAGAATATTTAACTATTTCTTCAAACTTATGTTGTCTTTAATATTGTTTAAACATGTGGCAGCACTTTAAATAAACAATCAAATTTGGGAAACTTGCACCACGTTTTAAGGAGGCAGGCTACCAAGTCATTCGAGAAAGAATAAATTTGTTTCGATAAACAAGGGAATTTTGGAGGCGATCAATAATTTTGGCTATGGTATAGGTGCAATCAATGTTGTTGAAGATTGTTCTTGTGAGACAAATTGTTTTTGTCTCATATATAGTATATATATATATATATATATATATATATATATATATATATATATATATATATATATATATATATATATATATATATATATATATATATATATATATATAAATAAATATATAGTATATATATACATCGTATTTTTTTGTTCAATTGTACAAGCTTTTTACGTGAGGCCTACTTTGTGGCTATACGTTTTAATGAAAAATTGGTTTTAGTAAATTTTGTATGAAGGAAGCAATCTTTGAGGGGTTATCTTTGTTCTTTTGATGGAGAGGGATGGAGGGCTCTGTATACAAAATGTTTTATTAATAAATATTACAATAACCTTAAAGATTGGACAAAAATTAAATCGAATATCTTTCCGCTCGAAACTGATCATTCTCTTAGTTGTCTCAGAAAAGGCAATCACAACTACCCAAAACTTCTTCAGAAAGTCAAAGTTGATCAGTGAAAATCGTCTTCTTTAATGAAAGAGGTACAACTTTGCGTGTTTTGCCTGTTTCTGGCAATGGACACAAAAAAACGTTTTGCGATCTGAGCATTGGATGTCGACATTTTGTAGTTTTGAAAAGGAATATTTTAAATGCCAAAGTTATATTTATTAATTTTACCTAAAGAGCCAGGGAATTGTGCAAAACTAGTTCAACGAGTAAAACAGAACTTACTAGTTCATACATATTAAAATAATAGTATTGGAATAAATTTACCGTTTACCGTTTATTATTCAGATCTATAAGTTCATGCTTCCTTTAATTGTTAGTTTTTCACGTATATTGATTCGGAAAGAGATTTAAATCTTGCTTTTACTGTAAATGGCAAGCTGAGGAAATCTCCTTAGCCTTATTGCCAGATGAAGAAATATAGGCAAAGTTTATGAGTTATGAAAAATTAACAATCACGTAAATTTATATTCGGAAACTGTGCTGCTTACATGTTTTTGAAAATTTAAAAAGAACGAAGCCAATGCATGTCCAGCTTATGCTATACATATTTGAGGTTAAAAACCACATTATCGCTGAAAAATGGTGTCGGTATTTATAAATAAATATCCCAAGTAACATTCTCTTTAAAATGAAAAACTGGTGGTTTTAAAAGTCAATAATATAAATTTTTTTCTTCCGCAGGAATAAACACTTGCTTAAATAATGCAGCCGATTCCTCCAACTACTAACTAAGGTAAGGCAATTATTATATTTGTTAAATACTAATGTTTTTGGATGGCCTTAATTAATGAAATTTCTGGCAAATGATGCTGAATACTGAAAGTCTATCTGTAGTTGACATACATAAAATATATGAACCTCCCTCCGACCAGATTATTTATTAAGTATCAAAACGACAAACGCAGTAGGCTGGTTGTCTGAATTAACAAATTTCCTACGGTTCCTCAGTATCTAAATTTACCTAAAAATAAGTGGAACTTCTTTCCGCAGAACTTCGCAAATTGAACTAAAACAGTTCGGAGTTTGGAAATCTAATAGCAATTAACTAAAAGTTAAAATCAAATACAAACGAATATTTTAGTATCATTTAGTAGTTCATTTGTACAAAACACAGTAACATCTATTAGACTATTCTATCTTCCTCAGCAGCAGTATTAATTAATACCCGATAAGGAGACCTCTCAAATTTTTTTTTTTAATTTTCTATTTTAGTGACATAAAAGTCAATTAGGTAATTATATTTTTAATTGATATTTCAATCATTCCATTAGCTACATATTAGTTTTGTCACGCGTACGTAACGTACAATAATTTACATATCTCATTTTGTTTATTCTATTGCCGAAATAAAATCTAGGGTTTGATAGTTTTTTAATTTATATAATTTTAATACGTTCCGAAGATTGTAAGAGAATTCAATCCAGTTTCGAACTGATGAGCTTATGATTATGAAAAAATCAATCTTCTCATCAGGCCGCGGCGACTGGACTGATTATACCACAATTTACATTCTATATATACAGAATGTGTTGTGCGTTATGTACTAGCGAATCATACTAATACAGATAAATTCTCTTACAATTTTTTTTCTTCTTCACGACATTCACACAGCTCTATTTCTGTGTACGCTAATTTTTACTTTATTAATTTTTTGTTGAATGTTAATTAATTCATGTAATTTCTAATATGCTACCGGTGATTAGACCATTTTAAATGTGTTTTTATTAACATGAGAAGTATATCGTGAAGAAGAAAAAAAATTGTAAGAGAATTTATCTGTATTAGTATGATTCGCTAGTACAAAACGCACAGCACTTTCTGTATATATAGAATGTAAATTGTGGTATAATCAGTCCAGTCGCCGCGGCCTGATGAGAAGATTGATTTTTTTATAATCATAAGCTCATCAGTTCGAAACTGGATTGAATTCTCTCACAATCTTCGGAACATATCAAAATCATATAAATTAAAAAATTAAATAAATAGAATTCGGTCTATTATTCAATTTCGTTGAATGATTGTTCGTAAATACTAATATACTTCTTGTGTTAATAAAAACACATTTAAAATGGTCTAATCACCGGTAGCTTATTAGAAACTACATGAATTAATTAACATTCAACAAAAAATTAATAAAGTTTGATAGTTATTGACAAAATTTAAAAAACCTGTACGAAACGCGGAATTTGGAAAGTTTCCAAAATTGTATCCAAAGCCAACATAATTGTTGTAGAGGTATGTAGTTATATACATAAGCACCAATACTTCCTTTTGTTTAGTTTCAAGGAATTGTATGTTGAATATCCATGGTTTCTTCTTTGCGTTGCTCAATCGTTTCAGGATAGAACCCAATTTAAAAAAAAGAAAGAGGAAGTAGATAGATCTAACTTGTCGCAGAGCACTTTGATTTGTAACCCAATCAACCTCAATAAAAACTGCCTCCTATCACTGCGAATTGTCACCGTAAAATTTTCTCTTTTTTGTAATTGGTCTTCAACTCTTCACAACTACTAATCGTTTGTCCAAAGTGCAAAGCAGCATTTTTCGTAAATGTATATATTTCCACATGGCAACCACCAAATATGGATGTCTAAAATAATATGGGTGACTAATCCCCTTTACATAAATTTGCGCGGAATCCGTGATTCGATTCAAGGATATTTGTCATACGGGCAATTTGCCAGAAACTTATCAATTCCGTTAAGTGGAGTACTGTGTTTAAATTATGTATCAAATTTGATATATATATTTGTACGTATTACGCTTGTTTCATCTTTAATACCTAAAGAAAATAAGGCTTTCGTGAAACTCTAATATTTACATACTCAAAAATTGTATATCTTCGATATGTAGGTGGTAGCCGAGGTGATAGCGTATCAGATTTAAGGCAATAATGTTTTCAGATTTTAAACAAATTCCAAATTACAATTCCGGCTTTGACAAGTTTTACTGTAAAATCCGTTTTGAATTTATCCAATGCAAATTTTGTTGTATTATATTTTTTAAATTGACCAAAGCAATACAGCACTAGAATTATTTTGATTTAATATTTACCGAACAATTCTTTCAATTTATAGATTTGCTTGTTCATATTTAGGCGCATCGAATATCTAAATAAAACTTTGCTATACAGGTTGATTTTAGTCTGAAACTGCGAGGTTAAAACTTGAAGGGCCCAACTACTACTCAAATATAGTTTGAAACGAATGATAATGAGAATGTCAGAAAACGTATTAAGATTTCATTTAAGGTAATCCACAATTTTATTCCAAGGATATCTTGCGTCATGTCTAATAATAAGTACAAATATATTATTTATTATTCTCCTGTGTATATCTAACATTATCTATTCTCTAAATCTGTCGAATCTCTACAAGTAAAGTCTATAGCTGACCTAGAGGCGTATGATTGGTGTAGAAAATCATTAGTTCAAGGATAGGGCCCGGAGGGTATGGAATATGCCCAGGGCACCCTAGGCTGATAACAATTTGGCTCCCTGAAAAAATACGAGTCATTTTTTTTATCCCTCTTTCATAAGGGGGAAACACTGGGTAATTTGGCAATTCCCAAAACGAAGGTCGGTAATTATGACGTATTTGCTTACAGCAAAATTGCTTGTGTAAAAGCTCATACTCGATCGTTTTAGCAATACAATGTATCTTTTTATTCAACACGTATACATGTTTTCGTTGTATAAAGAATATTTAATCAAAACGATTAAATAAAAAACAAATTAAAACCGAAATCGTAACCGGAACGATAAATGTTTTCGTTCAATTCGGTATTTTTTCTTCGTAGTTCTAGCCTTTACCACTTTCTGCAAGTTCTTTTTTCCTTAATAGATTATGAATAAGCCAAAATTTTTGATTTTTAAGAGTTTCTATTGGAAAAAGAGCGCGCAGCTCTGTCTAATAACAATGTAATAATATTGGCCTCTAGCTACACTGTAATTGGTGAATTTGTTACTTCAAATAAATCTGTATAACGCGAAAAAATCAAATTCTATAAATTCTACCGATATTTTGAAAAATGGGGAAAAAATACTCAAGCAAGAATTATCGGATCTTGCAAAAATGTTGTTCAATTTTTGTTCAGTCTTTAAGTTGACTAGAATTTGCTGTAGTAAAATTTTTAAGCGACATGTATTAAATTTTCATTCCTAACCGGGACTAAACCGGGACTAAAAATATTTTGCAAAACTGGAACAGACATACGCAGTGGTAGAAATATCGGGTCAATGCTCTGTTTTAAATTTAAAATATTTTATATATTGAAAATGAGTACGAAATGGAACTCGAAATTTGAAAACCTTACTGTCAAATTTTAATTTTATTAACAAAAACCGATTTGAAAAATCATGTAAATTATGTATTACGATTGTAAAACTGATTTAAACCCAATAATTTGACATTAAATAACAATTGGAAGGAAGTATAAAATTTAAATGGCTGATGGCGCTAATTCAGCTATAATTTGAGCGTAACCGATTAGCCTAAAAATTACTAAAAAGCAAAGCTTAATTTTATGCGTTTGCAATATATTTAGTAGCAATCAAATCGAAAAATGCCTAATATCTCTAATGCCAAATACGAGAATTAAGTTTGAAAAAATCATCAATTGTTTCAAAGAAATCGGATTGGATAGAACACTCAAACATGGATAGAAAACTCAAACTACTCAATTTACTTTGTCCTATAGGCGACCTCAGGTAGTTTCTAATCTGGTTAGAGTAGTTTCACTACTACAATTTTTGAACTGACTCCTTAAGAAAACCAGTAAAGTAAACTATGATGGGAAAAGCAGATTTAATTTATCCATCAACAACGTTTTCAACTCTGGAATTCGAATTCTCAGATAACACATATGTATGTATATATGAGCAAATGTAAAATGTAAACATTCTTTAATTAAACCATTTCCAGACCATCTGAGTTTATTTAGCTCTAGGGTTTAGCTCTATTAGACCAATGGTTAAAGAGTACCAGGCCATGCCCCTACTTTTATTAATGCCACAAGCGTATAGTCGTAGAAAAGGTATGGAGATTCACTCGCCGAAAAATATTTTTTGGAGCTCGCCTTATTTTGTCAGAATAGTAAAAAATCTAAAATTTTAAAGTAAAATTAAAAGTGGTACAAAGGTTTCGAATTTCTTCACAGTTGGTTACAGTTACAAATCGTACAGTTTTTGGAAGCCGCGATAATAGAAATTGACATGAATCAAATCGGATGAAATTATACTACATGAGCTGAAAAGTTTCCTATATATTGATAATTAAATGCAACTCTTAAAACGTCATTCAAAGATTCATCAAAATTTCATTACAGATCTTGTGAAGCGATTTTTTAAAGCAAAATATGCGTTTGTTTCGACTGTTACTTTATCATTCGACGCAAATCTTTTTCCCTGCAGCCATCTTTTTAATTTTGGAAACAGAAAGTAATCGCTAGGTGCCAAATCTGGAGTGGATGGGGAAGCAATTCTATTGAGTTGTGAGCGGGTATACATTATCTTGAAACAAGGGAATTTTTCTCCTCGCCAAATGTATTCGTTTTGCCTGATTGCATCATTCAATTTGTCCAATAATGCAGTATAAATAAAAATAGTGGCTATAACCTTTCCGACTGTTTGTTGTATTTTTAATTGCTTTGGTCGGCTTTTACCAAGTTCCATCCAAACCAAAGTGCTTATAATGTTTAACATATTCAAACATTACTGTGAAGTGGCTACTGCGCCATAGTGAGCCATCGCGGCACCCATCTTGCTTTAAGCTTTTTCGTCCATGCAAAATATTTTCTATACGTGTTCGATGTCAACAATCTCACTCAACTTCTCTTTATGACCATTTAATACAATCCGATGGATTTTTTCAATCACTTCTGATGTTGTACCCCTTTCTTGGTTCATTGATTTTAAGTTGAAAATTAGATCCATACTCTTTTTGATATACATAATGAATAGCACTGTGAATTTCAAATTTATCCATTCTTCACAAAATGTAGAATTCCTTAATTTTATTGCGTGGGAAATGCAAACTAGTCAATACAGGAAACTTTTCAGGCGATTTAGTAATCTATACTTCCAGTTAGAATTGCCTCCGGATAATTAATTACTGGTATAAACTCTTTGAGAACATTGTTCAATTCAACTTCAATTTTTTGTAACCAATAATTTCCATCTAGCTGTATTACAGTAAAGGCTTTTTAAAACGGATAAAGCAAAATGCAATAAAATTGAGGTATTACAAACGCGAACCATGCCTTAGAGAAAATCTGTTGTAGCTTAATCCAAAACTTTGAATAACACAAAAACCAAACCCGGCCCTTGAAGTAACTTTAGCGAATAAAGTCCATGTTATAGATTCCGTGTGTATAGTAATAAAACGTCAAAACACGCGACAATTTTTACTATTTGTATAACTATATATTTAAACTACATATAATATATTCATACTAGTTTTATTAGTCTAATTGAGTGGCAAAAAAAAATTTAGTTTTATTTCAGGTCATAAAAATCGCATAAGCTATATTGTGAAGTGGAGGTATTTGGGGTTCTGATTGTCTATCGGTTAAAGATCTACAGATAAAAATCTACTTCAAATTTTTATTGAATTTTCGATCAAACAAAATAAAAATAAAAAACAATTCAAAACTAAAAATAAGATAAATTACCGTCGACATATTATCCCTGTCTTTTATCGAAAATTGGTTTTTTATGATAATTTTATTAAATAAATTATTTTATTTAAATTAAATAAAAACAAAAAACAAAATCGAGAACATACCCATAAGCTGCTAACGTTGGATCGTATGGATAATAGCCAGTTGTTGGTTGTAATCCAGCTGATGTCCATGCTGACATATCACTGGTTGGTCCACTATCTTTTAAAGCGTATGGATTACTCTGCAATAAAATTTAAAGAAAAATAAAAATAAAATATAAATAAATCTTTCCATTTATCAATGTCTTCAATCGTTATGATGTAATGAAAACGATATTTCATTCGCAGTTTAACTATGTGACGTACAAGGGGGGAATGAAAATTAAATGACTGAATGAATGAATATCTTATTTCTATCAACAGATGGGAATTCTACATCTTGCTCATATGCGGATTATTTAAATTCCACTTTTAATTTTAAAATAAGAGACCGAATCTTAATCCCATTATTTAATGCCACTAGCTACTAGCTAGGGTAAAAATGCATTTTTAATAGCCGTTATATTAATCCACTTGTCACCCTTATATATGTTTTTGAAACAAATTGGCATTGACTTCCATTTTTATGATTCTCTAACTAAATTCATTCACCTGTATATTATGGTATGCAAGAAAGGGTTATTTTTATATAAGAAGAGTAGTAGCCTTAACACAAATATACACGATACGTATATAAAATGTCTATCATCGAATCAAAAATATCTCTATAATAAACATATCGCAATTTTTCGACAAAACAAAACACAAAAAAATGTCTAATTATCTCAAAACAGCGCACGCAATCATATCACCGATATCTTTTCATCTGCGAACAAAAAATAAAATAAAAACAAGACTTGCATAAAACACAACAATATCATCATGATCATCATCGTCATCATCATCACATAATTTTTTTTTTTTTTTTTTGTCTAACAGAAATACACCCATTTTTCAGTCAGCTGAAAAAATTATGAATCCAAAAAAACCAGCAAAACATAATTGAAAAAGGGGCACCTGTTATGATTTTATCATAATATTTTCTCGTCAAAGTGGCACCTGAATAAAACGGAATTTCACTCAAAATTTACAACAGAGATAAATTTATTTAGAACTTTACTTTTGCCATAATAAAACCACTATCAGTAGCTATTTATCGCGTACACCTAATAATGTATTTACATTAATTTTTTGACTTCCCATCTTTTGTTGTGTGTTATATTAGTGTTGTTAACTGCTAATTAACTTATCATTTTTTTATACTTTATTTTATTACTTTTTGATTTTAAATATGTGTACATATATTAAAATCTCATAAAATCCAATTTTCAAAATATCAAGTTTCATGTTTATAAAAACGAGTGAGTATATAATGTATTATTACCCCCTCGTTATGTTGTTAATGTTAATCAACAGCAATAACTCATTATACGATAAAACGAAAAAAAAAAAAAAAAAAAAAATACAAATTATGTATCTACATACTTAAATTAGAGATGTGATTTAATATGGAATTAAATTTAGTACATGTACTAAAAATAAGTGTCGCACAACTACATTTAAAATTATGACCTTCCAACATGTCTGCCACAACACAAAATAAATGTTCTCCAATCGATCAAATTTATTGTGACTACTCATTACGGTTGTCAAATCGCACGACTCAACAACGCTTCAAAGCTCAAAAACCGAATTCCAAATAAAATAAAAAACTTTACCTACTCGTATATGACATTTGAAAAGGGTTTTTTTTTTTTGGTTATGTGCCGGGTAAATATACAAAAACCAAAATAGAAAAACACTTAACTGTATGAAGATAACACACAATTTTGACAAATCAAATTAAATTTTTTGATGTCGGCATTTTGAAAATTTCAAAAAAAAAGAAAAAAATGTTTTAAAAAATTATTATTGACACAATCAACAAAGAAATTCTTGTTTAAATTATCAACTTGAAATTATATTATTAGATTTACTTGTTTCTGATATAATATGGCAGTACATGATAATCTTATCATTTCCAGTATATATTATAAGAATTGTGTCATTTTGAATTAAAGTGATTTGATTTATGTATATGTCGATATTTTTGATTTATGATTTCTTTCAATATTGCGGGAAGTTGAATTTTTTGTTTTTGTTGTTTGTTAATTAATTTGTTGTACACGATTTGACGTGCAAAATAATCAATAAACCTCATAACACTTCAATATAATAAATTTACCATATCATGTATTATAATGTATAAGACTTCATTTAATATTTAAAGTTCAATTTTTAAAATTGTGTATATTTTCATGTAAAACAAAATGGCAAACCATATTAATCCTTTTACTATAAAATATATAAACATATAAAATTTCCCCCCTATTTTTCCGAGTCACAACAAAATATATTATTATATCAATTTTCCCATTTTTTTTTTTTTTTTGGATTTTTTATTTAATTTTGGAATCAAGAAGTTTATGTTATTCGGTTTTAATTTTCAAGGATTAAGGATTTTTGTTTAGTTATAGGAAGTCAAGTATGGGGTGACTGTAAAACTGAGATTAGCTATTTTAGTACATGTTCTAAAATTATAGACTTCCCTTGAATAAATTACATATATATAATGTATTATAAGACTAAATTAGCAATAATAAAATGCCCACTTAGTCAAACAACAAAATATCAAAAATCACGCGAAACCTACAAAAAAAAAATCGCGAATTCCCCAAAAAAAGGAATTCAATTTGATTTAATGTTAAATTTATGTTAACACAAAACTTATAAACAACGTAGATTTTATTGTTTTTTATTACAAGTTTTGCTGTTAGTTTTGATAGTTTTTTAGTGTTGTGTTGTGCTTTCCGCGCTTTTTTTTTTATTGCATATTTATATTTCAATATTTATTATGTTTATGTACACGATGTTGTGATGTATATTTATGGATGGAAATAGGTGGAGCCAATGAAATATTATTCCAACAAATTGGAATTATGTTTAATTAATAAATCGCTATAATAGTCGAGTAATTACTGATTAGCACAGACTTGTTGTTAACTCAACAGATACAATAATTTTGATGAGGTTTAGTAAAATATATACATAAAATCAAGTTCCATCATACATCGTGCGTTGCGTCTTATTTTTTTTTTTTTTTTTTTTCTAAAATGAAAAGTTGTTTCACAAGTTATGTTGAACCTTTAACGAAATTATGAACAAAAATGAAACGCGTTTTTCATACATCCAAAAACAACAACGATAATAACGACATTTTTAATTTTTTAATTGACATGCAATTTTTTGTAAATGCATACAGTGGCGTTGATACAAGATCGCATGCTATTCCACTAATATTAAAGATAATTATATAGAGACGTATAATAATATATCTATAATAATGTCTACTACTACCATATAATATCTAACTGTGTCAATATTATGTATAACATATCGATCATTAACATGAGATCATCTTAAAAGAACACACATAAAACAATCAATCGCATAAAATCACGATCAATCAATGATCTCCATTTTAAGCTGATCTACAGACGTTAAAGTATTTCCATTCAAAAAATACAAAATAAAAAAAAAAACGCAGACAACACGCATATATATTTCTTTGATCAATCGATCGGTAAATGAATGAAATTTTTGGTCATCTTGTGTTCCTTTTACTATACTTTTATTACAATATGTATGCGCTGTATTGTGTGTCATATCACATGTCACGTTCATATCAAATTTGTTATCTTTCATGTTGTACACATATATACAGAAATTACACAATAATTCAATCTAGTTTACAGTTATTTGTTTGTTAATGTCTCGTTATCGCACGGAGGGCAGGATCGGAGGATGATGGTGGGACATATGTCAAATTAAGTAGTTTTGATAACGACAAAAAAAATTAAATATATAGAAATAATAATAAAATAAATTAAATTCCATTTAAATGAAATTATTTGGGTGAATTTATTGTTTTTTTTGGTTAGTTAGGCTTGTAATTGGTTTTAAGATAAAAAAAAAAAGTTAAAATAATAAAACAAGACATTAATTTTTATTTGGATGACTTGTAGATTTTTATTTATATAGACCTGACATGAATGTTATTTAGTATATCATAAATGCGCGGACCACAGGGTTAAATGTTACAAAGATTATTGCTATATAAAAAGTGAAGTTTCTTATACGTTTCTGCTCCCATAAAATCACAAAAAATGAGCATTTCTCAGCTTCAAATTCATTAATTGCAATTTTCAAGCTTATGGGTTAAAATTCGTAGCCAAATTAGAAAAGCTTCGAGTATTTCCAAAAAAAAAATTAAATTCCAAAGTAAAATATTACTATCGTATTCATATATATTTGTGCAGTATACATTTTTAATGCAACGCCACACTAACTTCTTTAAAACGGATATAACTAAAATTTTTTTGGAAACTGACAATAATTCAATAAAAAAAAAATTAATTTTTTACAAAATTATTTGTGCACATAAATTTTTATGTATAATTATTTGTGCGCATTAAAAAGCCTGTTTCACTATGATTTTTAAATCAGTTATTTGAATTTAAATTTTTTCTTGCCTAAAAAATCTGAATTTAGTGATGAAGTGGAAAATGGAATTTCGACCATCGAATTATCCAAAAAGTATGGTTGCCATAGAAATTCCATGTTGTACCAAATAAAGAAGAAAAACATTTATGGAACAGTATAAAATGTCAATAGAAGAGACCGAAATCGAGGAACAAGCTAAAGAAGACCGAAAAATATTCAGAACTTTGAAAATCAATCCAACAATGACCCGAAGAAGAAATAGAATTCCAAGATTTGCTGCAACATCTGTCAGTAATTAATGCCCATATTTATGAATGATGTTTAAACAGACGATAATCGATTGTTAAATGTCGTTTTCGTACGTATCAACCATATACTAAAACAGCATTTAAAAAAATTGTTTGTAGTTATCACATATTCAATCACTGTGAAAAAATGATGACTACATATTTTTGAAAATCCAGGATTTGGGAGGGGTTACAATTTAAAATTCCACAAGAAATTATCTACCTTTGACTGTATTATTTTAAGAATAGAGCCGTACAAAGTCTGAAAGTGAAACTGAATTAGGTGTCATGCAGAACGAACGAATTAGAAAATAAACTTGGTAGGATTTGTTAAACGATTGAATAGTTTAAAAAGTGTTTGGTCTGTTTTGTTTAAATGAAGAATTTTAGAATCTAACTTACGCAAACATATTATGAGAATATTATTAAACTGGAGATTTTCCATTTATTTGTGAAACCTGACATTAGTATTTTAACAAATGTATTGATCACAAGGTAATTAAGCAATTCTGCCTGGTACTACATTATAAGTATAACTAAATTTACTATAAATTAAACCAAAAACATTTTAAATAACAACAAAAAATAATAAAATTGACCATTCACAGATTATTAAGATAAAATGCAATTTGAAGTCGCCAGCATGTTGAATATACCTCTATAAGATCTGACACCATCTTGTAAAAGTGCATAGGCGCGCACAAACACAAATACATTTTGTGAACAAACAGTCACATACATATATGTAATATCAAAAATATCTTGATACACTTGAACTGTCGATCATTCTATACCGCATATACACATTATATCGAAAACAGGTAACAATGATCAATTTCAATCACAAATTATTATCTTATATGCGATTTTGTTAAAACAAAAACGACGAAACACAAAAATCCATTATTTTGAATGAACAAAAATATCATCAACTTGGTAACGATCGACCATAAATTAAATTTAAAAAAAAAAAAAACGGAATATTCTTGAATGGGTCTTCGCCAATCAATGTCAAACAAGAAATTCTCACATTTTTGTTCTTCTTAAAACATTAAAACAAAACAAAAAATCAGCTTACGATCATCATCAATTGATATTAACAACAACTTAACCAATCATTAGCAATTCTGATCTTTACCATCGAGTTGATGAATTTTCAAGAAAAACAGGAAAATACATTTCTAGTTAAAGAAAAACAAAAAATAAAAATTGTTAATCATTAATATTGACAAAATAACAGACAAATGATTAAATGTGACTTTTTTTTTGTTGTATATTCATCTACGTAGAATGGATAAGACATACGTACATAAATGGTTATGAAAAATGTGATCTCGAATTGTGATCAAATCGATCGATCAATCGCTCATCAACATAGTTGAAGCATATTTTTAAAACTAAGTATTATACAAAACTAGAATTTATAAGTTAATAAAATATAAAAACGGAATATCAATTAAAATATCCTTTTATGTGATCGTGAGAGATTTTATATAGGTTTACGTATTTAATACATAGGTGGTGACATCTGTGAATTTGTTTATAGAAATACAATATAAAAATTAAATAAATACTTACAAGAGGGGAATAAAATGCTGAACTATCAACTCCGATACTAGGATAAGGATTTTGTTCGGTCGATGGATAAGGTGTCCCGTATACACCGACTCCAGCGGTTGGTATACGAGAATAACTAGATAATGCTAAACGGGCTGAATCGTATTGACAGGAGCATACGGTTTGTCCTGATACAGGATCTGTCATAATTGGCCGTCCATTTTCACAGCACGATGATGTTGTTGATGTGGGCGGTGCATTTTGTGATGTTTGTGAAATAGAACCAGGGCTTAGTGCACCAGTTGGTACACCACTTGCTGAACCACCACCCGGACTTAATGACGGTGGATTACCGCCACCCGATATCGGCGATTGGGCACTTATGGCTGTTGTTGAATTTACTGCTACTACACTACCGCCACTCTGAGCACCACCTGCTGTTTGTCCATTATTCCCGCCAGTTCCACCCGTCACACTTCCGGCAAGTAACTAGAAAAAAAAAAAAAAGATACAAAAAATTTTTATAAATTAACCTTTCTCAATTAACATTCAACGCTATAAACTACAATCAAATATGTACATATATTATGTAGATTGAATTGGGCACACGTTCAAATCAAATAAAATATCAAATTACAAGAATTCATCATCATTTGTGTGGTGTCGGTATTTACGTTTGACCGAATCTAACGTTGTTGTGTATTATTTTTAAAAAAAATCTTCCTTATATCGTCATCTTAAACCAATCATAAATATTGTAAGTGTCTCTTGGAGTTTTTAATTAATTTGATTAGACAGTTTAATTGAAGTGTTTTTAATTTAAAAAAAAAATACTTATCATTTTGGTTGTTTAATTAATTTTTTTTTTTCTGTTTGGCGGTTTCACAAATACAACATAAAAAATGAAACATTAAAAAAGTGGAATCCGCAGAAAAAAAAAATGTTATGTACCTGCGTTTGGTGGAATAACAGGATAGGCTGGCCGCAGGGTAAATATTCCATTTGAAATGGATTATGATTTTCAACCAAAAAAAAAGCAAAAAAAAAAAAAGAAAAGGGAATTGTACGGATAAAAAGGATTTTTTGTCGAGGGTATAAACATTTTATTATATTTGAAATGTTTTGGGTATACTTTAAACAAAACGACGTCAATAGATTTAGGTCATTCCGCGGCAAATAATTGCGGGGCTTCGCACTTAACCTTTGGTTTGATCATTATTCTATAATCGATTAAACAGTGAATTCAAAATATTAGATAACTGAACCTATATCAATTCAAATAAAAACTACTATTTTGAGCAACGTCTAATGTCACAAATACCCAATATTTTCTATTTATCTTCATTCAATCATACCATTCACATAGATAAACTAAAATTGCGCATGTGCCCTTACGGAAGGGGAATTTTCCAGCGTGCAAAAGAAAACTTCTTTTATTTATATTATCAACATTACAATAAAATCGCAGAGAAATTCATCTGATGAGATATGTTGTCAAAATGATGACAGTGATTTTCTACTCAAGTCTTCCAATTAACGAGCGAAACAAAAATTTGTGTTTCCGACTATACCAGTAAAAAGCCAACTTTTGAGTGATGAACACAAATGTTAGACACAATAAAATAATCCAATCGATCGTATGTAAAAATTTACCATCAACGATCTGCCCTCTAACTAACAAAATAAAATACGAAAATTTTTGCGAAATACAGGACAGGACGATGTATTAAAATAAGCAAATATAATGGTATTTATTGATTTTTATTAGGCCGTTATTGTATTGAGTTTGTTGTTGGTTTTTTATTCTATTTATTTTTAAAGAAGATAACTTTAAGGATGTACGTAATATTATATAAAATGTCACAAAATTAATGAGGATTTAATTGAGTTTGATTTATTTTATTTTTTATTTAAATAAGTATACAAAATAAAACAAACAAACAAAAGGGGATAAGAAGGTACTTCATTTTCATTATCCTTGTCGAGATGATTAAAGGATTAAATGAAGTTCTTTTTGTTTTGTTTATCTAATATAACAGTTATATATACAATACATATATACTCGCATGTATACCTCTATTCTCGTATATATTAATGCCGCGCTCGACGCACAATAATTTTTTCCACTTTATCTCACCTTTATTTTTAACTCAAATATTGATCAATTAACGACTAAATTTTATTATCTTTATTTTATTTAAGACGATCGACAAATACTGAAATACCATCTCAAAACAAACAACGATCGATTTTCTATTTGTGTAACTTAATTAAATAAAGCCAACGAAATGTTTATAAGTGATCAATTAAAACATTAATAATGGAACTGTTCATAAGTTAATTGCGCATGACAACACGAATTAATTTTTATAAAATCACACTCTTTTCCAATAACAAAAAAAATAAAATATCACTCAAAAATGATGTTTGCTTGTACCTGACTTGCCGTCGGATAACCATAACCAAATTGTGCGTACGCAGCCATTCCAAAATAATTTGAATAATTCTATATTAAAGTCACTCAAAACAATAAATATTTTTTGCAATTTTTCACCAAAAACTTTCACTTAAATAATATATTTACATATAAATATTAAACACTCAATTTTTATATTTTCTCACTCATTTTTCACTCTAAATATTTTTTGCTCATCACCGAAAAATTAATTTTCTTTTATTTTTCATTTTTTTATAAAACAACAACATGATTTATTTTTTTGTATCCTCTAATAATATTGGATTAATAAATTAATTTCACTAAAAAATATTTTCACTGATTAACAATCTTGCGAAATTATATTCACGGTAACTTGTATAAAACGAACTCAGATGTAAAATTCAAATTTTATTTTATTTTTCGTGTTATATGTTTCAAAAAACATTTATATAATTAAACAGGAAAAACATTTTTTTTTTTTTTTTGTTATTTAAAAAACTAATATTTATTTATAAAAATAAAAAATAAAATTTCGAACGGAATAGAATTTAACAAAAAAAATAAAAATTAAAAAAAAGTTCAATAAAAATATGCGATGCGCACACGATCACGTTAAAAGTAAAACTGGTTGACGTTTGCCCAAACTGGAGTTTTCGTATAACGCAAGTGCAATGTCAAATCGAAAACACAAATTGTAAATAGAAAAGAAAACAGAATATACGATAGCCGCCCCAAAACAGGAGATAATGGCTGATGGGCGGATAATAAACGCCAATCGTTGTGATTCTTTCGACATAAAATTATATCAGTTGCGTTCGGTGGGGAAGTTACGCTCAAATTATAAGTTTGTTTTGAAATATAAAGAGGCGTTTTTTATTTGAGACTCCGCCTATATCGATCGTTTTTTTATTATTTTACTGTTGAAAAAATAGAATTTTTGTTGTTGCATTGTGATTGCATGAAATGGTGGGAGATGGAAAACTAGTACATCAGATATAGAGATTGCGCTCAATTCGGAAAATTACCCTAAACAAAATACAAAATATTTCCGAAAGATGTTTTCCCAACAAAAATTTTCCTGATGTAACGGGATATCATAAAATGTTGTAAAGATTTCTCTTGGCAATGGAAAATCTATGTACAACTTTTCATTTCGTATATATAAACAAAATTCGTACAGTCTCCTTTTGTATTGCCATGTCAACGGTTGTGTAGCACGAATTTTCCTGTTTTTCATTTTATTTTTAGGTATGCACACAAGTATTATGATTGTGTATATATGTATATACGTTATTTAAACAAGAAACACGAAAAGGACGATAGTATGAGGAAGGATGAGTAGGAAAAACAAAACAATAAAAAAGTCATTCCCAAATTGCTTTAACAAGGTTGTTTTTCATTGAACGAAAAAAAAAAAACGGAAAAATTAGAGGATAAAAGATGAATTTGTTTGATAAAATTTCGATGAGCTTTTGTGTGCTTTTTGTTTTGTTTGGAAGGAAATTGTTTGATTTTTTCATGTTTTTGTGCTTTGTCATTATATCTGAATGAGGAGGGTTAAATATACAGGTATATGTATACACCTTACAGCTAGTTTGCAGATTTTTTTTTCAATTAACGATTTTGGAGATTTATTTTTTAATCAATGTGTTTTACTGCTAAAAGTTGTCAATATTGGTAGAAGTTTTCCTAATTAAATTTAACATCCAATTATTTTCATTAACCCGCAGGTGATATTATTTGTAAATTTGTATAATTATTATATAGGTTCATATATACAAAGGTAAAGTTATTAATGCAACGTTAGCAATGATATTTAAGAAGATGTTGAAATATCATATTTTTTAATAATTATGTAAATAAATTCCGACGCATATTTCAAAAAAAAAGAAATAAGCCCACAATTCATTTGAAAATTCATAAGCCATCTTCTTTGTATTTTAGAATTTGCAGATTTAATTGGAAATTTTACTTGGAGATTAGTACTTCAATTGTGATGTGACTAAAAATATGAGACACAAAATAGAAATGTTTAGAGTTTTATTTTTAGAGCTTTATTAGAAAGTAAAATGAAATGTTAGAATTTATAAGTATAAAGTAGGATTTAAAACTAACTAATATCAAGAGTTCAGTTTTGATCAAGAATTTTGTATTTGAATTATGAATTAGAATAAATTATTTTTTTTTACGAATTCAACATGGAGTTTTACTGAGAATTTGGTTTAATTTAACATTTATTTAAAATGGATTAGTATTTATGGCAAAGAATTAGCTTTTAATTTGATGAAGTTTAATTTGAACCACTTCAGAAACCGATTAGACCACTGTTGGGTTGGAACAATGAAAAGAAGGGCAATATTGATAATTAATTATTAGATTAGAGATTATCGACAAAATTTTCACAATGAACTAAATACTTCAATCATCTGTAATTGTGGTATTGCGAAAAAGCGTATAACTCTAAAAAATGCCAGCATCAACAAATAAATGCTGCGTGGCCAACTTATCCTGCAAACTCCTAATTATCTCGCACAGAAACAGCACAAGAGAAAGGCTTTGATTTTCGAATCGACCACTATACTTTTAATTTTTATTTGCTTATTTTTGTCCAAAATTGTTTTTATTATTTACACTTTATGCTGAAATGCCTAAAGTTGGAGCATGTCTCGGAATGACCCTAGGTATATACGATCAAATAACAGATTTCAGAAATCGTAGCCACCATTTTAGAAGACCATAAACTTTGAAACGATATCATTGGAAAGAATTATACCGTTGTGCCATAATCTTGACCATGCATATGCTGTGAGTGAGTTGTTACTCGAAATAATGTCCCGAAATTTACGTTATAACTAGATAAAGTGGCAAGACACTTTCTTTAATTTTTCAGAGGATTCGACTTATTATTCTAAATTTATTTTAGAAACTGTGTTATGCTGCAGTTGTCTAATAACATAAATGCTAAATAATAATGGACAACTTGTATTCGGAAAATTGTTATCAAATTCTGATTATAAGTTGATAAAATTCATTGATTTGATGTAAATTTCGAAATGACATCAAAAATATGTTTAAAACTCATTGTAAATTAGAATTAGTTTGTTTAATAGACATTATTGTTCACTAGAGTCTTTTTTTGAAACAACTTTCCTGTTCTAACTGTTTATAAATGTACTAGATAAAACCCGTGATTTGCTGCAGTTTATAAACAGGTATATAAAATATAATATATTGCCAAATTGAAATGTTTAGTAAAGCAAAAATCTAAACATAAATAAATTTAAGTAAATTAGAAAAAATTTAAACATGTATGCAACGATACAAACAGCAATGATTCTTGTGGTGTTTATAAAATTGTTAGGGTACTCAGTATACCGGTTTTTACCGGAAAAATATTGAGAACTACGAGTATATAGTTGTTCAACAAATTTGTTGTAATTCATTTATAATATTGCTTTTTGCTAGACAATATATTAGGTGTTTCCATTCCAGGACTTCCTCTAAAAATCATGATCCCAAGAAAGTTCCATCCAAACAGCCAAATTTTAAAACTTCATCTAAAAATTGTTTCAGAACTTAATTGGTCATTTTCCAGAACTTCAGACTACCAACTTCTGTCCCAATTGCCCATATTTTAGAAGTTCGTCTACATTCATTTTATAATCCTATTTCCGTTATATACGTGTAGTATTTAGTCCAAATCGTATAAGAATTATTCAAGTTCCACCCTAGTTGGCCATATTCCAGAACTTCCCCTAAATATCATTTTAGAATAACGTTTTCATCACACATTTAAATTTCATCAAAACCGATTAAGGAAAA
Organism: Tipula vernalis; assembly: GCA_958295665.1. Taxonomy (NCBI): domain Eukaryota; kingdom Metazoa; phylum Arthropoda; class Insecta; order Diptera; family Tipulidae; genus Tipula; species Tipula vernalis. The sequence continues at coordinate 2,850,937 of OY282560.1, forward strand.
TGGACCTCCATTGTATAAATTGAATTTCATCGCTGTTTTAAGAAAATCATATGCATCTGAATTAACATAATCTTAGATACCATTTCCATAGTTGAGAGTTAAATTTCGTCGTAATCTGGTCAGAAATAGCGAAATTAATTTAAAAATTATTTTACAATACCAACTGGTAAGAAATGAAGAAGTTCCATACTCCAAAACCATTTTACAATCATTAAATTATTTTATCATATTTACCAAAAAAATCTATTTTGCACGTAACACTATGGGCCCAATCCTGACTTCTAAAATTGTATGCTATAGGTTATTCTTATTTTTCAATACAAATTCATTTAGGAAGCGCGGAAATAAAACGACATAACAAGATTATCGTTCCATAGAATTGGGCTCAATATCTCTCGGCCCAAATATGATTTTATTTTGTGGGTGCGCACCATTACTTTTTTGTCATTAAAAATCTGTAAAATCTACACACATGATCGGGTGTTACAAATACGTTCAATCCAAGCATAAGCCACAAAGCAGTTTTAAAGGAGTTCCGATTTTAAGATTTAGAAACAAAAAAATTTAAAATTTATTCCGACAGCAACAACACGTGTTATAATTGTATGAATTAGAACAATCCCTAAGAATGAAAAATGCGGAAATTCTATAACCAGTCTTTGGCTTTCGTGTCAATTAGTTGTCATGATTTTTTATTTATCCGTAAAAATTATTATTTTTATTAAACCTATTTTTAAAATTAATAATCTCCGCTTGCGGTTACAAAGTCAAAAAGGCCTAACCAAGACCGAGCATTTTGAGGAGTGGATTGGAAGCGATGTACTTAACCCGAGCGGGATATTTTCCAAAAGAAGGATAACGTATAGTTGAAGCTGTGAAGGCTAAGGAATAAATCATTGTATGTGACTTTGGAGGATTTTTTTAATAGATGTTTTCAAATACTGCACACTATTGTAAATGAGCTTGTGATTCTCAAAATATATTATTATGACTTACTCGGTTCAAAATGTTGATCCAACTTTCACATTTTATTCAGTATTCAAAATATTAAATCGAAATATACATTTAATTTGAAGCCAAAATTGTCAAAAAGTCGCAGCTGAGGGAGAACAGGGTAACAGGGAACTATTCGTATCACAAATTAACAATTTTACCGTGGAAGAGAACTTTTGTTTTTGCAATTATAGGTACCTAACATTTCTGGACTTTTATCTGCAGAAATCTATGATTTAACGCTATTTAACTAATGTTTCATCAACAGTTACATAAAACGCCCTAACAATAGGTTTCGCTTGAGCATGGAATCCAATATTACGGATTTGGGTGTACTACGAAATCTCGATTTTCAAAACCCCGTTTTAAAAATCCCGGTTTTCAAAATCGAAGAAGTGCGAGGAAGTGAAGGAACATTTTAATTTTGAAACGGAATTTCATAGTACACCCGTAATATAAAAATAAAATACGGGATTTTCTGAAAACCGGGATTTTTATTTTTGCAGAACCGGAATTTTAAAAACTGGGATTTTGAAAAACAGTATTAACAAAAAAAACAGGATTTTGACAAATCGGGATTTTGAAAACAGCGACTTCGTTAAACAGCCTACGTATTTTACTGATGTATTTCTATTCAGGTAAGATCACATTCGGATGTCTCGGTATAATCACAACGAAATTTAGTGAACATAAAACCCCGCTCTCGAACCTTGTTACAAATATTTCCTTTGACTTACTTGAAATTTTGTGCATTCACGAAAAACCAACAAATAGTTTTATACGTAAAAAAAGGAAAAATTTTCATTAATATCGAAATCTTTTCGGTTTTCAAAAACAAGTCAATTTTTTGAATAATTTTTTTGAATAATTCTTTACCCTATAAGATATACGAGTAGGTTTTCATCAGTTCTGATTGTTTAAACGCATTAAATAGACATAAATAATTTTTAGCAATACCTCATCTAAATAAAATGTCAAAGTCTCTATATATACGAATGTTCTCAAATAGTTATCATTTTATCACGATTATACGATTATTCGATTCATTTAAATTGATGTAAGAGAACTCATACTTTTTGTCAATTGCAAAAGGGTATTCGATTAGGGTTACCGCAAATTATGGCACAGTAAAATCTATTGAATGTGAAAGTCTCAATATTACGATCTCAATTTGAAATTATACATAAAATGTACATCTTTTACAGTTTACACCAGATAAGTCTATACAAATCTAATTTGCGCACACTCAGGTTCTATATTTAGCATTTTAATTTCTTGCGACAATACTATTTCGCAAGGTTCTTTTAAGAATGTCAATTTTTAGAAATATTTTGTGTCTTAATTTTTTTGTTGAAAAATGACAGCAACCAAAATGGAAAATGTTTTTCCTTTATTGCCCGAGTACAATTCAATTTTGACAAAATTAAAACTATTCTTAAAATATATAATATTCTAAATGCGCTTGCAATGCAAATCACGTCAATTAATCCGAATGTTATGACATTAAACAAGCAAATCTAAACCTAAAGCTTTAATTGGCATATTCTAAGTTGAATATTTGTCGATGTTGGTCGCGGTAAACGACAATGGAGCTTTCACTATTATCTGGATGTGAATGTGGTCAAATGTTTAATACTGTTCCTAAAGTACCCTTTCGTTAAGTGTTATTGACTGGGGGTCTATTACGAAATTTTTCGATTTCGAATTTTTACGATATCGAAAAAATTCGATACGCCGCGGATTGACCCTATTATGAAATATATCATTTACAAAAAATGTATTTTCACAAAAACACAAAATACCATAAATTACAAAATTCGCCAACTAAATAGCAGTCGAATTTTACCAGATGCGTTCGAAAAATTCGCTGCGGATTTCGTTTTTTGTTTCATAATAGGGCGGATTTTTTCGGTATCGTAAAAATCCGAAATCGAAAAATTTCATAATAGGCTCCCTGATTTCTTAAACTTGCTTGAATCATCAAAAGGAGCTTACGTAAATTTCAAACATGTGCTACAAATAACTTTTGCCAATTTTTACAGTTCGCCATTTCATCTATTTAGTGCCGGTAAATCGATGAATCCGGATGGTTTATTCAAAAATTGTAATATTCACAAATGTCAAGGAAAGGTTTTAGTTTATTAATGCATTTAATTGTTAATTGGTTATAATCTGTGTGGATTTCATTAAAATCCGTTTAATACCTAGTATAGGCGTGAAAACCGGACAACGCTAACGCAGACAGATAGTCAAAATATTTAAAAAAAATTTTGGTTTATGTTCAATATTACTTTTGACTTTAACTTTTGTGACGTTACCTTTGGATCCCGGAACAATGGGGAATTTGTAAATAGTAAACCCCAAAAAGTTGGAACGATATAAATTAATTTAAATAGAAAACAAAGATAACTGATCATACAGTTAATTAATTTTTTAAATAATTAATAATTGATAGTTAAGTAAAAGAAGAGCAGATATTTTATAAATGGTCTTACTATACTTCACATTCCCTATTAGACACGAAAAGTGTATAGGTGCCCAAAATTCTTGTTAGGTATATATTCTTGTTATTTTGGTTGTACTGTACTTCGTAACATTAGTCTATACATAAAATCAAAATGCTTTCTGAGAAACCAAATTTTTTGAATTGTGGAAATAATCAAAAAATCGGCAACTACTTTTCAAAAAGCGCTACAAAAATTGCGTTACATGACTACTTTCGTAAATTTTTTTTTTTTTAAAATAGAATTGGGAGTATCTTGCTGCAGAATTTATTTTTCAACGCAATATTGCACAATCTACACATTACACTGAATTTTTTAATGCATTCATCATACTAGCTTTGTGAGAACCTTAAGCTACTACCTCTTCGGAATATACTGCTGATGTCTGCAATTCATGATAGTATGGAAGAAAATTCAAGCCAAAAATATTTCGCAACAAGATTTTAAACAGCAGTACGACAAGAATCAATTAATCACAGTATTAGTTTGTTCGGTTTTAAAGAAGATGGAGGGAAATATTTGCGGTGAGGTTTAGTTTGTTTTTAAGAAATTGAAAATTTTCATTTAATTCAAAGATCGTTTGACCATAACTTGGTTTGGGAAAAGTCTAATCTAATATTCAGACCACAGTCGATTAAAAATTTGCAAAACTCACTATAGATGTCCTGATTAAACACAAAAATGCAGTGAACAAATGGGAAATTCAAGATGAACTTATAAAAAACATGAATAACAATAATTAACTTTGGGGTTCCACATTTCGATTTTTGTCCCACAATTATTTACTTATATACATAATTACATGAAAATAACTAAACTGACATACTCGTATAAACTCTTAAGTTTAAGTTTTAAGTTTTAATTAGTTTTTTAAATTAAATGTAATATATTTTGAACCTAGAATTATCAAGGAGTGAACAATGAAATAAGGTCAAAGGAGTTAATATCGTAAAAAATATAATTACGAAAGTATTAGACCCTCGGAAAATTATGGAATCAAACTCAGAAACCAAATATTTTTTACGAAGTTAATTTCACTTTTTTATGAATATTTTCCTAATTTAAATTTTCCACTTGGCCTTCGAATTAAAGTCGGAAACTGCGTGCAAATTTTGCGATCCTGGTCAAGTAATCACCCTGACCTTGATGGAGTTTAGTAATTCGGTGTAGATTTTCAAATTAAATGGCTAAATCTGAGCTTTCTTTTCTAATTTACTAAGATTGCTTCTAACTTTATTTTAACAAGTTTCAGTTAATACAAAATGATCAATCAACGCTTTATAAAATAATTTTAAAACTCCTAAGCAAGAGTGTTTTCTTCGTTTTCACCCGTTAAATTACAATTCTTTTTTTTCTATTATAATAATTCATAATACTATAAACTTTTATAAGAAGGTTTTGTTGCATAGTTGTGCTCTGAACACACCAACAACAATCAATTAAAAGCAAAAAATAAAAGACAGAACATAAAATTCAATAATCAAAAACGTTAATTAATACAATAACGTTAATTTTTTTGTTTATAGTATTTCGTTCTCGTCTTAATTTTACTGATAATTTGTCTCGTAAAACATGAAAATTTTCAAGTTATAATTTAAGATTTTTTTTTTTTGTTTTTAATTTTTTATTAATTTCTTGTTCAATACGTCTTATATATTTGTATATATGTACATATGTACATAAATTTTTATTATTATATTTTACGCGTTTTTTTTTTTTCGTAAAGTTTTTGTTGATAAGAAAACTTATATTTTTTGGTTGGCTTGGTTTTGAAAAATAATAAATTTTGTATTTCTTATGTCGATACGTTAAAATAATTTTTTTTTTTTTAAATATATTTAAATTAATGTCTTTTCTATTCAATAAGTAAATATATAAAAACAACATTTAAAAGGAAAAAGGAGAAGAAAAGAAAAATAATGTCATGAAGATAAGGTTGATGAAATTAATTAAGAATGAAAAGGTAGAATGAAACTAATAAATTTTAGTTTGGTTGGTTTGTGCTGTTGGTTTTGTGTATTTTATAGTTTGATGGGAATGTGTGTTTGTTGTTATGGGAAATAAGAAATTTCTATAGTTCTCGATATTTTTTTGTTTTTTTTTGTTTTGTTTTGTTTGTCGAAACTGTTGATAAGAAATTTATTAAGGACAAAGTAGATAATTTGCATATATGAGACAATATTTATAAGAAGTGTGAAAATAGTTTGTTATGTGTAAAATGTTAATTTCATATTATCTTTTAATCATAAATAGTACGAGTATGTGTCCTAGAGTTGTATGCTTGTGGCATTGCGGAGCCTCTGTATTTTAGTTTCAATAGAATTATGTCAATATTGGAAAAAATTGATACAAATAGTGGTAAGAAATTGACAGTTCTAATCGATGCATTTTGAAATTTTAACACATTCACGAATAAATTGATAAATAATAATCAAAATAAATTTCAACGTCAAAAATTACGTATAGACTACATATGTCTGAATTTAATCAAAATATTTTTACTTTAAATGAATCATTTATCATCATCAACATTTTCACAATTAGTTATTATTATTATTATGATAACATATATAATAATTATTATTGAGGGTTTGGGCTTGACTGTTATAATTGGCTGGTTTGACAATCAGCATATTAGGTTAGCACGTTGTAAGAAATGACGCATATAAACGTCACTAAAATTCGCCCAAATTATTAAATAATTCTCATTGGAATAAAAATGAACCAACTTAATTCGTGAAATATCATCGCGATATTAGATTTAATTATCACCAACACTGACATAAATCGTTCATAGTCCAGTCCCGGTTGGATTCATATACCACGCAATCAATCCCTTTCATACGTTTTCGTAATTTCAAGGATATTATAATATCCTTAAATTGATTGTGTCCTGTTATGTTCTTGATAATTTATACAGCATTTGATAAAATTTTCAATATTTTTGCTCACTACAAAATTAAATTTATTTGAGGATTAGGCTGTTTTCGAAACGAATACTTATTTGTGGAACCTAAAAATCTGAAATCAACAAATCCCATTAAAGAATTCTCAAAATGTTAATTACCGTCTGATTTTCTCAATCTCAAATAATTTCTCAACGTAGGGAACCCAAAATAAGTTTTGAGGGCGATTTTAGTTTTAAACACATTGACTTGATTGATGTGTAATTTTTTATTGACCATTAACCAACTTTCGGCTTATCAGCATACTCCGGAGACTACCCATACTCTAAACATGTTTTGTTGAAATTCACTACAATTAATGGAGGTTATCTGTTGCCTTCTATAATTGTAACAAATTTTCATCAAATCGTGATGTTAAATGCACCTATCCCCGATTTACACGGTACTTTGTTTAAATGATTTCGCTTTAATACGGTTTCTAAAAAAAATTAAGCTATACGGTGTACATGCATAGGCCTCATGAAATTTGTCGTTGTGTCAGCGAAAAGTGGTAACACAGTCGTACTTCGCGTGAGCAATCGAGAAATGTTGTTTGCGATGGCGCGTTAAAAACATGAACCATGAAAATTTTGGTTAAAGATAGTAATCTAATCACCCTGATTGATTATTGATTGGAAAACAAAAATTCATGATCACGATTTTTTATTTCGCTCTTTCGAATTTACTATTCTTTACCACTTTCTTCGCTTGACTCTTTGGACAAATTTCATAAAACCGGCATCTAGGGTGACCAGATGCACTGGTTTCCAGGACATGTTCTGATTTTTGATGTTTCTGCTGGCATCTGGGTACAAGTTTTATTTTCTCCTGGTTTAGTATAGTAATCACGAAAATTTTGAACCTTGAGGTTTTTAGCGATTTATCTGTTTTAAGGTCCCCTAAGTCCGAAAAAGTGGGTTTCGAAATGATATCAGTCTGTCAGTATGTCATTCTGTGTCCTCTCTACAGCCCAGATGGTTTAGCCAATCGAACTGAAACTTCAGATTTAATTTTTTTTTGATAAATTGGGAGGTCCCAATGAATTTTACACCAAAACGGCTAACCGGAAGTGGCCACTCCCTTGGTCCAGAAAATTTATTTTGCAAATATCTCAAAAAGTATAAGGTTTACAAAAAACTACTTAATACAAAATGTTTCCAAAAAAATTTAAAAATTAAAAAAACAAAATTAACAAATTATAAAACAAATTAAATTGCATAAAAAGTTTCTCAAAATTCGCTGTTCGTTTATTAGCGACAATGCAGAATGCCGTAGGAGCCAGAAAAAAAAAAGAATTTTAACACAAAATTTTAAAATATGCCAATGAGTAAGGCAAAAAGAACATTTTCCTAAATATATCGATCTAGTGGAGCAAAGAAAGGAATCAATTTCAAATATGTACTGCGTAAACTATTTTAATTCCCTCCGAATAATGAGTAAGTTTATCTAGCGTAAATATTTTATTTAGAAAACAAACTCCACCCTCCTCCACCTTAAATGATATGGCCCAAGAAATTTTTCAGGGCGTGATTTAATCCATTTTAGACTATATTTGGGCCTCATTTTATTTAAGAAATACGACCCTAGTCGATATGACCCAAAAATTCTTCAGAGGGTGAATAATTCGATTTGAGAACACAGATACAAAATCTTATAAAAATTTATTGACAAAATGTAGTTAAACCTGGATTGGTTACATAAGTAAAAAACAAATTTTTCTTGCAAATCAAAGTATATGATTAGCTGTGTCCAGCAATATTTTTTGAATTATGGTCCTTAGGTAGCCCCAAATGGAAATTCTGTGATTCGGACGAATTCCATTGAAATTTGTTATCTGAGTTAACCAATATATTTGATGATCAATGAATTAGTCGCAGCACATCCAAATCATAAATCAAAGTTTAACGCAAACCTATTTTGTAACTAGTGGTCGTCGCCCCCAAACCAATTTTATGTAACAATTATTTTAATCGTATATGAACATGCTACATTTAATAACTGCCCTAGTATTTTAAGTCGAAATGTTATGGTTTTTCAAACTTTTCCAGACTTCGTCCAAGTTTAGTCATTTTTGACCTAGTCGCGTTGAGCATGACTGTATTTTAATTTAGTAATGCTTATATGTTTATTGCACGGCGGTCACAAACAAATTCAATTTAAAAATCTCTCAGGTAACGTCAGATAGGTTTTTATGAACTTATACTATTTGTAATGAAATGACTGTTTGACAGGTCGCACAAATATTTCGTTTGGCAGCTTTAGACTTTACCGTCATTGTGTTGGCAATATTTAAATTAAATTTTCGGTTGGTGGCACAAAAAAAAAGGAATCCCAAAAATTCAAATTTTTTAAATACTCGTATAACAAATTTTTGTAATATTACTTTAATCCATTTTATATCTTAGAGGATGAGCGCTACCGCCCTCAAAATCCCGCATTGACGATTTTTTGAAATTCTAATGTTCTTAGTAATCAGAACATTTTTCAAACTTTTTGTTTTTTAATAATTATTCACATAATAAAATAAAAAACTCCTCAAAGCTCCTTAGAATTGGTCCTCGGTGCGCAAAGCTGACAAGAAATTATGTAGCGGCTTTTGACTTAATAAAAATTTAATGCGGTGTTCCTTTTTAACGGGACTTTACTTTGTGTTGTTTTGGGAATTTTTTATTTCTCAAAATTGTGAAAATTTTACCATCCTTGCATCCTTCCATCCCACCGTCCTTCTTAAACATCTTTATTATTTTCGTTTTCCCTCACATGCTCACATTTTGACCGAAATTTTTTACAAAGGTACATTTAACTTTAAAGGTAAAATAACTTTTAAAGGTTGTAGTAGAAGAGAAAATTGCTAAATAGATTTTGTCAAGAATAGCAACGAGGATTTTTTAAGTTTATGATAAATAAGAACCTCCACCTATTCACAAAATTTGAAGACAGTTGAAATATTTGGTTCAACTAGATTTATGATAAATATACCTTCCAAATTCATAATTGTTCCATAAGTCACATTAAGACAAAATTAATAGGTTGCCGTGTATTTAAAAATTTAAATTTTTAAATTTACCTGCAATACACAATGCTGATCGCAAACAATGGGCAAAATTCTCGATAGCAAGAAGAATCCTTTTGAATGTGACGATGTTTTTTATTAATTAAAATATTAATTTCCTGTTCGGTAAGGTAATAATTGGCTTTTGTTGTCGTTGAACAAAATTGTAACGTCAAAATTTAATACAGCATTTGTTACGTATCGAGAAATCAAATCTTATTTTCAAAATTGTGACTAGTAATTCCGCTATTTTTGCTAATAGCAACAGTTTGTCTTGCTAGATGTTCTAGAATGTAGCCCATTATTTTCTATATTTCCAAAAAATTATTTAGTATGCTTTTAAATCTTAATTGTTTCTGTGACGTTTTATTAACATTTATTTAATTCAAATTGCCGTTTAACCTCGTTTATAAATCATTCTAGCAAGTCACTATAGGAGATAGTGAAAATTTAGCACTATATGACAAGGATGTGGAGTATCAACCACAAAGGATAATTATTCACTTTAATTTTAATTTTATATTGGTTTGTTTGCACTGTCAATTTTATCTGCCAATTTTCACGTTGCTCAGATATGTTATAGTGTTGTTATTTGAAGTTGTTCAACACGTTTGCAATTCTAAATAATTAAATTTTACTCTGTAAATTTGCGGCTTGAGGCAGGGGATTTATATTGTCATTATCAAATGTAATATTGGGGGAAGATGCGTTTAAATTTAGGAAAATCCGTCAAATTGTTTAATGAATTTCTCTACTCAGAATAGAGAATTAGAGTTTTTTATAAGATGATGCCTTGTGGGAAAAACGTCGTCCTAGGATTTCGATATAGAGCTAATTTTTCAATACAGTCCTAAGGCTTTTTGTCACCAATATACATAAAAGTAATTTATGAGACACAGATATCCAGTCACCTGATTTAAAAATCAAAGAAAGCATAATCAAGCGGTGGATTACTATTCAGTTAGAATAAGATCTGAAGCTGAAACAAGCGGATGTTATTATTCCTGTACATAAGAGCGTCCAATTAGTTTGCTTCCAGTTTTTGCGAAAATATTAGAAAAGCTAGCTTATTCGAGAATCACTAGCTTTTTGAAGCACACAAATTTTCTACATCCGAAGCAGTTTGGTTTCAGGAAATATAATAGTACTGAAAGCAAATTGCTGAAATTTACGAACTTTTTGAATAAAGTTCTTGATCAAAGGCGCTCTATTGTTTCAGGTTTTGTGGATTTGAAGAAGACATTTGAAATGGTCAATCATTCAGTGTTACTACGAAAACTTTATTTTGCTGGGTTTCGTGGAACGACACTAAAATGGTTTGGTTTTTATCTGTCAGATAGGTCTATTGTCAAAATTAGAGTTTGTGTAAGTCAACCTAATCTTTACATACAACGAACAAAACAGGATTAAAGCCATTGAACATAACCAACTTGAGTTGGATCTGTTAAGGAAATGGTGTATTATAGTTAATGATTTTAAGCATAAACTTATGTTTCTTAGTCTAAATGACGTTTCCATTGTTGATCTTAATATTGCATAACATGATTTGCAATGTACCCGTACTATTTGTACCAAAGAATTTTGTACGGTTAGCTTGTCATATGGCTATTTTGAAAAATATTTACTTCGCTCTGGTAGATTCGAAACTCTCTTGCGGTTAGTTTGTTGAGAAGGGACTTACATATTTTGCTAGAATGTAACCTCTTGTTATTGCCGAAAAATAAATATATATTAAAAATTATGAATAGTAAACCAAAGCATACAGAGTCCTGGCTGTTATTTCCATCTTTAGAAATATTTCCGTTGAAAAATTTAAATTTATTTGTTTGGCAAGTTAAGAAAATTTTTTAGAAAATAAGAAAGACTGGGAATGAAACTTGTGTTAACTACCACTAATTCTCAAAATTCGATTTTAATTTTTGTTACCAAAATATTTAATGAACTGCCGAACTGCAAAATTAAATTATTTATAAAATATATTTTTCGAACTTTCTTTTTGAAAAATACATCAAAGTTGGCTCTGACGGGTTAAAATAATACTTGCTAAATTTCTAATGCTGTGTGCCTCAGAAGACTTTTCAAACTAAACTTTTGTAAGACCCAGTAATTCATGCAATATTTAAATAGATGTCGCTAGGTTAAAAGTTTTCAATTGTGCCTTAAAGCCAGCTAAACTTTTCAATGTCTCATTTAAATAAATGAAGTCTGATAAAAAATAAACCGAGTCGTATATAAGAAGAAGTTCAATGGCGTTAAATCGCATGATCTTGTTGGCCAATTCACGTCTGTTCTTAGAGAAATTATTCAATTATTAAATTTCTCTTTCAAAATATCGATTGATTGTATTGGTGTGTGGAATGTTGCACCATCCTGTTGAAACCACATATTCTGCACATCAATATTTTCCAATTGACTCCACAAAAGTTGTTGGTTTGAGGATTAATTGCTGTGAACAACGACGAATTGATGTCCTTGGCTCTTCAGCAACACTTGTTCTAACAGCTGGCATATTTTTACTTGAACGACCACCACGATAATAAATTCTGATTCTCTGATCTTAAACTGATCCAGCTTCTTCAAAATTATCAATGATAAGTTTAATAGCATATTTACAATCATATATTTGTTAATGATAATGCTTATATCCGCAAACACTTAAGACTGTCTGCTCATTCACTTAATAAAGTAAGCTGTATATTCGCCCAACATAAAACTTTTAAGTGTTTCAAATTTTCAATAAAATTTCGCGTTTCTATGTTTCTATATTGACTGGTCAGTGCAGCGAGCTATAGGGTCACTGGTATAAGTTTAAATTGATATCTTGATATACTGTGAGAACAATTGTTCACAAAATTCTTGATATGTTTGTGAAGCTTGCACCAAAGGTAATAAAATTGCCAATTTTATATTCATATAGTCTTATTGGCAAACAATTCAATCGACGATCGGGCACATCAATATTTTCGAAAGCGTTAGGTGATATCGATGGATGTCACATAAAAATTGTTGTACCGACTGCGTTACAGTGTCAATATATAAATCGTAAACTTGATTACATTATATTTAATGGCAGTATGCGATAATTCTGGTAAATTTATTAATATTTGTTGTGCCCCGGGTTCCGTACATGACCAAAGGGTCCTACGGAATAGTCAATTATATCGCAAACAAACATTCCCATCTCATGGATTTTTTTCTATTAGGTGACGATTGATTTAAGTGTTCATTAGATCCGGCAGGTATGATCGGAGTTTTGAAGGAAGGAGGATTCTCAAATCGTCAAATAGCGGAAAAAATTGAAAGAGATAAAACCGTTTTAGGATCCTTTATCAATAATAATAAAAATTATGGTAAAAATAGATAAGGACGCATTGCGGAGGCTACAACGGCCACAGATAAACGGGTGATTATTCGATCAGCTTTAAATTCATGCTTAACTGCGTAAAAAATGTAAGCAAAAACCGGAGTCAAAGCAAGCTTACAAAACTCCAAAATAAACCTCATTTGAATGCATCATGCAAAGCAAACCGATTGGAATCTGCCAAAAACCATATGTCATGGTAGCAAGAATGGAACCAGTTTGCATTTTCGGACGCATGGAAATGAAACTGATGCCTGTCAGAACCATTGAAATTAATTTTTTTTTCGTCGGAAAATTTTTATTGACAAATTTAATTAAAAATAATAAATCAAGACTAATTAAAAAAGTTTTTTACCGTAGCTTTCATAAGCTACAACTATAGACTACTGGTCATAATCATGTGACGCATTTTAATTGCACGTTTTTTTACTAGATTACGAAGAACGAACAAAATGGAGGTAACGGTTTTATTGTTGTTATAAAAATGCATGTAAAAGTAATATTCTAATTGCAGAAATGTGGAAGTTATTGACATTTGAAATCAATATAATAGCTGTCGTAATTAAGTGAAGCGGAGGGTATAATCATTAGGTTGCTACATTTTTTTTTTTAAATTTTCGACAGTCTTCTGTGGTGATTTGAGCTTCCTCCAACCTTCCATTACTTACTACGTATTTTAAACTGTATGTCATACAAATTGAAAAGTCGTCGAAAAGTAACCTCGTAAAGTGCCTTTTCACCAAGCATCTATGAGGAAATAGCGAAAGCTTCAAAATTTGAAAAGTTTAGTTTGCAAAGTCTTCTGAGGCACACAGCATTAGATGTCAGAAATCTAAGATGTTTACAGAAAAATAGGAAAAAAAATTATTTAATCACAAAATTATCACACGTTCTTAACATTTTGTGACTTTGTTTTGCTTTTCCTACAACTTTTAAACTTGAAATTTCCCCAGGTGGTAATTTTTGGTACGATTTTACCAAATTGTTCACGGCCTTCACTGCCATCTAAGTAATGTATATTGACTTAATGACCAAACGAATTATAGTAAGCTTTTATTTCAATATGACCAGAATCAAAGCAACCTTGATTATACCAGAGCCTACTCTATAAATAAGAGCCTCCACATTGACTGTATTTTTTACTAAGCTTAAAATAAAGTACATAAAATTTTTTCTTTACTATGAAACTATATGGGAAAACGATTGTTTTCATTTACATTTTTAGTCTATAAGAATTATGAGCTTTTACATTATTTTTATACGAAAATGTTCATAAAACATGTAATTTTATTTGATTGAAAAATCGAATCATGAAAATGTTTATTTCTTAGTGATAATCCACTTGGAATATAAACTATTGCTAAACTTTTTTGGAATGTTGTTGTTGTAAAATACGTCATAACATTAAATTTATTAACAATTATAACCATCTCTTTTTAGTCTCCTTCTAAAAGCATTGCCACATGACAAAAATCTACCCGAATACAGATTCATATCATGTGGCAATGCTTTATTAACGACTTTTGTTTAAACCATAGATGTCGCATACAATGAAAAACTTATAAAAATAATCAAATAGGTGATCGAACCGGTCGGATTCTAAAACCGGTCTGATTTTTGATTTGGTTAAACATATTATTGTGGCTTTTCTTTATAGTAATAATTAAATTGTAATAAAAATTAATTTAATATAATTTTTTTATAAAATTACTAAAATTAAACCATTGCTATGAAAGAAATTATGGTAATTTTAAGTAAAAAGTTTTCTTTCAAATCGTTTACTCAGCCCGAATCCCTGTTGTTTTTATTTGTGTGTTAAGTGACATCTAGGAATGGGAATAATAAGTAAGAGCTATTTTATTTTATACACCGCTCTCAAATGTTATGACAATTCAAATATTCTAAACAAAAACTTATTTTGAATGGGTCATTAATTTTTGGGAATAAAAATCGATGCCAAATATTAATCATGTTGTATTTATTTTCAGCTGTGTCTTAATTTAAATACAATAATATTTTTAATACTTGAGAAATAAATAAGGCATTTATATTACAGTTAATGTTTGTTGGCTATGTCGTTTATTTGTGATGCATAACAATCTGGGTTGATTTGATTTTTTTGATTTCTTCGCGCTCAATGCATATTATTATAATTTTTTCTCTTTGACTCTCTTTGATTTATTTTAATTTTGGCTGTTCAACGTATTGTTTTTTTTTTACCATTGATTTTAGTTGTGAATAAGTGATGACGTCATTAAATAGAATATTCTCTTTTTAATACATGTTGTTGTTGTTGTAGAACGTTTTTTAATTTAATTCCCTTATTTTCTTTTGATTATATCTGGAAAATGGGGAAGCTTGAGAATCTGTGCTTTAAATGAGTTAGTCATTGAGTTGTTTATTAGTGATTTCAGAAAAAAATATTTATTTAGGTTTAATTTTTAATTCATATTTTTTCGTCAATCGAAATCGCGTTTTTTCATACAAACTCTATGAAAATAAATTATTTTTTAGTGTTTCTATGTCCTTTATTTTAAGTTCATTTTTTACATGCCGGCTCTATTCATATCAAGATGGTTCTGATTATACAAAGCCATAGTCTAAAAAACAAAGCTTTTATAAGGGAATTAGAAATGAGGAAAAAACCAAACTTTTGATAGTAAAATACACAAAACATAGGGGAAATCACTTTTTTTCCTAAGACAAATTTTTAAATGAAAATGTTACAAATTCTTAAATATGATTTATGAAATACTTTCATAAATGTTTTAATTCCCACCCATATGATTATCATTGAAGTAAATCGTTTTCATTTTCTTGTAATAATTGATTTATTTAAAACAAAATATAAAAAAAATTTCATAACAACAGCATTCTGGTCAAATTAAAATAAAAGCTTACTAAAATTCGTTTGGTCATTAAGTCAATATACATTACATAGATGGCAGTGATGGCTGTAAACATTTGTTAAAATCGTACCAAAAATTACCAGCCGGGAAAATTTCAAGTTCAAAAATTGTAGGAAAAGCAAAACAATTCACAAAATATTAAGAACTTGTGATAATTTTGTGATTAAATAATTTTTTTTCCTATTTTTCTGTAAACATCTTAGACATCTTACGTACACTAGTAAAACTAAAGATTAATTTAGCAAGTATTATTTTAATTCGTCAGAGCCAACTTTGATGTATTTTTCAAAATGAAAGTTCAAAAAATGTATCTTAAGCATAATTTAATTTTATTATTTCTGCAATTAATATTTATTTAATACCAACGTAGCCTTCTTGTATATTGTTGTTAAAGATAACAAACAACTTGAAGCTAAAAAACACCATTTTTACTATGGATTCCTATGGAAATCAGTGAAAAGTTATACCACTAAAAAAGCTTCTAAAAAATACGTCATGCTGATTATGGCTCTATACTCTAGAAGGCTCTGATAAAGTACAGTTTTTAAACATTTTCTGACAGCTATTTAGAAAAACCTTACAAAGAAATAATATTTGAAGCCGTCGGAATAATTACAAAAAACTTGAAAATTTGATGAAACAAACCCCTATAGTCTATTCGTTTGTGAGTAGTCAACTACTTCAATGTTTTGTGTTTTTTTTTTACTTTTTTCTTTAATTTTCATATCAAATCTAGATTGATCGTCCGATCTTCGTAATTAAATTTATTTTGGTATCTGATCGGACCTTTTTTTTGAGATTATATAATTAACGCTTGTCAAATATCAGATACCAAAATATTTAACAATTTCGGTGAGAAATCAATTGATTTGATCAAATAATAATTTACAATTAGTGTTCTAACAGGAAAGCCAGCAATTTTATAGCGAAAAATTTTCAATAGAGATTTTTGTCGATAATATCGACTAGTCGATCAAAAGGTTAAAGTTTCCGAGAGATTAATTTCAAGATTCATCCTTATGATGTCTAAATATAATATTTAAATCTACCGCAACATTTTGTTGAACATACAACATTTCCATCAACTTTTAACCTTTAACATTTCAAAACAGGCGCCATACTTCAAAAACATAATATAATTCGATCGATCAACAATCATTAAAGAAAACAAAACAGATTTTACCTCAATGTTGTCGATATAATATATTTATATTTCTTCTTATTTCAATCTTAAATGTTCCAATTTTCTCAATATACTTACGTATGTTTTGTGTGTGTATGACAAAAAGAAAATACACAAGAAAATTTTTAACAACAACAATAAATTCGAACAAACTAATTTATTGTAAAACATCGTGTACGATTTTTATCAATAACAGAACAACAAAATACATAAAAATAAATTTTATATTTAAAAAAAAACGAAGAAAATCCCAAAAAAATGTGAAAAACCTGAAATGGGATGAGAACTTTTCCCAATATTTATTTAACACTTCTCATCCTCTTTCCATAATGTCTTTATGTATCTCCTGTGTGTATCTTTTTGACTCTGCAAATCTATAAAACCGCACAAAAAAAAAAACTCCACCAATTTTTCAAAAATAATATTTTAGTGGAGTCAAAAAGTTTTCGAACTTTAGAGTTAAAAAATGTTCACGGCGACTACAAAATGAATGATTATTATCGAAGAAAGAGAAACGAAAAAATGTCCTTAGATATCCTCTCAGATAATGAAAAACGAAAGACAACAACAAAAGCATAATGTGGAAATAAAATAAAACGGTTCTTTTGTAAATACGTATTATATATGTATATACATTTTCAGGTGACATGAAACAACACTTTAGAATACTTTTAGGAAAAATCTTGTGTTTTCCCAACAAATTTTTTTATTTTATTTCATTTTGTACTTTGGGTGGGAAAATTAAATACTTTTTCCTATGGCTTTTTTTTGGGTGCGCTGTTAAAAGGGTGTTTACTGTTTGTTATATATAAAGAGACAAGTGTCATTTTTCCCATGAATAAGAAAAATCTTGTTTCATGTACTATATGTATATTTGTATATATAAATGAAAGTGAGGATAGAGTATAAAATGGTGAGAGTTCTAAAGATTTGTATAAGAAAGTCGATTGCGTATTTGTGCGCATCGATCCAATCAATTATAAAAAAAATAGTTTTCAATTTCAATTAACTTTCAAATATCTCGTATAAACACAAAACCAAGAAAACAATCTTCCATCATTGCAGAGAGCAACACTGATTTTCTTCTTACTCACATGCTAAACTATATATGTACATTTTATTGTTATTTGTCATTTTTTTTTTTTGGTTTATGCTATATATTCTATTCTTAAGAAATAAATAAAATAAAAATATATAAGACCAGTAAAATGAAGAAAACATAACATAACAATGATGCACATTTAAGATTACGGCGCCATACAATTATTAAGATTATAAATTAAAGTTTATAGGTTCTTGTTATACCTTTTTGATTTGATTTGATTTGATTTGATTATTTCAAAACATTCTGATGATGAGGTTGAAACGATCGAAGGATATGTAACTATAACAATGTGACAATTTATTGTTTTTGATTGATTGCCATTTTCAAGGCGCCGCCACTTTTTTAGGTTCATTCAATCCTTTTTCAAATCGACTTCATATAAGTGAACCGAATTAAAATGTACATAACATCATTATTGTTTTTAACAATCTTGAATATTCAAATTTTCATCATAATGAAATGTTTTATGTAAATATGTATGATGAAATAGGAGAGAAGCAAAAAAAAAACAAAATTATATTTTTCATTTTCACCTTCTTTTTTCACTCAATTGTTTTTAATTTTCCAGCAAAACACAAGAACTAAACACAACAACAACCAACAAAAAAGAAACAAAACGAAAAATTAAATTAGTTTTTTTCCAAGCTTACAAGCTTATAACTAAAATTCATGTAATATTTTCATTTTTTTTTTTTTTTTTTTTGATTTGAACAACAGTATCTATTTTCTTTGATTATATCCTTAAGGGATTTTTTTTTTCATGCATGGGATCATGAAAATTATTTTAATTGGAAAATTTACATAAGGAAAATAAAAAATATTTGAAAATTGTTTATAAAATGGTTACGAGATGAGGTGTATAAAACTTTGCCGTATATATATATATGTACTATGGATGTGGGTATGTGAGTGGGTGGTTTTCTTTATTCATCGATCGAAGAGAAAATTCCATTGAACTAAAAATATTTACTATCTTAGCACCTCCTAATCACAAATATCACAAAACGTTAATAAACATCTTCTTATCCAACCAGACTGCAAACAAATACCATTTAATCTATAAACATACAAAACATTTGTGTATACATATTCGAATACAACAAGCTGCGTGTGACACAAATTCTAATATACATGATGTTTACTTTTCTAAGACCACCATCATTATCATAAATTACCTTAATAATATATATTAAATGAACAAACCTTCTAAACACCTCAATGATAAGAATTTATATATAAACTAAACTAAACAAATGTCTTACATGACATTGGTTATTACAATTCTAATTATTGTTAGAAAAATATAAAAAAACCAACAATAATAACAACAAAAATTTTATCAATTCGAAAATTAATTTTTTTTTTCCAATTTCAACATTAAATTAGCGGCATCTTTTTAACTTTCGTTTCTTATCAATTAACAACATATTTTCTTATCACAAATAGAATACAACAAATTTGAAAAACGGTTTGTCGAGATTTTTTTTTTTTTTTCTATAGGTATATGATTATTTCAAATTAATTTTTGTCAAACAAATCATGTTTAATATTTTCGCTGATTATTATTGATTATAATACCGCGCGAATCATTTTATTGTATTTTATATATGCGGTGGCTTGATTTGCGCGATCCCTATCAATTCTATATTTTAATAAATGATAGCCGTTGTATTTGTGTGTAAAATTCGATTAATTTAAGTGGACATTAAAAAATTGAGTTAATTAATTAGACGGTTTACTGTTTAATGTAAGCTCGAATGACAGTTTTTTTTAAGTTTTAAATTGATAACGACGCGAAGAAATGCCGATTTGTCAACGTAAATGAGTGATAGTTTTTAGGTGTACGCTGATTCTTGAAATAAATATGACATACATTTAAATCGCATCACGAGTTCCTTTTAAATTCGTACAACAGAACATAGTGTTAAAACAAGGACTCATCAGATTGGAATCAAAACATTTAGATTATCCTGATCACACATTACAATATTATTATTTTTAGTAGATTTGTTTCTCAAATGTACATAATAATAGCAACAAAAGTACACAGAAAAAATCGGTCACAATGGGAGAGAGGGTATTGGGTCGCGTCAATAATACAAGGAATAACAATAATTTCTTTTCTTATATAAACCAAAAAAATAAAAATACAAAAAATTTTATTGCAGTCTCGCTCGACACGAGTTTTTGCAAAACTTTATATATTTTAAAAAGATCTTAATCAATAGAATAATATACAGTTGAGCCCAATCATAAAATGATTAATAGTATATGGTCGTATATTTTTCTGTTTATTTTTCGGTTGTATTTCAATACCTCACCTCAGGATGATACAATATAAACAGGACACCCACTATTTCTCGTTTCGTCTTCTTGTGACTTTCAAAATTTGTTTATGTGCATTGAGGTTTTATTTGTTTGTTTTGTATTATCAAATTGATTGTATAATTTAAAAGTCTTTGTTGATGTACATTTTTGTTACTCTAGGCTTGCAAAGGTCGTGTATACAATAGTATTGACGTAAGATGTCTTCATTTATTTTATTTTATATAAAAGCGAAACAAAGTTTTATTTATTGCAAGGAATAGTTATATGGAAGTCATAAATTGGGTGAATCGAGGATGCTTCAGTACAACATAAGGCCTTTGAAGGAAAATGAAACCCCAAAAACAAACGTTAGATAGACATTTATCGTTAGGCAAAAATATTACAAAACATGCTCGTACTTTTGAGGCACGGTAAACCTACAGAACATCCACTTTTAATGGCATCTACAATATTTTTGGCTTTGCAATGGTTATTGAAAGAGGATAAATATTGTCACAATTAAAAATTTATATTCAATATTAAATAAAATAAGTGGAATAACCGCGAATATTTAACTGCCTATTTTTGGCAATTGCCTTAAACATTTGTTACGCCGCCCTGGTCTACATAACATTCATCTCAACTACTTCAGGTCTGGTGCTTGTGTTTTTGTCCGACGCTGCACTATATTTGTTTGCTACTCATTCATAACCAATTATTGGATTCATTCATTTATTTTTCTTTTCTGTGCTAGCAGAGCGTGCGGGATATTTTATCTTGTGATGAGTGTACTGAGAGCACAAGTTGTTTGTATGGAATTGGGTGTGCCATCTACGAGGTAAATGATGATTGGATGCAGCGATGGCATGGTATTATCGAATGTTTTTTAAAGAAGCCGTCTTTAAGGTTCTTTCTTGTTTTGGTTGTTGGTGTGGTTTTGCATACTTGACTACATGAACAAAAAGTTTCAAGTCCATATTTTTAAGGTAGGTTGCCCATAATACAGTAAAGAATATTTATTACTCTGCGGCATATTTTGCTTATTTTGTTTTATTAAGTGAAGGAAAATTCTCTGACGATAAAAATCAAATAGATTGTCAACCTTACGTGGTAGTATCATATTCCGTTTTGAAAAATTCCGTTTACTGAAACAAGCCGTATAATGCATGGATCTATAATCGAGATAGCGAAATGATCTAATTAAAAATATTATTAGTTCTAACGTAGTAAATGTGTAGACAGCGCTGTTATGGAAATTGGTTGAATTTTCTGTAAATTTAACAACTCGTTCCTGACACAAAACTAAGTAGAAAATGTCTTGTTAAGTTTTTCTCATCTCTGTTCCTCGTTGAGATAATCGTAGTTTTACTGTATAATATAGGCATTTTAAATTTCACTCATAACTGAAGATCCTATCTTAAGAGGAAAAGAATCGATGAAAATTTGATCTTAAGGAAGTATTTTCAACTGCACAATAATGTTCGCTGTAAATTTTACGGAAAAGTTGTGCGAACCAATGAAAAAATTTTGAAAATACCAAAATTATATTGGAAATTATAACGTAATCTACGTAATTATATTAGATTTCTAAAAGAAGAAAAGAACTTACTCGTATACCTACATATTTTAAAATGAATAATTGTATAAAACGAAATAGTTAAATTTCTGCGAAATATGATTTTTAAAAACCCAAATACTAAACAATTTTTTTAATCATACTCAAGATTGAGTATTTGGAATATAAAAATTTAAAAATCGAATTTTGAATTGTAAAATTCAAACACAACAATTAAAAAAACATTGTTTAGGTGTTACCAGAAGTTTTAAAGGCCTAGTTTTGCCAAAATGTGTTTTAATTATGAATTTTAAATATTTATAATATTAATTTTATTTGAACTTAGTTGTCTATGGTTAGAATGTTCGAAATGTTTAAAGCTCGTCCAATTCATCAGTTCATTATATGAAATCACATACATAATTGAATTTTACATAAACATTAATTAATTAAAATAATTAACAACTTTCTTTTTGTGATATACAATTTTTTATTATTTTTAAAAATTAAGACCGGTTTCGGACCTTCGTCCTTCCTTAGTTCTTGTTCTAATCTAATGATTAGAATAAGATCTGAAGAAGGACGAAGGTCCGAAACCGGTCTTAATTTTTAAAAATAATAAAAAATTGTATATCACAAAAAGAAAGTTGTTAATTATTTTAATTAATTAATGTTTATGTAAAATTCATTTATGTATGTGTTTTCATATAATAAAATTAGTGATATACCTAAGCCACAGTTTAAAAAATCTATTAAAAATGGAAACTTTCCATCTTTATAAAAATCATCAGTTCAAATTGACTGTTGTAATATTTAGAGGAGCTGAAAAATTTTAGAAATTTTTAGTTTGTAAATATGAAAATTTGCAGGTAATGGTAAAAAAAATATTTTTGATATCAAAATGATCAAAAATTGACATACAAATGGTTGAATACAAATAAAAATCACTTGGCTGAACCTAGGAGCATGTAAGTTGAAACCAGATCCAATTTGGTCGAGCTTATTTTACGTAATATAAAATAGTAACTTTGCTTACGATTTTTCTGAAATGAGCTTTTGAGTATTTTAATCTAAATGAGATTACTATATAAAAAAAATGTCTCCACTACTTTTCGCAGTAAATTAAGTGCACGGAACATTAATTGT
Source organism: Tipula vernalis (assembly GCA_958295665.1). NCBI lineage: Eukaryota > Metazoa > Arthropoda > Insecta > Diptera > Tipulidae > Tipula > Tipula vernalis. The sequence continues at coordinate 2,873,997 of OY282560.1, forward strand.
ATTCGATAAATTTTGAATTTTGTGATTTCAAACCAATCCGATTAATTTTTTTTTTTTAATTTCAAATGTTTGAAACGTTCGAAATCATTTCTTGTTCTGTTTAGTGTGAACTAAATTTTTCGAAACTAAATTACATATCTCGAAAATAAAGGATCGTACAAAAAATATTTCAGTAGAGTTGTTTTGGTTATTATTTTGTTAGTATTATTTTGGTCGGAAAATTATATAAAAATAAAAACGATTATTTAATTAATTTCAAAGGAATTTCAAGTAGACTAAATTTACACATTTTGTGTTGAAAGTTAATGTTGGAGTTCACGGTGCCCAAAATTTCACGCAGTACGACAGTCTGTCCCATCAAAACAGATGGTTGATTTTATTAAAACTCTTCGACATCATGTTTACCGGTTCATTGTCACCATAGTTTGTTCTACTCACCTACTTACGACCTAGTTAATTAATCCCAGCGATACCAATGATTGAATCTGTTTTATACTCTGTTAATAATGAGCCAATATGCTCAAAATGGAGTGTACTACATATGTGTAATTAAAATGTATGTCAAATAAATAAATAAATAAATAAAATAAATAAGAATGACCTTTTGACCAAATCAGATGATCCGTAAATGCTTTAAAGCCCTTAGGCCGTAAGTTATTGTGTTATGGATCGTAGTTATTTTAAATCTTAGATTCTAAAACTTTTATTTAAAAATAAAACCGCTGACAAATTTTGAGAATATTTATATTATTCTAAACCAGGCTGAACTTTTATTGATTTGTCCCAATTAAAAATTTGGTGGGTATTTAATAATCGTATTACATCCAAACATAAATTGGGACCCATTAAACTCGACGAAAACAAATTATATGACGAAGATTCAACAGAGAACTTAGATTAATGCGTTGCATTAAGTTTTCTTATCAAGTTAAATAATTTAAATTTATATAGCAAAAGCGTGCACTAATTGGTTTGAATTTAACGTATCTAAGATTTATGTTTTCCCAAAAGAAATGAATGTTGCGATGAATTTGTAAAATTCATTAAATTTTGAGCCAATCTGAATTAGAATTTTTAAGCTTTCATAAAGGATTGATGTTGAATTTAAATTCAGTTTGAAATACAATATCTACAAATGTTATATGGTTATTAAAATATTACATTTAAACTATATGGTTGTTCATTATGAATAGTCAGAGGCAATGGGTATGAACCCTTCACATTCATAATTCTAATAAGCTTCTATTTTCCGAAAGTAGTACAGCAAATTTTGTGATTTTAATAGGAAGGGGCCTATTCGTAAAACGCAAGTCGATATAAAACTACAACTTCCGACCAGCCGGTAATGCTTTTTGATGCATTCCGAAACAAAACTTCTGATTAAAAATCGTCCTAAACTAAATACGCATTACGTATAAAGGAAAAAAAAACATTCGACCCATTTATCAGCATAAATAAAACAAAACTAACAAAAAAATCAATTATCTTAAATTTACAGACCGTTTAGTTCAAAACACATAAGACGAAACACTAAACTCGCAATTAATTTAATCCGATTAACCTAAAAACACTTTACTTCAAATCAAAATCATATTAAATCGACAGATCAATTATTTGCGTTTCTCCTTTCACCATATACATATACATAATAACATATAAATAAAAGAAGCAACAAATTCACTGCATAAAAAAAAAAATCTGGAATTTCAAGACCTGATATCCCTTTTTAAGTTCAACAATTTTTTTTTTTGTTTTACTTAAATTTGTGTCATATGCTAAAAATCTCACATCTTCATTCATTTTATGGTCGTATATTTATGTATATGTATGTATAAACAAACTGTATATTTCAATTACACTTAACCATTACTCAACCCCGAATTTTTCAATTCAGAAGTGAAAGCAAATCCCTTTTTTCTACAATATTTTTCTCGTATTTGTATTTAAACAGATACAAAGTGGAAATTTACAATGTCCTTAGATTTTGTGTAGTAAAGTTATTGGTGTTAAGTGGAAACATCTTTAAATAAAAAATATAAAATGTCTTGATATATGATGGAGCTACCTGTCTTTTTGGCAAAATGGTATTTGTGACCATAAAATTTGTAATAGCGAAGTCACTGTAGCTAACCGTATATATATAAAAAATATGTACATCACACATCATTTATATATAGCGAGCGCTAGACTGTCAGGGGGTGTTTATTATGGTTCATCCCCTTAATCAAAATAATAAAATATAGTGAATAGTTTTTTTTTTTTTCAACTATATCATGGAATCCCGCTGAGATATAGAGTGCGTTTTTAAAAGGTTGAATATTATTATTACTATTACTGTTATGTTACTATCGAATCGGTTCTCGTTCCACTCATGTCATAATTGTCCTTAAAATTAATCCCCATGTGGTTTTAATGATTTTATGTTGGAAAAAAAAATTAAATAAAACCACTTTGCGTTATATTCCCGCCATATGACGGTTTTTCTATTTATCACTGTTTTGATTTTCTGTTAATTGATCACCATTTGAAAAAAAATATATAATATGTGATTTGTTTTTGAATAAAGCTGTGCGGAACCAAAGTCAAGGCTATTTTGTTAGAGCTGTACGTCGTCAACCACTCTGGACAAATTTGATACATATTTCAGATTTATTTTTAATCGATCACCGGCAGTCAACAAAAATAAATGCAAGATAATGATCGTCTATAAGATTTTACTAATTAGTCTAGCAACCTAAGGATTAAAAAAAATAACCAAAAAAAAATCTGAATCGAATGATTGAGCAAAAAAATTTAGGTTCTTAAGTCGATCAATTTTGATCACGATGATGATGATGATCAATAATAATAATAGTGATTATTAAAAAAAAAAAAAGAAGGAAGGAACCATGATTTTTAAAATAAAATAAAATAAAATAAAATAAAAAATCGTTTGACCCCCTGAAGTGAAACAAATGATTTCTAGTTGTTGTTTAATGAATAAATTAAAATCCCAAAAAATTAAAGGTTGCTGTCTTCTCTCCTATAGATATGTTGGATGATTTCAGATTTTTTTTTTTTTTTTTTTTGGTCTTTTAAAAGTGTTATGATTTATTGATTTTGTATACAGTTGGAATTTGAAGCATTTACTCGAAATAACACGACCATTTTTTGTGACCGTATAGTTTCGAAAAATCGAAAATAATAAAATATTCATCGATATAATTTCACCTTTCTCGACTCGAACATAAACTTTCCATTCGAAAATTGCGTTAATTACATTTCAATCAACAAACACCGTTGTTCGTTATTGCGCGCTACGATATTAGAAAAATACGAAAAATAGTTTTCATATCACTAATAGGCTTGTACGTAGAGGTATATTAATTATGAGGTAAAAAATAAATACAGAACTATTCAATTTTCATTAATTACTCGATTTATTTATGTATACATGTATTATTGTATTTACATGTGTCAATAAATCATTAATCTTGATCTCAATCGATTTTTAATCGATCGATGTAATTAATTTTGATTTGAGTTTTATTGTGGTATCCTTGGATATTTTTTTTAGAGCTGGGTTGTGATCAATAAATAAGGTTAAAATAATTTAGTGTGTTGGTTGATTTGAATATATGATTGGACTAAACAATATTTCCGGAATGTTTTGCTAGAATCTATACCAATGGCACTATTCTGGTTTTGCCGGGGAATTGCGAATTGGGAATTGCATACTAAGCGATTGGTATTTTGTTCATGTTTTAGGAAAAATAACTCCCAGCCAAATTTTTAGGGAAAAATAAACAGCAAAATTGCTATGAAATGGAACATTTTTTCCCAAAATTTAGTAGGCTGTGGAAAAAAGAAAACCAAAATACACTAAAAACTCACAATAAATCAATTCCCAATTCGCATTTCCTGGGTAAACCAGAATAGTGCCACTGACGTTACTACATTTACCAGAAGCATGTGTATAAAAGTGAAACGCCTCAATATTTTATATTGGCAGTCCAATCGGTTTCCCGCCTTTGAAGATAATTTTTGCGTGATGCACGGCAATGGAGTGAAGGAGCTACTTGGTCCACCAGTTTTTTATCAAGTGTTTATTTTGCCTGCTATTAATTTTTATTTTCGAAAATAAGGTAGGGAGCCAAATTTTCTGCCTCCGTCGAACTCAAAATCAACGAATCGAAAATAAAACAGATCATCTCCGGTTTACAGACCATGACGCGATTAGATACTTAAGGATAACATATCAAGCAACGTCTGGCCGCTGGCTACTGGATGCTTTGTATTTTCTTCTTTTATATTTTCGATCTTTGTATTTTTTATGTTTGGGTGTGAGCCATCCTTTGGTAGGCGCAGAGTACTAGAACAATACTGCCGTGCTAAGAAAAAAGGTCACATATGCCGTTTTGTAGTTTTGAGTAATTTCAATTTTTCTGTTTTTGTTTGCCATGTCTTACTATGAAACTAGACTACTCAATAACTTGATTTGATGGCATTTAATAAAATATATTTGGCATTCTAAAAAAGCAGAAAAATAGGTATTTGCTTCCAGAATCCAAATATGCTCTTAACTCATTTTTCGACTTTTGGCGCTTATGACTTTTTTTCTTAGTACGGCAGAATACGAATAGCGGTTCTTCTTAAGTCTCGATTCCAGATTTAAGCCGGTGGTAAGTCTGCTCCGAATAGAACGAACATCATTCCAAAAGCTTGTGATTTTTCGCAAGTAGTTTTATTGTTTTAGAAAATAAACCACTAATTACCTATAACTGTACTAATTATTTATATAGAAATTAATCATCCGAGTTTACAATTCCAAGGGGCTCAGTTCGGGGGAGTACTATTACGCAGTTGACATGAAATCTAAGTTTATATCTAAAAATGACACAAGCGAAATCAAAAATGAAAATTTCCCCCTTAAATTTCACTTAGTAGTTCACAGTTTAGCTGGCGAAATAGAGTTTTTCTTATTCAACTTTATATCTAAACAAATTTCACTTTTAAGATCCCGGCGTGAAGCAAGCAAGCTATTTTTTGATATTTCATCATATTTTAGTTTATGTGGTATAAATAAAATGGAGCAAAAGCTCAGAAGAATATAGTTTGGGCATGAGCGTTTACTTCGCGTATATAACGAAAAAAGAAAAAATATAGAAAAGCGTATTAGAGCGGAAAGCTTCATTTTCCAGAATATTTTAGACCCGGCTCGAACCCATTCCTTTTGACTGAATCTCCATTTCTAAAGGAATTTCAGTTAGAAATCTAAAAATAATCAAAGTTAAAAAGTTTTGATTTTCGTTTTTTCATTGAACGATTCTTCTAATTTTTGATTCTAAGTTTTGATCGAAACTCCTTTCGTTTTTGATTGAAATATTTTTGTCTGGTTTTGCCGTAGCCATAGTAATCAACTAAGGGAATAATCAAATGAAGAAATGACGGAAACTCAAACAATGAAGAAAATAAATAATTTGAAGACAAATTAAAGAAGAAAACAGATGTTAAACAAACAATAAATCGGACAATTCTACTAAACGAGTGGCAAGAAATTTTATACTAAATTATTAAAGGACAGTCTAATCCAACAATCCAGAAAGTTTCACGTAAAATAACCGCTTAATACAATTTTTTTTTAAATAAGCTTTCATCTGAATTTTATAGGTGCTGAACTGCCAAGAGTGGTTTTACTAACACAATTACAGGTGCTTCACCTCAAGAAGGAGAAACTGATGAGGGGAACAAAATAATAATTTAATAAATGTCGAGGATGATCGAATATTTCATAATTTATAGGTACATATGTTGCCGTATATTTGTCGTAAACTTAAAAAAATTAATAAATAACAAAATACTACATTCAACAAAAGCTTCCATTTCTCAAAATTTTGCTCATCAGCCTCGAAATCTTCATCCCTGAAGTATTTGTCAGCGATACACAACAACATAATATTATTGCAGAAATTTTTCCGTACATAACTTTATTTTGTGATGGATCGGCAAAATATTCTCAACCACTCGACATTTTCTCGGGTGAATCGATATAGTGGCTTCCATCGAAGTATAAAATCGCACTTTTGAGCATTTACATTTTTTATTCACAATATAATTCAGTTTGTTCTCAATGTGAAAGTTTAAACATAATTTTGAGTATAAATTTAGAATTTTTATTCATACGATCCTGAGCATAAAGTCCGATTTTCCTGTTTTAATGCCGTTTAATTAATACCACCTCTTGTTTCAATCGTATACTACATTCAATTTAAAATTTTTAAATACTATATAACTAATTTTTTGTCATCACATCTGTTTTTTTTTTTGGAGATCACTGAAAATTTCATTTCACTTCTACTGCATTGCGCTAAGACTGTGTCCGAAACCTGTACTAAATATTAGTACAAATTTCTAACATTTATTTGAAAAATATTCCCTACATTCATAATTTTTTATTATACTGCCCGAATAGTGAAATAATTTTTTGGTAATTTTCCCACCTATCACGTTTATTCTTTCATTTTATTGCAGTAGTTTCCGAGAAATTTGTGGATTTAGGACAGAAATTTTAGTAGGTGGTACCCAGAAGTAAATTTAATGGGTATTTTTTATCACGACTTGGCATTGGCATAGCATACAAATTTACAGGATAGAATGGGCTGTGGCAACCGTTAATATTATTCTGGAAAGTTATAGAATAGTAAAAAGGCCACATGCCATTGATTAATGATTTTTCAGGATTTCATCGGAAACTTGTTAGACGTGATGCTGAAGTATTTCATTAAGTAACTATATTACCCGAGGGGCAGGTATACGTTGCAATATATATTGAAAATTGGGCTGTTTTACAGAAAACAGAATACATAAGTGTATCGCGAACCAAACATCGGTACCCTATAGTGAAGGTGATTTAATGGCAATTTATCACAGATAAAGCGTAGCCCCATTTTCAAAGTTTATCATCTTCGTAATCATCAGTTCTGTTAGCTGAGGCGGTTTGTTTATCCATTATCACATAACTAGAGGTTAAAGAAAAATCTTCATGATGTGCACGTCGAATGAGGGAAATTTATTACTTTGAAATAAAACGCAAAGACGACTACATCGACCACAATAAATCTCAAAAATTAGTACTAAATAATATTTAACACAGGTTTCGGACACAATCTAAAGGTAGATCCGCACGACGTGTTTTCACAAGTACTTTTACAAATGTGTCAACTTTTGTGACAATTTTTTATGGCCACATGTTATGTTTTGCCTATGATTCCACACATATGTAATTTTCGGAAATGACTTTTATCCATTTTGGTATGTTTTTACACAGGGTATAACCTCAAAAAATTAAACAAATGTCAACATTAACCATGGTTTTGACCGTAATTTTTCCTTTTTTTTTATTTTAATTGTAGGTATTAATGAATCTAAAGAAATCAAAGTCGCCTGGTCATAAATTAATATATCGCCGTCCATATTAATATTGTAAAACACAAATGTTTTTAATGACCGTGTGGATGTGATTTTCAACTTCATAAATAGTTTAAAACACACTTGTATTTTTTGACATATTTTCGTTTGTTAGAACATAACTGAAAACACATCGTGCGGATCGACCTTAAGACTGTGCCCGAAACCTTTGATAAATATTTTTTAGTACACATTTCTGATATTTATTTGAAAAAACCGCATACACCCAAATTATCACTGTCTTTCACTATGATAATTTTTGACACAAGCAGAATAAATAAATGGTTTAATCGACATTTAACTTAGTCGCCTTAGCATTTTATAACATCAAATTAAAATGTCAACTAGTCAATGGATTATGTTATCGTTTGCAGCAATATAATAATTGCAACATTATAATTTCCTATTTTTAACTGCAGCAGCTTGCCGACAATTATTGTCTTGTAGTGAGATGATTTGTCCGTATATGTCAACTAAAGGTAATTCTTTTTTATATGGCATATTGAGCTAGTGAATTGAATTTGTTACAACAAATTATTGAAGCTACTATTGACGATTGGAGCATCACAGATTCCACCTAGTGGAAAAATTTTAAACTGAGGTAGCTGCTAATTTGACGTTTGAAATTGTTGTAAACAATTCCAATTTTGAACTGTAAACACAATTTTTACCTACCAGATTGATAATAATTGTAAATAATTCCAATTTTGGATTATAAAAACCATTTTTAAATGTCATTTTGCCTGTTGCCTCATTTTAACTTTTTTCCTCGAGAGGCGCTTTCTCTACTTTTACAATCGTCAATAAATTAATTGATCGATTGATTTAAAACGTTGAATTGTATGCACCACATCATTAATGATTTATTTTAATCCATAATAGAGATCAATGTGCCTCCAACATTATTTAGTTTGCGTTGCAATTCTGATTTGACACCACCCGTGACCTTCCCATTTTCTGTATAAAAACCTAACTATATCGTAATGTATTTTCCAAAATGTTGGCGAGAATTATTACACCATCATCCTGTTACACTATGCCCTATAGATACAGCCCTTCGTTACAATACATAAAACGAAAGCCAATTCGATGCGTATAAAAGGATTGCTTCCCATTAAAATCGAACAACAACATGACAGATGGGGAAATACTTCTAAAAATTATTACACGATTCGGGCAGCGTGATAAAACTTTGTGAATGTAGGGGAATATTTTTCAAACGAATGTCAGAAGTTTGTACTAAAAAATATTTATCATGGATTTCGGTCACTACGAAATTTGATTACGATTTTACTGAGCGGTATGGTACTGCACTCAGTGTTCCACGCGAGAAAATTTACATTCTCAGGCCATACTTTCAGGCCAATCTGACATTCACATGTTCTCGCACAAGAGTCAGTTAGCCATAATTTCGATTGATTAGGTACTTACATATCATACAAACATCTTAAAACATAGACATTTTGGTTCGATTTATTTTCAACTCTCAAAATGCCAGTGTTTTGTTTTCGGTTAATGTTCGGTCAGGGCTCTGTGATAAAAGGTGTTAATAGTGTCATAAATATCGCGATATTTTATTTAATGGTATTTCATCCAAACTTTTTTCAATTTAGAAGTCAATAATTTTTGATTTAGCTGTCAAATTAAAATATATATTTTGGGTGAAATAGTCTGTTCTTTTCATAACTAAATATTAAATTTCGATAAGGTAATTTAAATAAAAATAATTCAGATGTGGTTTACAAAAATGTTAACTAGAGATAACGTCTAAATCCAAATTTTACACTTTCACCATATTCACCTTACTATTTGTTTACGATATTTAATTCTTTAGCCTTGTCAAATTTATTGATAATAGTACCTATGGTTTGTGCAGTGATCCCTATTTAATTCAAATAATATTAACTATAGGAATCCCTACGTCGGTAAATACGTCGTGATACATACCTAGCTCTGTTAGAGTCCGTCATATATATATATATATATATATATATATATATATATATATATATATATATATATATATATGTATATATATATATATATGTGTATATATATATATATATATATATATATATATATATATATATATATATATATATATATATATATATATGTATATATATATATATATATATATATATATATATATATATATATATATATATATATATATATATATGTATATATATATATATATATATATATATATATATATATATATATATATATATATATATATATATATATATGTGTGTGTATTAGGGTCCCTTCCTAAAATGGAATTGCCCAGAATATTTCAAACTTATGTACAAAGTTGTTCTCTTTCAACGCAAAATAAATTTAGCTTAGATTTCAACACAAATTTGAGAGGAACTTTAAAATGTTAACGACTTACCGAAAGTTCAAAGATTTTGAATTTTTAAGTCTCAGCGGTGGGATCATGAAATCCGGTCAGAAAAGCTGGTCGTTTATAAAAAGTCACCGTTAGCAAAACCGAGCGGAATAAAACGTATCATGAAATCCGAGCTGTCAAAATAATAAATTAAGAAAACACTTTTGTGTTTCTTTCACGATTGACGTGTGTCAAATTTTTTAATATTTGTACTAAAATGGTGCCTAATTGACCAACAAATGTAATTTTTGCCTTTCTTTGCATGTCACTCGCTCATACAATCGGCCATTAGGTTTTCTCTATATGACGTTCGTCGATATTTTAATAGACTAAGCGTATTAAATTATTTTATTAAATACTATTATAGATTAATGAATAGTTTTTAATGGAAAAATAATTTCAAGTTAATTTATATCATATACCATATGTAAGTAATTTTTAGCTTACAAACCGTGTTTTTTGAATGGAAAATCGCGATTCGTCATAAGATGATTTACCGGACGATTTTTGACGGAATTTGACCGTGTAAGCGGTGTTCCGATTTTGGACGAATTCCGTCAAAATTCATATTAATACTTTTCCGATTTTTAAAAAATTTTCCAAATTTTTCGATATTAAAAATATTATGCGGGTATTCGTAAAGTTAAAAAGGTCAATGTTTTGGTTCTACCAAAAAGATTAGATGAAGACAATATTTTTTGATTTTTATCTAAAGCCGGAATATTTGGAAAATTTGTAATTAATTAAAAATTTTTATAATTGAACATTAGAATTGACAAAATAAAGAAATTTAAAAATTTATAAACTTTCGATGAACCATCCGTTCATTGGTAACATCGTAAAATTATTTAATAAAATTCTGAATTCCTTGCAGGTACTTAAAAATATAAAAATTGTATCTTTATAAAATTATTTTCCTTTGTGGATAAATAAATGTACATAGTTAATGATGAATTCATCAATAAAATTCAAATAATATTGAGAATAAATTTAATTTTAAAGATCCTTTCGAATACCTTATACATACTAATAAAATCAGGTATTTTCCAGTTTAATTAGAGCCAAGGTTTTTTAGTGGTACCGCAATACTTTACAATTAATACTGAACGTTTACAATAATGAGATTTTCAATTTTTTTCGAATCAGGTTGTTGGGAGCTAGGAAGGCTAAACATGAAACGTGATTTTTTCGAATCAAACCCTTAAGGAATCTTAAGGTCAAGTTACAATGGATCAGTCCCATTCCGTTCCGCTTCTCCGTCCAAATTAGTTTTAGACGTTTTCTGTACATTTTGTATGAAGAAACGGAATGGTTAGTTATAATAAAATGGAAAGAGATGGGCGAGCTCATTCGTTTTTTCAAAAAGTTTAGAATTTACGGAAAGACGGAACATCTTAACCAAACAAATCAAATTAATTTTTTTTTTTTTGACTTAACTTAAGAAGTAAAGAGTAAAGAGATTTTCGATTATTTGAAAACACCATTTTGAAAATGAATTGGTTTATGATTCGACATTTTTGTCAAATCTTCTTTAACTAAATTTAATAACAAGTTATAGATATCCCTGGTCATTCTAGTTTGGATAATGAATTCAATGAGGGAGCTAGTCTTAAAATACCCGGATTCGTCCCTATCCAGATTTAATGGACGCCCACCATTTTCTTTTTTTCTTATAAATTCTATAATATTGTTTATACAAAACGTATAAATCAAATGTCAGTTTAAACAGACGGAACGGATGCAATGTAATAAACAAATGGAAAAGACGGGACGGAGAACGACGGAACGAAACGAGACGGATTCATTGTAACTCGACCTTTAGTCTAACCTAACTTTACAAGTACGATAATAAAAAATTTCCATAAAAAGTAAAAAAAATAAATTTGTAAAAGTTATTGATGGTTCCGTAACAGTTTTAGTGTAATTGTATGCACAAAGCTCATTTTTCTGTTCTGTAGTTAATGAGAGGAGGCAACATAGTTAAATAGTTTTAAATAGAATATACATACATACTATATATGTATATTTTAGTGATCAAATGTGCTCTAATTGTAAATAGAACAAACATTAGGAATATAAACACTTCAAAATCATCAAGAAATATAAGTACGGCCGATAAGCAATACATATCGTTGTCTGCCTGCTAATTAGGTAAATTTTTATTTTATTTTTCGGGTTTATTTAATACAGTGCAAATCATGGTCGAAGATCAGCATTGCACAGAAATCTTATCTTAAAATATTCCAAGAAGTCATTTAATTTAGATTACAGACAAATTAATTGTGGCAAAAATTATGTAGGGCACAAGCGACGATATTTTCTATATTTACATATCGGTTATGTACAAGTATGTACAAAGTAACGTTAAATTTCTCGTATATACAAGTGTAATTTTGTACTGCATGTGATAATATTCCCATACAAATCGATTCATTTAAAACTTGATTAAATACAACAAGGACCTATGTAAGTGTAAATGCAATTTATTTAATTGTTCACACATTTGTTGTTTAACTACTTTGACTTTGTGTAAAAAATTAATCAACAAAATAGGATAAACAATAAAGCAAAAATTAAATTTACCCGATGAATCATCATATCCTACGCTCACATATATATTTTAATACATATATTAAAATTTAACCAATCATAAACTATTTATTTAATTATTTTGCATTAAAATAATATAACAAACATGAATTAATTGTGTAATTACATAAAAATTGTTTATGACAACCAAAAAATTAAATTAAATTTTATATTTTAATTAATTAATTATAATATATTTTTGTTTTTTTTTTATTTTGTGGAAAAAATATAATATTTTTTTGAAAAATAAAAAATAAAAACAATAAAATAATTAATTTAATTTTTAAATTATATAAATATGTATTTTTTTTTTTGGAAATTTGCCAACCCATCAAAACCCATCCCTATAATTTATTTATTATTACAAAAAAAAAAAAAAATTAATTTATACAATATAAATAATGAAAATCAGTTATTTATTTATTTTATAGAAATATTTGTTATGTGCTTCGCGCTATATAATTTGCTTCTACAGAGGGAGTGAGTAAGCGGTTATGACACTCGAAGTGTATACAAATGAATTATTGTTTTTTATTTTGGGCCGCGTACAATATTTTGTTGCGAAATATAAATTACTAATAAAATATTGTTTTTCCTGTTGTTTAATTTTAAACATACATACATTTAAAATTGATTTAAAATATTTCGTGTACCTACACTACGTGTGTGCTATTTTTCAGGATTCAAAAATGTTTTGTATTTTTTTTTTTTTTGTGTTTTGAAATAATTATATGGCGCCAATTCCGATTGACAGGTTGTTTTACGAATATTGAAATTTTCCGGGCAACTGTTTAGAGCGAATTTTGTATTTACAATATATAAGCTGTCGAATTATGAAATAATAATGTATAAACTCACGCGATGGTGGTCTTGCGGCTAATTGCCAAGTATGTTATTTAAATATGTGGGTTACGCCCTTCTAATAATTTAATCGTTTAATAAAAATGTACAAAATTTAAATGTCTATATCTAAAAATTTACAAAATACAACAATTTGAAATTTAAACAATTTTGAGCAATATGCGGTTGACTCGCATAAAGTATAACATTTAAACATAATTAAAGATTGGGGCGAATATTCCTCATATCGGCTAACTGAGATATTACAAACTATGGCTTCATCTTTAGGCTTTTTAAGTCCCTTTTATCAAATTTACCTATTCTATTGACTCTAGTGGACAAAATTACACTACTTGCTATATGGAGTTATATGGGAATAGGGTTTCTTTAAATTTAATTTTTTTTTTGTTAAAATTCTTACGTTTGGAAAATCGAATTAATTAAATATATAGTTAAAAGTGTGCTTTTTGTACATTTGATTCATTTAGAATATTTTAATCGTTTTAAATGAGCAAAACTGTGCTTAAAAACTGCAGAAGTTTAATGTTAAATTTACTGTAATTATATCTTCGGTTCACTAAACATTTTTCAAACTTTATTAGACCATATTTATCAGGTTTTAACTGATAAAATCATAAAATTGTACATTTTCCAATCGTCAATAGAAAATTTTTCATTCGTCAATTAATTCAAAAGGAATAACTCAATAAATCTTGTTTTTTGTTGACAATGTTGGCTTGGCAATCATAAATCTTCTAAACTTTAGACAATACAAAATCAACCTATAAAAATTAATAAATTTTAAGAAAACATGGTTGGAACCTTATCCCAGTTATCGCCGGAATTAATTGTCCAAAACAATTGTATGTAACCCCTCCCCGCTACCGATCGCGGTTACAGATCACTTCCAAATTTAAATAGAAAGTGTTATCACGAACAATTGCTTGGAAGTGGTGAATACGCAAATGTAGAAAGATCAAAGAATTCTATTTCTTCAGCCTTTGAAATCGATAAAATATTAATAATAGCCAAATCAAGTTAAGCCAATTTTTTTCATTTAAGCTCGCGGTAAGCTCCCCAAGCAATCACAAATATTTTAACAAGATTATTTTAAACTTTTTAATTTGTTCGCGTAGAGACCGATCAACAAAATCGTAAGCCAAATTTAGAATTTTTTACTTTTAGCTAGCTAAATTGTACGTCAAATTTATATGGAAAATTTATTTTAGCAGCAAGGTTAGCTTTACTTATTAATTTTTTTTAAAATTGAACTTTATTGATATTATTCTGTAAAAATCTCAATAATAAGATGAAAGGGGGGAAACATATTTTGTTATAGCCAACAAGTAATTCGTTATTTATGAATTTAAAAAGAACATCCATAGTAAGTTTTCACCATCAGTAATAATCAACGTTTATACAGTAACTTATTTTACTTGAAGTGCAATCTGCTTTTTTGTCAATTATTTGCTGTCTTGGTAGCTTATTATAAGGTATTGGTTTGAAGCTTATTTATTATGTTTTAGATTATATTTTATTTGATTTTGACATTTTGATCATAATTGAAATGCACAATGCAATTAATAAATAATAAATACAAAAATTTGCAAACAGAATTCGAAAGGCTTGTTACATTGATTTCTTTATCAAACCTATCTATGTATGCAATTAGATTTTTGTTGACTTAACAACACACATGTTAGCTAGAAAAAAAGCTTACCAAAGTTTAAAAAAAAATAACAAAAATAAGTAAAAACCCAAATCTTATCTTATCATGTTTACGTGTAAAAGATGTACATATAAATTCACTTACTTAATTTAATATAAAATTTATCCACCCCAAAAAATTTAATAAATTCCAATTCACATTAAAAGACTGTATAAAATATACAATTAATTTTCCAAAAATATACACAGAAGATAATATGTAAAGAAACCCTTTTTTTATTTAATATCTATTTAATAAAATAGAAGGATGACACGTCGTTGTCGTCGTTGACGAAACATATTGGAGATGGTTTTTGTGGCTGTAAGGAAATTAATGTTCAGCAAGCTTATAGTGTTTAGCACTCACCTCATGCGGATTAAAATAATCATCATCACAATTAGTCATGTCATGTAACAATGGTGTCACTTGATGTTCCCAATCCTCGTTAACACCTGAAATGTCCATTTTGTTTTAAATTTGCAAAGTTTCACTCAAATAAAACTACACTCAATTAAAAGCTCTATTTATATAAATTCACTCAAAAATTTAAATATATAACTCACTAAAACTATAATATATTTTATTAATCCACATTTATATATAATTAATTTACGAAAAATTTATTCAAATTCACATTAAAATCCGCGATCCAAATAAATCGCGGGAAAATTCACTTTTCACTTTATACTAAAAAAAAAAAAAAAAAACAATAATAAATTTCCGCGCTTTTTTCGTTTTCCTTTCAACGTTATTTCTCTTTTGTTTATTTATTTTTTATATATTTTCTACATATATAAACTTTGTTGTTGTTGTTCGTTATTTCTTCATGGATATGCAGCGAAATACTAAAAACAAAATTCACCTTAACACAAACACATACCCGCGAGTTTCTTTCTTTTTATTTTTTTTTTACTTCACTTCATATTATTTTTTTGTTGTATTTTATTTTATTTCATTATAAAAAAAAAAAAAAAATTTAAACATTCAAAGTTTTACAAAAAAAAAAAAAAACGAAAATTAAAAAACGCGAAACTGAAAATAATACAACTTGAACAAATTTCCAACCAACCAACCAAAAACGCTATTTTTATTTTTTTTTTTTTTTTAATTAAAAAATTTTTTAAATTTATTTTATAAATTAAATTAACCAAAATAATTATTATTATATTTTATAAATTTTCTTCAACGAAAAATTATACAAATTCAAGTAAACAAATACAATCAACGATCTCGACTGAACGATACAAGAGTTTAGTTGAATTTGAACGTGCGCTAGCTCCCTGTTTGTATCAACCGAAAAATAAAAATGAAATAAAGTAATTTTGATGTTGGATAGTTTGTTGTTGTTGTTGTTGTTTTTATTTTATATATTTTTTTATATTCATATACCCACTTTCTGTATATTATATACATCTACTGTGCTGTATACATATTTATATAAATTAAATTTTAAATACTCTAACAATGAATATTGACGATGATCATGATGATGAATTTTCGAAAAATTAATTTTTTTTTTTTTTAAGATGGAAAAATTTTATAAATTTAAAAAACTTTCTATGCACACACATATTTACACATGGAAACACAAATAAAAAGCTCATTTTAAAATTTTCGAATGACTATCAACATTACAAATGATTGTCCAATAAAACTAAAAATAAAAAAAAAATTAATTTTAATTTATTATTTTGGTTCTAAAGAAAATGGGAAAAACGATGAAACTTATAACTATGCATATATGAATACATACATACTTACATACCTCAATAAAAAATATTTTCCACATATATATATATATATATACATACGAACAATCGAGAGATACAAACATAAATTCATATGTATAAACGTATACACATACATTTTTGAGGCGGAGGGAGCTTTTTTACTATATAGTTCGTTTAGTATAGTTTTCCATAAAAACAAATCAGGGGGATGATTCCAGAAAATATATATTTAACAGCAAAAACAATAATAACAACTCTAGAGGAAAAAGGGTGAAAATATTTTATAAAATTTTAGAAATTTATAATTTTTCCTTAAAAATGTATAAATAAATAAAATAATTCTTCTATTCTTCTCTATATACAAATATATTAATTGGGTGTTTGTATAAGCGTGGGTGGAGTGTGAGTCGGAAAAATGAATTTTCATGGAAAATATGTTGTGCCTTCGAGATGCCGAGGAAAAATGCGAAAAAAAATTTAATTATTTAAGGTATAGAAATTATGATTAATAAAAAATATTTAGGTGAGTTAATTATTTATAGACAACTTTCCGTACATTACGTTTCGGATTTTACCGATATGTACGTATTTGAAATATGTCGGATAGTTATGTTGTTAGCAAACAGTTTATTTGATCTTTGTCATATAACATTACAATGGTATAAATGATTTGAATTCAGTATTACAAAAGCAGAAAGAAACCCTATTCTGGGTTTATCTATACCTATGTTCATAATTTCTTTGATACAAAAAAAGTCGATAGGTGCGGTGGCTCTTTATCACGAAAGTGTTAGTCAAAATGTCCGTCGGTAATTTAACATTTAATAAAAATTTATCAAGTTGACCATATCACCACCAAATGGCTTTGATATTTCTTAAAGTGATCCATCATCGGTCTCAAATTCAAATTGCCTTCAATTTATTAACCAGGATTGTATCTTCCATCGTTGATAATATTTTCAAAGAAATTTGTAATAAATTAAAGCTTTATGTGCTCAAGGAGGTATTTGGATGAAAGTCCTAAATTTTATACCATTAGTAAGATTTTCCATTAATACCTAATCATCAATCACATTTTCCTTTTCTCTTCAGAATCCTGTCCTAGAATCAAAAAAGTGAGATTTGACTTTCTAATAAATATCTATGGTGCTTACATTTAGTTAAAACGCAAAAAGGACTTCGCTTTCACAGGGACGGGCAAAAACACTTCAGAACAACACACTATCTTAGTAACGTACCTTAATCATACATGCCTCACTAAAAGTAATAGAAGTTTTAATTTTCTTAGCTCAAAGTTTTGCTATATACATCCGTATATTACACAGGGAATGAAGAATGGAGATGTTACGTACTTAAGGAAATAACGGACAATTCGCTGGTTTCTTTTTTGTTTAATATATAATACCACAAAATCAAATAACAATTTTAATTTCAAGAAATAAAGGTTGTTAGCGAAAGTCAGTCAATCATTCCATAGATATAATAAGAAGCAGTTGAGTTTTCTGGCGAATAAGTTAGGTGCCGCTAATTTAAAAAATACTTTAATTTATCAAATTCATCCACTTCGAGATGATCCACTGTCGATTAATAAGCACATTTAAGAAATAGTGTTGATCGGCTAGTTACTTATTGGCGTTGGGGGGATACATTATTATAGTAGCCGAAGGGCGCTAATGTTTATTTGTTTGACACATTGCACCGATAAAAGCCCCGGTCATTTTGTACGATCGTCAAATAAGGTATGGATTCAGCGAAAGTATTAAAAATAATGCAAAATTTAACAATAAATGTAGATTTCGTTTGTAGTCGCTCAAAACTTGATTCGCAATTAAAATTCGTCTAAAAGTTATAATTATGTCTTCTTCTGATTTTTTTTATCAATTACAAATTTTATAATAAAAACAACTTAGGTATTTTTAAATGTAATTGAAAGCACTTTTTCCTTATAGTAATGATAATTTTGGTAAGCACCCGATACTAAGTTTTCTGTACACAATTTTTTGTACAATTTTACACCATTGCGGAGGGTTGTACAAATATATGAAGCCAGCATTGCTATTTGTGTGGCATTAGGATGCGCATTACTGTTGGATGGATGTGTTATAATATCACGAATATGTTTCCATTTTAGGACAACAATTAAAATTGTATCCCCACGAGAAATGATTTCTCCTCGTTTCAGTTTTGCAACAAGAACTTCCCTGGGAATATCTTTTTTATTAGCCCTTAGAGCGTCGATAACATGAGTTTTTTGTTTCAATAAACATTTTGCTAAATCATAATTCATCTTCTACCTTCATTGAGAAGACTCCCTAGTGAGCTCGATTTTTGCTAATTCAATTCCACGTTCGCCAGATTGGGATCCTCCAGAATAAATTTTTAAATCTCATGGGTACTCATAGCATAGTTTGGATAACTTTATACCATAACGAAGAGCTTTATTTGGTGTATGCTGCCTGTGATGTAGATAAGTCTTCCTCTCCATGGCACTAAGGTTTCATCAGTGACAATATCTTCACCCGAATGAAATAATTCCAAATTTTTTTCCCCAATATATCAACTAATGGGCGAATTTATCTAAACCGATTGCCCATTTGATTATTTTTTCATTATCGTTGGTAATGTACCGTTGTCAGTAAAATTTGGAATTGATTCCAAGGCATAATAGTACGTGAAACTTGCTGTTGTTAACTTCCATTTTCTGGCCAATAATCTGGAAGAGTAGAAATCTTACCAGCCCCATTCCCATCATTATTACATTTTATTACATTTCATTTCTTACATTTCATCTATTACACTGTTGAGAGTGCGACCCACCATTCATGTCAGCTATAGGATGGCATGAAACAATGCAATCTGCAGGTGGTTACAAAAACGGGTCTACTAAACTGTAAGGCCACTTTTGATTTTCAGAGTGGTTACATAGGAGTATTAGACCATTAAAATTCTGCGAATAATTTCAAATTCGTTTTGGAAAGTTCCACTCGAAATACCGTTATTTTTATTAGTCAAATAAGGTATGGATTCAAGGCTTCAAAAGTGGCCTTACATTTTTACGTATAGACACAAACTAATTCTAACTAATCTACTCAAAATCCCGTCATTTACTCAAACAATCAAAAAATAAATATTTCTCGAATAGAGAGAGTAAAAAATTATGAAATTCCGCAAATCGGCTATTTCCTCGATTCTAAGATGCACTCAATTTTATGATGTAGCTTAAATTTAATAGCCACTAAGGAATTTTTAAATCTATAGATCGCAGATTTTTGAAGACGCCCTCGATTATTACGCAGTTTTTAGCAAACTTCAGACGTGCTAAAAAGTACGTCTTATAGAATCCAAGAAATAGAGTATGACACATAAAAATTATCATTTGGTAAGTGCTTTAAAAGAACTATAAAAGTTATTTCTAGGCTACTAACCAAAAAATTATAAAATATTTCCTACTGGCCCTTAGGTATTCATATCAAAGGAATAAATATTTTTTAGATAATAACGGAATAGCGTTTTCAGTAAATTGGTGACGCGTTCAGTAAGTCTTATGACATTTGTTTTCTTAAATTATTTTTTAATACAGTTGAGGCACGAGAAAGACCATTCTGCAGAACAATTGCTGGCATTCCATTTCTTCGCAATAAATGCCACATCAGTTTGTGATTTAAAAATGGTGGGGCAACTTCACTTTGTGATTTAAAAATGAATAATTTGCTGATCCTACTAAGCTTTTAGGTAAGTAAGTCCGTCCCTAATTGTGGTGTCTTTTAGTCTCCAATGCACGTTTTTTTTTTCGAATCCGAGGCGAAGAATAAAGAAACAAGGCTGAAGTAGCTTGGTGCACAGAAAAAAAGTGTCTCGAGACAAAAACTAATTTGGCACGACGTCATTACAAAACTTGAATCTTGTGAAAAACTTGGTCAGTAAGTCATGATGATAACAATTTTCAACTATACTAACAAAACAATAATTTGATTCCTTTTTATTGACGCATAGTGATCAAACTTTACATTGCAAGCAAAACTTTGATCCGAGTAGCTGTTAGTATTTATTTGTCGTTTCATGAAATATTATTCTTGAAATTCTCCCGAAAAAAGGTACCGGTGACATGCTAGTAAAATATGTCATTTCAGTGGAAAATTTAAACTGCTTAGTACTAAAGTCAAGGGCAAGTTTTCTTAGTGAATTTCAAGATAATGGGCTCTGATTCAAGATCGGGCCAGATCAAACGTCAATTGAGAATATAGATGTAAATTTAATTTCTCATTGTGTCATGGCAACAATATAAAAAGGAAAAATATTTCTAAATTTTCTTCTGACAGTTTCTTTTCGTTGCCCTGAACTTGGTCATAACGCGACGTCGTGCCAAAATTATTTGGTCCAGAGAAATTTTCTCCTGTGAACCAAAACCTATTAAAAATGGATTCAAAACTATTGCCGCAATAGTATGTAAAATTTAATCATATAATTCACTCATCATTCAGGCGTTATTCAATCATTATTCATTCACGGTGAATGACGATTTCACTTATTATTCACCCAATAGTCTTGCATTATTCCGAGATGGCAGATCAGTTCAACATCCACATTTTATGGGTGCATTTCATAAGTACAGGGAATATAAACGCCGATGAACTGGCTCGACGTGGTACAATAGACCACTTCTCAGAAAGCAGAAAGTATATTGAAATGCCTCTTGCGGTATGCAAATTGCTGCTTCAGGAAGAAGCTAGCAAGCTGACGAATGACAGATGGTCAAGTATCACTTCTTGCTTAATAACTCTAGCTGATCTCACTTCAGCAAAGTCAGATCAGTGTGGTGGTTGGAGTGATTACGGGGCACTGTCTCATAGGGAGGAATGCGAGTAGACGAAGAGGAGGAAGAGACAGTACTTCATCTTCTTTGCACCTGCCCTCGTCTGGCACGAAACAGACTAAAGTTTCTAGGGGCACCCCTCTTCAAAGGCCAGACGGACCTCTGTAGGATGGACGTCAGGAGTATCCAGCGCTTTGTTAACAGCTCAAAATGGTTCCAATAAGTTGAAGGAAATAATTATTGTGGTATGGCTACGGACCATTTTTTGTGTCTATGCCTGGTCCTAGTGGACCGACACCCAAACCTAACCTAACCTAACCTTGCATTATTCACAGAATATTCATTTATTGCTCAGTATTTACTAACTTATTGTTTTCTGATTATTCACTCATAATTCAGTTAATATGCACATTATTCACTCATCCACTGATGGACGATGATGTTACTCATTAATCACTCATTGTTTACACATTATTAGCTCACCATTCAATCATTATTCAATTTCTAAGGCTGGTACAACTTATGAAGTTAACGTTTCCTTGAGCTTTTTATTCCTTTTTTTAGTCGTATACATAAAAAAGCAACTAGAAATTTTCTGAACTATAATTTTACGAAAATTGACAAATTAATTTTGTTGCGTTCTATTTATCTAGTTTTCAGTATTCTCATCAGTATTCTCTCATTGCTCACTTATAATTCACTCTTTATTCATTGACTGCTCTCTGAAAGATAAATGTTGAGTAATATAAGCAATGAATGAATATTTAGGCAATTGTGAGTAACTAATGATTAAATAATAAGAGAATAAAAAATGAATAATGAGTGCCTAATGAGAGAATAATTAGTGGATTATCAGTGTTTAATGAGTAATAATGAGTGTAAAATTTATGAATATTTAGTGATTATCATTGAATAATGAGTGAATAATCGTGCTCTCCTTATTCTACTTCCACAATCACTTTTTCTCTCTTTTACGTTTTGTAACGATGTCATTTGATTCGCAAAGGGCTCTTCATCCTTGATCTAAGATTTTTCGGTAGGCGTATTGGACATCGTGAAATTTTTTTAAAAACTTTGCAAACAACTTGGCTAATCGAGTTAAACAACACGTCAAAGTCTGGGCTATCATAATCTTCATAAAATCTTCGACCTAAAATTTTTTTAGAATTATATTTTCTATTGTAGCTCAATAAAATATTTCTCATTTAAAATATTTTGCCTTAGTAAAGAGGTAAGTATTCATAAAAATCATAGAGAGCTAATTTTAATGAAAGGATAATTTTGATTAATGGAAAGTGTTAGAAAATTCTGGCCGCAGTTAGAAAAAAAGTGATCGAAAAGGTATCGATTCCAACTAAATATGAACACCATTTTCAGAATAACCTTGACTAGGCGTTTCAAGGGATTCCCAAGGTCAAAAAAATAACATCATTTTTTTTAACCACGTTTGTATATAACGGCTTTACTAAAAACTCGAACCTTTTTAGATATTTGACTATGTCGGTAATTTTGAATAAACCTGTACATTTAATTTATACATTTATTGTAATTCGATACAAATCTCGCGAGTGTAAATTAATTATTGTGTGTTGTTTAGACTGAATTGATATATGGAAATTAGTTAGTATCTATCTATTCGTGACTTTAATTTTCCAAACTAAACAGTTGTATGTATGTATTTAGAAAAAATAAGCGGCAAGTAACAATAACACAGTAGTAAAGTAGAAATTAAAATAAATTAATAAATGTATGATAAATGACATGACACAACTAATTGCATTTTCAATTATACACAGACAATAATTATAATAATTTTAGCGTTTTTTAATTTTTTTTCGATTTTGTTTTTTGTTGGCAAATTACCATTTAAATATTGTCGCGTTTGTTTAGGAGGAAGACGTATATAACATAGTGAATATAAGAAGGATTTTAATTTAGTATTTCTTTTTGCCAAAAAAAAAAAATAAAAAATAAAATAAAGAACGCGACGATGAAAAAACATTTTTTGAATGACATCTAACATGGGTTTTATGCGGTTATAAAACCAAGTTGCTCTGTGTCAAATTAATTTTAAAATTTGTAGCAGATCCTAAGAATGTAAAGATGTTAAAAACAACACCACAAAGGTTTTTCAAGTGATTTTTACTGTACGTACCACGCGACAATATTTAGCGCATTCCAAAATCGACCCACTACTATAAATTCTATAGATCTATAGATTTAACTTTTTAAAGTGGTCTTAAGTAATGGCTTGACAAAAAACATGAAATTATAATAAAAAAGACATTTTTTTTTTGTAATGGATGGAGCATGTGGAATTGTCGATATATGTATAGAGAAAAGTTTATGACAAAAAATTATGTTAGAACTATGTTAATCGAGATGAGAACGTAAACAAATAGTATTTTAGTCGGTTTGTTTCGCATTTCTCTGTCCCATTTTTAAATTTATACAAGAAAGTGTTAAATGATAAAGGTACATCAATTTTAATTGAACTCATTAATAATTGAATCTGCGCGCACACAGCAAAAAGTCAGAACATGAATAAAAATTCCAAAGTTCAATCAAATTAACACGACTTATATTTTTTTGTTTAATGCAATTAACGACAGACTGCAACAAAAAAAAAATAAATTCTTTTAACTTGTTAATCACAATTTTCATTACACACAAAAAAAAAAAAAAGAAAAATCTGAAATTTCCCACAAAAACTACAACCAGAGATCATTCCATTCCATTTACAACATTTTTTTTTTTGTTTTGCAGTTGTTTTTGCAATTTTTTCCGTTTGCTGTAACTTGCTTGTTTTATGTGTGTAATATTTGCAGGTTTTGGTTATTAACATGTTAGGAATCCGTGTACAAATATGGATTAAGTGATTTACTGAAAATGTCTCTAAAACCTGTGTTTATGTATTGTTGTTTCTATTTATAACATTTAATGTATGGTATGTATAAAATGTCGAATGGCTCCTAAATTAACCTGTGGCAGCCAACCTTCTACCAAATTAAGTAAATTAATTATGTGTTTAATTGAATTTTTTCCAAAAATACATAATGCCGACCCAGAGAAAAATCGTAATAATCGTAATTTTTATAATAAAGACATGTTTTTTAAATGAAAAATCGTACAACAATTAAAATTCTTTAAACTGACATCGAAATATATATTTTGAACAATTAAAATTTACAAAACTACTGTAGTGTCTTTTCTGCAATTTTTTTTGTATTGTTTCAAGTTTTTTTTTCGCGTTATTAAGTTATTTTGTGTTGCTTCATAAGTATTTATTTATTTTTTTAAAGTATGGTGTAAGCTTTTCTAGCTATTTAGTTTACAATTTTTTATATTGGTATTTAATTTACTCGTATGTTTAAATTAATTCATTGTATAGTAAAGTTACAATATGACACTTACAGTTTATAAGTGTCATATTTTAACTTTACTATACAATAGAAGGATAGACTGACTTTGGAATACGTTTCAGTGCTCCGTAACAATGTTTTTCGACAAATTAAGAGGTAACAAATTCTACTAAAATTGTACAACATTAACCAATAACAGCAAACAAAAATATCACAACATAAATTTAAATTCAAACCAAAACCCATATGATTGCAATAAACTATCAGGACCGAAAACAAAAAACAAAATTCTCTCTATCTGTACAACACAATTGCCAAATTAAAACCAAATAAACAAATTATCCCTCTTATTTGCATTTTGACCAGTCCAAAAACGAACTGCATTTTTAGAAAATTGCATTAAATGCACGTTTCAATTGTTTTATTAAAGCAATAATTTTAAAAATTGCATTTTCCAAAAAAAAAAATAAAAATTAAAATTTACAAAACAAAACCCTGCATTATCAATTGCAGTTAATTATTTGATATCAAATAATACCAACAACATATACGACCCTCAATTTGAAAAATTATGAACATTTTCCAAAATAAAAAGTGTATATTAAAATGGAAAATTGAATTTTTATTTTTCAACAATTGTAAAATGCAATGCATGAATACTATAAATATAAAATTTTTATTGCAATCAACCCAAAAAAGTGCATCCAATATAAATTATGGCAATTAAATAATTTTCTGCCTTGACTGGATTGGATTATTTGGGGTGGCAGAATATTTGGGGGAGGGCCACCACAAGTTTACCTCAAATGCTATATTGTAGGTTTATACTATACTTCGTTTGTATATAGACAAAACATTTTTTATTTATTGTGAATTGTGGTTTTTCTCTTGTTATTTATAATTGTGAATCAAAAAATAAAAATTCCCATTTTGCAATGGAATTGGAAAAAGTTCGAAAATTAAAATAAAATGGGGCGGTAATGTTGTATCAGTGGAAATTAACCTAAATTGGCAAAAAAATCCTGAATCTCACACCATAACATTTGTATCTTGAACTTGGGTTCTCTAAATAGCTATATGTAGATATAAATTAATATACCTGTAAGGCTGTTACACAGTTCTGAAATTACGAGTACACCTCATAAATGTTTATAAATAAAAATAAACCTTGTAGATTTTCATTTTCAAGTCTAACATATAAAAGTATAAACATGTATAGTTACCGAGAGAGTAAAAAAGAAAATTTATGAAAAACAGCAGAGCACACATATGTTGTGACATTTTTATTTTTAATTCTTTCATTTATATTCCAAACTTTGAATAGATAAAGGATATTTTTCGGAAAATATGGTATTGTAAAAAAAAATTTAATGATTTTCCTGACAATGCAAATTGTTTTGAGTGGAGATTTTCACCCGGCTGAATTAACATATCCAAGTTACATCACTGTATGCCGTGGATTGAAAACCAAGCGACCATTAACAAATTGATGAGGTCCAAAATAATCTGAAAATTATTCAAACTTTGCATCACAAAAAACAGAACTAAAATGTATTTAACTAATGTTTCAAGTTCAGAAGAAACTTAATTTTATTAGAGGCAATTTTTGGATATTGGAATTTTTTACTAAGGGCCTTTGTTTTACTTATTAAATATATAAAACTTAAATCTTTCAAAAACGCACTAAACACATTACATATAAACAGTAAGACGAATGAGCACGTAATTTTCACATTTTTATGCGCGCACAAGTGAAAATAATTATCTACATATAGTAAGAAATGATTTTACAATGTTGTATTATACGCATATATAAAAACATTAATTTATAATTAAAAATATTATAATTATTGTAATTATAGTATATAAATTTATAAAAATAAAATAATAATAAAAAAATAATTAAGAAATTCTTGTTAACACTATATGAAAAACTATACGATAATTATAGGTTGTTAAGATGTGCTATAAATTTTATATGCGGTTGAAATGCTAAATTATAGTTATGCGAAATAATTTTATTGATTATTGATGAATTGGCAAACTAACATTTTTATTTTTTTTTGTTTCTTCAATAATAAATAATTTAAGCTAATCTCAAATCAAGATTTTTATTTTATTTTACATACTTCTACATGTATTTACTAAGTATATAAAACTCCAATTCATCATCCCAATACCAGACCTCATATCGTGCATTCCAATTTAACATTTCTTTCTAACATTTGACACGCTTGTCAAACCAAACCCCAAACCAAAAATATAAAATTCAAAAACCATAAAATAATTTCTACTTGACACAAAAGGTGTGTCAAAAAACCCATCTACAAATTAATCAAAACAAAACAAAAAAGTAATTGATGATCTTTTGTGATGATGATCTTAGAGATCATCTCAATTTAAACAAAAAAAAAATTTGTTTTCAAATAAAGTTTAAATATCGAACGCGCATATGTACATAACAATATTTAATTTTCATTCCATTTCCTTTTTGTTGTATAAAAAACAATTAACATTTTTAAAGTATGGAAATTGCGTGAAAATTGATTTTCCAATTTGATTAATTTTTATTCAGTCGGAAATTTTGAAATTTTATACAGTCGGTTATGAAATTGCTACACAGAACAGAGAACAATTATTTTGTGCTGACGATTTATAAATATGCCATTATTTATTTATTAATTTATTCTTTTTAATTTTTATTTTATTTTTTTTTTTTTTTTCAATTAAAACAATTAGCGGTGCGAATTGGAAGTGTATGTATATTTATGGTGATGACGATGATGGGAGTTTACAATTTTAAATTTTTATTTTAGTGTATGTGTGTTATGGTTTGGATAATTGTTATAAAAATTTTATTTTTGAAATATATAATTTTGGTTGATTAAATATATTTAAAATAAATATATAATTATTTATTTATAAATAAATTATTATTTTTGTATCTGATTACATGTGATGAATATTAAATGTGATGTGTACTCGTACATATGATTTTCTGCGTTTATTTATTTGCACTGGATGCTTGTATGACATGAGTTATGATTTGATTGCAATTAATGATCTTATAATAGAATTGAATTTTTAATATGATTGATTGCTGTTATCAATTATTTTTGATGACCTAAATTGTATAGTAGTTTTTATATGTCCGTTTTTGTAATATAAATGAAACTTATAGACATGCAATAACAAAGCATGGTAAATGCATTTACTTAAAGTTAGAAACGATGGCCTTCGTCCACTTACACCGATACTCCAGGAAAGAATTCTTATTGCAAAATATTGCTGAAAACAGAATACCAATATTGGTAGAATATTTTTGGCTGAATGATTGTTAAAGTAATAGAGTAAATTGACAGATATGCTCTTATCGTTGAAATGAATGTTTCATATCGACATTAGTAATGTAATCTTTGCTGAATATTTATTTAATTACAAAACAACAACCATACGCTAATCTACTGAATCTACTTGGTTTATAAAAGATTGTATGTTTTATGAAGATATAGTCTTATTTGATTTCTTAAGAAGTTATTCACTCATATGCTAAATATTAATCCCACATAGCAAAGGTAACACCAAAAACGGCATTTTAAATTGTAGTTCAGCTATTTTAGTAATATCAAAAGAGCACCCCAATTGGCTGCTAACATCGTAATTATTCTACACTAAAATTATGTTTGGAAATTATATTTGGTGAAAGGTAGAGGTTTTATTGTAAGATGATCGATTAATCATTCGATAATAAATTTTGAAGACAAAACACTAAAAATAAAAAACTGATTAAGGTAGCCATGTTGAAGCAAAGGAAGGCATCATCGACGTTAAGCTTATTGCAAGTGCTGCCTGATGAGGAGTGGACCCACGAAATGATCAGCAAAGCGCAATTGGATGATACGGATTTATCAGTTATAATGAAATGGAAGGAAAAGGATCACCGGCCAACTTGGAGTGAGATCGCGGACAAAACTCCCATTGTCAAGGCTTATTGGGCTCAATGGGATAGCCTCCGTCTTGAGAATGGCTGTTTAAAAACGATTGTGGGAAAGCACGGATGGCAAAGTGAAGCAATTGTTGCTGGTGATACCAAAGTGACGGATTGCGGAAATCCTGAATGAGTATCATGGAGGAGCAAGTGGGGGCCACATAGGAATTAATAAAACACTAGCAAAGATACGTCAACGATTCTACTGGGCAGGATGTAGGCAGTCTGTAATAGAATGGTGCCAAAAATGTGACCAATATGCGGCGATGAAGGGACCCACCCGCACGCAAAAGTGATGGAATCATGAAACAATATAACGTTGGAGCACCATTCGAAAGAATTTCAATGGATGTAGCAGGGCCATTTCCCACCACCGAGAGCAGCAACAAATATGTGCTAGTAATAATGGATTATTTCAGCAAATGGCCGGAGGTGTACCCCCCCATTCCTAATCAGGAGACGACAACAATAGCTAATACCTTGGTCAACCATTGGATTAATAGATTTGGAGTGCCGATGGAGAATCATATCGATCAAGGAAGGAATTTTGAATCGGTGGTATTTCAAGAAATATGCCAGATGCTCGGTATAAATAAAACGAGAACAACGCCTTTGCATACGTACATTGGAGGAATATCTAGCAAAGGTCGTTGAGAAAAACCAACGCAAATGGGATCGGCATATACCGATGTTTCTGATGGCCTATCGATCAACAATACGCTATTTGGGGATAACCTACGATTACCTGGAGATCTAAAGTTTGGGGCTGTACCATCAGTGGCTTTATGTGAACAGGATTACGTAGGCAGGATGAAAGAGGAACTTAATGAGATTCATCAATTTGTATACGGGGAAAAATACAGATGTCAAGTAACCGGATGAAGGCTCGATATGACATACGAGCAAATAACCAGGGCTTTCAGAAAAAGAAATTAGTATGGCTTCACAACCCGCAACGGAAAAAGGGATTATCACCGAAGCTGCAACCAGCATGGGAAGGATCTTACATTGTTATCACAAGGATAAACGACGTGGTTTATCGGATACGGAAGGGACATCGAGGTAAACCAAAGGTGGTGCATTTGGAGAGGCTGGCCCTATACAGAGGAGGTGATTTGGGTCCTGTCCGGGACGAACAGGCTTAGGTGGGGGGTAGTGTCACGGTGACACCTAGCGTGTAATAGAAGAAGCTCAATGTTTAACTGTACTAAAATGGAATTTTCCATGATAAAAATTGTTACGTAATATTTCTACACTATTCTAACTAGAAAAATCATGAGCTTTCTAGAAGTTTGGTTTGTATATATAAAAAGGCGAACGAAGCCGAATTGGATTAGTAATATTTGGTAAGCGATAGTGTAAAGATTAAAAGGAATTAAAAAGTGTTTTAGTGTAAAATAAAAAGTAAAAGTGATCAGTAAAATTTGAGAATAATTTATATAAAGTGATTTTGTGAATTTTTATTGATAAAATGTGTTGTAATAAACATTGTGAAATAAATAAATTCGTTGGAGATAAATTAAATTGATTTTGTATTATTCACAATCCAGTGATACGAACATTGAGTGACAAGGCAAAAACGTAACAATATGAACGCATACGAAATTTCAAATCGATCTGTCAATCTGAATCGGTCGATCTGTTTTGTTCAGAAAATTGATTAAAGTAGAGCCATGTAATTACAAATTAATATCTAGATAAATAACGATTGATAAAAAATAATATTAATTCAAAAGCCACTATCAATAATCATATGAAATTGCTGCATATTATATGCACATGTAAAACAAACTCAGAAGAACCTCATCTCATTCAAGATTATTAATTCATACAAATCCAGTGTTGCTTCTTCATGCAGATAAACTGTTATCGAATATTGAGCAGATTACTTGCCTAAATATTCATTCTCTTTCATTTTAGGTACTGTTATATTTATGGCACGGCACCTTTTGGATATTCTAGAATTAAGAATCAGATTCAGAAACATAATTATCACTTTATTTTATTTCAGTTGGCTCAGAAGATCGTCTCCCCTATGAATCTCTTAATTATGTTACGTGTTCTTAAACGGATTAAAACGGATTTAGATACTAATACTTTATACGCTAAATAATATTCCGATTCCAACTGATAATCATATTCCAAATAAATTTAATACGTCTGAATTGAACCATTCATAAAGATAATTCCGGAATTCGACAGTACAAAAAAAAAAGTTCGGCTATAAACTTAAACCATAAAATTAATAAGCAAAACAAAGTTTCTCTTTGATTTTATATTGTATTGTACATATATTTACCGTAACCCAAAATTCATTTTTTTTGCCAGGTGGCACAAGTTTGCTTTTAGTTAATCAAAGTCAGCCATATCGAAACAAGACCGCCGCCAAATTGATTGTTCAACATTTTTAAATGGGGAAAAGAAAATAACCTTTCTAAATCACTACAGTATCTGGAAATCAAGATTCAAGATAGGTATTAAACGTGAATTTAGTGAAAAAACCAAATTCGATAAAATTTCTTGTAATGTGCTAAAAAAAAGAGTTGCGGCCATCGCAACTAAATTAATTTTTGTAGCAGACTGTACATTTTGTATAGGTCTGTCCTACAAAAAAAAAAAAAAAGTTATGTCCTAAAAATCATTAACCAAAATTATTCTTTACATGGATGGACTAGTGTAAAAGCAGAAACTCCCGTTATAACGAATTTCTTTTATTAAGTTTAATAAAATTAATTTAAAAATTATAATAAATACGATGTTTAAGTAAGATGTTACCATTTTTATTTTCTTTAAAGTTTAATACAGCGAATAATATAAATAAATGATTTTCCAATTTTCTTGAGAAAATCCTAGGAACCTGACCCAACATGGCCTAAATGCAAAATCAGCATGAGGTCTAGGCTATCCGCCAGTATTTTCAGTTTTGAAAAAAAAATAGAGGATTAGGCTATTTAGGACAACATAGTTTGATACGTTCTCACCTAATATATGTACAAATAGCAAATATTATGAAAAAATGATTATCCCGATTTCTTGAGAAAATCCTAGGAAGATGACACCAAAGTGGTGTTTATGAAAAGTTGGAGTAAGACCTAGGCTATCCGAAACAAGATTCAATTTTGGAAAAAATAGGGGATTAGGGTGTTTAGGACAACAAGGTTTGATGACATCTCGTATGATAAACCGAATATAAGTAAAAGTCATTTTCCCATTTTTCTTGACAAAATCCTAAAAAGCGAGCACCAATTTACAAAAGTGTTACTGGACCATAGTCCAGTGCAGCTAGCTGTTTTTAGATTGGAACTCTTCGGTTTCGCATCTAATATTTTTCAAATTGGTTATTGTTGTGAATAACACACTAAAATAATGATGCTCGAGACATTTATATGTTGTTCATTTACAAAATGATGAATGTTGTGCCTTTTCGCTTCTTACATTACGAAATCTTTCAACACATAAGAGTTATAAGGAAAAAACTGAGCGAGAACTCATTTGATTTACCAGAAAATGGATGAAATCGAATTTTTGATTATCCTTTTCATTTAATAAATTTGACTAAAATCTCTCTTTATGTTTTATTTTCTAAGTTTAGATTTCATTGAAATAAGCGACACAAAACAAAAAAAAAATCCGCTTAGAGAATCAGAGGTAATATATATTTTATTAATTTTTTTTTTGTCATATTTTCGTCACATTTTTATGTCTCCTTGTTTAAACTGTTAATTGTCCTTAATTTGTTGGCAAGTGGTAGCAACATGAAGACGTTTGTTACCAACGAACATGGGTGAAAATAAACGTATATCGAAAAATTCAAAAATATTTCGCAAAATAAATTTATTACATATTAACATATCCAATATTTAATTATAATTAACTTAAAATTTCATAAAATTTTTAATAATAATATTTATTTTTAATTTTAATTTAGGAAATCCTAAATCTTATTAGACTATAACGGTTGAAATTATTTTACAGATGCCTCGATATGTGCCACTAAATATAATTTTATCGAATTTTTTAAATTGTTTTTAAGGACGTGTCCGAACCTTATGATAATTATTCCAGCTGTAATAATTATGACATTATTTTGTATGCAACCAAATTATTACAGCCACTACGTCTTGTAATTTGACACTTCTGTAATAATATTCATAAACAAAAGCGCGCAATAACAATAATTAAGCCGTATTACGTTAAATTATTTCTAAAAAAATAGTACAAATAAACTTATTACAAAATAAAGAAGAGAAAATTATTTCACTCCTGCCAAAATTATTACAAAAAAAAAAAAATTATCACAAACTTCGGACACGATCTAAGTACAAAATTATTTAGTTATTTTTAAATACAAAACATCATCTGATTACGATCGGTGATGAAGATGAACACTTCTATAACCCCTACCTATTATTCACATGCGATGCTATCAGCCATAATAATACTACTACTATTCATATGCGATGCTATCCTCCCGCCGCAGTACTCTGGGCAGCGAACACCCACCGTAAATAATAAAAAAATAATAAAAATAAAAAAAAAATAAAAAAATACAAAACATTCAATTTCCGAAAAAAAATTATTTTTTCTCTAAATTCGCGCTTTATTCCTATGCTGGAGAGAATTCGTTCATCAAACGGTTCACATATTATATATACACATATATGTATATATATATATATGTATATATATATATATATATATATATATATATATATATATATATATATATATATATATATATATATGTATATATATATATATATATATATATATATATATATACCATATATATATATATATATTAAAATTGGTTGGAACGCACCAAGGTTCCACACTCAATGCCCTAAAGGAATTCACAAATGTGTCCTGCCGCCTTAAATAAATGACAAGCAAAAATAAAATAGAAGGGAAAAAAGATTCATAAGCCACGCAGGCACAAAAATAGCATATAAAAGTAGCTTTTTAGTATAAATTTAGTTAATATTCGTTAGAAATTTGATAATGGAGCAACATCAGAAACGATCGTAATTTCAATTTTCAAACAAAAATAAATATCGCATTAAGAAAGTGACAAAACCAAAATATTTTAGTCTAAATAAAAAAAATATCTTGAACATTCGACTGGGTGATGAATTCATCTTTTCTGATGAGAAATGATTTAGGCTGCAACAGACGCATAATTCGCCGGACGACAACACCCTCTATAGAGATAAGTATTATTGCTTCCAGTATTTCAATAGTGGTGCATAGAAAATGTACCCAATTTTCTACCAAAAGAATGGAAGTGCACCTTACCTAAACTCTTTGAATTATTTTGTCGTATATTGTATTAAAGGGGGATAGTCATAAACTTTCTAAAATTACACAACGTCCAGAAGTATCAGGGAGGTATGGTGAAATCGCACCCAATGGGTGCGAGCTGCTTGCTTCGGAATAATTGGAAAAAACACCAGTTATGAATAACCGAAGTTTTTACATTTGTATTCGAAATATTGGTTCACTCTGTAGTTCTGGTGAATTAAATCATTTCATTTCCTGCTGGAACATAATTTTTACCTGCTGGCTACTCCAATATAAAAATTACAAACTTATTCATTTTTTAAATATTTTAAAACCTCCTATTAAAGGCAAAGCATCAAAAATAATATTTACCAAACGAATAAAGCAAGGCTTTAACTGAAACCCGCATTAAAGTTACAATTTGTT
The DNA here is from genome assembly GCA_958295665.1 of Tipula vernalis. Classification (NCBI taxonomy): domain Eukaryota; kingdom Metazoa; phylum Arthropoda; class Insecta; order Diptera; family Tipulidae; genus Tipula; species Tipula vernalis. The sequence continues at coordinate 2,908,574 of OY282560.1, forward strand.
TGTAAGAAGATATACAAACGGAAGCATCAATTTTTTTATTCGCCAATCCACATCAATCTAAACCCAATACTCTGATAAAATGCCAACAATGTCACAAGAAGGGGCATAGTGCGCATCAGCATGTCAATTCGTCTCTCTCTCTCTATAACAATTGAAAATAATATCAAAAGGTTCTTGTTCCTACTTCCTAACCGATTCAGGAAGAAATGTGCTGTGAGATTATTGTAAATTATTTGGATGATAATATTTAATATTATTAGGAAAGGGAATGCTAAACAACTAGAATTTTCTGCAAACATTATTGAAACACTTGCAATATGCAATCCAAAATTAACCTTTCCGGATTTAAGATCCGTATTCATGACTTTTAAATGATTCCCATTACTTTTCCAATAGAATATAACTGAAGGTATTTTGGTATAGATTTATTAAAGAAGTTTAAACGTTTGTTGAATTTTGATTTAGTGTCATTAAGAATTCTAATTAATCCAGAAATTTGAAAACTAATCTGAAAATTAGTTTCTCAAAGAAGCGAATTTCCTCTCACTCTCTCAGGGTATCTTTACCTGATGGCCACCATACTTGTACATCTAAAGAAATCTTACGTGGAGTTTATATTCAAAATATAATACTAAAAATTAGTCACAGTTTCACAGATCAAATTATAATCTTGAAATTCTAATCCAAGCCAGTAGATGATTAAAAATTTTCAGCTAACGTCACTAACACTTACGCACAAAATAAATATCGAATCAAATATATCAAATCGCGGTCTACAAAAGACAACATCCTTACCACACACAAATAAAGCTGAGTTTGACCCTCGAATCAAACAGGAAGAACTGTCCACGAATAAATGCACCACGGATAAGTGAAAATGTTGGATATCTTAAATAAAGGTCATTGCAAAGTAAAAAGGAGTATAAGTATTAACTCTATAAACTCTCAAAGGTACCGGCTGGCTGTAGCGTTGATGGTATTGGATTGATTTGTAAAGAATTTCATTAAAAAAGTTTCACTATAAATTTCAACAAATAGTTAAGGACAATTATAGATCCCGATTATTTATGTGAGAATAGCAGATTGCTATAGAAAGCAAACTCTAATAACAGCAAAGGTTGAAATGGTTGAAATATCAAAATTAAATACACCAATTACAAAATCCAAAATTACCCAAAGTGGACATTTGTACAATATACATAATTATACCTTTATTCAATAATAGAACATAATTTTTTTTTCCAGCTGGGATTTGCATTCTTTCTGACCAGGTAACTTTTGGTCGATATATTATTGTAATCTATATATAAACATAAATTAATTTATTAATGACTATAAACTCCGTTACAATTGCATTATACGATTTTTTATAACTTTCGAATTTTCCAAAATTAAAAATAAATCTAAATTGATGAAGTCATTACAATTTTTATTTAACTAAAATTTAAAAAAAAACTGAAACCTTCTATCAAAACCCATCAATTTAACCAAAAATTTTAAATCGTCTTAAAAAAATTGTTAAAAGCCGAAATAAAGTTATACAAATCTTTGTGTCTCTTGTTGTTTACAAAAAAAAAAAAAAAATCCAAAACATAATAAAAAAATAGGAGGTGATCACCGCATGATCTCCATATGATCTTCAATTTTAATTATTTATGTTTTTTCCTCTTAACTCTGAAACTATGATTGATTAATTTATCCAAATTTATCAATGGACTAACCAAAAATAAAATTCATTGAACTTTTCTTTATGTAATTAGGCGATGAATAATTTTTTTTAACAATGCACCATTAAATTTCCCGATAACCTGAAAAAAAAAAAAGATTACTATTAAAGCTTATATTGAATTAATTTTATACCGTGTTAAGATCATTTTGGTGTTAAAGGAAACGGATATTTTAATAACGATATCTTAAGGTTTTGCTGTTATACACTTACATTTTAATTTTTTTTTTGTTTTCTAAATTATGTGGGTCATTTTAATTTTAATTGAAAAATTTTGTATTTTGTATTTTTTGCATAAGATCACGATCATTGATCGTAACGAAAATAAATTTATTTATACATACATAACAACATGTTTTAATTTTTAATAGAATTTATTATTATTATTCTTTTATTTATTGTGAATATTATGTTGTATTCACAAGAAAATTGTCGTCGGTTTATAATTAAAATAAAATTTTAATTACCTACAATGTATATAAAAATAAATAATTTAATAAATGAATGATCGCATACCCATGATGATCATACAGGTGGATTGTTCTTTTTTATTTAGTTAATTTAGGTGGTTTTACATTACAAAGTAAAACACTTATGCATCACTTAAATATTGTTTTATATGAAGAGGTACATTTGCTTATACGAAAAGTATATTATGTCACATGGAATGCATTATTTATTCAAATTACGTTACATTTATGTACTTACATTAAAATTAAGAAATTTACTTAAGAAAGCTTTTTTAAAAATTATATTTTTAATGCAGGTGGAATAATTGAATTGAAAAATAACAAAAATTAATTTGTCTTGTATACATTTCGTTTTTTGCCATAAAGATGAAAGTCGTCTAAAATTGAAACGACTCGAAGACGTATAATTGATTTGTTTTTAACATGAAAATATTTAAATTTTATTGAAAAATAATTTTTCATTTTTCAATTTTATATTTTCGTTCAATGCATGTTTCTGTGTTTCTTCTGGTGTCTCAATTTGAATATGATGAATTGATGATTTTTTTGGGGATATATTTTAAAATGTACAACATGTTGTAATGTTGATATTGATTACATGTTCTTTACATTTTTTTTATTGTTTTTTCTTTTTTACATAAATTTGATTAATTTATATTAAATGGAAAACATTTGTTTATAATCACACAATTTGTTTTAGCTGTTTAAGGATGCAGGCACTGTCTGTTTTTGATTACTGTAATCAAATTGACATATGACTATAATTTTATTAAGCGCGCAATGATCACTTGACCGATTTTATAAAATAAATTATAAAGGTGGGAAAAGTGCGTGATTGTTTCGATTTAAGTAAAAATTGTGAAGGGGTTCTTAAAATAATAAATGATAAGTAAACGCGAACTGAATATTAAATTATAATTCAATTCAACTTATTAAGAAACGTGTGAAGAAGAATCATAAACAAACACCCGGAGACGATTCAAACAAAACACTGGATTTAGATTTTAAGGACGTGCACAGGCGGTAGATACATAAGAATGTGGCCTTTATTGAATATACTAGTTGAATAATTGTTAACTTGCTTTTGCTCACAATAAATTTTCCTTACTTGTTTATCAATCGACGGTTTACGAATGATGCAAAACCCTACGGCTCAATTATAATTGAGCCTACCATTTGTTTTTTAATTGCAATTTTGCTACCCCCGAGTAAACATTTAAATAATTTACTTATTACTTGTGTGAAAAGTTGAATCAGCAGTTTAAATCTTTTTTTTATTTTTAAAAAAATATTGTGATGTGAAAAATAAATGAACAACATAAAGCGGAGGTACATGCATTTCTCACTGAGCACAATATTGACATAATGTTAATAACAGAAACACGCTTCACCAAAAATAGCTATTTCAAAATTAATGGGTACTCTATTTATGACACCAAGCACCCAGATGGTAAAGCACATGGAGGCACTGATATATTGATTAAGCGAAGATTAAAACACTATACTTACGAAGTATGAGAAAGAACATATACAATCAACGAGCATTTGTCTGCAGGAGTGGTCTAGAAACTGCGTCATATCGGCAGTATACTGCCCTCCAAAACATGGTATAAAAAAACTCCAGTTCTTGGATTATTTTAGCCAACTGGGTAATAAATCTCTTGCGGGCGGTGATTACAACGCTAAACATACTCATTGGGGTTCCAGATTAACTTCGCCGAAAGGCAAACAACTTTATGATGCTATAGAGGAACAGTCCCTGGATTATTTATCTGCCGGTAACCCAACTTACTGGCCCACGGATAAAAAGAAAATTCCTGATCTAATTGACTTTTGTGTAACTAAGGGCATTCCACGTACATACGCTAAGGCCACCGATTGCTATGATCTGTCTTCTGATCATTCACCGGTAATAGTAACATTGAGTACCGATGTCGTAAGGAAAGAAATACCGAACCGTCTTACAAACAAGAAAACTAATTGGGATCAATATAGGAGGCTAGTCGAACAAAAGTGTCTACTTAATATTCCTCTGATCACACCAACTGATATTGATGCGGCGGCAGAAAATCTAAAAGATGTCATGACGTTATCTGCTGAAAGGGCTACACCCGGCATAAGTAGTTCGGAAAAAGTTAATAAACTGTCACATAATATACAGGAACTAATCCAGGAAAAGCGAAAAATTCGCCGTCAATGGCAGCAAACAAAATCACCGTTATTGAAATTGAAATTAAATCGGGCTATTAAGGCCCTAAGATTTGCTTTGAGGGAAGAAGAAAACCATCGCGTAAAGAACTATTTAAGTGATCTATCGGCAACCGAGAGGACAGATTATTCTTTGTGGAAGGCAACAAAAAATTTAAAAAGGCAAACAAATTCGAATCCACCGATTAGACTACCAACTGGAAATTGGGCGAGAAGTGATGAAGAAAAAGCCAATGCTTTTGCTGCTCATCTAGCAACAGTATTCGTCCCACACAAAGAAGATAATTATTTCGTGCTACCCCAGTCAACGGATGATGGTTTATCCTACAAACGAAAAAGGCACCAGGACATGATCTCATTACTGGAAAAATGATAAGGGAATTGCCAGATACATGCATAAAACTAATAACATTTGTATTCAACGCGATCATGCGAACCAGTTATATTCCTCAGAAATGGAAGATATCTTTGATCACAATGATTCATAAGCCAGGGAAAAATGAAACGCAAATCTCGTCATATCATCCAATAAGCATGCTACCCACAATCTCAAAGCTATTTGAAAAAATGTTATTAACGAAATTGAAACCAAAATTAGAAGAACGGCGCGTTATTCCAGACCATCAATTTGGGTTCCGAAACCAACATGGTACTACAGAGCAAGTGCACAGAATTGTAAATCCAATCAAAATCATCTTCGAGGAAAAGAAATATTGTTCTGCTGCCTTTTTGGATATCGCACAAGCTTTTGATAAAGTTTGGCACGATGGACTAATTTACAAAATTAAATAGCTTCTACCGAAGAAATTTCACTCAATTTTGGGAAACTATCTCCTTCAAAGGCAATACATGGTCAAACAAAACAGCGCAACTACTTGCTTTGCTGCGCACGGCAGCGTTCTAGGATCAATAGTATACTTGTTGTACACAGCTGATACACCTGTAACCAACAAAGTATTAATATCAACATTTGCCGATGACACGGCCATCCTGGTGTCCCACACTAATCCTGAAATTGCCTCAAAGGAATTGCAGAATCATTTAAACAAAGTCGCGGACTGGCTGAAGGCATGGCGAATAAAAGTGAACGAAAACAAATCAACTGATGTCACATTCACGCTGAACAAACGCACCTGCCCACCAGTGAAATTAAACGATAAAAATATTCCTCAACAAACGAAGGTAAAATACTTAGGTTTACATCTGGATAGAAGGTTAACGTGGAAAAATCATATTGAAACAAAGCACAACCAAATAAAAATTACATTTTCCAAAATGTATTGGCTGATGGGAAGAAAATCGCAGTTGTCATTAGCCAATAAAGTTTTACTGTACAAAGCAATAATCAAACCCATATGGACATATGGTATTCAGTTATGGGGATCCACCAGCGTTTCAAACAGAGAACTCCTGCAATGAACCCAAGCGAAAATACTTCGCAGTATTACCAATGCTCCTTGGTACATTCGAAATAGTAATATACATCACGATCTTGAGATTAAAACCGTTAAAGAAACTATTAAAGAATTCAGTTCGAAATATTACTCAAAACTAGAAGCACATCCCAACGAATTGGCCAGGGAGATACTAAAACAGCCGCGATTTAGACGTCTGAGAAGAACAGATCCACTCGAACTGATGAACCTGTGAACCTGTAAATTTACTAAATGATTATGTTATACTTGTAAGTATAATCTAAATTAATTAAATTGTGAGCACTAACAATAAGTATTAACATTGGTTAAGACTTAAAATATGTATGTAATAATTTTTAGCTTAAGATTTGATTACTTCTTGTGAGTTTCTTATGTAGAAAGATTCAAGAATAAAGCCATTGGCAACATTTAAAACAACGTTGGAACCAGGTAAAGCTTGCGATCACGTTGGAACCAGGTAAAGCTTGATGTGCAGGCTTCCATCGAAATTTCCGACGAAGCTGCATGGAGCGTAACAATATCCCGGTCGTCGCCATACTGGTTCTTGTCCATCGTCGGTGAATAAGACTTGCCTCCAATCAGGTTCAGTCCAATTTTCAGGTTCCCTGACAAATTGTAACTGAACAATCCTAGTAGCATGAAGATCTATTTCTTCCAGGCTTCCCCCTTTCCCTATTGTGCTTTCGCTACATTTACATCACGCATGTGTAATAATTTGTGGCAGATCTCAACGGCGGTTGCATGGCGATTTCTAAGATTTGATGAAAGTACAAAAGATTATGTTGAACGTATGTTACTGTTTGTCCACCCGTACCTTATTGCCCGGTATACAACACTGTCTTGAAAAATCGTAACGAAACACAATGTACAATACTACGAATAATCCGAAGCTTAGTAGCGATGTAACGTTTTATTTTCCCACCTTCAAACAATGACAAGACTGCCGCTGCACTTCACATGTGTTTTTTTTACAGTGTCCCGTTTTCTCTGCTGCTAAGGGTACTTCAACTATATCGAAATTGATAACGCATACTTCGAAACTGTCTAACTTTTTTTGGTAATTTCACAACAGAAGAACTTGACGGAATTAATTTCAATACTATACAATTTTTCGCCGTCAACTTCTGTTCCAAAATTACCAAAAGGTTACTATTGATAGCTTTAAAGTATAGGCATAGTCATTTATCAAGTTTTCTGCTTTCTCCAGAAAATATTCTTAAGTTGCTAATTTCTACTTTAAATTTCGTTTCTAAATTTCTGCGGATATACTTCGGTATCAACCTCAACCAAGACTGAGTTAACGAATTTCTTGAATTGGATTTTTGGAATTCGAATGCATTAGAATCGAATGTTTGTTTTAGAAATACCTATCAAAACTTGAAAATTTTGAAGAAATTTCAATCTAAATTATTGAAGAATCTTTGAAATGATGTGAAATGTTCATTATGCAATCAGATTTGTTCTGTGTCTTGAAGCGGCCTTCATTTAAAATGCTGACCCTTTTTTGTGATGTGAACCCAATAACCTCTCAAACGCCTTGATTTTAATCATGGTTTTTACGCCTTATGAACTCAATAACTTGTACCTATTATTGACTTCAAGACTTTCTTCATTAGAGTACGGTTACTGTAATGATCACGAATCATGCCTGTCATGAACCTAAGTCTTAAGGCCAATTACGATAAGCAAACTGTGATGAATAACATTCAAATTAATTATGTTCAGGCTGCAGCGACTAGTTACAATTAGTCGATGCACTCAATAATTTGAAACTCTTCCATAATTAGAATTAATTTTTTTTTATAAATTAATTTCGACTTATTGCTCCATACAAATTTAAATTAGCAGCCGCCACTGCCAAAAGTATTAATTTTAATGATGTTAAATATGCGATAATTTTGCCAATTGCAAAAACAACTAATCGATCAATTTTCCAAGGAAATTTTAATTTCAAATATTTTTTTCTACTCTCTGACAAAACAGTGGTTAACAATTTTTTGAGTAAAACCAAGCATTAAACGATTAAAATTGGTTCGAAATTTTTTTTTTTCTATATGATATTTGGTAAGCGATTAGGTATTTGCCCCATTATGTAATTTTTCGTTTAGGTTGGAAATCATTTCAGTGCAGGTGTATAACAATTCTCTGTTAAAATTATTTATTATTAAAATTTTTTAATCTGAAACAAAAAACACCAACAAAAGTCTTTTCCAATCCAACGGACTACAACAACAACCCAAAAATTACGAAACCAAAATTAATAAAAAACCAAAACAAACGAAGTAAACAAAAACTAAAAAAAACGAGACGAAAACATATTATATTCACCTCAATATATTGGAGAATAAAAATTGACATTTCGTGTAGGCTATTTCATTTCGAAGATATAAAGTATTTATCTTGTTTTTGTGAAGTGAATCATGGCATCAACAACACCAAATGAATTATCTCTAGCAGAAATTCGAGAATTTATGCTAGTTAATCGTGGTAAAGTGACAAATCATGCTCTAGTTAAACATTTTAAAAAGTTCTTAACCCATCCACAAACGCAAAGTAAGTGAATTTAGTGTATTTTTGTGATCTCATGTGTTTTTGTTGTTGTTCATCTGTCAAATTATTGTGTGTAAATTTCAACTTGTTGATTGCTTTTAATATATTTATTAATATTTAGAGGAATTAGTGAATAACTATTCGGTTAAAATGATTAAAATATTATTTTGGGACATATTAATATCGCATTAATTTGTGTACAGAATTCTAAAAAGGTGTAATTGCGTTATTTTCGCAGCGGAAATCAATGTTCTGTTCCAATAAATTCAGGGAGTGTTAATCGTTTTAACGCGTCTATTATTTATATGAAACAGCTGATTTAATCGTATACGTATTTGTTATACCTAATAATAATTTTTTTTTATAAAACGTAATGATTTTGATGGTAAAGTTGCAACCAGGCGAATGAGAAATGTCGCCCAATGTTGGTGTTTTGTTCAAATCACAAATCGTGTAGATATAAAATAAATTTAAAATACACACTAAAATTGGCATTAACAAGGCTCGTTTGGACCAGAATGAAAAAAATATCACGAATTTTATATTAAATTTCTAGCAGAAAACGCACTCATTTATCAAAATAAAAATCCAAGTTTTTTTTTTTGAATTTATTTGTCAAATTAAAATACATTTTGAGTAACACAGTCTGTTCTTTGCATAATTAAATATTAAATTTGGATAAGTTTATTTAACTAAAAATTGCAAATGTTTACAGAAGCTTTATCTGGAGTTTGACGCCTATTAGCAATGTTTCACTGATTTTTAATTCAAATTACTAGAATAAAACGCACTCATTTATCATAGAAAAATTCAAGTTACAGAGCATTCACAATGAAAAAACTTTTTACTATTGACCTACAGGTTTGTATGAATTTCCAACATAACGAGCAAAAACTTTTGTTCGTTAAGTTGGAAATTCATACAAACCTGTAAGTCAAAAGTAAAAAGTTTTTTGCATTGTGAATGCTATGTTATTTTTTAATTTAGGTATCAAAACTTTTTAAGAATTAGTTGTCAAATTAAAATATACCCAGCAAGAAAGTCATTTGAGACACGCTAATGACTCGTCAGCGACAGTCAAGCACGACACGTTTATAGACATTTATCAGAAGATAGGACTAATTTTCGTGTGTGGCTGGTCTGAGGCGAATCGTTTGTGACATGTCATAAACTAATAGTAATTGACTCGTCAATATTTGACAATACTATTACTACGTTTCCATGACAGAGTTAACCCGATTTAAGAGTTTCGTTGAGTTAATAACATGGCCGCGCTAATCCCTATCGTTTCCATGCAAATATAAATTCTAGTGTAAATTGACATTTCACAACAATTTAAAGTCATTTTTAGAAATTTTATTTGTATGGTGAAAATTTTTAAATTTAACATTTATTGTGATTTTTATGATTTATAAAGTATTACGGGACTGTGTTCATAAACTCTACATTGTAACAATATTGTTAACAATGACAGTTCTAAAGCGTTCATAAACCTCGGTTGTAACCACAGCAACGTGTTTTTTGTTGTTCATAAACCTAAACCAAAATTTCCCCTTATTGTTATAAAAGTCATTTTCAATCCTACTCAATACTGCCTTTCTAGCTGTCAAATGTAAGAAAAAAACCAAACATCGATTGAATTCACGAAATAAAAAATGTTGGACGAGCAAAATAATTTCGTTATTCAAAATAATGAAATTTTGTCTGATGATAACAATACTGAAAGATAATGACAATAACATTACATATATTCTTATAATATTATAAAGCATCTGTAAATATTTTGTTGTTTTGTGTTTTGATTCTTCAATTGTCTTCGTTACACGTATTTATCTTGACGTTTTTACTTTGACGTTTGTAACTCGTTGTAAGTGGGATTGTCATTTGTACAATGACAGTTGTAACATTGTTCTACAATGTTGAGTTTATGAACGCACTCCGGAGAGAAAAGAATACTCGCAATGCCATTTTGAATTGGTATAATTGTTTTTTTCGCTTTTGACAGATAGAATCCCTTCAAACCCTACTACTTTCGTTGAGTTAAGTTGGATTAAGAAACTTAACGAAGATCCTAAACTTTCCATGATGAGTGGATTAGTTAATCCCGGTTAACTCCGTCATGGAAACATAGTATATGATGAATCATATAAGACATATCAAAATGTCATGTGTGGTAATGTTCGGACCTTTCATAAATGAATCATATATGACAGGTCACATAAGAATATTAGGTACATGTCTTTCTTAAAATATGGATTTTCGTTTTATGGAGAATAAATTAAAATTAATGTGTATCATTTGAATTTAAAGAAACATTTTATTTATAATTTTTTTTTAAAAGTTTTATAAATTACATATTTAATATTCTCATATAAGTCATGTTATTTTTTGAAAATTGCTGCATATATTGGTCGTGTTCAGTCGGGCAAAAGTGATAAAAAATATCATGATATTTTTTATTACCCTAACTTCATTTCGTTGTATTTTATGTCATGCCCCACATAACAACCAAAATGAAAAAAGTTATTTTACACGTCAAACTTCTGTAGAGTATCTTTATTTGGGCAACATCAAAACCAATTTATCGCGATTTTTTATAAAATAATAAACAATACCCTTCCTGAATATTATTAAAAACATCACACCACAATCAAAAGCCAAATATTTTGTTTTCAAATATGTATTAATTTTGACAGCTAGAACCAAAAAAAAACTTGGTTTTTTTGGTGATAAATGAGTGCATTTTGTGGCAAAACGTGATAAAAAATATCATGATAAATTTTATCACTTTTGCCCGAATGAACACTAGAATTGTATATATATATATACAGGGTGGCTGAGACCAAATGTTACTAACTTCACTCTGCTGTCATTTGTGTAGTTGTCATTTTCGCGCATTAATTTTTTGACAGATTGAAGTTTGGTTAGTTGTTTATATGTGGTCAATAAATAATTGTTCTAAATTAATATCTTAATAAAAAATCGTAATGGAATTCAAACGTAATAGTGTAATTGCACTGTATTTGGGTGGAAATTCACAAACAGCAATAGTTCGTCAGCTCCAGCATTTGAATGTGAATAAAATGTTTGTGTATCGAACCATAACTCGATACAACGAAACTGGTAGCATCGCTAAACGCAACAGAGGCGGTCCTAAAAAGACAGCAACATCAAAAGAAATGATACGAAAGGTGAAGAAACGAATCCAACGAAATCCTCGTCAAAGTGCCAATCAATTAGCCGCACGTCTACATGTTTCACGATACAGCATTCAAACCATATTGAAAAATGAACTACACTTGAAGCCCTACAAGATACAAAAAGTTCAAGATCTTACGGAGGCACAAAAAAAAGTTAGGCTTGAAAGAACACGAGCATTGAAGGCCTTGGCCGAACGTGATGAGATTCCAAAAATTGTCTTTTCTGATGAGAAAATTTTCACCATTCAACAGCATGTGAATAAACAAAATGATCGTGTTTGGTTAGAGGACAAGTCCAACGATAATTTGGACACAAGAGTTGCCATGCGCAAGCAATCACCAGCTTATGTTATGGTTTGGGCTGCAGTTACTGCAGATGGACGCACTCCTCTGGTTTTCATCGAACATGGAGTCAAGGTAAACCAAGAGATGTACCGCCAAAAGATCCTAAACGATGCTTTGCTACCTTGGGCACGTAAACACTTTGGTACGAACCGTTGGACATTCCAACAGGACTCGGCACCGTCACACAAAGCTCGAGCGACACAGCAATTTTTACAAAATTGCGTTCCGCGGCTGATTTCGTCGAAAGAATGGCCACCATATTCACCAGACTTGAATCCCATGGATTTCTCCATATGGTCCATTTTGGAGAGTAAGGTGTCCACTAAAAAATACGAAAGTGTTGATGCATTGAAGTCAGCTCTTGTTCGAGAATGGAATAAAATTCCGCAAGCCCACGTTCGGTCAGCATGCAATGCTTTCTATGGAAGACTGAATCAAATAATCAAAGCCAAAGGAGGTCATATCGAGCAGTAACATGTTTTTCATAAAATGTAATATGTTTTCAACATATTCCACGAAATTTCAATAAAAAATAATCAAAATTAAAAAAATTACAGCGTTTTCATTTGGTAACACTTGGTCTCAGCCACCCTGTATATATATATATATATATATAGGGTTTTTTCTGCCATGTTTTTCCATTGCACTTTTTGAGTCTTTTAGTTTTTTACAATAGTTTGATTTTTAAAATCCTTTTATGTACTTTATTTCTATTTTGCTGTTTTTATGAATTTTTTCTCAAAAGTCTTTATTAAAACATCTTATAATTAAATCACCAGTAATTATGAATTTTTTAACCGAAATGTATTTGTTTTAGAATAAAAATGGCGGACCTAAAATAATTTTTTTATTAAAACCAAAATTAAATCACCTAATTAATTCAACTTTTCTTAATATTAAACACTCAAAAACTAAAATTATTAGTCACATAAACTAAGAATTTGAATATTTTGATTTGTTTAATTTCTAAAATAAGTTAATTGATATTTGATACTCGTGACGAAATGAATTTTCAATGGTAAAAGTAAAGAACAGAATGAAACATATAAATTTAATTGAACAAACAACAGAGTAAAAATATTGCGTTTGTTTTCTTTTGTTATTACTGCTTATTATAAAGAGAATGATCGTAGACTTGTCGTACATGTTTCGTTAAGGACTGCGTCATGAAAGAAGAAATACATCCCTGTTGTACGACTGAGCGCTCCAAGAGCGATCAATGATCAATCACGGTGATGCTCTCTTATACCTCACCGTGATCATCACTTTATACCATATTTCGTAAAAAGAGCACGGAAAAAATGCGAACATTGTAATTTACTACCCCTGTTGTACGACTGAGCGCTCCAAGAGCGATCAATGATCAATCACGGTGATGATCTCTTATACCTCACCGTGATCATCACTTTATACCATACTTCGTAAAAATAGCACGGAAAAAATGCGAACATTGTAATTTACTACATGAAAAACAAATTAAAGAAAGCCGAAGATTTCTTTTTTTTTTTTGCTTTATACTTCTGTTTCATGTTTTAATGTGCCATCTCAAACAAAATTTCTCGATTGCTCACGCAAAGTACAACTGGGACATGAAAAACAAATTAAAGAAAGCCGAAGATTTCTTTTTTTTTTGCTTTATACTTCTGTTTCATGTTTTAACGTGCCATCTCAAACAAAATTTCTCGATTGCTCACGCAAAGTACAACTGGGATATGACATGTCCCATACTTGTCGTAAATCGTGGAAAATCAGGCGACTTCTCATTTGAGAATCCAATATGACTTGTCATAAATTGGTCATTTAGTCAACATGCCATGAAAAAGTGAAATAAAAATATTTACTTTCTTTTTCCTACTCATGAAAAAAACAAGGTTAGAACCAGGAACGTGTGTTTTTCGCACAATTTTAATTCACATGCATGTTGACAAATTTCCTACTTGGTAGTGACATTTCATTTGCCAATTTACAACAACAATGCTATACAATGAATTCAAATTAGGAATTCGTCGAATTCCTTCTAAATTGACGAAATTCAAAATCGAATTCATCGTTTAGTTTGCCTACTTTACGCTGGGTACGCTAGAGCAATTTTTTTTTAGTTCTTTAAGTTGGCTATGTAAAATTTATTATTATTTTGACTATTTATTTGATAATTAAAAGTATAAAAAATATTTATTAAATACGCTAAATGTAAACAAATCCGTATACCAATATTTTATTTGCGACAAAAAATGTATTTCGCCATAAAAAAATTGAAAATGCTACCAACCTTTGAAAACCAATCAAATCCCAAACATTGAATTCCTTGACTATTTCATTTGACCAAATTTGAATTTCAATTCCAATTCATTGGTCAAATGAAATGTCACATATATTTTGATATTTTGGACGTGTTCAATCGTAGTTCAGTATCATGATATTTTATCCCACCCTAACTTCATGGCGTACTACTGTAAGTCAAACCCGATTGAACTTTCAAAATTCACAAAAAATGATAAATTGATTTTAAATGCCACAATTTGTTTTAAATCACTTTGTAAAATTCAATAAACTCATTTTGGCGTCAATTTTTTAATTAATTATGTTCTGACAACGATATGAAATATAAGTTATTGTTTTTTTTTTATTTATTGATTGAACACCAGAGGTGACATCCTATAACAACATTTTCGACTCGATTTCGACAGAGTTTTGTCTCTTGTATCAAGAATAAAATTGCGCTCTATTTCGCTTTTTCAATTATGCTTTGTCTGCTGCTATCTGACTCAGTTTGATCCAATAAAGCAACATTCTGGACGTGTTCAATTGGGCTAAAATGATTAAAAATATCATGATATTTTATCCAACCCTAACTTCATTCCGTAATACTATACGTCAAACCCGATTGAACAGCAAAAATTGAGAAAATTTATAAATTAATTTTAAATGTAACATTTTGTTTTAAATCGCTTTGTAAAATTTAATAAACTGGTTTTGTAGTCAATTTTATAATTATTATACATTTAATTATTACATTAATAAATTTATATTGTACATTTTAATTATTGTTTTAAATAAATTATTTTGATATTAAAACTTTGGTTGTTTATCATCAAATATTGGAGATACAAATCATTTTTGTTTGATTTTCGTTGTGTTTGTACTCCCAGGCTAAAATATAAAATACCTAAGCTGCCTGTATTAATATCATATAAATATCTTAAAACAGCAAATTTAATTCAATTTAAGCACCGAAAATATTACAAATGAATCCATATTTTAATGCTGGAACCCAAAAACCAAGAAAAAAGTTTTTTTGTGATAAATGAGTATGTTTAATGCCAAAATTGATAAAAAATGTCATGCTATTATATTTTTTATCATTTTTGCCCGATTGAACACTAGGTCTATTTCTACTTCAATTCATCATTTTTTATCACCCAAATTTGTCCTTTTATGATGTGAAGAACAGAAAAAGTTCACAACAAACTGAGATAGCAATATAAAAAGCGCAATTAAAAAGCGAAATAGAGAACAATTGTATTCTTGAACCAAGAGATTCAATTCGAATCGAAAGTGATGTTCCAACATCCCACCCCAGAATGTTTACAAAAGCATTAGCTTGAGTTTAACGTCAAAAACCAATTTTCCACTTTTGGCTGTTCGGTCAAGTTTGACGGAATATTTAATGATGTGAAGTTAGCAGGAAAAAAAAACGAAAAATATATTGGGACTAATTGCCTGCCGTATTTCACTGTAAATAATTGACTAAGCTGACTTGTAGTCGAAAGAAGACAAAAAAAATCATCCATTATAGTGACAAAGAAAACGCATGTTTTTCTTTTTTTTTTTATATCAAAATCTTATGGGTAAATTTGACTTAACCAAGAATTATTAAAAAAATTAAATATTAGCATTAATTCGATTATTTTCACATATCAAAATTCTCTAAAAAATTAATTATTATTAATACTCGTATCAGATTATTTTTTATTCGATTAAAAAATTTAAAAAAAAAAAACCTAGAGAACTATTTGTGCTGCCTCTGTGAGTGTCGATTGATTTGTAGGGTAAGTGAAGTCAACTTACGAAGTAAGGACTTACTACAGTTAGTATCACCGCTGAAACAGCTGGCTTGAAATCTTGCTCAATGATATTTCATTTATAACTCGCATATTGGTAGGTAATACAATTTTTGTGAGATTCCATGTTTCGTTTGTGAGGCATCGAATACTCATCCCGAACTGTGACTGCATCTCTTACAGCACTTTTCCCTGTCCAGACCTTTGATAAAGTTGTTTAAATTCTATAGGAAGAAAAGTTATCCTGTATGACCATCTTACAGGATACCTGTATGACCATCTTGGTCAGTATCATTCAGTTATTGCCATTGTAATTCGCAGAATGCTATTGCAAAGGTGATGGTATTGTTTTGAAGTTAAACTTTTTTAGGCAGGGTCTGAAAACAAGAGTATTGAAACGAAATTCTTTGGCGGTCGTCTAAGTGTAACATAAATGTTTATATTCTGAAAACAAATAGTATAATGAAAACAAATCAACACAGATTTTACACAGCAAAAGAACAACAATATTATTTCAATAAGATTCTTTCGGCTTTTTATAGACAAAATATATTAAAAATAATGGCATTCACAACATTTTCGGCTTGTTAATCAGAAAAAATAAAGAGGCCAATCATTTATAAATATATCTACGAATATATCTTTATCTTGAGCTTTCTCTGTGGTAGTTTGGTTTCGTACTGACAAATTCGTACAAACAAAAAGTTCGGTCTACTCATCCGGTAGCTACGACCAAACTACAAAAATACAATTCTAACTTCCTACGTTACGTATGAGGCAAGAACGCATTGACTTAGCGAATTATAATAATTCACCAAATCAAAAAACTCAAGGAAAACTCATTTCTGTGTGTTTTATGCCCACATAAATAGTCTCTTTCTCTTTCTAACAATATTATTCTACGAGCAATCGAATCAATCCCTCCTAAATTTTAGTATATTGAGGTATTGGTTACAGTTGCAATATATGTAGAAGTATGTATATCGATACCTTAAAGCCCATAAGTGCTATGTCCACTTTTATAGTTTGGGGTAAATACAAAATAAAGATGTGAGCAAGGTATTCTTTATCATTTATAGTTCAGTTTTCTGCTGCTACATTCTTTTAGAACACTATTTCCAACTTAGAAATACCAAGGGCATTGAGTGAAAATTTAAAAGGACTTGAATGAAAATTCAAAATATTTTCGAATTCTAAGTTCGAACATATTTTGGAATTGTTTTGGATCGAATACATTCATTCATAAGTACCAAAAAGTATGTTTGTAAATAATTTACTTGCACTATGTCTTTCTCGATCTTTCTCGCATAATACATATGTATATGTATGTACACAAATATCTTTAATTTAAGGATTTTATACTAATATTTTAGATGTAGGCGGTTATTATGTTAAATAACTTATTGAAAATGTACAATAAATAGTTATCCTAATTGAAAAATCAAAAAAGCGTAAGCTAAATGGTTAGTTTTTAAAGTATCATGTAATGAGAGTTGGCAAATTAAAATTAAATTTACCACTTTTAAACTAAATACAAAATGTATTTCTTATTTTCTGGCAATTCAAAAATGAAACAATTAGTTGATGCTAGCTATAACATGAGTCTGGTTGCATTACTTTGGGTAAATTATTTAGTATTGCGAATTTCTCTTGAAGAAAATGTTCGTCATAAGCAAAATTCACTTTAAAATATAAACATAAGAATCCACGATCACAATTTCTCTTTCGTGCTGAAGCAAAATTCTTAATTTAATGTCAATATTGGTAAGTTATACTGCATAATCCTGTTTTGCCAAGATCACAGACTTTATTAATTTTTTGTTGAATGTTAATTAATTTATGTTTTTTCTAATATGCTACCGGTGATTAGACCATTTTAAGTGTGTTTCGATTAACATGAGAAGTATATTAGTATTTACGAACAGTAATTCAACGAAACCGAATTCCATTTATTTAATTATATGATTTTAATATGTTCCGAAGATTGTAAGAGAATTCAATCCAGTTTCGAACTGATGAGCTTATGATTATGAAAAAATCAATCTTCTCATCAGGCCGTGGCGACTGGACTGATTATACCACAACTTACGGTTTCGTTGAATTACTGTTCGTAAATACTAATACACTTCTAGTGTTAATCGAAACACACTTCAAATGATCTAATCACCGGTAGCATATTAGAAATTAGATGAATTAATTAACATTCAACAAAAAATTAATAAAGTAAAAATTAGCGTACACAGAAATAGAGCTGTTTGAATATTGTGAAGAAGAAAAATTATAAGAGATTTCATCGTATTAGTACGATTCGCTAGTACTTAACGCACAGCACATTCTGTATATATAGAATGTAAATTGTGGTATAATCAGTCCAGTCGCCGCGGCCTGATGAGAAGATTGATTTTTTCATAATCATAAGCTCATCAGTTCGAAACTGGATTGAATTCTCTTACAATCTTCGGAAAATATTAAAATCATAAGATCACATAGTTACAGATTGAGCAAAATAACTAGATAATGTAGAATGTACGATTATCTAGTTTGTCTAACAGTGCAAGATCAGGACTATCCGGTGGATGCATTAAAATCTCCCAACCAAGTTCTCTCCGTTTTTGCCAGGTCATTAAAGATGTACTGTGCTGTGCAAAAAAAAAATTGGTCAAACATTTTTTTTACAATTTGGAGTCTTGGTTGCTAAAATTACAAAATATTTGAAAGCAATTTGCTTATTATTTTATTTTAAATGTATGATCCAATCTTTTTTTTTTAAATTCCTGCAATTTAGGGGAAAACCCGAAAAAAATTCCAAAATATTCAAAATACGTTGATTGGAGCTAAAGTAATGGAATAAATTAAACACTTCATTTACGGATGTTCAGTCTGCACTAACTGCTTAATTAGTTTAGCAGCCTGCGTTGCCTTCTTCTTTTTTGAAATAGAATTTTACTGCGTGTCTAACTTCTTCTTTAATTTCACTTATTTGTAATACGGAATAAAATTTTACTGAATAAACAAAACTGGTGGAAAATGTTTGGACCATCCAACATTTGACACCGTAAATAATGAAAAACCCAATACTTCAATATTTAAAAAACCATCGAAACTCTTATGTAATTTAACAAACATATTTGTAATTTTTTAATTTCTAGATGAAGCACGTAAAAATTTCAAGACTTACGTAAATGTTCTGGCTACATCGAAAACCGAAGGTACTGAAAAATACCTTCTGCTTCGTAAACGTTATTACAATGAATGTCCAACAGAAGATGCGGTTGAGGCAATGGCTGCTATTTCACCCATGAGTCCCGACTCAAAATCCGTATTAGATTGTGACTCACCATCCCGAGTGCCTCCGCCTTATCGTCCCCCTCCTGAACCAACAACACCTACTACACCAACCACTCCTAATTTTCCAACTACCAATACAGTTGCGCCAATAAATGGGCCAGATCGCTCATCAAATATTCGTTTTCGCGATTGTATTGATGAATATAAAAATGCTATCACAATTTTGAAGCATGACGAGCAACCAAACGAATTAATGGAACAACAAGAAGAATCGATTCCAAATATACCGCCACGTAAACGTACTAGTGTTGATAAAATAATATCTCGTGAACCATCAATCGACTTGCCCGAAATTAATCAATCCCCTCGGAATCGTGCGCCATTAATTGAAGATCAACAAAATATTATTGGTTTGCTGGAGGATGGTGACACACCAACTAAGATTAATGTTAAACGTGCAACAGAAAAATTCAACCGTATTGTATCTGAAGAAGAAGAGGCCGCAAAAATTGCATCACCACCAGGCAAAATTGCTAAGAAACAACTTGAAAAGGTAAGTGACATTTTATTCTAATTTTAATCTTGAGACAAAAATCTAAGAATATTTTTTTTTTTTTTTTGTATATTATACAAAATAAAAATTAGACGACGGCATTTAAGAAAATTATAGACTTTATGTTTTCTAAGCAAAATATATCAACAACAATTTGATGAAGTTTTGATAAAAAACTTTTGTGAGGAGGTTCCTAATTTCTATACGCATAAGAATTCGCAAGTGATTTTATATGCAAGACTAATAACGGTTATTATGTCGGGGTATTTTAGGTTTATCGGTCGGTATAATAGTGGTTAGGACATCTTTAAAATTATATGTTATTTTCTATGGTCTTTAGATGCGATAATTGTTAAGAGGAGATATTTTTTAAGATTCTATTTAACCCTTCAAGCAATTATATGGAAATAGTTTTTCCATTCCTCTATTATTAAATACACAGAAAAAAAAAAAATGTTGAGGCTAAATATTCGGCAGACGACGACATTATGATAGTATTTTTTGAGTGATAGGTGGAGTTGCCAAAGAGCCAAGAGGGAAATTTATTTTTTAACTCATTCTGAAATGCGAGTGCCGCCGATCGAGATAAAATTGAATTAAAATTATATTCCCTTAAATCTTTTTTAAATTTAAATTAAAAAAAACATATAAAATACATATCAAATTTTAGGTTATGTTTATTTTAAAAACAAACAATAAATAAAATATTTTATTTTTAGAGTACAACATTAAATATTATTTTGAAACTTAGTACGATTATTTATTCACTCAGATACAAATACAATTTATTAAATTGTTTTCTTTAATATGACTACGAGAAACGTCAAAGTTGTGTTGCTTATGACCACCTATTTCGTATGTCTTAGCAAAGAGATTTTTTAAGAGACTGTCACAACTAAGAGAAATCTCTTAGTTAAGACCTCTATTACTATGTTAGAATCGCACGGTGAAACCACTCTTAAGAGCCTTTACCTGCCTTTAAAAGGATTATGTATAATTTCGCTGCAACGGTTCTACGTATACAAAATTATTCTTAAGTTCGTCAAACAACTTAATATTGCAACTAAGTTGTAATGTTAACTTAGTTGTAAGTTGAGTTAATGTATAATATATACTGATTCAGATGAAATGCTGAGATAACTAAATGACTACTTAATGCAAGAATTCGATCTGAATTATTGGAATTTGGTTGCGCTGTTCCTTCGTTTTTTTTTTTTTTTTTTTTAATTTAGTTATTTCTGCTAAATCATTCCGGTTTTATGTGCTCAAGTAAAAATATGCTTAAAATATAATGTAAGGGGATGACTTACACTTTTAAACTTTTTTACATTCCTAATTGAAGATCATAAAATCCACAAACAAAAACTAAAATCCACTTTACAAATCTCGCCTATGTTTTTTTGTAAAATTTTATACTTCCAACAACAACGAAAAAA
Source organism: Tipula vernalis (assembly GCA_958295665.1). Lineage (NCBI taxonomy): Eukaryota > Metazoa > Arthropoda > Insecta > Diptera > Tipulidae > Tipula > Tipula vernalis. The sequence continues at coordinate 2,929,847 of OY282560.1, forward strand.
TGTTTTATGGGCCCAATTCATTTAGTGCCATCATCAAAAATATAATATTACCTCGTAAAATTTTGAAACACACAGTAAAAAAAAAGGCAAAAATCACCCAATGAGCAAAGCAAATAGGAATTTGTTGAGATGACACTTTAATGCGTTTATTATTTCGGGTCGGAATGGCCGGAATAAAAAAATAAAAATACAAAATAGATTTGGGGTAAAAATGAATTTTAACGTACGTGTTTTTCGTGATATATTTGATGATCTTATTTTAGAATCCATCATGTCATGTTATGTCATTTGACATGCAAAGACATTTGAATGTATCTTTTTTAAAAGAAAAACATGAAAATTTATGTTCGCACACTAATTTTTCTTAATTTTTGTTTTTTTTTTTTGTGAAAACCGTGTTTTTCTTCTTTTTAATATTTTTTTTTTATATACAGATATTTTCGAATTACACGGTTATTTTACATTCGTAAAAATTTGTATTTTTCCGTGTTACTTTTTCTTTTCATGAAGAAGATTTTCATTTCGTTTAAATTTTTTTTATAATCCGCTAAAGATTTTTTGTTTTTATTTTCGAAGACATCAATTGAGACATTAAAAAATAAAAAATTACAAGAAAATGGATTTATATGAAACGCCCTCGATTTTCATGTCATTTTGTGTACGGTGAAAAATTTTATGAGATGAAAATTTTTGAGTATGTGTTGTATCTATTTTACGAATTTTTGTTTAAGCGTTAGTATTAAGTCAAAGAACTTTATTTGCTTCGATAATATTTTGGTAGTTTTATATTATGTACATATTTTCGAAAATGTGGATGTTCTTTATTGATTTATTAATATTTCTTAGACCAAAAAAAAAAAAAAAACATTTTTATGAATGTTATTTCAGATGTTGACGCGCGAGATGTGAGGTATTCGAGTTTTTAAAATACAAATCGTAATATTTGTTTTAAGTAATCGGACTCTGATGATATGTAATTGGCTGTGTTTAATTAAATTTGCCCCAAACGTTATATAAATAATTACATTGCAATTAAAGCACCAATTACGAATAATCATTATACTTATTATATGTTTTTATACTTATGTTTGAACTTTTATTACAAGAACAACTTGAAAACCTCCTTCTTTTTATGTAGGAATACACGGTCGATAGAGAGAAAACCAGAAGCCCTCTGAAAATACATATAAACTTATTTTCGTTGTGTTGTAATCAAACAGATTATAGAAACCCAGGCAAGATAAGGAACAGAAAAACAAAACAAAAAAGTAGATGGTAACTGAAAATACCTTCAAGTGATTTCCAAACATAAAAAATTAAAAAAATAATGAAAGGAAAACTTTTTTATTTTATTTTATTAGAAACAGATTTGCCTCGAGCTTTTATTATTATTATTACTGTTTTTGATTTCAACTTTTGGTATTTTATTATTATTATCATTTTTTTTTTGTGTGTGCTACACAGAAGAGCCGATGTTTTTCTTATTACAATATTTTTTTCTTTTTCTTTCGAAGAATACAATTATTACCAAAATCATAATTATGCCAAAAGATAATTTCTAATTAATAGATTTTAAATAAGCTTAGTTTTTTCGTTGTTTTAAAAAATTTGGTATTATGTATTATTTTTAAGTTTTTTTTTTCATTTAACTTTATTGCTGTTCTAAATGACCTTTAAATATATTTGTGAGAGATCCATTTAAATTGTAAACATATTTTTTCAAACAACATAAATTTTCCCATCATAATTTCTCATCTCTCGCCCCTACATTATAAAAACAAAAAATGTTGAATGACTACTTGAAGATCATCGAAATAAAAGAGTCGCGTGCCCCATTTTATTTATGATGATTCTCATCTCAAAAGTAAAGAAAAAGTACAAAAAGATATATACGTTTGTATATAATTCTTAAGAGCCTTTAAGTCAAATTGAATATAAATTTCATATTGTAAACAATATTTTATTAATATCTGGGTTTGGTTGGTTGTTTTGTTGTTTGTGCGGTGAATGCGGATGGATCACTTGAAATTTCAAAATCATCAAAAAAGCATAATGATTATCATTAAGTCAAATTATGATGTTATTACGCTGAAGTATTGTTAATTTAAATGATATACATATATGATGAATGGTTTTGTTTTCTTTTTTTTTATACTATATCTATATACATATGTATGTATATTATAATGATTAGGTTGTTAAGTATAGGACGGTTCATCTCCTTTGGGTTAAATGAGCGGTTGGTTTGTTATTGTTAGTTGTATATTTTGGTAGCCGTTGGGATTTAATTATTATTTGAGTATAAATATTTCGGTAGCTGGTAGTCTAATAGAAGAAGCACAGTATTTATTTGTGTCTGATTTACGGTTTATAAAACAGAATTTATTATTTGTGAACTTGCTAGTTTTTAATGCCAAAAATGCCCCAAAAAATACAAAGTAAAATGTCTCGTTAAAAACAAAGAGAGGTGGTAGCCCCTACTCTCTAAGGCGTAAAATGAATTTATTATAAATGTGTGTATTATTCGTGTTGGTCTTGATAATAACTAACTTATATTTCAGGTTTTCTGGTATGACAGATAACGTCTAGGTTTACATTATATCATGCCTAGACGGTATGTTTACACCATGTACTAATATGTACTAAAGTTGAATTGGGATATAACAGTCTTTCCCTTCTAATTTAATTTAATACAATGTCATACTTCAATTTAACATAAAATAAAATTAAACAATTTAAATCTAACTTGTATATAATGCAAAACTAGTTTAACTTAATTTTCCTTCACATGTTGTGACTCTTGTGCACCTTTCCCTTGTTTAATGTTCGAAACCTCAAAATTCGCAACTTGTTCAAATTTTTTGTTGTAAGTTAAAATTGTCTTTGCTTTTATTTCTCTTTTGGGTCTCGATTGCTCTGAAATCATTCTGGTTTCTGTCTCAATAGCTCTCGATGCTTCAGTAGATTGTTGTTGTAGTTCTTCTTCTTGCGCCGGTGGCCGAACTGGATCTCTGAGATTAGTGCTCCTCTGGATTTCTGGTATTATGTTACGATTTTCACTCACATCGTAATGGTATGGAATTGTATCGGGTTTTGGTGGTTGTATTTCCAATCGATGTATTTGGTCGATGTGCCGTTTCCATATTCGACCGTCGTCCAATTTTACTATGTAGTGCAATAGCCCTAACACTTTAATTATTGTACCCAGTTTGTATTTTCCATCACTATTGTAGTTCCTAACAGATACTCGGTCGCCGACATACATTTCCCGAATCTTTATTTCATTTTTTTGCATTGTCCTTCCATTGTCATTCCTTTCGTTTTTTGTAGGTAGCATGATATCCAATCTTGAACGTATTTGTCGGTTGAACATCCGAAATGAAGGTGATTCTCCAGTTGTTGCATGTGATGTACGTCGATAATTTAACAATATTTTACATAGTTCTTTACCTATTTCTGACCGATTGCACCTCATTGTCTTCAATTTATTCTTTATGGTTTGTACATTTCGTTCTGCTTGACCATTTGTTGCAGGATGATATGGAGCAATTAATTTGTGCAGTACACCATTCATATTCATGAATTGCTGAAACTCATCTGACGTGAATTGAGGTCCGTTATCACTTACCAATACTTTCGGGATTCCGAATCTAGCAAATATCTCCCGGCATTTCTCGATTGTAATCGCCGTCGTAATATTTAGAATTATGCATACTTCCGGCCACTTCGTATATGCGTCAATGAGAATAAAAAAATACTCTCCCATAAATGGCCCGGCGAAATCTACATGTACCCGTTCGAAAGGTGATTTTGCTGCTTCCCACACATGCGTTGTAACTTTTGACGGATTAGTTCTTGTCATCTGACATTGTAGACAGTGTTTTGATACATTTTCAATATCAGTGTCGAGTTTTGGCCACCAACAACAACTTCTTGCCAGCGATTTCATGCGAGTAATTCCGAAGTGTGCTATATGCAACTCTTCCAACACTTTTTTCCGTAGAACCATTGGAACGTAGACGCGAAATCCTCGCAATAAACAACCCTTTTGTAGTGTGAATTCATTTTGGTCTATATTAAATCTTTTATCAGGTTTCACCATTTTCCCTGATTTCAATCCATTTATTAAATCACTCACTATTTCATCCCTCAATGTTGCCTCTTCTAATTGTTTGACAGTCAACGGTAATGTTTCGATGGCGTTAATTTCTATTATTTCTGCCTCTTCTATTTTTTCATTTTTTTCCATCACTGGTAATCGTGACAACGCATCTGCATTTGCGTGATCAGCTGACTTCCGATACCTTATTTCATAATCGAATGATTGAAGAAAAATGGCGTAGTGCTGCATTCGTGTTGCTGAAAGTGTAGGCAACCCTTTTTCTGGCGATAATATCTGCGTAAGTGGCTTGTTATCCGTTATTAAAATAAAATTTCGCGCATAAACGTATTGGTAAAATTTGCGAATCCCGAAAATTATGGCATACGCCTCTCGATCAATTTGGGTATATCGCTGTTGTACCGAGGACAGTGTTTGCGAGGCAAATTGTATGGGTTTCTCACTACCATCAGGGTATATGTGGCTTAACACTGCTCCCACTGGACTTGCATCTGTTGCCAATACCAACGGCAATTTGGGGTCGTAGTATACCAGATGTATCTCTTTCTGAATCTAAGTCTTAACGGCTTGAAATGCCTTTTCACAATCTTTCCCCCAAATAAATTCCACTTTATCTTTTAATAAATTGTTAAGCGGATATAATATAGTGCTGAGATTTTCAAAAAACCTGCCGTAATAATTCACCAATCCGATGAACGCACGTATCTCGTCCTTATTTGTTGGCATCGGCATTTGTCTAACTGCATCGATTTTTGTCTTCATTTTATGTATTCCCAATCGATCGATTCTGTAACCGCAGTACTCTATTTCCGCTGCCATAAATTCGCATTTTTCAAGGTTTGCTCTCATATTGTATCTACTTAGGCGTGATAGAACTTCTTCGAGTCGCTGCAAATGTTGTTCGTCGTTTGGTGCCGTAATTTTGATATCGTCTAAAAAAACTGAAACTCCATCAATATCTTTCAAGATTTGTTCGATCTCTCGCTGCCACTTCGCTGGACCAGATGCAATTCCATACATCAACCTTGTGGGTTGATAGAGACCACGATGTGTGCTTAAGGTCAGTATTTCTCGGTCGTCCGGATGAACTTCCATTTGCAAGTAGGCTTTACTGAGGTCGATTTTTGTAAATTTTTCTCCACCAGCCATGGATGCGAATAGTTCCTCTATCGTAGGTAATGGATGTTCTTCGACAATGATTCTTGGATTGACTGTGATTTTGTAGTCTCCGCATAGTCGAACTTTATCTCCCTGCTTTCTTACCGGAACAATAGGTGTAGCCCATCTCGCTGAATCCACCTTCTGTATTACGCCATTTTTTTCTAACTCATCAAGTTCTCGTTCTATTGAATCTAGCAGCGCATAAGGTGCCTTTCTTGCTTTCACGAACATTGGTTTAGCTCCCTCACGTAGATAAATCCGTGCCTGAATATTTTTAATTTTTCCCATCGAGCTTTCAAAAACTATGGAATATTTTTGTTTTAGCTCTTCTACTTTGTTCATAGCACTTTGTTCTATATTTACAGAAGAAACGGCCTGATTTGACCCCTTGGAGCCCAAAATTTTATTCCAGTCCAATCTCAAACTATGCAACCACTCTCGTCCTAATAATGGTCCACGCTTTGATTCCACCACATACATGTTTAATTCCTGACAATCGATACTTGCATCCACTCGTACGCTCAAGCAACCAAGCACTTTAATTTCCGTTCCACAATAACTAATTAGTTTTTTATTCGTAGACTGTAATTTTTCATCCTTGAAATATCTCTGCATATCGTCCCTGTTGATGATCGTTACTGGGGACCCGCTATCGATTTCAAATCCCACAATAGCATTATTTATTTTCAAGTAAATGCCCAATTTTGCATGCTTCTCATAGTCTGTGTAAACATTGAGTATTTCTTCAATGCAATCTGTGGTACTGGTGTCATTTATGTAGTGTACTTTCTGATTACCCCCTTTCTTTGCTTTGAAACAAGCCGACTGTTTATGTCCCTTTAGGTTGCAAAATGAACACACCGAATTTTTTTGTTCACATTGATTTGCTCTATGCCTCTGAATTCCACAGCGGTAACAGGCGAACTGCTTATTGTATTTTGGTTTCCAACTGCTGCTTAAATCAGTTTTATTCGAATTTTGATTTTGATTTGACGTCACCATCTTTTGTTGTAAATGGTCCACGACCTGTTTCGCCTCCTTTTGCTGCTGAATTTCTGCACCCCCTATGGCAGAAAGCTCCATTGCTTTGGCTGTAGTCAAAGCATTTTCCAGTGTCAAATTTGACGTTTCCAGCAGACGATTTTGTATTCTTGAGCTGCTTAGACCAAAAACGAATTGGTTCCTTAACGCCGTATTGAGATATTGGCCAAAATTACAATTTATGGCCATTTTCCGAAGAGCAATAGAAAATTCTTCCATTGTTTCATCGCTCGCTTGTTTTCTCATGTGAAACCGATAATTTTCCAATATCTCCAGAGGTGCTGGGTCGAAAACGCTCGTGAGAATTTCGATAACCTCACTGTATGTTTTGTCCTTAGGTTTCTCCGGTGCCAGTTTATCCGCAAGTATATCGTATGCTTCTTGCCCCATATAGTGCAGAAGTAGATGAATTTTCTTTTTATCTTCTGGTTTCACTATTTCCATTGCACCTTCAAACCGTTCCACCCAACGTGACCATAATGTTTTGGTTTTTTCGAATTTTTCGAAAATGGAATACTCCGACATTTTGTAATATTTACTCGTATCAAATTTTGGGGTTATGTATGTAATTACACACACGTGCGTAATATTTTTTTTTTTCCTAGTCCTGTATTTGTACCAATAAATGTAAATGGGTTTAGGTATATGTATTTCAAAACCACTTATTAACACGTAACTATTATTGTATTTAATTTGTTTTTACGTTTTCAATTTTTTTCTTTTTATTATCTCATCCTCGTCGCCACTATTATAAATGCGTGTATTATTCGTGTTGGTCTTGATAATAACTAACTTATATTTCAGGTTTTCTGGTATGACAGATAACGTCTAGGTTTACATTATATCATGCCTAGACGGTATGTTTACACCATGTACTAATATGTACTAAAGTTGAATTGGGATATAACAGAATTAAAATAATATTTCAAAAAATTGTTGAATTCAAAAAACCCGATTTTTGGAGGGATTTTTTGGGTTATCGCCACCAACCCGGGTAAAATATATTTGCTGATTTTATTTGTATTATTTTGGAGTGGCTCATTAAAGAACAGGTCATGCCTATATTTTGTAAAAGTGATTTGAATCTGGCTTGTCCGGTTCAAGAGGTATTCACATTTGATGTGCATACTTTTGAAAAAAAAAATTTAAACTCATTCGCTTATTTGAACAGACAATAATCCGACCTCTTGTATCCACCATCATGAAAGAAATAATCTATGTTTTACGTCAATCAAAAGAAAGTATAAAAACAAATAAAGATTTAAATTGAATATTTAATTAAATACTAAACAACTGAAATACTATATGTACATTAGAATTTCCCATTTTCCTAGAGACCAACATTAAAAAAAATAAATTAAAATTACCTCTTCTATTCATAAAATAACTTCACTTTACTCGTAAATATTAGAACAAGATTTGTGATTACCACCCAAATTCTACTTGCCGCAACTAACCCGCTTCATCATTTTGAAATATCCCTTTATATTTTGTTGCTCTTTTCTAAACGAATAAATTATTTTCCAAAAAAAAAATGAAAATAAAGTGACATCTTGATTTGTATTTTCTTTATATATATTTTTGTTACTTAGTTCTTTAGTTTTGCTTCTTTCTACCAACGATGAATAAAAATGTCAAAAAACATTTTTTTTAGAAATTTTTTTGTTACTTTTGGCGACAAACTGGAAAAATTTTGAAATTTTTATTTTACTTTTTAGTGTTTGTTGTTGCTGTTGTAAAATGTTGTTAGATTTTCATGTCTTTAAAGTGGAAAAGTTTGTTTATTCTTTTTAGTTGTGAAAAGTAAAAGTTAGAATTTTAGTGATTTTTTTTTTGTTGTTGTAAGTAAAACTTATGGTGGTTTTTATGGAAATTTATGTCAACTGTGTTATGAAAAATGACGCATTGAAGACAGGTGTGCAACTAACTAAAAGCGTAACCATTTCATGAAGAAAATTTTAGGATACCAAATAAAATGTTGATGATCGCGCATTCATCACTTCATAAAACTTTAAACCATAAATAATAAGATCATGTTTAGATTTCAGTTTAAACATGATGATTAGAAAAAAAAAAAAAAAAAAACTCGAAAATATAGTTTGTTAACTTATACATAAGTTTAACAACATGTCTTACAAATCTAAAATTATAATTTTTAATTTTTATTTCTTATTAATTAATTTGGTCTATCTATGTTCTGTACAGAAGAAGCCTGAATATCTTTATCTTGATGTATAATCTTGTGTCAAGAGAGTAGATTTCGAGACCAAAACAAAATGTTTTATTAATTTGATCGTGATAGTGCACAAATCAACGGATAATTTTAATTGAATATTTTGTGGCTGATGACTGGCGATTTATTCTTTTGTATAAGTTACGAGTTCCAAATTTAGTAAAGCTTGTTAGTGAGAACAAAACGGTTAAAATAGTGCAAATTTAGTTTCAATTAAATCTGCTACATATATGTACATGTATATGATGTTAACCCATTACATTGAAATTATGGGAAGTTTTTGTATTGTTTGGAAAAAATGTTTTAAGTATAATGGTAACTAAATTAACATTTTTTCATTTAGTTTGACATAAATGATAAAAGTTTAATGATAATAGTGATTATATAATGTTTGGTGGTTGTATATCAATTTAATTTTAAATATATTAAATTAAAAAGAAGGAGTTTGTTATCTTTTTTTGTGTAACGTTTATCTCGAACAGATTATACAGTGGCTTAAAATAATGCAATTGGTTTTAAATTATACCTTCTGGTAATCATTTTCTATCCACTATACCTCCTCAATATAATATTTTTCATTTACCATAATAAAACAAATGGTTTTCTTTTATAACTATACATACATAATATGTATATTTACATATTATACTATAAGTATAATAACAACTATACATATAACTTCAAATTTATTTAATTTTCCCAATTTTAAATGGGCGTTAATATTAAATTTTCTATAGACAATTTCTAACATAGAGAAAATTAAAAAGAAAATTAACCAAAAAATAAAAAAAAAAGTATTTTGTTTGATATGATAAAGCTAACAATATATTGTACAACAACAATCTACACGCTATTATATGAGAAATAATTGAATGAGGAAAATTTCACAAATTCAGTGTTTGTGTTTGGGGAGTGGTGGAATGGTGAAATTCATTGATTCGAGTTTGGTAGATTGAATAATATATAGATAAATAGAGATATGTGTTTATTTCTTTGTTTTGTAGTTACGTATAGATTTAATAATATACTCTTGTTTTGTACTTAGTTGTTGTTTAAGGTTCTAGGATATGAAAATTAAAATATATACATTTTTAATTTATTTTATTAACTGTTTACAGGAGCAAATAACATATAAGCTAGAAAAAGTAAATTTGATCTTGTTAAAAGACATATAACTATAAATTTTCCAAGTATATTCTCACACACAAATTCAGAATGGACATAATAATATTTTGTTATTTCTAAAATTAATTTTTCCCCCGTGTCCTACTAATCGTTATTTATGAATAAAATTTACGTCTAATAATTTTCCTAATTAAAAGGAAAACACAAAACAAAACAATTTTTGATTTTGATTTACTTTCGAAAATGATTAAAAAACATGGCTGTTTGGAGAATAATTTTGTGTTTCCCTCAGTTTTATCCTAATATATAAATTTTCCAAACACACAAACACCAAGCACAAATGTAAAACCCCGTTCAATCAATGAAAAATTTAACACCTACTACACAGTTTTTTTTGCTGTATTTTAATTTATCCTCAACATGGAAAAACCAAACGAAAATAAAAATATTCGAATAAAACAGAAAAAAAAAAATTATAAAGAAAAATTAAACTAACCAACCAAAAACAGAAAAAAAAGGATTTTTTTTTTTTTTTTGTTATTTGTAAATTAAACAAAACAAACCAATGTAATTTTCCTTCATGTTTTCCACACACAGGAAAAAAATTTGGTATAGACAAAAAATAAAATGAAGAGAAACTGTAAAGGAAGGAAGGAAAAATGTTAAAATAATAAAAAAAAAAAACACAAGATTCCCAGGACGATTAAAGAGTAGTATGACACAACAATAATATCCTTTTTTCACTTTTTTTTTGTTGTATTTATTGTTTGTTGTCCACCTTTTCATGAGATTCAAATCCAATATAAAGAATAAAATTTACAACCGTAAAGGGAGGTTTTGCTATTATATGTTGTGTTTTCTGGTTGAAAATATGTTCTGCTCTGTGTACATACGGATATTTTATATGCTTAGAATCGGTTTGAATTTGATTTGTGGGATTACCATTTATGTTAAGTGTTTAGAAGTTGAGATTAGAATAATCCAAAACTTACTTGTTATCTGGACTTAGAAAGCTCTTTGAATAAAATTTTGATGTTTTAGGGCAAGAATAGATTTGCGAGCCATTATTCTCGCAATCAAATCTTCTAAATTCTAAATGTTTATTCTATGTAACATTATTTTAATGCTAAAAGTAGCATTTAAATGGGCAGAAGTAGTTAATTGCTTGCGAAGTACAAGATTACCTCGTTTAGTTTAAAGTAGTATTGCTCGCCTTACTTGCTACATGTACCATGTACAACTCGATAATAAATCTAAAAAACAAACCATAAAAAACAATAAAAACATTTCCGTGTAGTGCAGTTTAGATAACTATAATGACCATATATATTAGTAGGACAAAACTATCATCTCTAGTGGTTAAACAATGTAACTAACAAACAAATGAAAAGAACCAACTTTGTTGTTGGAACTGCAAAACAAACAAAAAATGGTATAGCAACACAAAAGTGAGTCCTTTCTACTTCAAAATTAGAAAACAAGGTTCTATGGAGAAGAGAAAATTGTTGAAAATGTTAATATTTTATAAACAACAAACCGAAAGAATGAAAATTAAGAGGAACGAAAGGGGTTATGTTAAAAAATATATTTTTCGAAAAATATTTGTGTGTATGTAGGAGGGTGGTTAAGAGTATTATAAACAAGCTCTACATTAGTCCCCGCGGTGATATTTTCACCAACATCATCATCATCATCATCAAACTCAATTCTACTCAACTAAAAAATATTTAAATTAAAAGAAGACTAATATACGGAATGTATGTGTGTGAATTTATTGTGGATATATATATATATATATATATATATATATATATATATATATATATATATATATATATATATATATATATATATATTCGCGTTTGTTTGTGTATACAACCTGACATGTTTGTTAGTAGCAATATAAATTCCATACATATCTCACTCACCCCATAAACATGTCGGAAAATTTTACCTCTTTCTGTATTAAATAAAAATACCATACATACATTGTAATTTAATGTATCTTCATTTTGTGTGCTGTTAGAAAATAGACCTACCTTTTCCCACATTTTTTTTTTTGTTAATTTTCCACCAGAGATTCATACCATTATCAACATCATTTTCGAATATTCTCATTCAGTCATCTAAACATATAACATACACAACATTATTATTTTCTCCATTTTGTTATGACAACTAAAAACTATTACATAAAATAGCAGGAACTGGAAGTATTTTGTCCTCACAATATTTGCACCTAGAAACAACTATATGTCTCCCCACACAGAGTATGTGTATCGTACTTTGTGTGTCATGTCTGCCCTTAAAAATAAAAACTAACAAGAAAAATCTGAGGGTTGATTCATCGTATGTTTATGTGAACTTATCATCATAACAGTCAGTTGTGTAACTAGCATACGAATATATGTACTATATGTCTGTATCTTTTTTTTTTTTTTTTTCAAAAACCGAAAAAAGTTTTAATCTTTATGAGGAAAATTAAAATTTTCTGTTAGTTTTTCAGTCCAGCGGAGAGACAATTGAGACAACACAGTAGTTTCCAGGATATCTTTTTTTTTTGTGCTTTTTGAGGTTGAATTTCTATTTTAATCATTTTCCAATTTACAGTTTTTTGTTTTTATTTATTGAAAATTGTTATTCTTATGAAACCACTTGTAAACTGAACGAGAAGTGGACGAGAACTAGTTTTATGTTGATTGAATTGTTTAGTTTTTTTTTGTGGACAGCATAGTTGCTGGTTAGTGGTTTATAGATTTTTGATTTTTATTATTAGTTTTATATTTTGAGTATAGGTAAATAAAATTAGGAAATTACGTTACTTTTACATTAAAGAAATTAAATGACGAATTCTAATGAAACTCTCATTTTAATCGTTTTTAATCTCCTGTTGCGATTTGGCGTTTCTCAATAAATAAAAAAAATCGAACAAAACTCAAGTGGGGAACCATCGCTCGTACAACTGTATGTTTATATTCGAGGAGTGACTTAACAGATTTCTAAACACTAAGTGATTGTTAGTCAATCTTTTTTTATTTTTTTATATAAACGTGTCTTCGTCTTCTTTTACATGGTATTACCTTTTTCAATAAAAGTTAAGAAAAAACATTGATTTCTTGTGTATTTTTATGAATTAAATAACAATATTTTTGTTTTGATTTGAATTTAAGATTAGAGGAGCAATATAATATTTATAAGAGAAAAATCTCAATTCATTCATCGTGTGGTGTTTTCTGGTTATTTCATTGTTGTTGATTTTTTTTTTTTTTTTAATTAAATTCAATTTTCTTATTTTTTCGTTTCATTAGAATGATATCTTTTTAATTATCGAAAAATTTTTAATCGTTTTCATATTATTATCATTATCTTGATTTGGTATTTGGATGAGAATTCTGTCAATCAAAATGTTTTTTTTTTAATATGGAAGGCAATTGAAATTGTTCTGCTTATTTAGAGATACGTACGCGGGAACTGTTTAAGTAAGATAATTGAATCACGCGGAAAAAACCAAATATTTAAATTAATTTGGATATATGAAGATCAGGGTATGACATTAGAAAGCACAAGTGTGCAACACGTTTCATAAAATTGCACAAATTTTTCCTAAACATCGATCATAATTTTTTTCTAAGCCAAACTAAATTTCAAAACAAATGATATATCCATAAAATTTTGATTGATTGATTGATTACGAAAATCTGATCGTTGCACGTACCAAAGATCTTCGTAATTGATAAAAAAATTTCTAGTTTTTTATTACTTTAAAGACAGACAAAATAGGTATATAAGATTATAAGGTGATCATGTGGAGTGGCACAAGGATTTTAATAGATTTCAAGTTGTTTATAACTCCATTCTACAAAATTAAACAATCACCAAATGTTCTCACGACTAAATATAATCTATCTACCTTGACATTACATTATATACAAAAATAAAATCGCGACACTTCTCGAATGGGCTAAGCTCCGTATCTGATCAAAAAATTATCAATACTTTGATTGATTACGGAATTGTGTATAACTAACTTCGTGATCTTCAAACTTTATTTTTTTATTATTTAACAATTTTTCACACCTTGTTAGTTAATCATGACTTTTGGGTTGTATTTTTATGTTTTATATAATGTTGTAATAATATAATACAAGAGTTATATATGTAGTTATGATTTGTTTGAAATGCCTAAATGATGTTCTTTTTTATCCCGAACTTAATGGTAACATTGACCTAAAATATAATAAAAATACATCATGATTTGATCACCGTGCCATAAAAATAATTTTATAAACTATAAAAATCCACCTTCCAGTCATTATATACCCTACAATCATTTTTGGCGATTTAATTGCGTTCTCAAATCTTCAGAACAATAAAATAATTTTATCGCACACTCACTATAAGTATACCTCTATACATATAAGTCAATGTGCATTCCTTTTACTGTTTAGCCACATATGCGATCTTGTTGAATTAACGATTATTATCATTAAAACAACATCATCTCAGAGAAAAAAATTTAGTGCCCATTTGTAATGTTGCAACATAAAAAAAAAAACAGAAAATTGATTTTTATGTTGGCTCATGAATTTTCTTAAATTTTGATTGATTTTATGTTCTTTTATGTTGCAGAACACGGATGATAAAGAAAACTTGAGTGCGGAGAGTTTGATTGGACATCCAAAGTCAAAAGAATGGATAGTCAGTGCGGCTCGGGCGAATTACCAAGAATTGGCGAAGCTGGCAAGTGATTTTCCGGAATTGACAAGATTTAAGGTAAGTGTCATATTATTCTCTTAAAATAATTCCTTAAATATATAAAATTTTCATCCTCTTATCCTCATCGACACAGTTTTCAACATTCCAACCAAGATATCTCTCAAATTTCATTCTTATCGCCATTAAAATTTCAAAAATAAAAAATCAATTTTTTTGTAAAATAATCCTGGCGCCATCAGTTATCCATAAAGGTCACAAAACTCAAATATCCCAAAAAAAAAAAAAAAAAGTTGTCCTGAAAATTAAAATTTATCGTCAGGGTTCATTTAGCTTAAAGATCTCAATGGATCGATATATTTTAGGCGATTTGATCCTTTAACATATGACCAACATCTGAATGAACACAAAAAAAATATTTCGCAAAAACAGGACACTTTATTTTAAACCAAAATTACAACCTTTTTTGTTATCTCTCTGAGTATTCTCATGAGGCGCCATTGCTCGTTTTTATTTTAACAAAACAAAAAAAGGATATTAAGGTTTCGTTTTTTATCTTGTCTGGTTATGTTATGTTGTTATGCAATGAATTATGTATTTTATGTTCTTACGTATAATATACATACTTGAAATTTGACGCTGAATTTGTCCAAATTTAGACAATACAAAAAAATAAATAAATAAAAACCAAAATCTTAATTTTAAAATCTTTAAGATACTCAAACGAAAGTATAAATTATTTTTAATGGTTTGACGTCTGTTTCCCCTTGATAATTAATTAAAAACACAAACGATCAATAAAAAATGACAATTTGACGGGATTACGACCTCTTAATTGTTTCATTTCTATTTTTCTTAAACGAATAAAAGATGAAAAATACGAAATTTTATTGAAAATGACAAGATGTGTTCATTTCAACTCAATTTCTATATAAGACGAAGATGACAGTAAAAAGTGTTAATATTTTATGATAGTTTTATTTTTGTTCGTTCTCAATTCACATACACACACACACATACTCATAAACACAGTGAGTTCTGTATAATATAGCTCTAATTAGAGAGTAAAAGATATCATCATCATTCTTGAAATGAAACCATGTGACATTTAATGTGAAACATCTTTAGGTGAAAATCATTTTCAGTATTGAAACACACATGACAGGATGAATGTTTATGTCTTGATTAAATTATTAGATAGTAATTAGGGAATAGATTTAACTTGGTTAATGGGTTTTGTGAGAGCATAAAATTGTTATTTATGTGTTATGTTTTTAACACTACTGCTGTAAGATTGACATGTTTGCTACTTATGATTTTTAACGGTTAAAAAGTCAAAAGGTGGTGTTTAATTATATAAAAAAAAATTACAAGGAAATACAAAAAAACAGTAGCGGAGGAACATTTTGAAGTAAAGGGTGATTCTCAAAATTAAACGTGGCGCATTTGACGACACCTTCCCATAAACTACCACCGAATGGAATGTGGCTGGGCATTTTATTACAGCAATTGCATTTAGAAATGTCAATTACACTCGAAACTCGATTATCCGGAACGCTTGAGATCAGAGGCTTCCCGGAAAATCACAAATGCGATCAACCGGGGATCAAATTTTTCAGTTTTATAAAGAAATACACATATATGTATGTATGAGACAAAAACAACACTGTTGCCAAAATTTAGCGAAAAAAAAAATAAAAAATCGGCTGTGTAAAAAAAGTCACGGATAATAGAGGTTTACAGATAATAGGATCCCGGAAAATCGAGTTTCGACTGTACTTAACAAATTTGTTCGGAACGCCGAAAAAATTAAACCGTCGGAAGTGTGTTTCACGACATACATACAATTTTGTCGTGTTAAAATCTCCAAAGCACTCTAGTGAGAGCAATCTTAGTGAGATCAAATGCGAGAAAAAGAACATCATTAATCATAAACACCTATTTCAGCCAAAATTCAGATGAGTCAGGCATTAATAAGCGAACACCTTCCCACAAACCACTATACCTTATTTTATTGAATAACTACCAAGTTATTTACTGTAATTGGAAGGGCTTAAACGGCATCCTTTGTTTGGTACTCTAGTCTGGAATATTTTTTTGCCCTCTGATTATTCTTTACTTATTTATAACCGTCGGCACCTACCGATACACACTACGTGGCTGGTCGTTTAACCTTGTCGTATCATTTAAACTTATGCAGAAGATACGTTTTGGAACTACATGATTCATTTTGTCATAGAATTAAAACAAATGTTTTTCCACTAGCACGAGGGGCGAAAGTGGGTGAAAATTTGACATTTAGGCACAAAAATGTATTTTTTCAGTGTTGTAGTACTACGAAGCTGCATAATTTTATATTTTATTCTGACGGTATGTAGCTGGTGACACGAGATAGCTTTGCGTAAAATTGCCGGTCAACAATGCAGCTTGAAGTACTTTTTATAAAAATATTTTTATTTCTGAAAATCGCCGCTATTAAAACGGAGAAAAAAGGAAAATTAGAAAATTTTATTTAATTTTTTGAGCGTTTTTATTTATTATACCGTATATATTATTTCGGTAACTTCTGAACTGAATTAAATGGAATAAAAACCGTTACACGCGTTAAACATTTTTTTCTTGTGAAATTCGTAACCGATTCGAAATATGTAGAGAAAAAAGGAAAAACTGAATTTTGTTTTTGGTTTTCTTCACATTTTTATTTTTATCTCGGTAACGGATGAACGGCCGTTATTGGGAGAGAAACCGTTACACGCATTCTTACAGTGCGTAAATTCAAAGAAATTTTTTTGGAATAGATTATAAATGGTGTTTGCTTGATCGAATTGTGGTTGGTGTAAGTTGATATTTAAGGATAATACTATGCTTATAAACTATCGTTTTTGTCATTCAATCTACCCTCTTTCTCTCTGATTTTGCATATTCGTCCAACTAAAATTCTTGTATAAGACTGTAATCTTTCGATGCCTTATAACCGGTTCGCTTGATCCCTTGCTCTATTTCTTCGTTTGGATAAAAGCATTTATCCGCGAGCTGGAAATCAACCCAGGATCGTTTTACTGTATATTCCCCATGTAGCACAACATTTGTCATTTGACACGCTAATATGTTTGTATTTATAAACAACCAACAACATAATAAATAATTAATAATATTTTTGTTGTTGTTTTTAATTTTAATATTTTGAGACATAAATTACAGAGAAAACACTAATTCATATCCATGTAATAATTCACATCCTTTCACAATACGTTTGTACATATATCATTGAGGAAGGACTTTAAATAGAGAGAGATTTTGTATGGCTAAAATATGCAAGGAAAAATAATTTCTGTTTCGTTTGGAGATTTTAGTTGTGATATTATGAAAGGAATATATAAATTTTAATTACCTCTTTCTATTTCTCATGTTTCCTATCCCCATATTATTATAAATGAACACATTGGAAAATTGAAAGGCGGTGCTTAATATTTCATTCTTTCTTCTTTGTATATGTAACAAACAAAAAATCGAACGCAAATGCTAGATCAATACCAACAAAAATGTTCAAAGCATTACGAAAATTTTAATGCCTTAAAAAAATTCGAAAAAAGGAAGATAACAACAAACACAATAATATTTTGTAAACAATGATTTTGGGTTAATATGTATTTTTTTTATTATATGTAGCATGTCGATATTTTTAGACTAGAAAGGAAAGAGCAAAACAGTTGATTTCAATGTTATCGTTTATAAATCGTATATGTATTGTTTTAGTGTTGGTTAGATACATTAAAACCAAACCAAAAAACAGATCAAAAATATACATTCCGTTGCAACTTCGTGAATGTATTTTCGATTTTTTCTTTTTTAAAACTTCACGTATTGTATTCTACTTTTCATAAAAACATTACAAATACTCGGGAATATTTTTTGAATTTCATTATACTGAAGTTCTTATTTGAGCTTCGCGTTTTCATTTTTTTTTAAATATGTACAGTATTTCGTTTTTTCTATTTTTGTGTTTCGTTTTGCATTATACATGTATTATGAACGAAGACCAAAATTTAAATACTTTACAAGCCGTGTTTTCCATGAGAACTGCACTAGAACTCGATAAACTTTAAATTCCTTTTATTCTATGTAAAACAAAAAAAAATAAATTCATAAAGCGCGAATGTGTAGTGTACTTGATATAATTAAATATTTTGAGTTTAAAAATTTCCCCCTTCAGTTATTTCATCAATATTTTCTTGATTCTTGCGACGTCATTACACGCAACTACACTCGATAAATTCATGGGTTTATCCAGTGTAACTAAAAAATAAGCTATAATTGTCAATATTTATTGCTGTAACAACTTAAAATATGTATTTATGTGAAATGCACTACACATTATCACTTTATGAATTTAATTTTTTTTCCTGTTTACATAGAATAAAAGGAATTTAAAATTTATCGAGTTCTAGTGCAGTTCTCATGGAAAACACGACTACAGAATGAATTAACAATCCACATATTCAAACATTTTTGTATTATGATTTTACTTATTCGCAACGTGATGAGTTTGGAATTTTTCGATTCATGAATTTCAAAATCCTAAGCACTGTATTTCAAAGATCGAATATTTAGTATAATAAACGTACGAAGAATGCAGTGAAGCTAAAATAAAAGTACGAACTCCATCGTTATCTTAGTCATTTATATTTTTATAATATTTACGTGCGTAAGTACATATTTTGGGGTAAGGTGGGTTAATGGCCATGGTGATAGTTAAATGACTCTGTTCATTTATCTTCGCTCCCAAAACCATCTAATGTACAATACATATTAATTTGTCTTTACTGCCAGAACTTTAAATAAGGCCGAGTATGATGAATTTCATGGTAATCGGTTAAGGAATAGGCAAGTCAAATAATGAAATTCATGAGTCTAAATATTCCAAATTCATCACGTTGTGAATAAGTAAAATCATAATACAAAAATTTTTGAATATGTGGATTGTTAATTCGTTTTGTAAAGTAATTAAATTTTGTTCTTTGTTCATAATAGATGTATAATGCAAATCGAAATAGAAGAATAGAAAAAACGAAATACTGTATTTAAAAATAATAAAAACGCGAAGCTCAAATAAGAACATTTAGTATAGTGAAATTCAAAATTCGTCACGTTGCGAATAGGTACATATATTCATAATATAAAATTTTTTGTATTTTGTGTTTTTTCAATTTCGTTATACGAATATTCGTCCATTTTTGAATATAAGGATTATTAATACATTCTGTATAGTATTTAAATTCGTTCTCTGCCAAAAAATACAATCAATGATGACACCAAATTATCTTAATTACTCGTACCATTAAGAAACAAAAAGAAATAAAAAATTCGAGGCGGCTAAAATAACAACTAAAAAACTACCGAATAAAAACCGTACTCGTATATACATATGAATTTCTTCTGCTTTTTTGTTTTTTTTAGATTTTATCCGTATTGGAGGGCAACATTTTTTTCAGTTTTAATATTTTTTGTATGGATTGTGTTAACGCAGTGAATGCCATTTATGTAATGTGCAAGTTAGTTTAAAATTGCGCTGGCAAGTTAGCTGTTAACATGGTAATAAAAAGTTTATAAAAAATCGGTTTCACTGAAATATTAGGATTACTTTGTAAGAAAAATTATTTTACCACGATAGTTTCTATCTAATGTGATGTTCTATTGACCCAACACTTTTCCCAGAAAATCATGGGAAATACGCATTTTATTTTTGCAATAATTCTTTATTAAAATTAACACAAAAGAAATCCAACACTCATTTCGAAAGTAATAACAAATAAAACCAAATATGTTTTCTTTTAACAAAAGTTAAAATTTTATTGTTAGTTATACAGTTAAAATTCTAAGCTTTTTGGAAGTTTGGGTAGATGCTTGGTGCCTAGGTTTATTTTTTAATTTTTGAAATTCACCTTTTACTAAAGACCATTTTGAATTTTTTCTGATCAACACAAGAATAAAAAAGTGTATTAAAATTTTAAAATGGTCATAACAAGGCCCTTCATCTTTTAAAGGCAAAAATCCTGGAAAATCCCGAGCCACAATACTCATACATTTTTCCGAAATGTTTGCTACGATATTTGGCAAATGACAGTTTTTTCTAAACATTTGCTCAAATACAGCTACTAAAACATATGCTACTTCACCATACTCCGTCTGCGGTGCTTTAAGTGACCCAAAGTTTGACGATTTATTAAATTTTTTTTCTGTTATAAATGTTTCACTCGTTGATGTTATGTTGTCATTTTGTTTTAATAATTTTTGACTACCTTCATTGCAGTTTACTTTTTTTCAAAATTCGTGCGCTGGAAACAAATATGTTATTGCATATTTTTGGTTGCCCTAATTATTACTTTTTTTTTATTTAACAAATTTGTTTATCAATTTGATTTTTCATCCAATCTAAAAATTATAATTATTGCATTCGAAATCGCAAACGTAATTTAAACTCCATCAGATGGAGAGAAAAAAGGCAACAAAAACATAAGCAGTAAAATAAACAAAACACAAAAGGTGAATGACCGTTCTGTGACACAAAATAAAATACATTAGTATAATTTTTCATCTACATTTTTATGTTCACGTGTATTATCAACCAATCCCACTACATGGCATTGTATTATCAACCTAACTTTATTACGATCATTTATTTCTTACGTTTCCCAAACAAACAGATTCGGATAAAAGAAAAAAGGACGAAAGATGCAAATCGAAATTAAGTTATATACATATTTACAAGTGTTGTGTCAGTGTGTATGTTTCATTTCGCTTATTTAACCTTTGTTTGGCACGATTATAAAACTACTTCTCGTCAACGCTTACAAATCGGGAAGTGGAACAATTTTATCACATGTTTTCCATAAAAGGAGGTAAATTCGAATAATATAAATATGATATCATAATTTAAATGTCGTTTTAATTTATTATAAAAAAAAACTTCATTCTAGTTTTAAAAAAAATCAAATTTAGGATGTGTCGTGTTAACAAAAGGGTTAAAAAATACACACGCTGAATCGACTCTTTATTTTGTTTTTTATTTTTTGTTTTACTTATACAAAACCAAAATACATATAGGTGAAATGATAAAAATTATTAGGACAAAACCAAAACCAACACTAATGTAATACTACAAGCCTGATTCAGTGATGAAGCACGCAGATACCCTCTTACATTTAATACCTTATCCTTGAAAGTGTTAGTGCGAAAATAGAATAAAAATACTCTCATCTAACCAATCCCAATTAGTTTTTTTCATTATTAACATACCCAATTCTCCCTCCACAATTCGTTTGTTTTGTTTTATCTACAATTTGTATGTTTTTATATAATCTGTCGATCACCAATACTTTCATGTATAAGAGCAAAATAAATTTTTAATATTGGTGACAATCAGGCTTGTAGTACATTAATGTTGGTTTTGACAAAACTAACAAAAATGCTTGTAAAAATGTATAAACATTTTTGTTGGTTTTGGTGAGGGGTGTGGTTTCCAGTATTTGTATTTCGTAAATATTTCATTTATTTTAAAAACATTCGTTCTGTTTATTTAAAACATGAATGATAGAAGGAGAGGCATATAGAAATTATCCTCGTCTCATAAAATCACAAAAACCGAACTTAAAATATTTGAAATTATTTTATTTGGGTATATTTCCCTCATACAAAATATGCTTCTATAGTAGTTATTCTATGCATATATGTAAAATCGTATGTACACATATAAATAAGCACAGCACCATCAACCATATAAATGTTTTGTCATAATTTTTAAATGAAAACATCTTTCAACAAGAAACTTAAGCCAACTAAAATTTTGTTTTTATTATAAGACATTTCATAGAAGTACCCACCCTTTACCAATATATCATCGTGAAATTTTTGTACCAAACGAAACACATTTAAGATGTTAGAAAATTATAATTTTCTTCATATGTGCTCGCATCTTTTTCTTATGTATGTATACATATATACATAAAAAGTAACATATATTCTAAGATTAGAGGATAATTAGGCTAAACAGAAATTCTTCGAGTATGTTACATTTATTTCTTTTATTTAGTTTGTTACTTTGGATGTCTTCTACAGTAGTTGTTTTTTTTTTTTTATTCTTAATTTACAAAATGAAAATATGTTAAGACAATAACAACAAACACACAAGGCAAGGCAACAACAACATGGGGAAATATATGGGAATTAATAATACGAAGTTGCCAGGAAATTGCTATACTTCTTTTTGGTTGTTGTTGTGAAAATAATTTTCTCAGATTTTTCTATTTTTTTCTGCATATGTTGTGTTGTGTATGGTGTCTTTATTTTCTATTAAATTTTATTGTTATTATTTAGAAAAAAATTATTTTTTGTCATCTAATATTGTGTTTTTATTTTTTGGGTGTTGTTTTAATTTTATTGGACTTTTTTTTTATTTGTATTACGATTGGATTTGGGTCGGTACATTTTAAAGGTCCTTTTATTTTAAAATTGCAATAGCTGTATACAGGCAGACGTTGGAAACTCCTAACAATTTTTACTAATAAATTTAAAAAAAAAAAAACATACCAAACGTACCAAATGGTAACAAAACTAGAGACCAAAATATTTTATCATTTTTACCTTGTGACACAGCAACAACATAAAAATTTTCATTATTTTCTAAATTGTTCCTCTCTGGTACAGAAAAGTTAAAACAAATGAATAAAAAATTTAACTAAATTTTTACAAAAAAAATTTGTTGTACTTTGTAATTTTGTATCGTCTCATGTTACAACAAATACGTATAAGAGTATGTAAACTTTTTTTTAGTATTTTAGAAGTGAAAATACACCTCCCACTTTTTTATTCGGGCGGAATGAAATTGTATCCTTGTATGCGGAACATACGTTACCACTGAATAAGAATTAATTTTGCCACATGTAATAGCAAGACCGGGGAAAAGGATAGAAAATTTGTATTCGTTTATACAGTGGTTGATAGTTTGGAAAATGGATTTTTATATACAGCGTTAATAGTCTATAAAAGACCCAGGTAGATAAAAAATTAAAATTTTCTCCTTAACACTTTAAATGTGTTTAATTCTAAGAAATCCTCTTAATCCGGTATACTTATGATGCAATACAAAAATATTCATCTGATCTTTATCGACAGCGCCACTTAAGACAAAAAAAAATATCTCAATTTACAAAAAAAACATAAATCCTTTTGAAAGGAAATATCAACTTGTCTAATCACTTAAGAATATTGTATGTATTTATGGCAAAATAACTTAAGCAGTGACGCTGCTATCACATTTAGATTTGTTTATGTTGATTAGATTTAAGATACACTTCTGTTTATTTTGTTATTCAAGATCAGTTACAAAATCTATCTGTTGGTATTTTAAAATCCATTAAGATCATAGAACCGTACGACAAGAATAGAAGAAGAGATATTTGATAAGTGTCGGTTTACAAGTATAAAAAAATAAAATTTTTTTTTGGTTTAAAGAAGTCTCGGGTAGAAGAAAATGGTGTCATTTGAAACCTGAATGCATGAATTATGATCTCGTTAATGATTGTTTTTAAAATTTCATCGAATATTGGTAGATTACTGAATTAAGATTTTGTGATGGGGTTATCAAAAACCCAATGGTTGTAATGGACAAATGCTTGTTTCATACATTTTATAATTGCTTATCAACTTTTAATTTATCTTGGTAATATTCATGTTTGCTTACGAGTGTTATCAAGAAAGAATGTATTCTGACCCTGGAAACATTTTCACCGACCTTGCATCATTTTATAATATATACTAGCTGTACCCTGCCCACTTTGCTGGACGTGTAAGTTTTTTTTATTTTTTGATGAACATATTGTTACGTTTTTGTCTTGTCAATCAAGGTTCGTACCACTGGATTTTGAATAAAACACAACACTTCAATTTATAACGAATTTTATTTTTTGAGCATAAAAATTATTTCATCATAATTTATTAACGATAATTCACAAAATCAGTTTTTTATTATTATCGGACAATTTTACTGATTACTAACTTATAATTTTTATATCGCACTAAAACACTTTTTAAATCACTTTTTAATTAATTTCTATTCTTCACAGAATTTTATTCATTAAGAACAGTTTTATCATGGAAAATTCCATTTTAGTACTGTAGAACTTTGCGTTATCAATTAACTCATTCTATTCTACTCTAGGTATCATCGTAACAATCTGGAATAAAACATTATTTTTTTTTTGGCATTTTAAATTAAAGATTATATTTTGTTTTTAATTTTTGTATTTTATTAAATTAAAATTATAATGAAAAATTAAATTAAAAAGATTTTAATTAGATAAAAATTGTTTGATTTATTGATTTATTCCAATGCTTTTTGGTATACAACATTTTTAGTTGTACCTTCAGGTGCGTACACATATAATGATGAAGGTTTTCCTACACGTGAGCATCCAACATATAACTAACCGTGTGAGAAGCATGGATATTCCAAATTTAGACCACAAACTTGAAATGACTGACCTTGTGATTTGTTTATAGTCATAGCAAAAGCTAGACGTATTGGAAATTGTATTCTTTTAAAATTAAATGGCACATCTGATAGAATTATTGGAATGCATGGGATTAAAACCTCTTCACCTTTGTATTTGCCAGTTAATATGGTTGCTTCAATGACATTTGTCATTAATTTTTTAACAGCAAGTCGTGTACCATTACAAAGTTTTGGTTGATTAATATTACATAATAAAATGATTGGTACACCAATTTTTAATTGAAGAATATGTGGTGCTATTCCAGGCAAATCTAATGAATTTAAAAATTCTGTAGGATAATTTACCACTTCGTCTTGATCTATAACACAATCTATTGATTTATATGCAAATGTTTCACCTACAATTTTATTTTGAATGGCAATATTTATATCATTAACGTCTTTGTTTTTTGCTGCCAATATTGCTCGTTCACTTAACCAATTATGATTTTTGTATTGTTGTACAATATTTGTATATACGCTTTCAATTAATTCTTCTTTTGATTCTTTTAAAATACAAAAATTATGTGGAAATGTAATTAAACCAGTTGTAATATCAATTGGAATTTTTCCATTTCCAATGTCCAATAATTGTTTGGAAAATGTTACAGCGGATTCATCGTTTTGCAAATGAACACGCATATTTCTTGTTAAATTTAATTTTTGAACGTTTCTCCATAAATTAGATGATTTTAAACACGCATTTAATTCATCAGCTGGAGTTGATCGTGGTATAACAGGTAGTGTCTGTCTATAATCGCCTGATAATAATACTGTTGTACCACCGAATAACTGTTGATTATTGCGTAAATCTTTTAATGTTTTATCTAATGCTTCTAATGATTTTTTATGTGCCATTGTGCATTCGTCCCAGATTATTATTTTGCATTGTTGCAATACTTTTGCCATTCCTGATGTTTTTGATATGTTACATGTTGGTGTTTCAATTATTTGCATATTTAATGGAAGTTTTAATGCTGCATGAGCAGTCCTACCGCCATCTAATAATGTTGCTGCTATACCTGAAGAAGCAATTGCTAATGCTATGTTTTTTTGAGATCTTATATTTGCCAAAATTAATGATATCAAAAATGTTTTTCCGGTTCCTCCTGGAGCATCTAAAAAGTATAATCCACCTCTTTGATTATTTATAGCTGACAGAATTGTATCATAAACATGGTTTTGTTGTTGATTCATTTTTTGTAAATTTTCTTGTAAATATTCATTTAATAAATGTATATCAAAGTTTTATTCGCGTTGGATTTCAATATTGGTGATATCATTTACTAAACGATTGGGCGCTGTCAATCCTAATTGTGATAATGTTTTGTTTGCAATTGATAAACAAATATCTTCAATTAAAATTAATGTTCGATTATACATATCTATTGTGAATTGTAAATCATAATTTAGTGTATTTGAACGAATACGATGTAAAATGTCTTCCGTCATACAATCTTTATATTTTTCCCATAATTGTAATGGACTTGATGGAAAACATGTTGTTATTATTATGGAAAATAGTATACGTATTTGATGTGGTGCAGAAGAAATCGATGCATCGGCAATTGTATTATCCCAATTTTCATCGTTTTCAAGCAAATTTAATAGTTGACATGCTTCTCGATATGTTACACATATATTATTATTTACTGTTCTTAAATTTTCGAATGATGTTGGTCCATGAACATTAACTAATAATAAACGTAAATAGTAGCATTCTGCATTGTTTGGGTGTACAGCATATAATCTTCCTAAGGCATGGGTAGAAAATATATTTAATGGCCTTCAACTCGAGTTCCTTGTTTACGACGTTCAAATATTTTTTTAGATATGTTCCAAGTGTAATATGTTGGAATATCTGAATATAATAATGTTTTTGCGAATGAATCAGTTTGACATAATGAAAAAAATGCAGTTAATGTTGTTAGTGGTGGTTGTTCTGCTCTTTGTAGTGCATTTTGTGTAATAAAGTCTTTGTCCATTTTCAAGACGAATCGCTAAATGAACAACGGTTGGATGTCGTTCATGTATTGGAAATGATGAAATTCGCCAGATAGCTTCATTGCTACTTATATAACGTCCCATTTGATATTGTGTAATTTCATCAATATTTGTGTTAGTATTAGATGTTACACCGAAAACTGCCATATCACTCCCTTTGTTTACATATTTGCAAATATATTTTATTGATTTCACGGAATTGCAATATTCAACGTTGATATGTGCTTTATATGCTTTAGATAATAGTGGTGAATACGGTACAACCCATCTATTATCTATTTCAATTTCTTCATTTTTAATTTTTATAATGAAAGATTGACCATTATCCTCAATTGAGCGCCGACGATATAATGGATAACCATCAATGCCTGTAATTGATTCTGATATTAATGCTCTTGGGCATCGTTTTGAGCACTTACCGTTAATCATGCAAGGTGAATTGATGTTATATGCACCACATGGACCATGAATCATATTTTGTTTAATAATTTCAAATAATTCTGGATCAGTTGTAAATCCGGAATTTCTGCAGAAATTATATTATCAACTTCGTTTGGTGTTATTTGTGCTACTAACCAAATTAAAATGTGGGCATATGGCAATCCTCTTTTCTGCCATTCGATTGAATACATCCAGCAACGTGTTTCGCCAAAAATTTCATGTTTCGTTATTAAATCCAGTAATGACTTAAGTTTCTGTTTAAAGACACGTGCTATAATATCATGACGTACTGTATATGTTTGACCTTGAAATATATTTTGTTTTATTTCATCCCATTTGGGATTACATGTGAAGGTTATAAATAAATCTGGGCGTCCGTACTTTCTAACATATGACATTGCATCTTGTGCATATTCATGCATATGTCTTGGACTTCCAGTGAACGTTGCTGGTAAAATTGTCATTCTTCCAATATTGTTGACATTTCCATCATTATTTATTGCATCACGAAGATGTATGTATTCTTCTGAACGTAATTTTTTTTGATTTAATCGAATATATAATAAACGTTCTGTTTCTATTTTCGCGTACATATCAACAATATATTGATGAAATAATTGGCGATATTTTAATATATGATTTTCTTCATTTTCCCGTACCATAAGTCTATATGAATAATAATTCATAGCACTTACTTTTTTATTTAATTCTTCATCTATATTAATTATTAATATAATATTTATTTTGTTTAATAGAAAAATTTAATAAAATTTGTTTACCATTTACTGGATTTATCATTTTAATTTGAATATGATATCCATCTTGTCCTTGCCAAAATATAATTGGATATTGTAATGCATCATAAGACCTATGTGTTTCACAAACAGGTTGAAGTCTATCATTTCTGCGATGTAATATAATGTCACGTGATTCAAATTGGTCTCCAGCAATAACTATCGCAACTTCATTGATTGTTGGTGCATTAAATCTTCTAGAGTGTTCTCCAATAGGAGTTTTATCGGCTCTAATTACTATTCTATGATTATCCGATGGCATTTTTTCAAGTGACGTTTTAAATAATTTAATTAGTTCATTATGTTCATGAAATAAATTTTGTAATGATTCTATAATTACTCTTCTTGTACATGAATTGATTTCACAACGTACATTTAATTCATCATCAAAGTTTCCAATAAAATAAATTTGTAGAAATTTATGTGTATCATCTGGAAGTGGTAATAAAGAACCTGCTGAGTGATAAATTTGGCCTTGAACTTTGAATGTTGGCATGAAATTATCAGTAATAATATTTGTAGCACCAAAAGAAGTCATTTGAAAAGAGTTATTGTATTTTCGAATGTTTGATAAAAAATGCTTCGACTGTCGTGTTGTTCCCGAAATTAATGTTAGCAATGGCTCTGGTGGATCAATTAAAACTGGCAAATTTACCTTACCATTTGCACAACACAAGCCATGAGCTTCATTTTTGAATTTTAAAGCTTTGCAATGCACACAAATGTTATTCATACCGCTTATAGTAATAATTGGATTTAAGCTATAATCAATTGTATGATCATAACGAAAAGCAAGTTTATTAAATATTATCCTATTTGTATTTGATGTGCTTCTTCTTGCTTGTCTATTTCCAATACGATTTGATTCATTTCTTAATTCGTATTGTTCAGCTGATTCATTTGCACGTAACTGTGATATTTGCAATCTAACCCTTCCAATCCGTTCTCTATGTTCAGCTGGTGTTTCATTTGAACGTCGTGTTCTTATTTGATTGCTTCGACATGTATTGCGACCAATATTTGAAACTTTACGTGGCATTTTAATATTCACATATAAAATCTGCATAACAAATAAATAAAAATGTCTATTTAACTTAACCTCGTATCATACATGTTTTATTTATTACCTTTAAATTCTTTTTAATACTTTGTAAATTTTTTTGATTTAAAATATCCGTATTATGTAAAAATATTGATTAGAATAAAACTCCAAATGTCTTTAAGCGCGGCCTACCCGTGGTGAATTTAATTTGCGTAAAAGAATTATTGGCATACAAATTTTTAATTGTAGAATGTGGCGTGGATTTCCAGGCAAATCAAGTGAATTTAGAAATTGAACCCAGTTCACAACTTCATCTGGATCCATAACGCAATCAATGGATTTGTATGTTTTGGTTTGGCCACAAATCTTACTTTAAATGTCAATATTAAAGTCACTAACGCAATGATTTGTATAATTAAGTGCAATATTGGGATATACAGTTAAAATTAAATCTTCTTTTGATTCATTTGTAACACAGAAATCGAGAGCCAATGTTATTAATCCTGTTGTAATATCTATAGCAATTTTTCCGTTTCCAATATCCAATAATTGGTTGGCAAATAAATGGGATGATGCATCGTTTTGTAATTGTGCCCGCATGTTTACAGTAAGTTATAGTTTTTGAACAAATGAGATGATTCAAAACACGCGTTTAATTCATCTGCTGGTTTTGATCGTGTGATGACTGAAATATTGTTTTATTTTTTGTATTATTATTATTTCGCAACACACCGTAATGTGCATTCGTTTGTAGAATAGTTTTTTTTTTTTTTTTAAAGATATACCCAACGATACTTATTAAAATCTAGTGAAAATAATTTTTTATACTTAAAAAAAAAAAAAAAAAAATCTTGCGCTATCTATCGGACAAAAAATAAACTATACGAAAATACTCCTCACGACCCATAGAACACACATACAAATTTTTATTAAAATCGGTGCAGTGGTTCTTGAGTTTTAGTGTTACAAACACACACGTCATTTTTATATATATAGAGATATGGAAAATAAAGTCCCTTTCGGAATTTCAGCCATCACTATCAACTGCCATCTAGTAGTAAAATTATCAGTTTTAACAGCCAACTGGTATTGACGATTGTAAAAGTAGAGAAAGCGCCTCTCGAGGAAAAAAGTTAAAATAAGGCAACCGGCAAAATGACATTTCTTAAATGCGACGAAAGAAATTTTTGCAATCCGGTAATTAAAAATGGTTTTTATAATCCAAAATTGGAATTATTTACAATTATTATCAATTTGGTAGGTAAAAATTGTGTTTACAGCTCAAAATTGGAATTGTTTACAACAATTTCGAACGTCAAATTAACAGCTACCTCAGTTTAAAAATTTTCCACTAGGTGGAATCTGTGATGCTCCAATCGTCAATAGAAACAAATGTTTTTCACCTCAAAATATACTTCATATATCTTATGTAGTCGGTACTAAAAAAAAAAAAATTTGCATATAACAAGATCATTCCATAAAAGGGAATTGTTGTATACGAGTACAAATATTTCAAATGCAAATTTATTATTTTGCGCAATTTGAAAAAAAAATAAAAATAAAATGTAAGAAAACGTGAAATTTCATTGGAAATAAATCGCGATCTTTTTCGTAACACTTTTAGAGAGACTCATAACCATAAGAAAATATGTACACAATGTATACATTAGAAAGGATTTCCTTTTCTTGTTTGATCTAAAGATTTGGATAAAAAATATTTCATAAATAGTCGGGACAGAGAATAAATTTATTAATCAACCCAATAATTTTTGTTTAATTTTATTCGAAAGGATAAAAACAATTTTTTTTTATCCAAAAAACACAAATTTACCAACAAAACGATGAATTATCATTATCATAAAAAAAATTTAAAAAATACTAACGAATCTCTTTATGTATATTGTAAGACAAATTTTCAAAAGATTAGTTGTGGCTTTTGTGTTTTTCTTTTGCTTGTATTTTTATTGGTATAAGACGGTCGATGAAGAAGAGTAGTAGAAAAGTAAAAAGATTTGAATAAATTTGTTTATTTTCTGTGTTATCTAAAGAAAATGTCAAATGAGAATTGGTTGTAATTTTGGTAAATAATCCTATTTTTATTGTTTCGTAACAAATTTATTGATTCAAATATATTTGGTTGCTATTTACATTGAGATTTTTATGGACGAAACTGATTGATTGATTAAGTGTGTGATTGCGGTATTTTTGGGTGACATTACTTGTAAATTGGTAAATCCATGTTTACTTTTTAGGTTTAAGTGAACAAGCTATTAGCTAAGCCCAAACAAAAATATATTATATATTTTTTGCTATATGTCATTAACCTAGAAAAAAAAAAATTATATAACTTTAATCTCAAGAAAATATTTAGATCCGAACAAAACGAAAACACCTTAAAATCCCATAATTTGCATATTACAACCTGTTATTTATTAAATTATTTTTATCTTACAAATAATTTCAAATAAATTTGTCATTATTTTTTTTTTAAGACCAACAAAAGATGAAAAATGATTTCATGACAAATCTTATAAAATATTTCTTCTTCATCATCTCAAGATTTGTTGAATGAAATTTTATAGAAAACAATAAAAGTCTTGAATGAAAATGCAAGAAATTGTTGTTTTGTCATTTTTTTTATTTTTGGGTTTTGTGTGTTTTCGTCTCTCCAAGGAAGGTGGGAAGAAATGATTCTTATTCAATTTAAGATATAAAAAAAAATTAATTTTTTCAAGAAGATAAATTGGATAACATTAATTTTGGTTATGTTATTTTTGGTTAGTTAGTTTGAAATGTAGTAGTTCGTGATTGGGCATGGGTGGCCTATCTAATTGTGTTTCTTAATTTTAGTAAACATATTGTCTTAAAGACATTTTATACAATATTTTCGTCTTGTGTTTTTTTAAACATAATTTAATTTAACAAAACTCTCATACTTTAGGAAAAAAAAAACGGGCGTGATGATCATTAATTAGAAAATTAAAATATATAGATATTTTTTCTAAGCCAGAGATTTGTTGTACATTTGCACACTACTTAACAATATGAATGTAACAAAAACTTCAAATTCACAATGACATGTGTAGAATCACATGAAAAATTTTACAAATATGTTGATGAATAATATTGGTTGAATACATTTGGAATTCTTTGTGTTTGGTTAAATGGTGAATATAAAGTAAAATACTAGCTAGTGCCTTTGCTTGTTGAACAAACTAAGTGCGCTTGTTCAACCGGCGTCAATTATCAATTATTGTTTTTTTCTCGTCAGATGTCTTATTTATGGGTGTTAAAACAATTGTATTACAAATAAGAATGTTTTCTCAGTTTTTGTTACACAAAATGATATATGATGATAAAGATGAGGGTGTACTATTTTAAAAGTAGCCACACAACCGCAAATATATTTTCAGACCAAAATATATCTGTATATATATGTATGTAAACCACAAAATTCAAATTTCATTCACTGTATAGTATATCGGTGCTACCTCTCTTAAAAGTCTTAATTATGAAATTAAAAAAATTATATAGTTTCCCATAATTAAATCTGACCCTTGTAATAGTTAATAATATAGAGGTTAGGTTTTTTGGTTTGAAGATGTCATAATTTTTATTGTAACAATTAGTTTTAATTTTTGTTTGCTCTTATTCCTGGAATTAAAGAATTTTTTTTTTTTTTTTTTTTTTGGAACATAAAAAGACAAGTCAAAATGAACCACAATTGTTCCAGTTGTCCTTTTTTTAAGTGTTTGGTTTTACATATAGACAATTATCCTAATTGTAATACGAGTCCTTTTTCTGTCTATACATAAATTGTATTTCGAGTCAAAACATATGCTGCTGCTGATTTCTTCGAAAAAAATACTCGTCTCCTAATTTGATTTATGAGTTACATCTCAATTGTCGTTTAAACAAAAACTATTTATGCACACTCAGCTATAACAAGATGCCGTGAAAGGTGGGTTGTTCGTTCATAATAAAACGATATCAACATTCATAACTGTTAAATGGCGTTAAAATTATAATAATTTTATTTTTTTGTTTGTGTTTCTGATGCAAATCTCATGTTTGTGTTTTTCATGTTTTTTCGAAAAAAAAAAAAAAAAAACAATATTAATGGAAAATTTGTAAAACACGAATACCAACAACAACGAGGGCAACAAAACTACACACTATACTAATTCTTAACATGAGTTTTGTTGTTTGGTTGTTAGTTTTACAACTGAAACACTACAAAAACATAAGCTTGTATATGTTTTTTTTTAGTTTTTCAAAAAATTATAATCGATATTGATGTTTTCGAACCATCACCAAATGCGATACAGCAATCTATTGTTAGATATTTTTGTACAATGTTTTTTTTTTGTTTACATAAATTTGATTTTCTTGGAATGATGTTTTTTTTTTGTTTTGTTGATATTATGATGTTCTTTGTGATGTGATAAGGATCAGGACTTGCTTTCCAATCATATCGATTTAAAAGGTGCACTGTTAAATTGATTTTGTAAATTAACAAAATAATCGCCCATACGCATTTAATTAACACCACAATAGCAAACCGTATAATAACAATTTAATCACAATTTATTATACTGTAGCTAAATCCATCGTTTCGCCCGAAATGCTATACAGCGTATAATGGTTACAAATAGGTTTACCTATACTCATTTCGTCCTTCCCCAAAATTCGAAAGTTTTTTAATTTTTTTTGTTGTTTTTGTTTTTTCAAAAATAAAAATAAAATAAAAATCATTTTAATATAAATTTAAATTTTTTGTTTTGTTTTGTTTTTGTATTAATCAATAAATAAATTTTTTTCCGAATATTAAAAATTAAAATTATTTTTAGTATTTTGTTTTTGTTACAAATATAAAAATCGATGTTCGCGGTTTTGTTTGAAGAAACCAATATTCGCGTTTTATTTTTACAAACAAATAAAATAAAAAAATAATAAAAATTATATGTTAATTTTTAATAAAAATAAATAATTTAATTTTTGCGGCAATTTAAAAATATATAAAAAAAAAAAATTGTATAACAATAATTTTAATTTATTTATTTCTAACAAAACCAGAATTATGTGTATTTTGTAACATTTTTGTTTTAAATTTTGGTGGTGGTTAGATTGGTTAGTTGTTGTTGTTTTATAGTTTGAATAGTTTATTGTTTTTGTGGGTGGTTGTTTGATTGTTGTAATTTTTTTGTTGTTTTCGTAAATTTGGGGTAATCAGTTGTTAGTCGATCGCAAAACCAATCTACATGACATGTACACGTACATATTCGATGTATAACATGGGCCAACCTCAAATGGGTATATATAAAAATACATCCAACTTCAAGAGTTTCTCTTGTAATATTTAAGGAAATAACTATAAAATCAAGAGGCGCTAATCATCATTTACCATTTCAATTTCCAACAGCCAAAGAAACAACAAAAGTGCATTGGAAACTCATAAAAATTGCAAACAAACGAAAAATTCCAATAATAATTGATATTTGAAAATGTATAATAATAATAAAAAATAAATTAAATAAAATTTACTGAAAAAGAAGGTGGTGAATGTTTGACTTACAATAAAAGAGAAGCTCATAAATTTAAAAAAAAAAAAATGTAGATTTATATTGCCAATGGGTAAGCAAACCTGAAGAAATACAAAAATAAAACTTAAAAAAATTGGTAATTGAAAAGAGGAAAACAATTAAACCGAGTTATCATTGTATATATTGTTTGCCCACAGTTTTGGTTTCCAATTTGTGCTTTGATATTTTTGACATTTTCTACCAGTAGCCGCGCGCTCGCCCTGTGTGACCAGTGGCATTTTTTTAGTTTTACAACTTTTTGGTTTTGCAAATAATAAATGAGTTTCTGTCAATGAAAATTCCAAATTAAATTTATTGAAATACAAATTGGTTATTCGCTTTAAAAAAATGGAATAAATTATATAAACCAATTACATAAAAATTAATTTTTCACTTTTTGTGTATTATACATTTGAAAAAAAAATTTGAACAAGTTGTGCCGCTTGTGTGGCACGGCATGTGACATATTATGAGTAAATGCGCACTGTTTAATACTGTCTCGATCTCCAATTACTAATTTTAAATTACGAAAATCATCACAATTCTTGAGATGTCAACATGTATTTTCCGTATGATTCCCTAAATCTATCAACAACTCAATTCAACAGATTTTCCGCTTCTCGAAAAATGAAAATGAGCTAAAGTAACTACTAGATGAAAGACAATTCATTCTATTAAAGAAAATATATTACGATTTTTTATTGTGAAAATTGTCTGTGAAATTTTCTTTTTCTTTTGATATTTCCATTTGTGTTAATGAGCCTATTACGAGGACAATTTAATATATATATATAAAATGGGTTTTGGAATAACCTAACTTTTTTACACACCCAAACCGATAATTTCAATAAACTCTTGTTTAATAAAAAAATAAAATGTGATTATTAAATAACCGCCTAACCTCCTCCTCGAATCACCCACAAATTAAATTAAAACAATTTGATTTGTTTCTGAAAAATAAAAATAGAAAACAATCCATTAATCAAAACAATAATCATCCCAACCTAAATCTCACATAAGACAAGAGAACCGAAAAATAAAAATTAAGAAACATAAAATTTTTTTATCATGATGATGATTATCAGTCGAGAGAATGATAATCATTTTATATTAATTTCATGAATTTTTGGTCATACTTGTACATTAAAATTTATTACATGAACATCAGAGAGACAGCCAGACAAAATGATTAGAAGAAAACAGTAACTAGAAGAAGAACATAAAATAAAAATTAAAACTCCGCCGTATGCTTGTAAAATAGATTTTGGGGTGTCAATTCAATGACAGTCAGTACCAATCGAAATAATAATAAAAAAAAATAAAAAAAAGGAAATTTGTTACTTTGAATAGGAATCCATATGTGTGTCTCATCGGATCTGTTTAGTTTTTCTTATGTGTATTCATATATAGGTTTCTAATCTTATTCTAAAATCTAAGTAGAATTTTATTTTTTATTGTATTCGGATTTTTTTTTAGTTAGATTTTATGATATGATTGTGGCATTGGAAGTGTTATAAATAGTTGAGTTGACGCCTGGCGCCATATGTTACCTGACCTCACCTTTTTAACATTTTTTATTTTTGTCGATAATGACAATAAATTTTTTATAGTTCAATTCGATTCTATTGTTTTCAGCCATGATTTTTATTTTATTGTCTTTGCATATGACGGAAAATTGACGAACCAAATGTTTTTTTTTTTTTATAATTAAATGAAATCCGCATTCCAATCAGCACTTCGTTAGAAACCCCAAAACAAAATAAAACCATATCAGTTTGAAATAAATTCTTAGAAAAATTTCAAAATGACAAATAAATTGTCATCAACTCATTTTTGAATTGTCAGTTATGCTTGAAAGTGTTAAATAATTAAGAATTCATGACATTTGTTTTTTATCTTTTCGTCGTTATGTTGTATAAATTCACTTATAAAAAATGAGCTAAATGATCAATCAATTTGTGCAAAAAAAAAAAAACCGAAGAGTGCGATATATTAATTGTGGTATCTCTAATTTGTTCAGCAAAGTTAAAAATACCCGGAATACCACAAACATTTTTTTTAACTGATTAGAATATGGTCCACATTAATGTCAGTATTATCCAGTAATTCATATCATTTCTCAGCTCATTGACATTAAAATTTATAACTTTTAGTAAAAGAAAAACACAAAATCTACTTCTTCATCTTAATCTTTTTTATTTTTTGGTTCATTTGAAAAAGAGAAGAATAAATTGGATTTTTAGTTTTGTGTATGTGTGTGGTTATTATATATATATATGTATGTACACATGGAAATTGTAGACGATATGGGTGGAGATTCTTGGATAAAATTAATTAGATAAAAATTAATAAAAATAATTTTTATGTTTATTATGTTTAAATCATAATTTGTTTTGGGTTATAATTTATGTTCTTTTATTTTGTTGTTTTCTTGGTGCGAACGAAATGGTATATAAATGGTCGGAAGTGTATGGAAATAGTACATTTAATGTAAATCTCTTGAAGGTTGTGATAATGAAGCAAACAAGTAAAAGATTGGCTTTAAAAGCTTCTATGTTCATCAGCCGCTTTTTATTTTTTTCTTATGTGTCATTTAATTTTTTATGAGTGTCGTATTGACGACAACACCCCAAAAAAAAACAGACACACGCCAAGATCAACTCGATGCTTCCTGTCATTGGAAAAAGTAAACAACGTATTTTAATTATATTAATAGTTTCGCGTTTCATATTAAGTTTAACGTAAGCGATTTTTCATACATGAAAAAATGTGTGAAGAATACTTTTCTATCTGTTCGACAGTCTTTTAAATTTTCAAGATTCACAGCCCTCTTTCACTGCTTAAGGCTTTGCTGTTCCTTTTAATGCCGCTTCTTCTGGCAAAATCATATAGAGTTGTACCATCATATATTTTAGGCGGCCGATTTAAGCCTGATGGTAGTTGTTAATACGAGTATATGTAATACAAAACGTTGAGAAAATTTCACCGAGATACTTGAGGGCTTGTATCACTGTGATTTTTAAGTCAAGCTTATTCTTCGTTGTCTTTGGTGGACTCCAACCTAGTGCAAAATTGTAAATTGAGCTAACTCTAACTGACAATTTTTCATTACTAAATATGTGCTTTAGAGGTGTCCCCTTGGTAATACCAATTATTTGAAAAATTCGACGGTTTTATTTATTAAGCTACAGTAAACATACAATCGGTAAGCAAACATACAAAAACAAAAATTAACAAATTTCAATGGGCAAAAATTTAAGCAACTCATTTCTAAATGAATTTCTTGTCATATTAAAATCGAAAACATCGTAAACCGAATTAAAAAGTCGCGAAATTCTCAAAACTGGTTATACGAAGATAACAGATGACACGTCTTTTAGTTTTAATAAATTACAACGATCATTATAAAGTGGGAGAATATATTGATGCACTCGCTAATCGCTTAGTAGGTAATCCACGAAAGCCGTGCAAATTAAATTGCTCTGAATTCGCTCTGAATGCCAATTATAAAATGGGGACCAAATACCTATTCTAGAACGGAACGAACAAAGGATATATATAAAGTTTTTAGTGTGGGCGGGGGTCGCAAAAGTTTTTACAATTCCGCTTAATGAAACCTAGCGTAATGTTAAGCTTTTGTAATAACAAAATCAATGTGTTTAATAAAAGTTAGATGACAAAATAAGGTTATACCTAAGCCGGACATGAACTCAACTCTATCAACAGCAATATTATATAATAAATATTCCTTAAATACTGGCGAGCGCTTCCGAGAGAAAGATAAATTTCTACATTTACCTACATTCAACAACAATTTGTTGTTATAAACGATCAACTGCAAAAATTATCCAAGTCACATTGCAACTTTATACCATCTGCTTAGATCAGACAATGTGCAAATTCAAAACACTCAACAACCTCATTAAAAAATAATGAGAATAAAAGCGGGCCAATGTGACTTTCTTGAGGAACTCCTGAGGTAACACTTAATGAACGACAGCTAAAACCATTAATCTTAATAAATTAGTAACGATCAGAAAGGTTTGAGTGCAACCACTTAATAGGGATGAACTGAAAGCCTTTGAAAAATCGTGGTGTAAACTACATCTACTTCTTGCCTATGTTCTTGTCTAATATATAAATGTCTACAGAAAGAGACTAGATTAGTCGCCGTAGACCTACCCGGAAATCCGTATTGAGCAGAAGAAATAAACCTTTTTCGTGAAGAAACAAACATTTCTATACTATGAATACGAATAGTTTTGTTATGGTAGAAAGAATGGCGATTCCGCAATAGTTGTTGACTACACTTCTTTCGCTAGATTTAAAAATTGGACGTATGAAAGATAATTTCCAGGGATCAGGAAAAATACCAGTAAGTAGGCTACTATTAAAGATGATAGTCAATGAAGGGGCTAAACTCTCTGCACGATTTTTAATAAGGATAGGTGCAAAGCCATCATTTCATGCCCTTACTAACTTCAAGTTGAGATAAACTATCATAAACTTCTGCTACCGTAAACTTTCAAAAAATAAAATCAGAGCGATCGGAGCTAATTAAAGGCTTGTTACGTGATACCGCAGATACTTCGTAGACAAAATAAAAAAAAATGGCAAACAAATTAGATACTCATATGTCAGAGGGCTGACTGGCGAAAGAATTCTGAAAAGTCATTGGGGTAGGAAATGCAACCACCTTCTTTTTACCACTTTGGAAATTCAAGAAATTTTTTGGATTGAAAGTCAATTCATCTTCGATTTGCAAAATGTAGTTATTGTAAAGGAACCAGTTTAAAGTTTTAAACCGAGTATCGTTTTACCGAGTATCACCAGACTTGAGAAGCTCGTTGAACAAAAAAACCAGTGTCGATCAAATTTCCTCCACGGAGAGAGTACACATAGTACACATACCTAGTATTGCAATTTCCTTGGCAAATTTATATCGTAATTGGAGTATGATAAACGCTCGAGCATTCAATAAAATTCTCACACGGCGAAAGTTCCAAATGCATAAGATCATTTGAAAAAACCAAATGGTGGGATTTGTCTGGCTCATTGCTTATTCGGTTCAACTAAATTTTGCTGTGCTAGCAAGGTAACCAGTGACTGCTAATCCGTTTTGGAGGTTGGGTGGAAATATTCCTCCGAATTGAAACTTTTAGTAAGTCATGTTTCAGAGATAATAATTACATCGTAATTGTTCTCAAGAACAGCAAGCAAGAATAATTTAGCTTTACCTGGAATAAAGGCGGTGTGGTAGTATATCGAGGTAAAATTAATTTGTGGGGAACTTATAGGTGGGGCATCCTGTTTGAAATCGGATCACTTAAATTCCGGGAGAATTGACCGGTACAGCTAGTATCCGAAATTTCCCATTTGAGGCTCCTGACCAAAAATTTCGGTTAAGAAAGGGTCTAATAAATACACCAGTTGGCCACGTTTCCCATTTAGAGCCTGACCAGGAAGATCACCATTAACTCCTAATTTAAGACAGAGTTATTCCCAGTCATGAATATCTCTTGTTTTCAAAATCAGGTTGCCCATTTGCAAAACATCATCCTCAGTAGATAGAGGATCCAAATTTCGGTACAACAGTTTTAATACGAATATATTGTAAGATTTTTGTACCACAAATATTAAAATTCTGTTGCCTCTGTTGCTTAGCGTATACGGCAGGTATCGATTTTTTGCATGTTGTGTATGTAATTGCTATTCAGTCTACAACCTGAATCTTCGGAACCTGAACCGGAAACAATTTTTGAAGCCTTGCTTTTGTTTTCAGTTTATCAGGAAATATTAGGCGCAATCCCTTCCATTCCGAGTGCACCACAGCTTCTAACTAACCAAAACAGTTGTTCTGATTACGCAATCACCAAATTAACCGCCAACCAAACCCTCAAATCAATCATCAAATCAACCCTAAATCAGCTTTCAAATTAACCCTTAACCTCACTCCAAATCAACTCTTAAATGATACGTCACTCACTTAACCCCAATGCAGGTTAACCAAACCCTAACTCAATTTCAACTCAACTTAGCTCGAAGCAAATCTCAACCCTCTGCTCAACTTATACCATCATAACGTCATCCTTCATCCCATCATAACGTCATCAAAAATCGACTCAATTTTTGAAGTTTTAGAAATACCTCTGTAGTAACTTTAGACCTGATTATCATATCTCAAGGAGGAGATGAATGTTTTAGATATTAACATTGACCTTTCTTAAGACTTAAACAATATGTGTGTAAAGTTTGGTTCAAATCGTTCAATGCGTGTGCATTTGTTTAAATATCACACATATATACTGTACATACTATATAAGCACTCACTGTTAAATACAGTGAAACCTCATTTCAACAGACACTCAATTTAGCGGAATCCTCACTTCAATAGACAAACTTTTAAGTCCCATGCAACTGAAGTTTTCCAATGAAAACCTCCCTTAGATAAACTTACATTTTATTAGAGCGGATACGGATAGATTTTTCTGCGATGATACAGATTTCACGAGTACAATTCAAATTGAAACTTTACCACTTTAATTTGTTCCTTATACATTTCAAATTGAACCCCTAACATTTCAAATTGAACCTTTAGTAAATTATATGTATGGCCAATTTGGGTGGAACTTGGCAATTCTTAGCCGGTTTTAGTGAAATTTGATATCCATGATTGAAATGCGATTCTTAAATGATTTTTGCATAAAATTCTAGAATATGGCCAGAAAAAATAAATAAATGAAATCTGACATACCCGTTGGAAGTGGAATTCTAAATTGATTTTTAGATCTAAAACTTAGTTTAGAACCCCATTTCCAACGCACATGTCAAATTGTATGATAATCGGAAATAGCCAAGTTCCATCATTCTTTGCCATATTGCAGAACTACTTATATCCAAAAATCACTTTAGAATCCCATTTCCATGACAGATGTCAAATTTCACTCAAATCCGTTAAGAAATAGCCAAGTTCCGTGCTAATTGGCCATATTCCAGAAATTCATTTAAAAATCATTTTAGAATCAAATTTAAAACGCACATGTCAAACTTTATCATAATCGGTTAAGGAACAGCCAAGTTCCATCTTAACCGGCCATATTACAGAGCATTATCCAAAAATTATTTTAGAATCCCATTTCCATCACCCGCATCAAATTTCATCATAATCTGTTAAGAAATAGGCAAGTTCCGTCCTCATTGGCCATATTTCAGTAACTTTATCCAAAAATCGTTTCAGTATCCAATTTCCATGGCAG
Organism: Tipula vernalis; assembly: GCA_958295665.1. Taxonomy (NCBI): domain Eukaryota; kingdom Metazoa; phylum Arthropoda; class Insecta; order Diptera; family Tipulidae; genus Tipula; species Tipula vernalis. Next base: position 2,971,908 of record OY282560.1, read on the forward strand.
ATGTCAAATTTCACTCAAATCCGTTAAGAAATAGCCAAGTTCCGTCCTAATCGGCCATATTCCAGAAACTCATTTAAAAATCATTTTAGAATACTGTTGCCAACGTAAATGTCAAATTTTATCATAATCGGTGAAGGAACAGCCAAGTTTCATCTTATCCGGCCATATTCCAGTGCTTTATCCAAAAATTATTTTAGAATGCCATTTCCATCACCCACATCAAATTTCATCAAAATCGGTTAAGGAATAGCAAAGTTCCATCCTAATTGGCCATATTCCAGAACTTTATCTAAAAATCATTTTAGAATCCCGTTTTCAACGCACGGGCAAGTTCCATCATACTTGGCCATATTCCAGAAATTTATCCAGAGATAAATTTCAGATCAAATTTCATCATAATCGATTAAGAAATAGCGAAGTTCCATTCTCACTGACCATATTCCAGAACTTTATCCAAAAATCATTTTAGAACCCCATTGCCAACGCACATGTCAAATTTCATCATAATCAATTAAAGAATAGGCTAGTTCCATCCTACTTGGCCATATTCCAGAACTTCGTCTAAAAATCATTTGAATATCCCATTTCCATTGGAACTGCTGGATTTCATCAAAATCGGACAAGATATAGAATTCCAATAAAATTTTTATTAAAAAAAAATCACATATCCTCAGTTTAACGTACGAGTACGACGTTTTTGGTCCCGTCGATTTCCGTTGTAGTGTTTCCCTATATATATAGATTGCTCAATTGCTCACTAAACCCCAATTCAACCACAACTAAATCGCAACTCAACCCTAATTCAACTCGCAAACGGAACCCAACTTAACCCTCAACTAAACCGTAAACTGTATGCCAAACTCACTCCCCAAACCAGCAAATATAAAAAATTGGTCAACAACTTATTACAGCCCCAACTCAACTCCAACTCAACTTTAACTCAACACGTGAATTGATCCCTAACTTTACCTGCAAATCAATCCCAAGATCAATGTTCAATTCAATAATCAAACCAGCATATGTATATTAAAAATTCGTAAATATTTGTATATCCAACCCAAACTCAACTCCAACTCAACTGTAACTCAACCCGAAATTTGACCCCTAACTTAACCTTCAAATCAACCCCAAATTCAATGCCCAATTCAATAATCAAACCAGCATATATAAAAAATTGATAAATATTTCTATAACCAGGTATTTTGGGTCAATTCGTATGACAGGTACCCGACTTTCTTAAAGCACAGGTTCCAAAAGCTTTTCAAATCTCGGCCTTGACCATAGAACCAGATTGGCAAAAAAAATTCTAAATCGAAGAAGCCGTTCTCGAGATAGCATGAGATAAAGAGACGGGCGAACATTTTTTTTTTTTTTGCTTTCTTAGACTCAGGGACATTCAAAACGTCGGGAACAGTGGTTTTGGACCAACCAAATTTTTCATTATTTTTGACAGGATTTCAATACTTTGGTCTTTTTAGACCGAAGTAAAAGGAAATATCTAATACCAGAACACAATTGACGATTGGAAAACTAGGAACTGTACCTATCGTACGAAACTAAAGCTTCAAACTCATTAACAAAAAGCTAGATAGCCTAGATAAAGTAATCAATTTCCATACAATATTTGAAAGGATGACCAAAGCCTTCTGTGATTATCCGTTTCAAATCTGGGTGCGAACTTTTTTTTTTTCGTCCGATAGAACACACAAAGTATAATTAATAGTTAAGTATCTGGATATATAACAAATTAGTGACTTTTGCAGCCGATAATAAATACTTCATACTGAGTTTACAGGAATTATTTGTTGAGCTTTCCCTTGCTTATGTGCAATATGTACGTAGGTACATAACGCTGCCCAGCAGACTCTAAAATCGTTATCACTTGATGTCAAAACCTTTGATTTCAAATGAGGTTAGCGAATATCTGTCAAAATCTAAAAATTTCTCAAACCCTAAAGACATTATTATTTCTTTCTTCTATGGAATCAGATTAAATGAAACTCGGATAATCACCATCAACAACCGAGAGAAGATTGTTACTTTTTTTTCGTAGAAAAATGCCTAACGTTTCCCTAAATGGGATCTCACAAATCCTCACCGTGGTTAAATACAATATTTTTGTTTAAATTGCAGAAATTTTTTAGTTTTGAAAGATGACACTTCTTTATTTTACACAACTTATCTATTATCTCTGAACAAATATTCAGGCGCTTGGTAAATTACCTTGTTACGCCACTGTCTACATTTTGTGTATAAATATAATAAAGTAAATTCTTAAGTTTTATAAACTTCAATTATATTTTTATTTTACATAAACATTTACAAAATATTTTTTGTCACTTATAAATTAGTTACACTTGTTCGTTAGTGATTTATTTCTTAATCCGCGCACATTTTATGATGAGTCTGTAGTCTCCTCTATATTATATGCGACATTCAACAAAATTATAATAAATAAAAATTAAGATAAAAAAAATATGTGTGTATATGTATTTAGAAAGAAAGATGATCTTTTTTTAAAGTAGTCACAACTCGGTGACAAGTTTAATGATGCAAAAATAATCTTTTGATAAATTAAACGGTCGATCTATACTCATGTGTAGCTGTAATGTACGAGTATGTATACCATTTATGTTGATTATTTATTTATTTATTTTTTTTTTTTGTATTTTTACCACCCGTTATTCTTCAATATTGTATTGTACACTAACATGCAATTTAACGTAATTGAACCATTAAGACAAAACACTTAACTAATTGATCTTTTCATATTTATATCAATTTTTTTCTACATACATATATGATAAATGATTTAGTCTTAATATTTGATTGGACGAAAGTTTTTATTTTTTTTATTTCCATCTGAGTGAGGTTTGAGGGCGGCTACATTAATTTAACGAAAACAACAAGAACAAAAAATCCGTCTACGGATGAAAAATGATGGTTTATAGTTTGAGATGATGTGGAGTTTATTTTATTTTGTTTTGTTTTAAAGATGAAAATTAAGATTGAAAAGGTGTTAAAGCGATGAGATAATTTTTTATTTGTTTTTATCGAGACTAATTTCAATTTATCACACAACATTTTTTTTTTTTTTGCACACGCGAAAATAAATGGTAAATGGAATTTAAATTGGCAGCAAATTAATGATGTGGTTAAATCATATTATGCCAATTTGAATTAATATAGTAATCAATCTTTTAAAGGCTGTATTAAGTGGTTTTTTCACACGGTGATTTTTGAGGTGGTTGTCAATTTTTCGAATTTTATATATTAATTTTAAGCAAGCACCATGTGTGGGAAAAATATTTATTCTATTTAATTAATCGCTTTGTACATTTTGTCTATTTGTAGGTAAGCTAAAAATATTTCTGTTACTATACACAAAAAAAAAAAAATAATAATTAACAGCAGATATATATTTCCTTACTCTCCTGCAATACAATTCATATAGATATTTATTGAGATTTCGTTAATCACCTTGATCCAAGGCATGATACCCATGATAATAAATAAAATCGAAACGGTGAAATTTTAAGACAATAAATTTAAAAAAAAAATACAAAAAATCAAAATATTTTGAAATCCAAAAAAAACTCTAAACAGAATGATTTATTTGGTATTTTCATTCCATCGCCGTCTTAAAGAAATAAAAACGATTTTATTTATTTTTATTTTATTCTTCTTAATTTTCATCTTTCAATATTCGTTTTTTATATGCATTTATATTTTCTTTAAGACAAAAAAATCTTAACATCCACTTTAGATTATTATTTATAATCCACGGTGAAGAAGATGAGTATTTTTTCCTTTTATTTTGGTCGTTTTTTTTTGTTTTTTTTTTTTTGTTTTTTTCTTGTGAGGTATTTCCGGGAATGACAGATTTGTTGCCCAATTAGGTGAGTTTTTTTTAAATTGAGGACAAAATATGGGAAGATAATAAATTTAAGATAAATTAGATTTATTTCACTCCACAATGAAATACTAAGGGTACGAGAAGGAAGCTAGCATTACGTATTAATTTTGTGAATAATAATTAGGACGAATACACTATAACTGTATTATACAGGTATATGATAAAACTCTCTTATATTCCTAGAATGTATATAATATTTTCCATCAAAATGGGGCAAAACATAAAAATTACGAAATGCCTACAGGGTTTACATGGACCTCTCTAATACTTTTTTCGTTCCGCTTATTTTTTTGTTTTTTTTGTAAGGTAAAATGATATTTGTTATACATTTTCTGATAATTTTCATATTTTGCGAGAAATTTTTTTATAATCTGGACGATAAATATGTACACTGGAAGGAGAAACTCATTGCACTAGGGCATATTTCAAGCTTTTTTTATATAAATGAAATATAAAGGAACTTCCATAAATTTTAATTAAATATCCTTTTCCTCATACATTGCGACGTAACAACCCAGTGGACTGAGTTAACGCATGTAAATGTTGATGGTATAACAAAATATTATATTCTCCAGTGCCCAATATGCTTTTTTATAAAAATTTTAAAATTATATTCGCGCCCATATTCATATTCGATTTTTAAACAAAAAATTACGCAATTCAATTTATATTCTTTCAACCCAAACTAAAATTATATAAACTATGTACAAAAATATGTAAAAATTATATTGCATTATGTGAATCAAGCACTATTATAGTAGAAAACAACTTGTATATTTTAAAAATATATAAACTTCATTTCCCAGCAAAAAAAACATAAAAAAAACGATTTTTGCTCTGATACATTGTTTGTCTGTAATTAACGGAAATGGATTTATTTTTCAAATAATTTTTAGGAAGCTAAACCACCAACCGTTGTTATCAACCATATTGAGGCCTTTCATTTTTTTTTATGGCATACGTGTGACGCCTCCGTAGCTAATCGTTTCGACCGTTAAGGGTTAATATTTTAACTTTAGGACTACAAAAATTGATCTGCATAAATAAATATAGAAGATAAGTAAGTAGGTAATATTCTTAATAAGGTAAGTAATATTTTTGGTTATAATCCCATTTCAATCGCACATGTTGAACCCCTTCAAATCACTTTAGAATCCCATTTCCATCGTGTAGGTTGAATTTAATCAAAATCGGCTACGAAATAAAGGATTTTTCAGTGAAGTTTTGAATTTCAGTCATTTTAATTAAAAATAATTGGTTGCTGTACGAATTATGAAGAAAATACAGCATAACTTTACAATGATCAATTAATCAAATTAGGTTAATTCACAAAAAAATGTTTGCCATTTCTAAATGCAGAATTTTATCTCTTTGTTCACATAAAATTCCGAGTCTACTAATAATATTACTGGTTTTTTCTCGAGTCTCTACCAGTGCTGTCGCTCTGAAAACTTTAAAGGGAGAACGTTTCAAATTTTCAGCAGAAGGTAGTACAGTACATACGAAATACAATAGTTAGACCTTAGACATAAATAATTGTTGATGTTTTGTGTTCTTATAACAAATCACGATCCAGCAAATTACACTAAAATTGTTTTTAGTTTTTTAGCCAAATTTTAATATTAAAAGAAAGGTGATTTATTGGTTTAGAACTATTTATCTATTTTACTATATTAAAGCGTTAAGCCCTGTATGCTGCTCGAGCTGAATAGTTTTTAACGCGGCCACAACTCTCCACGAAATCACAGATATTTTTAGATTATCGTTTTGATATTTTTAAGTTTTTCTCGTAGGGAAGAGTATTCCGATCAGCGAAACCGTAAGTTGTTAATGGAAAATTTATCTTAAAGCAACTTTAGCTTCTCGAACCCTTTTCATTTTCAAAAGCGTATAATTTTGACAGATATGCGAATTCAGACATGTCAGAAATGTCATTGTCAGATACTTTAGTAGATATCTAGAGGGTGACCAAGTCAAAAATGACTAAACCTCGACGAAGCCTTAAAAAAACAAGACAGTTTAAGTCTCGAAGGTGCTTGTCTGTTAATTGACCCCAATTATTTTATTTTTATTTTTTACAGAAATCATTTATTCATTTAAGTTTAATCATTTATTTTTAGACTTTTGTCGTCCTTTGATCTGTGTCTACCAGGTTGATGAAGCATTAACGAAATATTAAATCCGCAATTCGCTCCAATAGATTCGTCGATACTATACTAACCCAACGAATTAAGCCAACCACAAAATAATTTGAAACATTTGTGGTAGAACTATCAGTAGAAGCGATTTGAGGTGAATTAACAGACAAGTACCGTCTCGAAAAATGTAGTGTATTTGATTTAAAAAAATTGCTAATAAAATTGGTTTGGTGGCGACGACTGGTCACAAAACATGCAGTTGGTGAAATCTCTTCTAAAAAAGTTTAGAACTTGCCAACTTGATTCTTAATTTGGTGGTGCTATAACTCAAAAAAACTTGATTGATCATCAAATGTATTGGCTAAGTCAGATAATAAATTTTAATGGAGTTTCTTAAATAAAACAAGGCCAAAATTCAACAAATATTGCAAGACTCTATAATGGCACTTTATTAGAAAAAATTTAAAGAAATTAGATTTGCCAAAGAAAAATGGAGGTGTGGCCAACACACGACTTTCTTTTACGAACAGAGAATTTTGAGAAATTTTTTTTAAATTTTTTTATTTTTATTTTTATTTGTTTTTAATTTTTGGAAACATTTTGTATTAATTAGTATTTTGTAAACCTTATACTTTTTAAGATATTTGTAAAACAAATTTTCTGGACCAAGGGAGTGGCCACTTCCGGTTAGCCGATTTGGAGTAAAATTCACTGGGACCTCCCAATTTATCAAAAAAGCTTAAATTGGAAGTTTCAGTTCGATTAATTAAACCATATGGGCTGTAGAGAGGACACAGACAGACTGACAGACAGGCACCATTCCGAAACCCACTTTTTCGGACTCAGGGGACCTCAAAACAAATAAATCTCTAGAAATCTCAAGGTCCAAAATTTTCAGGATTACTATACTTTATTTTACGAGAGTAAAAGAAAATAAAAAACCCTAATCCATACGAATCGTTCGTTTAGTAAAAGTTCTGCAAAATTATTTTTTGGAAATCGCACACAAATCCCAAGGGCCAATATCGGCCATTGCCAACAATGATGACAAAGGTTTCGCTAGCACATGGAATAGGTTCCTTAATTACCTAGTTAGAAAACCCTAATCCATACGGATCCTTCGTTTAGTAAAAGTTCTACGAAATTATTTTTTGGAAATCGCACGCAACCCCCAAGGGCCAATATCGGCCATTGTCAACAATGATGACAAAGGTTTGGCTAGCACATAGAACAGGTTGCTCAATTACCTAGTTAGAAACCCCTAATCCATACGGATCGTTCGTTTAGTAAAAGTTCTGCAAAATTATTTTTTGGAAGTCGCACACAAATCCCAAGAGCCAATATCGGCCATTGCCAACAATGATGACAAAGGTTTCGCTAGCACATGGAATAGGTTCCTTAATTACCTAGTTAGAAAACCCTAATCCACACGATTCGTTCGTTTAGTAAAAGTTCTGCGAAATTATTATATGGAAATCGCACTCAACACCCAAGGGCCAATATCGGCCATTGCCAACAATGATGATAAAGGTTTTGCTAGCACATGGAATAGGTCCCTTAATTACCTAGTTAGAAAAGCCTAATCCATATGAATCGTTCGTTTAGCCAACAATGATGACACAGGTTTCGCTATCACATGGAATAGGTCCCTTAATTACCTAGTTAAAATTGAGGTGTGGCCAACACACGACTTTCTTTTACGAACAGAGAATTTTGAGAAATTTTATTTTTTTCTTATTTTTTTTTTTAATTTTTAAATTTTTAAATTTTTTTTTTTAATTTTTTATTTTTATTTGTTTTTAATTTTTGGAAACATTCTGTATTCAGTTGTTTTTTGTAAACCTTATACTTTTTAAGATATTTGCAAAACAAATTTTCTGGACCAATGGTGTGGCCACTTCCGGTTAGCCGATTTGGAGTAAAATTCACTGGGACCTCCCAATTTATCAAAAAAGCTTAAATCTTAAGTTTCAGTTCGATTGATTAAACCATATGGGCTGTAGAGAGGACACAGACAGACTGACAGACAGACACCATTTCGAAACCCACTTTTTCGGACTCAGGGGACCTCAAAACAAATAAATCTCTAAAAATCTCAAGGTCCAAAATTTTCATGAATACTATACTTTATTTTACTAGAGTAAAAGAAAGTAAAATTAGTTTTTTACTTTCATAACCACTCCAGGCCTTCACTAAATTTCCGGGTTCCAGCACCAAATGGAGCACGTTTGCCAATGGATTTTAGTGAAGTTTTATACCTGAGTTATAAAGCCGATTCTATCTGCAGTTCCTAATATAAAACAGAATTATTCACACTCTGAAAATTTCTTCGGTCACTTCATTTGGGGTCGGATTTGATAAATAAGTAAGAAACAAATTCAAGAAATATTGCGGAACACCACTAATGATATTTTGGTTGATGCCATTTATTAGAAACATTGATTCAACAATTTTTCTTTGTTTTTACGTAGACATATACTTAACTAATTCAGACTATCTTCTCAGTCTCGAGCATTAAACGGATGGAATAAAACCATTTGTTGATGGATTTTAGTAATATTTATTATCTACAATATTTTGTAAATTCTACAAATAGTTCCTATTGTACAGCCTATTATTTGATGGCCTGAAAAAATTTCTGCCGTAAGGCAGGGCTGGAATCAGAGTTTTTAAAATTAAACAAGGCACAACGGCAAGAAATATTTTGGAACACAATTCATGCTAATGGTATTATGATCGATACCCATAAATGAAAAACTAGATTTGCCAAATTTTTTTTTCCATACACAGCCAACCATGACAATTTTCTTCGCATCCAACACCGAATGGAATACACATGTGTGTTCCTATATACATATGTATATAAAAGTAAACATTGGGCCAGTCATTTGAGTTGGAGTTCAAATTAAATTTTGTTGAAATTATTATTTTTCTGGTTCCTCCTGCTTTTTACTATTCCTACCTATATCCAACCTAGGCGAGAAGGAGAATGTCAGAATAAATTGAAGGACAATTTCTGCTGTCAGCATTTAACCTTGCTAGACAAGAAAGATGCAAGGGAGACTGGATTTTATTCAAATGTAAGCAAAGAATTCGAGAATATTGAGGTCAAGTCATATTGGATAAATGAAATTTCCCTTATCACACTGCATTAATCCAGACTTGCATACAACTTTTTAATCTGAAAAGGTTAAGCGACTGCAGAAATTATCTTACAGTATTAGTTTTATATCCCTATAAAAGAGGATCCTAGTCGAAGCTTATGGAAGGATTTGAGAGTATTGTAAGTAAATCCAGACATCGTTTTTGTGCGGTAGGGATAAATGGCCGCATAATTTGTCTTGCAGCATAATTTTTGTATTCAGGAGGTCCTAATCTAAATATTTGGCCAAAGCAGATAAAAGTTTTTTGTTAAAATCGGGTAATCTCATCATTTCAAGTTGTGAAAAACTCTAAATTATCTTTTTATAAGTTTTACCAACAAATGTTAAGTTTCTGAAAAAAAAGCATTGTGAAGTTGAGGTAATCGAAATTAGTTAAATTTAGTTGGTAAATTTGACATGTTTGAATTGATATTGTCTGCTAAAGTGACTAACACATTACTGCGAGGAAACCGTTTTATGGGGTTTTGCCTGAGAATGACTATTATTAGTATAGCAGTTATTAAAACAGGGGAGTACATATTGAAATAGCGGAGTACAGGAGTAACCACTAGGCGAAAGTAGTACAAATACTCTGATCGTACTCATTTCGACAGCACTGGCCTCTACTTAAATTTTAGGCCTGATGATTTTTAGTGACAACCTTTTATCGAATGGAAAAGTGAGGTTTTTATTCTAACGAATTTGATGGTTTCATTTTTTTGGGAATAAAAATATTTCTATTAAAAGCTGGAATTAAACTCGAGAAAATATGTTAAACCTAGACATTTTAAAAATTTTAACATTTGTAATGGAGCTATCTAAAGGAAGGTCTAATCACTTTGATCTTTATTTGCAAGGTTGGCGAAGCTGTTTGTGAGATCTGGAGCTATTCAGTTTATGTTAACATTTGTGGGTGAAGTATCAGAAGAAGCCTTAAGGAAGATCTCTTTGGTCTACATGGTTGTGGAAGCTATTTATGAGATCTGATGCAAATTTATCAGTTCGTGCTACCACTTATGGATAAACGATCAGAAAAAGCAAAAAGTGTTCGCAAGGCTGACGAATCTATTTTGTGAGATCTGGAGAAGCGACTGATATGTAAAATTTTGTAACTAAAATTTAGAATTTTAAGAAGATACTAAATCTCTCAAACATCAAATGTTATATTGAAATATAACATATTTCAAATTTTTGTCTATTATTTAAATATTCGAACTTCGACGTTCTGTAAAATCATCTTTATCGGCCATTAGGCCGGTTTAAGCGGTAATGATTTGTCAGAAATCAAATCATTTCAAATTAAATCTGCCGGTTTGAGAAAAGAGATTTTACAGGCACCGGCTTTTTCTGAAAATTAATCTGCTCCCGTAGAGGCCGTTTTGGGCAACAAAATTGTGTTTGTCTAAATTTCTTCTGATTGGAAATAGCAAGGGTTCACGAGTCTACATACTTCCTACAAAATCCCTTTCCGTAGATTTACGTAACTAATGCTATTTGACGCATTGAATGAAATATTAGCAGCAAAGTCACACAAAAACAGTAACAATTTTAGCAGTCGTTCATAAAACCAGTAGTATTATTAGCAAAGACTTGAACCATCAGTAATATTAAGTATAAATATTTGTAAATTAGCCTAATTTGATTGTACCAACAATGTAAACTAGTTCGGGTCAGGTATTTTAAGAGGTTGACAAGTTTTGTGTTAACAGTTGCCATTAAGAATTAATTGATAAATTTTAGCAATCGAACTTCATATACATAAATAAAGAAAATTGCAGAAAAAGCAAAAGGTATTCAAATTTTTGTACAGCAAATTTATAATCACATGGTTGGCCAACCTTTTAATTTTATAACGTTTCTTAAATCTGGTAGCAGTTTTCTCCATTTTTAAAATCTTGTGTAGGAGTCCTGCTCATGTAATTCGTGCCATAAATGTTCAATAGAACTGAGGCCTGGTGATTCAGGCAAGTGAATGTAGCTGTTTTGGCTTATTGTTCCAAGGTTGAGAATAATGATGAATTGTGCTTATCACAAATATTTTATAAAGCATTGCCTGGTCCCAAAAATTATTCTGACCTTTTTTTGACGTGGTAATGATGGTAATGCCAAGTAATTTTCCTCGATTTTTTTCTTAATGAAACACTCAACTTTTTTGTTTGGGCTTTTTTTGTTTAAAAAACCATGACACAAACACCCAACCCCAATGTCCATTTGCCCATGTTTTCAGCTTCGCTTTTCGTCTTGCACATAGCCCATACTGAAAAAGTATATGTCTCACTGTTCTCCCCGATATTTCCACACCAACGTTACGCATTGTACCCCTCAGAGACTTATTGGATAATGTTTGGTCTTCTTTAGTAAAAGTTTGGCTGTTGTTTTACGATTGCGAAAACAGTTTTCTCTTCTGCCGGGACTTGTTGAAGACTGAGATGTTACTTTTTTCGAAAAATTTACTGACGAATGATTGGCACACTCCTATTATCTGGGCTATTTGCGCATGCGTATACTGGCCTACTGTGACTGAAATTCTTCAGTAAGATACTAATACTTAAATACTACCTAATTGTCATAAAAGCAAAACAATTCACAGGTCAAACTAATTAACAGGACAATAAATACTCGGAATTCATATTTCCTTGTGTTGGTCGGTTTCTACTCGTACCTTAATGAAGCGTCAACTAAACAAAAGGTTGCAGTGTTGGCATTGAAAATCACATAACCAAGAATTTTTTTTGAGGTGAAAATAATTTGGCCACATCTGTATATATGTGAGTAAATTCATTTTGCTAAATATGTATAATTTTCAATATAACGCCCTTCTCCATAATATTAAAAATGTAAAACTCATAAAATATCAATTAAGTTAAAAATAATCTACTTATTTCCAATTCATCATCATGATCATAATTCATTTCCTTCCAAAACATTTGCTCGTATATATGTATGTACATTGTACGTATACATATATCTCAGAACACGACAACAAGTAATGAGAAGAGAATTCAACCAGACAAAAAAATTTGAACATCATTTTTTCATCTTCAACGCGTAAATCAAATTTTATCACCCAAAATGTCATTCGCTTGTATTTTTATTTTGAATATTTTGACTTCTCATTTATCTAAAATTAAAAAAAAAAAAAAAAAAAACTTCGAAATTTGTTTGACATTCAAAAAAGACGATAAGTTTACGAGGGTATTCCTTGTCTAAAATCAACATTCCCATCGTATATTTTCTTGTTCTTATTTATTTTGTCATTGGCGTTATTTTCCGTGGTTTCGTATCCACCAAAAAATTATTATTATTTTTTTTTTTTTTTGTTGATCTGCACGAGATATATATTTGTTTTTGACAGAGCTAAGTGAAATTGATCCGGTACCCCGCGCACGACTATACAAAATTAATTATACTCACAATATAAACGAGCTGTGTGTGTGTTCTATCCCGGATAATTACACAATCAGATGTTTTGTATTTTGAGCAATATTTACAATTTTATTACGAATAAAATCAAAAAACATCTTCGCATGACAAGAATTATTTATTGATTTCTTAATATATTTATATATAAGACAATCTTAATTTTGTCTTAACGATAATTTTATTGTTATTTTTTTTTTTTATTATTTTTTCGAAAATTTATTTTTATTAAAAAATTATTAAAATTTATTTTTATGTAAAACATCATGTTATGGTTTTCTAATGATATGAGAATGCCGAAATACAAAAAGATTTATTGGTTAGTGCGCTGGCTATTTTTTTCGCCTCCAAAAAATATATGTGGAAGCGTACCTTATTATTTATGCCGTCATCATCGTGGAACGGAACACACACATACATATGTGTTGATAAAAAATTGTCCTATATTAATTATTCATCGCATTTAAATTCTAAAAATACTTTCTAAGATCGTTTAAGCTATTTTTCAAACTCCTCCTATGTGTGACATCTATAAATTTGCTTTAAATTTGTGAAACAAGATTCTGTCATTAGAAGTGTCAATTTCTAATGATTTTTAGTTATGTTTAAGAAAATAATTAATGTGATGTTACTGTAAAAAATACATAATCTAATTTAGTCTTGTTTTTCTGTGGGTTGCCTTGATTTAATTCTCAAGTATATTCAAGAATCCAAGAAACTAATTTTTATGCAGTGCAAAACTGAAAGAAGAAATGAAACAACAATTCAACACCATCATTAAGAATAAAATAAACAAAAAAAAAAAAAAAACAATTAAAAATTCTGCTAATTATCATATTTTTCATTCTTTAATTTTCTTGTAATTATCCAATTTTCTGTTTGGTTGTTTTTCCTACTTGGTGGCTTAAGTGTACAACACCAACAAATTCTTTCGGATATAATATATCTACAATTTTTATGGTTATATCGTGATATTTTCTGTCTTGCCCAATGTCGCCGAATGTTTTAGTAGACGTATGGGATGCAGGTTGCTGAAGATTTAAAAATTGCATTCATAAAAACGTCTTGCTAATGAGATAAATATTTATTTCTCATAGTTTGCCGTTTTAATTTCTGTCAAGAATATTTTTTTATTAGAATATGTGTATCTCAAGACGAGTATCGTAAATTTTTCTTATTTTTTTTATTTTTTTAGGTCTGTAATTAGAAATGAAATCGTTCTTAAACAAAATATATATAAACATATTTAAGATTTTAATTTGCTAATCTTTTTTTGTTGAATATGCACTAATAATATAACTCGCGTACAAACCTTTGAACGATCTAAGTTCATTCATAACTAAACTATTGAGCATGTTAGAAAAAAAATCTTAATTAATTTAACCACAACCAATTTAAAAACTAATGACATATACCTCCAACAGAAACTCAAATTCTGACCATAATTAAATTTGATTAATTAAAAATAAGCTGAAAATAAATTCTAATATATTTTTATTTTCGGATACCAAGATGCTCGATAAACCCGACTTTGAAGGTTTCAAAATCAAACATACAGACGATAACTTTTTCTCTAAATACAGGTAGCATTTTTTAGTAATTATTTTAAATGGCGTATCGTTAACAAGAAAAAAATTAACAAGTTTTTTTTTTATTCTTATTTATTTCTTCTTCTTGTTAATCAAAGCACTATCTCCGAAATCTTTTCGTTTATACCAAAAATAACAAAAAATAATAATTTTGATAGTTTAGGAATTAAGAAGCTAATGATGACTTTAAATGTTGCTAATTAGATGTCAAAAAAAGTATAATCCCCTCTCGCATCTGAATGATTTTAATTGGGATTATTTATTTTTTAATTTAATAATAAACACGGGTTGATCATAACACAATAATTTCATCGATCGAAATTCTGTTTGGTAAATAAAAATTTACTTACTTGCATTATCATTGCATCTTATACATTTTTAATGTGAAAATCCAATTTATAATTATTCTAAATAATGCATTAATAAGAAAATGTTGAAGGTCGTTCATATATTTTGCAGCAATTTTTGGTTTTCAGCTAATTACGTTGGTTTAAAAAAAAACGAACCATTTTTCATATAAATATACCCAAGCGTGGGGGCACGAAATTGATTTTTTCTCAAAAAGTGTTGTTTCGCCTAATTCTTAACTAAAATTTAAGAATTATTGGCGACAAAAAACACAAATTAATTAAAATATTTGTTATTTAAAAATATTTTTTCTACATTAAACATGTATAGTTGTGTACAAGTAATTTTCAAACAATTTCAAATTTGCAAATTAATTTTATTTGAATAATTAAGCCCTTTCCACACTTATAATCCGTGTGTTTTTTTGATACATCGAAGAGACAGGGCGAGTAGACAGATCGTCTAGGAATCGCAACGTCTAAGAATCTTTAATCTGAGATTACTAAATTTGAGAAATGACAATATTTTGAATTACTACTAAGGATCTAATTGGAACATTACAAAACTAAAATCAAACAATAATTAAACATTTCAGAAAAGTTCTAAATTGTAGTACTGGGATGGATGGTCTTCTAAATAATTAAATTTATTTGTTAAGTAAAAAAATCTTCAAAATTTCGTTGAAGGTAAGTTGCGAATTAAACACTTGATTTACGGTTAATTTTCTTTGTAAGGTTACATTCTCGGCGAGAACTGTTGAAATATTATTTAAAATGAATTTCGACGTAACGTCTATCGATATCATAATATTTTTAGTTTTGACACAAAAAGACAATATCGATTAGATACTATTCATCGACGTTGATTTTGCATTCAAAATTTATGAGATATTCCCAACTTAAGAAAACCCAGAAAATACCACACTGTTTAAATGTAAGGCTCATGCATCGAGAGGTACCGGGTTCGAATCCTCAACAGAAGCATAATCTAAAAGGTAATTTTAATTCCCTGATATCGATTGTAATTTAAATGAACATCTTTAAGTAAGACATCTGCTTTTGGGGTGCAAAAATCTTTTTCTGACCAATTTTTTTGGTCACAGTCATTGACTAACAGGACAAATGCTCAGATCAGGTGAATACGATAGGACATATAATCCTTTGAAAAGTTTTTAAATGATCAATTTTAGGGATTTAAACACCTCAAAAGGTAAGGAAAACATAAATCATTAAAATATGCTATATGCTATATTGTTTTGAACGTTTTAGGGATTACGCAAATTGTATATGCAAATCGGAAGGAATTAGGTTATATGATTTTTAATATGTTCCGAAGATTCAATCCAGTTTCGAACTGATGAGCTTATGATTATGAAAAAATCAATCTTCTCATTAGGCCGCGGCGACTGGACTGATTATACCACAATTTACATTCTATATATACAGAATGTGCTGTGCGTTAAGTACTAGCGAATCATAACTAATACAGATGAACTCTCTTACAATTTTTCTTCTTCACGATATTCACACAGCTCTGTGTGTAAGCTAATTTTATTATTTTATTTTTAGGTTGTTCGAATTCATATTTCTGTAATTTTGTTAATGTAATATTGAGTGAAAAATAATCATTTTCGATATTCATGCAGAAACAAACCGTTGCACTAAATATTTCTGCCAATACGAACCGCCATTTGAGTAAATAACATTCCTTAACACAGCAACAAAGCAGTTTTCTTTTTGAGCAAAAGGTCTAGAATAAAATTACTCTTAAATGCTTTAGGCTTCTTTTTTGTTTCACTTACGTTGCATATACAATTTGAACAAAAATGAAATCGAAATGTTTATCTATAAATATATGTGTGAAACGTGGGTTGCGCATGCCGGAAAATTTATTATACTTACATTTTCTTATGATCCACATAATATTCAATATTCGAGATCATTCGTAAAAAATCTTATTAAATTTTTTAAAGAACGACAACAACAACAATACCAACGATAAACATGAAATTAAGAAAACTAAAAAGAAAACGACAACGATGTGTGTGGTCGTTGGAAAGTCTTAAAGGTTTTCATTTTTGTTTCTTAACTTAAAAATGATAATGTTTCAACAAAATAAGCAAAAGAGACATAAAATCTCTTCAGGATTACAGAAAAAAAAAGACTCAACCAAGAACCTTTAAATAAATAATAACTACGACAACTAATCAGATAATCTTTAAAGTTGATCTCTAACTAGAAGGCGGAGAGATCGTTAATTTATAATTTTATTTTTGTTTAAATTTATTTACATATTTGTATATTAACGATACTATGTGCGCAAATTAAAAAGAAAACTAAAAAAAAAAATTGCCCTTCAAGAAATTGGAATAAAGTGTGAGATTTGAATACGAATTTCTCAAATTACAAGAGCTTTTTATATATACATATATGGTATGTATGTTGCATTACATGTCTTTGTGATGTTGCATGTTAAAATGTAAGGAAAGGTCATAAGATCGACTATTTTTGTGTGTTTTGTAATTTATAAATATACATACATTCATATGTGTAAATGTAATCAAATTTATGTGTTAGATCGACTTTCGTTGCAAATTGTAAAATTTGTTCTGTAAGGTTCGGACGTTAAACAAAAATTGCTTCTTGATATTCTAAATCCAATTAACCTAGCTACAAAAAGTGACGATTAATTTATTGATTTGTGAACTTCTTTCATTTATCTTATAATAAACTTCCTTACAATATATTGAAAATAGCTTATTGATTTATATGTGAAGTAAAGAAACTAAAAGTGATTTATTAACAAATAACTATAAATTTTATTTGCAACATAAACTAACAAATAAGCAAAAAAAAATTATTGTTGAACTTTGCCTTAACTACAATTTATTAATGTTGCTTATAAAAGTGTGAAACTGATGAGAATAATTATTTATTGGAATTTAATTGAATCGCAGCCAGGCCAGTCATCTAATCCATCACTCACCAATAAACATTTGTCATTTTCATTTGAATAACGTTTAATTCCTTAAATCCATTCACTCCAATCTTCATCTTAAAATATCAATCTCGGTTGATCGTTTTAGGGCGCGTGCAAACGTCACATATTTTAAAATATAAAAATCTTTTCATTTGAAAAGAAAACAGAAGTGTGTGCACAGTCACATTGTAACATTTTATTTGATGTTTCATGTGTCGCAGGTTCGTCACAAATTGAAAAAAAAAAAAAAAAAAAATTGTTGATATAAGACAGTTAAAATTACGATGTCTTTTGGGATAATTGAAAAATAAATTGTTTCGGATTTACTTATTTACTCATATATGCATTTCTATTCTGCTTTGATGTGTCTAATTATGAATAATTTAATTATGTACATGAAAGCACTTTTATGCTATACGATTCATTGAAAACATTTTATAATTTAATTTGAGTTAAATATAAGAAATGAATTAATTCGTTAAGTGTTTGTTGATGTTTCATTACGAAACTTTGAATTAAATTAAAATTAATTTAAAGTAATTTTATTGTATTTTATATTTTTATGGTTCTAACCAATGGGTGGTCGCGATTTTGTTTTTATTTGTTTGGGCTTATAAAGACGTATATACTATCTAAAATTTAGTTATTTAATTCACGTTAGTGGTCAAAAAGCGTGAGGAGGAAACCTAAGAAGGTCATACATTAAAAATTCAAACAACATTTCGCACCCACAAGAGATGCTAAAATTAATTGGTTTAGTTATTTTCTCGATTACAGTTTTGAAATTTTGAGCGTTCATCGAATTGTAAATATTCTGTGGTTTGTCTACTGCATACACAATTCTATAAACAACATTGTAATTTGTTCCTATGCCTGATTCGTTTAACGTCCCTTAAGATGGTTCATTAATTTAAAATGAAAATATGTGTATGTATTTAAAAAATGCCTAAGTTTTCTTAAGTATTTAACTCAAATGAGTAACATTCTAATTAACACATTTTCTATTAATCTCAAAACAACAGCGAAAAAAAAAATTCAAATCCCATTCAAAACACACCTACAATTTCTACTTGGGATGCCAACCATAAAATACTTTCATTTATTGTCTCAATTAATTACAACTTTAGTCGATTTTTTTTGTTCTTTTGTCTTCTTCTTTCAATATATCCTAATACAGCAAAAAATTAAAAGATTAGCCTTTAAGATTCCTTCTTGTATATGTATACCTAACGTAAATAATCTTTTCGTCGTCGTTGTCGTCTTCTTCTAGTCTCATTAGGTTATTTGTTATTTTCTTAATAAAAAATAACCGAGTAAATAAATAAGAAATACATAAGACTAATTAAACTACCACACAAGAGGTTACTTAATTTAATTTGCTTGGAATTAAGCACAAAAAATAAATGTAAAGACAATCTTTTCGCAACTTACATACATACATTTGTACAGATTGTAAGTATATATGTATGTGTTTTAAGGAAAAAATAAAAATCTTGGTTCGTCCATATGCCATACATACTCGTATTTAGTTACTTTATAATCACCTTAATATTTGTCTTATCATTTTATCAACATCTTATTATCATTATAATTATTATTCTACCAATATATAAAAAAATGTCTTATTTAGTAGTTTAGTATTGTCGTTGTTTTTTGAGTTTCCATTGTTATCTTTTTATAAAAAGTCGATAATTTTTTTTTACTCAGATCGAATTAAGAAGGTAAAAACGGTGGAGTGTGTAACCTCGTGAGAAATTATATTGGGAAATATAAAAAATTTTAGTTAGACATTACTAGTTTGATAATAGATCAAGATAAGATGATGTTTCATAAACTTAGATCGGATTATTTTTTGACGTAGAACTATATGTCTTTGTATTTGATTTGTCGCTCAAAACGATGCCCCAAAAAATTATTTTAAACTAACCGCTTATAATTTTTAAACAAATAGAGGCAACGAAAGACAAAATATACCAACTTGTAGGGAAAGTAATCCGATTAGTGTACTTACTAGAGAACAGTATTTTGGCTGCTATTTTAACGAAAAGTGTAAGACCTGTAGTAAATTTTCTACAAATTAGCTGCTCTGAAATTCAAATACATATTGAGAGAATTCAAAAATGGGGGGGCAAGCGCAACAGTTCTGAACAGAGGGCATCCCAAAGCGGATCGCTAGTACTTTTTGAAGCAGCTTGACAACTTTGGGGCGAGTCGGGTAAAACATGCAACGGAAAAAGCGCTTCGGTCGGCGATTTTAGATGCATTTGTGGTGTTGATCGAATAATGAGATTTACTGAATAAAGATAGAAAATTGTGATTTCGGCCCAATCAGACTCTCATCTTTCAAAAAGTAAACGTACAAATTTGTAAACTTTTGAAAATACATTCAAGATCGAAAGTTGAGAGAATCCAAAAGCCGAGAGAAGCCATACAGCATAAATAAGATCCCAAGAATAAACAAACTGCCGACATCCATCGCAACGGAATACAAGAGATGGCAGCGGGTGCGAGAGGGTGCAAACAAAGTATGACATCAAATCAGTTATAACTTTTGAACTTGATTTACTAATGAAACGAATAGCTGTCGTTTAAACAAAAGTATCCGCGAAGCGAAAATATCTGAACGAAACTGAACCGTTTTAGACCGGCGGCTTTTTTAGTTACATAACTTCTATGAATTCCCAATCAATATGGTTATTTGTGATGTCGATTTACAAAACACGGTCGATTTACAAAACACATTCCAAACATTTATTTTAACAATTTCCCCTTGAAATATCGTCGTTGCCAATGAGCTCGTTGCCAATGCACCGTTTACAAAATCCAGGTAACAAAGTCCATATAATGATTTTAGTACATATTTAAAATATCCCTCATGTCCGGTTGTAAAAATAATTATTTGCGTATTCATGTATGTACTAAAAAATTGTTTAACAAATTATATCGCCGTCTATCATTTCAATAATTATTATTTACCATTTCGCTATAGTTAAATTATTATATCTTTTACTATAATTATGTACATGATAATTGATTTTAATCAAAAAGGTTGGCACTTGATCACAAAATAATTTACAATAATAATTATTGTACGAGTAGTGACGTAAAATGTAAGATGAGCAAAACGAATTGTTTTTAATGTATTCGAAAGAGAAAAGATTGACTTTATCCGTTTTATATAATACCACACCGATGATTTATCAGCAGTTGGTTTCAGATAAGTTTATAAATTGTATTTACACGGCAAGTTCAGCTTAAACAACTAAAACTTTTTCCTTATCATTGGTAAAAGTTTTTTCAAGCTTTCGGTTTCAATTAAAGGGAATTTTATTCTTCCTCCACTGGAGAGACGTGTTCTTCCGTTGCTTCGACATCATATTTGACGTAGATCTTCCTCACATAAGCGAATTCTATTTTGAATGATAGATTCAGTAAATTAGGTACAAGAGGCTATCAAGTTTTTACTATTTTAAATGATCAGTCAATAGTCAATACATAAATCAATGAAATTTGTAAACTTTTTTATTCAAAAATTTGAAATTAAAATAATTACGAGGCATGATCACTATTGTTGACCACACCAAGATAGTATCACATACTTTCTTGATTGGTTGATTTTCTTACAACAATTTAGAGGTCTGTTTATCTCTTAATGTTATATTTTTGATATCAAAAAGTTAAAATTTGGTTTCACTTGTATTCAGTATCAACAAAATGATATCAAACCACATTTATATTTTGATAACAACGAACTAGCGTATTACGCTTTATCTATGTAGAATAGGTCATTCGGCATATTTTGAAGCCTAATAGATTCGCTTGATTGAACTACTTATTTCCTATTTGTTTACCTAATTCTCTAATTTTTAAAAATGCCTTGTCAAATAAAATTTATATTTTAATTTCTCTGGCCACATTATTATTGTGAATTTTAAAATTCGTGTTTCAATATGCACTGAATGAGTTAACATTGTTATAGTTAATGAGAAATTAAACGGCCCTCAATTTGCTCTTCTAGGCAATGAAGCTCTCATACTCAAGAAGAATCATTGACATGAAATAATTAGTTAGTGATGATTTAATTGTAATATAAATATTGGTCTTACTATAAGAACAATATATATCAATAAGAGCAAAATTTTTAAGTGCTAATAATACAGTGTGGGAAAGAAAATATTTTATAAACTGCTTACAAAATATAAATCCCTAATTAATAATTTGTCAAAAATTATTTTAAATTAAGTTTTAGATTTACAGATTATTTTTAAAGTTTACGATATTTCACAAAAACACCTTTGATCAAAAATGTGCAATACAATTCAGATTCAATTGAATTTATATTTCATAAGATTGTCAAATCAAACCAGTTACTGGTGTGGAAATGTTGCCAATTCAGCCTCTTAGTGGTCAACCACGGTATCTGAGCTTGAGTAGCTGGTCACGCTCTCAGAATTAGATGCTAATAGATTCATGTCTTCTGAGGTTGGTGCATTTAGAGATGTGTATCATCGTTGCTACACTCTACAAACTTGATTTAAACAAAAAAAAGTTCACTACAACAGAGCCTCTTGCAATGGCAACCAGAGGTCGCCAGCTATACGCAGTTCTATACTAACACCAAAATTCTACACCAATTTATTGCTTTTCATTTTCGTGATTCTCAGTTCGCTTCAGTGTTATTCTTTCATTTTTTTACTTTTGGCTAATTTTTCGTTTTACTAAAAGCAGTGACACCTGCACAATTGTTGCCTTTAAATCCTTAAAATTCAGTAAGTACACAGAAACAAAGTTGAATTTTTAATTTTTGCCTTAAAGCAGAGCACCATTATTTTGTAGAATATTTTTGTTTGCCATAATGTACAAAACTGAACTTTTATAGTTAGAAACCAGGAAAAAATCAAACATATAAAACATGGAAAATCAATTTTTATTCCAAGAAGGATTTTTCACAAGAGACGTTACAAATTGTTCCTTCTCGCCAACATTTATGTCTAACTGCATGGTTTAGGAGATTTTTTTAAACAACCAAAATTTTATATTTATAAATTTTTCATAACAGCAACATTCTGGTTAAATTGAAATAAAAGCTTACTATAAATCCTGTGGCCATTAATACAACTAACGTCATATAAATGAAAGTACAATTTTGTTAAAATAAATCAAAATTTATCAGCTGGAAAAATTTCGAAAAAATTGTAAAAAAGCAAAACAAATCTACAAAATATTATAAGATATGTAAAAATTACAGTGAAATAAAACAGCCACTTCAAATCATAACACAAACTTATTTATTAACACAACACTATCGCAAAATGAATTTTCAAAATTTCTAAAATTCACTTAATACACTATTTACACTTATAAATCGCACTATTTATCACTTTGTAAGGAAATTGCTTGGGCATGTGGGGGTTGCGAGGCGAGCTCGTTTCCAGAAAAAATTTCTTTTCGGGGTGGTTTCTCCCTTGCTGGATAAAGCACAGGGATGGGGGGTAGGGTTTTCCGAGGATGAATGGAAGCTTGAATGAACTGCGTACTACGAAATTTTCATTTTCGATTTAGCTTGTTTTATTTTTATATGGCAAATTTCATTTCACTTGATCAGCGTATCAATCTTTATACGTTACTTATTTTTAGAGAATCAGGGTGCTGATTGTTCCATTATAGTATCTTCACCTAAAATTTATAAATAATAAAATTTAAGTGAATGATAATTATCATAATCACAAAAAAAAAATCGTAAATACAAAAAAAATCAATAAATAAAACAAAACGAAAACAAATAAATATTTAATTTATTACATAAAATTAATTTTTAAATAAATAAAATTTAACAAATAAAAAAATTAATAAATAAATTAAAATTGAAATAAAAATATCTCTGTTGTTCCTTTTGGTATATTTTCTCAAGGTGCTGTGTGTGTGTGTGGAAGAAACGAACGATAAATATAGCGAAATTCAATTCAATTCAATTATTTCTTGTTTACTGCTTTAATCCGATTACAAATTAATTTATTAGGTGGGTGTCACCAATTTATGATTGCCTTATAACCAAAAAAACAAATAACCCAAGTTTATAATATTGGGATAAGAATCTCTTTAAGATTTTTTTTTTTTTTTTTTTTTAATTTCAAATTATATTTAAGATGAGAAGCAAAAAAAAATCGCGATGAAGCTTCTGATGATAGATGGAGAAATATGATCATAATATGAAACTATGTATATTGTAATTGATTAAAAAATTCAACATACACAGGTATGATGTATGTGTTTACAAAGAAAGAGGCAAAATCATAATAAATAATGTTTAATTTTTGTTAAATTACCGTGCTTGGGAAAATTCTACTCTTTTTCGATATCCGTCTAAGGAAAAATGGTTGCTCTATGATACATATGTCAATAGCATCAAGTGGTTCATCAGTCCTAATCAATTCTTTTTTACAATTAATTCAATTGAAAATTTACAATATGAAAAATTAAAAGTTGTTTTTTAATTTAATAGTTTTATATTGTGTTTCAAAACTGTAATTAAAAAAGCTCCTCCTCTTGTGTTGATTTAAATTGAAAATAAAATGTGAAAAACATAACCAGAATCGAGCTCCCTGAATAAAAAGGCGTGCGCGATTTTTTATAATTTAATTTTTCATTTTTTTTTTTTTTTTTTTTTTGTAACAAAAAATAAATAAAAAAGCAAAAAGTCTAGTTTGCGTGACTTTATGGCTTCTGCATATTAGATATGTATGAAAAATAAAATTGAAAAATGGCAACAATAACTAGGTTCCAAACTTAACTATCATATTATTATCAACTATACTAACTACCGTGTTTGGTTGGTTGGTTGATTGTCGTGATTTGTGGAAAATTATTATTTTCATTTTTATGTCTATTTAAAATTTTAAATTAATGTAGTTTTCATTGTTGTACTCGTAAGCAAATAAAAAAAATATGTTGAGGTTACATTAAAAATGGTTTGATTTTTTATTTAAACGGCGCCATTATTATGTTTTCTATGATCAGAATAATTTATGGCCGAATATAACGGAAATGGATATTTTGTTATATTCCGTAATCATCTGGAAATCATATATTTGTTGTTGATTTTAAATTTTAAACATGATTTTCAGTTGTTTACGTTGTATATAATTGAGATATTATAAATTTTGTTTTGAAGTAATTGGATACAAAATGATTTTCAGGATGCCAGGTGGTAACGGTTTTTACATGTTGTCTCCTTATACATAGAAATATATGTAAATTGATATGAGTGTTTCAATGTAAGATAATTACTCTTTATTAGCACATTTGTAGTGTTAATTTCTAAATCTATTTTATGTTCTGTGCGATATTTAAATTTGTATCCCGATAGGAGTCTCATACCGATTACTTACCATTTTAATAAAATCTTGCATCATTTTTTTACACGAAAAATGTATAAAAATTTGTATGTTTTTCAAATAAATATTTATTAATTTTTATGAATAAATTTGAACAGTTCTACAAGAAGAAAATTAAATGAAATAAAAAATAAACGGCGGACATAATAAATTCTTTTTATTTTATTTTGCAATTAACATGCAATATGCATAAACATTGTTATCACGTTTGAAAATGAATAAAATAAGAATAATTTGGAATTTTTTTCATTTCATTGCTGTGTTGTACGGCTACTACTGCTAACAACTACTACATAAATATATTAAATTATTTATTTTTAATTCGTATATAAGTTGAGAAAATTATTTTGTATGCTTTTATACGAGGGAAGTTAAGTGAACTGGTTTATGTTAACAAGATACTAAATTATCCATTGCTAATAAATTTTGACACCCCATACAAATCATTGATGATAATTCGAGCGCATAAATAATGAAAACATCATCCATGTCTACTCAATTAAATTTAGATCATACCAGCCACAAAAAAAAAAAAAAAAAAAAATCCGTAACCAGCACAAACAGACAAACAAATAAATAAAAGAACCATTATTTTATCGTAATATATCCCACAGGAGGCAAACAAAAACTACTTGTTGAACGAAAGCACAGAAAATGAAAAACTACACAGAATCTCTCATAATAAACCAACAATAAAAAACATAAAATTATGATTATGATTATTATTGACCATAAATAATATGCGTGGCTCTTTGTATATTGTGTTATGCTTTCTATATTATTTATTTTTATATAGTTTATTCAAAGATATTTCAAAGTATTGTTCCTTTGATTCATAAGAAGGTATTACGATAGTGGCGTGTTATGGTGTTACACAACACTAAATCTATAAGTCAAAAGTTTCCAGATATAAAAAAATTATCTTTGAAATCAAACCAAAAATAAATAAAACCTGGATACAATTGAATTCTTAAGGAACTTTTTTCCCATCATCCAAAAAAAAATTTCGGTAGCCTTACTCAACATAGTATGCAAATTTGATAAGAAAATAAATAAAAGAATTTTTTTTTTTTTTTTTCTCTTTTATGAACGAAGGAATAAACTTAAAAAAATAAATGAAAAGTGTGATCTTGAGTATTGATCTTTTAATTCCAGAAGACAAAAGAAATTCCTCTAAAGAAAAACAATTCTGTTGAGAGTATTTTTGAATTTTTATAAAACGAAATATCCCGAATATTTTTGATAAAGTTTTATTTTTGCAAATAATTTTTTGGGAATGGCAAGGCACATCTGTCGATAAATTTATTGGCTACCGGTTTGTGATTGAAAAATAGTCATGAATCTCTAGTCGCTTTATTTAGCGATATTCTGTGTTATCGCGCAGATATAAATCAACCAAACTTAAAAAAAAATTATATGCTTTAAAAAAAATGTCTAAATTGTAAGATAAAATATCATCGCAAATTTTATTTTCAATGCTTCCAAATTTAAACACAATCCCACCAACAACAATCTAAAAGATAGTTTCTTGTCTCGTTCCCTATGTGATTGCATCTCATTACCACGTTTTCGTTGTGGATTTAGCATTTTCTTCTTGGTTTACTGCTGCATAGAATGTAACATAAGACAGTCATTAATTAAATGTATGTCGTCGTAAGTTTTATTTAGTTTTTTTTTTTTATTCTAACAGAACCATCGTTGTCGTTTTGAATTGTGTTGGATAGATTGTGTATAAAAGTTGTTTTGTTTAATAAATTTATTTGATTTGCATGAGAGTTTCGATTCTTAATTTATTTTTAATTGAACATAATATGATGGGAGATTTTGTTTCAAAGAAACTAATTTATTCCGTTTGTTCTCTCATACTCTTTTCTCTCCCTATATCTGTGGCTCTTACATACCAATTTTTCCTCCTTGACCCTTTTTCTTTCCTTGAAGGACTGATAATTTTAACGACAAACATACGAAATTGCAGATTTTGGAGACGAATTGACCCCATGTATTTATTTAACATCCATCACATTTCCTACTCACTGCTAATGTATAAAAAAAATTAAAATTTTCGTAACATGAAAATTATAATTTTTTCTTTCTTTTTTATTCAGCTCAAGAAAATGTAAATAAAATAAATTTTTCTATTTGTCTATATCTCATGCCTGTTGTGCCTTCATTTATACGCTATACTATATACAATATATAATATTTTTCACTTTTTCCACAAAGACAGAACATTGTGTGTGGCTAATTCAAGAATAAATTATAAATAAAAAAAAACGATGAATTTTCATGAAAATTCCTTCATCAAAACTAAGTAAATTTTCAGTTTTTCGTTTCGTTTCAGTTTTTTATGTGGTTTTCTGTCGTTCTGATTGAAATTGATTTATTGTCCGATTTTCTTTTTTTAATTGGGTGAAATTTACCAGTTGTTAAGAAAATTTTGAAAATATTATATAAATTTAATAAATAAAAACCATTGAGTGAAATTTATGAACTTATGACAGTGAATTATATTTATTTAATATTTTTAATTATTCTGCTGTTTTCTACGAAAAACACAAAAAAACCATAAAACCTTACATACAAGAAAAATCGGAACAAAACAACAAATTGTTTTTGTTAAGAAAAGTTTGAAATATAAATTAAAATTGTTTTAGATAAAATATAATAGATACAGAAAAAGAAAAATTGTTTTAATTTGTTAACTAATTGTTTATATGTATTTCTTTTGTTGTATGTCTTAAGACCAAAATAAGAAAACCGAAACTTTGCGTTATTTTGTTTTGTTTCCTTCGAAATTTTCAATTCCTTTAAATTATTTCGGGTTGAGGTTTTGTATATGATTTTGATGTAGATTGTACTTATATAAATGCGCGATTTCTCAAGAGAAATGTTTTAAGATTTTCGTGGTAAAAGTATTTTATTGTATAGCGTGCTCAAGCTTACAAACATTTTCTTATCATATTCATATTTCGAATCAATTATACAAGTTTAAAATGTTTGTAAAAACATTAAACAACTTTTGTTAATAAAACGTAATTTGCTGTGAACATCTACTTGACCGCAAGGTGACAAGCCCCAAAATATAACGACAGATTTTAATTTTTATCTTTCAAGCAGAACTTCTTGGGGAGAAATGTTCTGTTGAATTTTAACGGAAAATCGAGCGTGCTTTATTAAATTTAACTCGGTAGTTCCTCCATATTTCATAACCGAAAAAAATGTTTTGAAAAATTTCATCTCTTAAATCAAAATTCTAATCTAAGATTAAAATCTTATATTTTTAAAAAAATTATTATGAGAAGAAATTAAATTAGAAGAATTTCATAATAAATCTCAAGAAAATCTTAAATTATTCTTAAGTTTTTTGTTTTATTATTTTTTGTCGATGACGAATGAAAAATATGAAATTCATAAATAATTTTTACAACAAATTCGTTATAATTTTTTTTTATTTTTACTTTGTTTTATTTATAAAATACAAATAATATAAGACAAACAGTTCTTACGACAAAAAAAAAAAAAAAGTTCGATAAGATTACAATGGAAAGATAAAGAAAAACTTTAGTTTTGGTTTATTGTGTCGTTTTTCTTCTTGTTGTCATAATTTTATGTTATTTTATGATGAGAGTTGGCAATTTCTTATTATTTTCTTATTTATTTAATTTATTTTTAAGTAGCAAAAAACATTCTGTTAAAAATAACACAAACAGACAAAAAATAAAAGAGTTTATAAGTTATTGTTGTGGAAATCTGAAAGTAAGGTAAGAAAATTGCTACAGCAATAACTGCATAATACAGAATATATTGTGTATATTGCATCTGTAGAATTAATTTGTCGGAATTTTTTTTGTTGCAAATGATAAATTGGTAATTTATGAATTTTGGGATCATGAACCAATTACATACCAGATTATAAGTATTCACTAACATGATTTTCAGAATTTATTGGTCAGCTGATTGTTTTGATGGTTTTTTGCTTTTTTAAATTTAAAAACGCAATTTAACTTTTTAAACAAATCCATTTAATTTTTATTGAAATAAAATTCATTTACAAGTAAGTAATAAGTAAATATTTGTAGTTTAATAGAATGCAGTTCAAATTTTACTAAGGCGAAAGCTTCCAACAGAAAGCGCATTCAATTTGTAATATCAAAATTTATTCACGTTCTCACGCGGTTGGTTTGCAAATGTATTGCTCACCGTAAGTTGGAAACTAAACGATATACTTTATGGAATATTACTTTATTCTAATTTTGGAAAAGGGTGCTAAATACTACGAAATCTGTGTTTTTTTTAGAAACTACTTAATTGCCGAAAGTAAATTATTCAGAAAACGCATTTGAAATTAAAAGTCGTAGTAGCTATTAGTAGTAATTTCTCTTTTTAGTTTAAATTTTCCGGAGAAATGGAGGAAAATATTGGAAAACTGAAATTAATTTTTGAAATTTTAGAGGCCCTTTAGACCCTAAATTAATGTTTAAATTTAAATTTAAAATATCAGACCCAAATTATTTTTTAGTCAGATTAAAAAGGCAAATAAATTCTGCACAACATCCTGAATTTCCAATTTTTGCTCAATTTAAGTATGTATACGCCAAAAAATAATAATTTTTATTTGAATTTAGTTGTACCCAAAACAAATCAAAAGTCTTATTGTTGGTCATTAGAAAATCGGGGAAAAAATTTGTAACATTTATCATCGGTTTAGTTTAATTTCAATATTATAGTATTTTTCTGTTTTTAACGTTTACCCAATCCCTTGCAGTTTCGTGTTTCGTGAAGCCAGCATAATCTACTGCAATGTTTTTGGTTGGTGTTTAATTAAACGCACCATTTGTATGACTTGTATTTAGTATCGATAATTTTTCTTCGATGATGGTAAAAAAATGCTGTCTGTTGTAAACCATGTTTTATCTTATATTTTCAATCTATGTCTGGTAAATGAGATTTTTCCATCTGAGATGAAACATGGATTAGTCTTACCGCTTCATAAAAAAAACTCGGGTAGAATTCCAAATAATTACAGGCCTATAACCTTACTTAGTACCTTGTCCAAAATATTCGAGAAAATTATTAAACTTAGGATTGTGCATTATCTGGAAAAAATTATTTTTTTTGATGATAGACAATATGGGTTTAGAAAGAACAAAAGTACTGAAGATGGCCTATTAAGTTTCTTTTCATTATTATGTTAATATTGGAATTCCGCAAGGTTCAGTATCGGGGCTATTGTTATTCTTAATATAAATGGTTACAGTACGGCGTATGCTGATGATTTTGCTCTATTGTATCCTGAGGACAATTTTGGAATTGGAAATGACTTAGTATTGTTAAAAAATGATTCATGTTTCATCATACGGTTTTAAGCTCAAAGTCTGAGTATTTGATATTTAATATTGGATTTAACTATGATGTTAATATGAATGTAGATTCAAAATTGAATTTTAAAGACCATGTTGATTACGTAAAGCTAAAATTGTTTCCTCCTCTAAGAAAATTTTATTTAGTTTGCTGGATCTGTGATTCTTCGTTCATAAATTGTTTATATTATTCATTAGTTGATTCCCACCTACAATATGGTGCTGTTGCGTAAACGCAACAAATATCACGTACCATTTGTTACAAAGGAGTACTTTAGGAAGTTTTATGTGCATACTGCACCTAGGCTTTTTAATCAAATTCCTGAATAAATTAGAAGCATGGGCTTGGGAAAGCTTTTCTAAAATCCCTTAAATGTTGGCTGCTTTCCCAGCTCGATATTAATTTTTTATTTAAAGTTATAATTTAATTGTTTTGAACTTTCTGTTTCTGTTGCTAAGTTATTTAATGATATTTGTTCTATAAACTCATAAATCTTAAAAGATCCCAAAATCAATTTTTCTTGCCAATTTCCTTTTATGACATTCGTAAGTCTGTTTTTTTTTTTTTGTTTTCATTTTGACAAATATATTGAGCAAATCAACAAAGAGTCAAATTATAAATTAGCAAAATTGACATTATGAGCAAAAAGATGAACAATTTTATTTTATCAAATTGGTACCGTTGTTTACGAAATGAATTTCGTTAATTAGTTACTTTTCCGCTGAAAATTTTTCTTCAGAAGAAAATACTTAAGCCCTACCTTGGTCAGTTAAACCTTTCTCTTGTTCGGCCCTAACTTATCTAAAAATTTAGAAGAAAATATTGTTAAATTCTTCTAAGCCTAAATTCCGGAGTTTCCAAATTTATCCAGTTTCATATTTCGAAACCGTAATTCTTGAGCATTTGGTGCAGTACTAAATTCCAAATTTCCCGAACAAAAAATTGTAATTCCTAAAAACTCAAATTTAAAAATCTTTAACTTTCGTAATAAGTGTTTTCATTTCTAAACTCGAAACACATGAATCTCTATAATTTGTATTATTGAATTTTGAAAATTTTTGGCATCTTAAAATATCTCTAAAATTCTGGAACGAAAAAATTCAAGTTGTTTAAATGTTATTTTATTTCACCGCTTCCTATGTAAATTTTTTATTGAGAAATTCTTTAGAATTTGTAAAATTCTTAAATTTCACAAATTCATTTTTAGATCATCAACTGTGTTTAGTTATTCAAAGACGAATGTATACTGCTTGAATGCACTTTTTGTCTTATATGTGCAGGTGAATTTTAATGAAGTGATAAGAATTGTGGAGATTATAATGTTGAAAATGGATGTTCCAACTATGCCACAGATAAACAGAATGCTATTTTGCCGTTCCTAGAAACTTCATAAAACTTGAACAAAAAACGGTCTTTGAAATCAAAGGTATTTACTTTTGGAATTTTACTAATTTGTACAGGATTTAAATATGCTTTCATTTTTGCTTTCTTTTCTTCGTCTTATGTATTTTTATCTCAACTATATAACAGTTATAATTATTTTACAGTTTTTTTTTTTATTTTTATATACAAAAAAAAAAAACACAAATATACGAGTAGGTAAACAAAATTGTCTCTTGTCTTTGCTAAATAACTGCTCCTATCTCACTGTCGAATATTATAACAATCCAAGGACGTAAATAATTTGAAAATAATTTCAAAAAACTGTTTGTTCTAAACGTTTGTCTAATAGAATTTAACAAAATATCCAATAATAGTTAACTAAACTGTTCTGTTTAAAATTTGTTGTTCTAAATTTAAGGTGTATTCAAAATACAAAGTTTAGCTTTATACTCAACAATATAAGTACTAAAAGTAGAATTTGTTTTATCTAAATTGGTTATATAATCAGAAAAAAGATATTTCTAGCAGAGCTAGTTCGAAATGAATGGTATATTGGTTTTATATTTCTTTCATTTGGCTTTTTGTTCTAGCTTAGCTGGACTAGAAAAAATGTTTAGGGAGTTTAATAGATTAATATGAATAAACTTAGTACTTCTTAATGCAATTAATTTTAGTACTTAAATACAAAATACATTTTAAGTATGTACAATTGACAAATTCGCCACTTAAACAATAACTTTTGTTTTTGAGCTAAATTGTGTAAGTACGATATGAACTAATTTTAAATAAATGAATCTAAATTTATAACGCAGTCTTCAGCTCAGCTAGCACGAAACGCCATATAAAAGAAATTTAAAACCAACCATATTCATTCATTATTTTGAGTTAGCTCTGCTAGAGAAATAGCTTTTTTCTACACTTCATACATTTCTACTTTTAGTACAGATATTAATTAGTACAAAGCTAAAATTGGTATTTTGAAGCACCTAATCTTTAGAACAACATTTTTAAACAGAATAGTAAAAAAAAAATACATAAGCCTCGGGGGACCGTCTATTTGTGATCTCGATTCGAACGTATTCGAGTCTTGGAAGTATTGGAATCTTATTTGAATTGAATTAAATTCGATAATTTCGTATTTAAATCAAAAACTAATCTTATACTTCGAAGAGTCGAATATCCCTCAGGATTCAATATATTCTTACAAGTATTTTTATTAATAATTTGACAATACACTCTATTTGTGCAATTTGGTGAACCATTCTCATGTTACCGTTTTCTATTTTCATTTTAAAATAACGCATTTCTAAATATTTCCCTTATCTTTACATAAAAGTAAATATTAATTCTTTTACAATATTTCTTATCAAAATTTTACAAACATATTAACGATTTTCTAAATTCTAATAAAAAAAATTTTACAGCGTGTAAAACAAATTACATTACATAAAAAATAATCTAAAAGCTTTTCAAATGAATAAATTTTATTTAATACATTCAAATATTACAATTTTTTCCGCTTAAAGCCAATATGTTTACAAAAATTATGTAACCCTGCAAGGCAATGGAATCCTGTGGTTGAAAAAAAAATAGATCTAGTAAATAAATGTTATTCTCTCATTGGTTACAAATTGTAATAATTTTTGAACAAAATTATAGCTTTTTCATTAAATGACATTAATAATAAAAATAAACTTAACATTCATCAAACTAACATGTACATACATAAATAATAAACAATAATAATAATAAAAATATAAAAACTATTAGTTTTCCTAATATTTATTTTAATTTCAAACTAAATAATAAAAAACTTTATACAAAAAAATATTAAGTTGATTTGATTGGTATTTTAACTAACGTTTATACGTTTAACTTAATGACTTTAGGTAAAAACCATAACATGCAATTAACAAATATTTTTATATTTTTACACACAAGCACAAGTAGTGACTTTATTACAGTCAGTTGGTTTTTTTTTGAACATTTCTTATTTTTTATTACTCTTATATACTTATACCAGATTGTTAATTAGTTTAGGTATCTCGCCAACTAATGGCCATATAAACTTAAGATGTTTGATGGTTGTCATCAAAGTTGTTTAATGCATATTTTGTTATACGGTAACAGAAATTTACAGGGTGGTCTAGGAAAAAGTTCACCTATTTTTGAATTTAAATATCTATTGCGCATGAGTTTTTATCAAGGTCATTCAATTCCCTATACAAATTGTAATGTTACTCCGAACTCCTGCACCTAGAAGGTTATTTTCAATATCTTTCAGAAAATGAAGTACACTGCTATTAGCATCTCAAAAATGCTCATTTTTGAGTTTTTCATTCCGAAATCTAGGCTGCAAAAGTAGATTTAACTGCTAGAACGACATATTAAGAGCTTCTAAAACTTACCACCTATTCGAAGCAGTTATGATAACTATTTCATAAAAACCTTGTACCAAAGTTATATAAACCATATTATGAAAATTTATAAAGATTTAAGTTTATATTTTTAACCCTTATATCTATAACCGGACCCTTGATTTTAAAATGATCATAAAATTAATCGACATCATTAAAATAACTATTTTTATGGATTTTCGAATAGAAGCTGGCCACTGATTTTCTTGAAGGTGAAATTTTTTTGTTTTATTATTTTTACTCTCTTGTTCTATAATCGAAAACCCAACAGGCCAATAGAAGATATACTTTTGTAAACATTGTATTGCCATAAAATTTAATTTCATCAGTTCACAAATTTCCACTAAGAAACAAAACAAATTAAAATTAGAAAAAACAATCAACAGGAAAAATAATAATAATTCACTTTACTTGAATAATTCACCAAGTGCACATTAGGCATCTTACGATTACAATCGTGGTTGTGTGTTCAGCGCACAGAAGCTATTTACAATAGGGATTGTTCATGGATTATGGATAGTACTTTTTTCTATCATCATTCAACCTCTAAATTACAACTCTACGATTCTTGAACAATAGTATCATTTGAGTTGTGTTAATATTGCAACAAATATGTGAATCGTAACAATTCTAAAATGTCGATGTCATCCATTTCCCAATCCCAAAGCTAATTTCACGTAAATCGGAACGGAAAGTATTTTAGCCAAACGGAACAGAGTGGGCGGATTAGAACTTAGCCTTGATTCCGTCGATCAGTTCTCAACCTTTCAAAAATTAAGACCTACACCTATCCCTTTTTAGAAATATTTGCAATGGTTGTAGTACCAAAGGTGAAGACACAGTTTCATTAAAGCAAACTAAAAGCTATAAGACAGCAAATTTACAGTTCGACTTGTATTATTAAATGAATTAATTGCTTATGTCAATAAACGAATAATTTATTTTTGTGGCGTTTAGAAGCTTAATTTTCTATGACCACCAATTCATTCTGAGTTTCAATAACGCTTTGAATTAGTATACTTAAGAGAATTGTAACCATGTATCGACCATCGAAAAAATATCTTAAACCGGTTTCCTAACATTTGTAACATCATGATTAGGTCGGTTTTGCTCTTAATTTAAGCCTCTTGAACGCCTTTTATACTGTCTAGTCAGTCTTTTCTACTGTATATCAACTTTCATCGCTTCGGCCAACCGTTATCTTTAATTTTTTTCACATGTGGGATGGTTCTCTTAACCCTCATTAGCATAAGTCATTTTACTTACATTAATATAGGCGATGAGTCTCTCGGACTCATATGGTATTGTCACATTAAAATCAAGTTTATTAAATATTCTAATATATATTTTAGAAATTCAGCATAAACAATTCATTTAAAATATAAAAACAATTAAAAAATTATTTACTTAACAGTTACTGCAAATCACGATTTTCTCCGAGTGTTCAGAATAAACATTTTTCGTACATGCTTATACCCTATTTTTTATGCCGACGTGCCTTTTGAATCTTTTTCCCCCATAATTTAATTTTTCGTCTTAAAGAGGTGGTACCGCCCTTCTTTTTTTTGTATATAACATCTGGTGTGTGTTTATGATAAAAAAGACTAAACACGATCCCGATGAACAATCAGGACTATACGGAAGAACTGAAAATCATTAAGCACCTAGCTACTTATTTAGTCCGGCGTTGATCAGCAATCTGATGAAACAGCGAATTTTGTGTACAAGTTAGCTTACGATGAGTTGAATAACTTGATCGCTTATGAAAATTTTTTTGCTCACGAATAACATTGTTTAAAATACATTTGGTGCAATTTGTGTGAAAATAGTTTTTAAGATAATTTTTTACAGGGAGATAAGCATTTATTTTCATATTACAGTTATATGAGCAATTTCTTCCCATATAAAATCTTCTATTTCAAGCGTGGAAAGTTAGAGAGAGACGTATATATACAAATAATATAAGATTGGTCTTTCTTTATGTAAACAAGCCATTTAGTGTTTAATCAAGTTAAAAAGTTGTTGTGCGTAGTTTCGTGAAAATTATCAAATAAAACAAAACAATTTACGAAAAATTAAGTGTTCAATCGAAAAACATCGGCCAATTTTATTCTGGTTTATATGTATATAACGAAATTAAAATTGTGATGTAAATATTGTAATTAACAAATTTTGTTGTTGTTGTACTTCTTAGAAACCGTATAATTTGTTTACAATTATTTTTATCAGGTCTGCGCTAAAAGTGTAAAGTAAGGCTGGAAACACACCGAATTAGACAAAACGTTTTTCTTTTGTCTTAAAGCGACTTGCGGCCAAAATGCATACGATTGTATAGCGCTATGCACACTGAATCAGGCAAAACAATTTTACGTCAAACATTTTGTTTCATAAAACATCTAACGGCAAACATTGTATTGTGCTTTATGAGTCCATTCACACATAATAAAACAAAATTGTGTTAAGTCAAATTTGACTAATGAAACATGATTGAAGGTGTTCATACTCCATAAATCAATGTGCTAATTAACACTGGTTGGTTTATCATATTTATATATAAAATAATAAGCACATAATACAAAATCATCCTCTGACTCCGACGACATTTTGTATTTTAGGAAATCAATTCATACCAACCTATAAAGCAACACGAGACAATTTGACTAAAAATAATTTGTTTGATTGAATGTGCACTATGTTTAGAGAAATCGTCTTGCCTACTCGAAGCAAAAACGTTTTGACTAATTCGGTGTGTTTCCAGCCTAATGGCACGTGTTTAGAAAAGTTTTTTTTAACAATAAAATTAATTTTATTAAAAGCGTTGAATTTAAAAACTTTAATTGTTTTACTCTAAGCAACCCACTTCATTCCAATCCATTGAATAAAATTGTAAATATTGCCCTAATCTGTTTTAGTCGCACAGTATTTTCCTTATTTGACGTTTGCTTATTTCTACTCTATTGTATTTAACCTCTTTGAATCCAATATATTAAATCTCAGTTTTGTTGCAGGTTTTATTGTGCATAGTTGCGCTACGTATTTTATTTGTATGGTAATTTTAAATGGCGTTCGAAAGGGTTAAATGATTTATTTGAATAAATGATTCCATGATCACAACAACTGCTATTCAAATTCTCTGTATTTTTTAGGTTAGTTTGTTTAAACATTAGCTTAATTATGTCGATCAAACCATTACTTTCACGGATTCTTTAACTCGCAGACTTATTTCTTTTCGCAGACTTATTCATATAAATCGTAGGATTCGGCAAATATTTAAAAATTTCTTACTTCAGAGTTTGATAAATTTTCATAATTCTACAAGTTTCAGATTTTACTTAAAACTCAAATTTTCATCAAGTTTCAAAATTAGAATGTAATAAGCAATGCTTTCCTCAATCGAAATCGAGTTTTCAGCCCCTCACATTGCTACAGTATAATATAGTGGTACATCGGTTAACTAGCATAGTTCGTTCCAGGATCTTAATCGTTACGTTTTTTTTGAACATGAAATACATTATGTATATTAAGCCTTTTCTCGCCACTCGTTTTGCGAAACATCACTCGTTAAGTGGCTCTTTGGCACTTTTTGAGGAAATTTATAGGGAAAACTAACAGCAAATATTTTACCGGTAATTAAATGAACTTATTATAAGTTCTCGACACGAAATAAAAATTTGGCAAGAGTTTTGGAATTCAAAAATTTTAAGTTGCAATTAAGGTTATTCGATAGATCGTCTAGATCTCTTAAAAACCAAATAAAATTGTAATTCCAGGGTTTTATTCATTATATATAATATTTATTACTTAATATGTATTAATTAATTTAATTATTATAAACGTACCTGTTACAAAACAGACCACACTTTAACCAGCATTTAACGTATAAAACTCAAAAGAGTTACACATTTTACAATTTATAACCACCCACCATATCAACGGAATCTCCTCCGGCACTGTATCTTCTCATCTGCGTTGCGATCGATCTTAATTTATTTGTTGGAAAAAAAACATATTCAAATTTATTACGATTTACGATTTTTGGAAAAGTTTTAATTAATTAATTTAGACAAAAATTCCAAAAAAAATCAAAATTTAATTTTAAATTTCAATAATTTCATTAATTTAAAAACAGTTTGGGAGGTAGACGAAATTTTATAATGAATAAATTAAACTTTAAAAAATTAAAATAAAAATTCTTTGGGTGATTTTACATAATGTCTAACACTTTGTATGGAAATTTAGTTGTTAGATTTGTAATAACACTTTGATTTTGGTGTAGATTTAGATAAAATATGTACAACCAAACAAAAAAAAAAAAATGTCTTTTTGGAATTTCGAACTGGTTTTTATTACGGTGATCGATTTGTTCAAAAAAAATAATAGATTTGGTGAAATTTTAAAATTATGTAACCATCAGTCCTCATTAAAATAACTCTGTGTGTTGTACGTTTTTACCACACATGAAAATTATGTTGTCGTCTCGATGGGATCAAACAATGTATGTGATAGAACTACGAACATTTCATTATGTCTTTTTTTATTGATATCAATAACACTAAAATATTTATATTGTTTTGTGTGTCTATGGTGGTGTGCTGGGAAAACGACTTATTTCCATATGAAAAATGTTTGTTATGGTCAATAATTTTTTTTTTTTTTTTTTTTGTTGTTTATACATAATTTTATGAAAAATATTTTTTAACTTCGACTGACTAAAAAAAAAGTTATGTTATGTAGTACATAAAATAATTTGAATTTATGATGTGTGAGATACTATAGTTCATTCACAATCTAACTAAACAGGAAACAATTTAAATTATTCCTCGTACTCATCGTAAATCTCAACGGGAAAATAATAAGTTTGTAATCTTCAGTGTCAATCTTGCATGTTTAATTTTCACAAATTAAAAAAAAAAAAATCTTGTCTTTCCATACACACACACACACATAACATTATCGAGAATCCGAATCGTTAAACCCTTCATTGGATTTTAATGTAGATTTCCCATGCAATATTCAATGTTCACACAATCTACTAGAGACGATAAATTCCTTTCGCATATCAATGAAAAATCATGATTTATGAAAAATTATAAAAACACAAGAAGCCAATGTTTTTTTTTATGTTTCGGAATAGAATGGGGTTCAAAATGAGTGTATTTAGATTACTTATGGGGATGATAAAATTTTATTAGCAAAAAATTTTGTTTTTATACAATACACTATGAAAATGTATTTCACTATAAACAAGCACAGAATAATATCCATAAACGTAAACACTGAAATTTTTGTTTGCGACCGCTTCAATCGGTGTTTTGTTTTTGTTGTAATTTTGATGAGATTTTTTCATGAAATCGTTTAATCCATACAAGATAATAATCCAATTCAATCCAATCAAATTTAATTAGTTAGTTTTTTATTTTTCAATATTTTTCCCATCTATAATTTTTCTCGTTTCCATTCATAAAAAGTTAAAACATCAAAACGGAATATACGTGTAATCATAAAACTATTAAGTGTAACGTTTGCGTATATGTATGTATTTTGGTATTGTATGTCCAT
Source organism: Tipula vernalis (assembly GCA_958295665.1). Taxonomy (NCBI): domain Eukaryota; kingdom Metazoa; phylum Arthropoda; class Insecta; order Diptera; family Tipulidae; genus Tipula; species Tipula vernalis. Next base: position 3,011,555 of record OY282560.1, read on the forward strand.
TATTACGTATTATCCTTTGCAATTTAAATAAAAATACGTTTTATCGCGTTTTATTCAAAAATTTTTTTTATTTTTTGGTTTAAAGTGATTTATACAAATGACCGAAACATAATTTTGTCTATAAGCGGTAATTTATCTTAAACATCACAAGCCTGCGAGAATATCCTCCCAAAACAAAAATATATACCAATTCAAAAAGCTTTTTGTTGCCAAACCAAATCGTTGCAATGACGAAAGTCGATTTTTTTTTTTATCTAAAAATAAAGAACCAAAAATTCTATACAGAAAAAATCCAACAAATCTTGTTTTATATTTTCTTATTTAAAATTTTTAAGATAAAAAAAATAAATAAATAAACTTTAGAGATCGAAAAGATAAAATTTGGACATTATTTGTTATTAATGAATCGATAAATTTAAAAAGCACTAATTTAATTGAATGTGTTATAAATTTTAGAAAAATCGTAACTTTTCTTTGTCTTAAGACGAATTTTTTTTTTTTTTGTTTATTTTCGGGTTGTGGTGTTTGTTTGTGGTTACTTGAGACTATTTTGATCGTCGTCTATTTCTGATGATCATCTCTTTTTTTTTTTTTTTTGTGTGTTGATTTATATTAATGATTTCATCAATTATGATCGGTGTGACAATAGGGATTGGATGTTTTTTTGGGTTAAACTTGCCGATCAAAAACGTGATCATTAAATATGTTTTTGTATATGTATATATGGTATAGTATTTTGATTGATTGATCATTGGGTTTTCTGTATTAGACGAGTTACATTGGTTTTCACTTAAGAAAATTGTTGTGGTTTTTATTGAGTATAGACTGTAGAGTGTGTTGTCTCTTTAAGATCAAAGACGGTGATTAGAGCGGAAATCCGATATTCATTTTTGTTTGGAGTCCTTTTTTTGGTTTTGTTTTCTTATGCAATAGAAATATATCCGTTTATGTTTTGATCAAGCCGGGTTTTATTTAGTCTTGTTAAAAGGAAATGTTAAAAGGCGTAATGTTGCTTTGTCTAGGCGGATATTGTTTCATCATTGTTGTTAAAGGCGCGAGTTTTGTGTATTTTATTAAACAATAATGACTCAAATGACTCGTGTCGGTGGTTTAAATTTCAAACAATAAACGTGATAATTATGTATTTATTGTATTTACAATATAAATACCGATTAATAGCATTTATTCACTTTCGATAAATAGTGCCTCGACAACTTGCTATGTAGATTTCAAATAAGGAACACGCTGCAAAAGAAACAACTTATAAATTTATTTAGAAAATCTACCGAAAAAACAACAAAACAAGAAACAGTTACATGATAAATGTAGTCCGAAAAATATCTAAGTAATACCTTAGACACACCACGACTTAATAAAACCGATTTAGTGAATTTTTCTGGATAAGTCGCAGTGTGTCAACCTCGATTTTAGCGAATCCCTTTGTTTTCCATAGAATACTTGAACTAGCTTAACCATAAAATACTTAAACTAATCTGTCTTGGGTATAACGCTACTATTATAAAATGTAATTCATAGCTCAATGTTACAGTTGGAACACACAAAGGGGAACTATTTTCAATGACTATGTATGTAGTCGAAAACTAGCTCTTGAAGTTTTGAAATTTATTTGAATTGCTGGTAAAAGCTTCTTTGTATAAAGGTCGCTTTTTGTCAAAAATCTTGATCGTTTCAAAGTAGCAAGGCCCTATATATAGGGGAGGGACTTGTGGAGTTTGATCCCCTCCCCCGTACGGTTGATGAAAAAATCTCAAAATATTATGTTTTAACCACAGGAGATGGAGGAAAAGAGGGAGAGTTCACACTTAGTATAACTTGCAGAGATCACCATAGAGAAAGCCGTTTGCACAAAATCAGGCCCCGTATTCTTGAATTCACGACGCATACTTGAAAACTGTCGACAGTAACTTTTTTGGTAATTCTCCAACAGAAGAACTTGACGGAATTAATTTTTGCCCATCTTTTATGAAAAATTATTTAAAAATGTTTTGCTGTAAAGTTCTTCTGTTGCAAAATTATCAGAAAGTTTACTGTCGACAGTTTTCAAGTATGCGGCATCAATCGTAAAAGTCGGCGGTAACTTAAGTATAAAGGTTCTATTCGATGAGAATAATTTGCTGTGAATAAAATTAAAATGGGATAAAAATATAGATTCTATATTTGTGCAAAGGCAACAGAAAACTCGCTAGTCCGACTCCCATAAAAAGTATCAATTCGAGTACTTTTTATGGGAGTCGCACCATATTTATAAACTATCGCAACGGAAATTACCCGATTTCTCTCGGAATTACCCATCCCACTGCGTTTACTAGTTTTTCAATATTTTCCTCCATTTCCCTGAGAAATTTAAATAAACGTGAACAGCAATTACTAAAAGCGACTACCACTACAATATACTTTTAATAAAACAGAGGATGATATACCATATGTGTATCATCAGTTAGCTTTATGTACAATACAAGAATTGTTGTCTTGTGGAAACTAAGATTTCGGTTGTTCATCAATCTTTTTCAAAGTATAGGACCGAATTAGAACGTTCAGAGTGGGTAAAAATTAGTTGAGGCCAAATTATTATCTTAAATTTAAAATTTATTTCTTTATTTAAAAATCTTTCACGTATACAAATAATTTAGAATAGATGGTAATCGTTTGCATAGTAGTTATGTACACGTTCAAAAAATAGTAAGACGCTAGTTATTAGATTTTCAATTTATCAAGAAATTGTTCTTCTGTCCATGTTTTCACAAAATCGCACACAAAACAATTTCGATTATTGTTTTACATCAAAATAGCGTGCGGATGATTGTTTGATGCTTGTTTTAGTCACATGATTGCAATAAAATTTGTCCTTTTTTATCTTACAAACACTAAAAAATAATCAAACACGGATATTAAATTCAGTTTAGTTTTTATTGTTTGTTAAATAAAACTATCGAGAACATGATTTTACTGTTGATAGTTTGTATTTTATCCGCATATTATACACAAAATTGAGATGAAAAATCAACAGCCAATTTTTTATTGTTGTTTGTTAATTTTTTCCCATTATTTTGGAAAGCTTTTAAAAGTTTTCATGAAAAATTTAAATATAAAATACAAAATTGAAAATATCCTATTTTATTTTACTTTTTTATCGACACAAAATTGGATATAAAACAAAAAAAAATAGTTTTATGTCCCGTCCAATATTTTTTTTTTTTCTGTTGAGTGCATTTACTTGTATTCTGGAACTGAAAAAAAAACCTTTTCTTCACATTTTTTTTGTGTTTAGTTTGTTTCTCAGCATGTTTTTATACTTTATATGTATATATAGTTTTAAGGGTGAAACAAGGCCGAAAGTACAATTTTCTTGGATTTTTTTTTTCGATACTTCACAAACTATGAAAAAACTTTTTGTTGTTAAAAGTCAAACATAAAATAAAAAATAAAATCGAAAACAATATTAATGCGTTTTAATATCTTATAAGTAAAATTACATAAGTGGCTGGAATATTCCAATGCGGTGGGTTCGACAAACGTTTAAAGAGATTTAATAGTTTTACATCTTCATGAACTCTCGTTGGTCCGTCACTGTCCATCCTATTACACAATATTAATAATAACATTATTAGACGCTTTAAAACTACCAATAAAAATTAAACATCAACCATTAAAGTAGAATCAGATTTAAAAAGACGATAAAATTTTCAATAAAAAGTTGAAAAAGATTGTTTTCTTAAGATTTATATCGCGTTTTTCTTTCGTTTCCATCTTTTATTGATTTTTTTTTATGTAATCCGTAATAATCACAGTTAACCCTTTTCATTCATATCATTAAAAACTACTACAAGTAATACAAAAAAACAGCATCTACAGAAAAACTTTAAAATCAATTAATTTTCCGTAAATCAAAAGAAAATTAACCGGCGGCACACCGCAAGCAGCTTCTCTCTCGCTTATTTTTGTACTCGTATTTGTACGTAAAACTATACGTATATACGGAAGTGATTGATTGAATAACATGAAATTAGAAATCAAAATGACATCAATGTTGTTTTCAACTGTTATCTCTAAAAGTCGCTATTATTATAGTTTGGAACATTTCACTACAAATCAGATAATTTTTTGTGGTTGATTGTTAATTCAATTTAAACAACCAAGCAAGAATCACCTGCATGTAATTTTTGTATTAAAGCGAGCGGTTTCATTGTTTTTATATTTTTAATTGATATGTTTGTGAAATGATTTTTTTATTTTACATTAAAATTGACATTTTTACCTAAAAGCATCTTCAGGGATTATGTAAATTATTTCGCTTGGAAACCATCGACAGATGATAAGTGAATTCATTATATTATAGTACAGTCACGATTTTTTTTTTAATTTAAACGAACCACGCGACAAATCAAAAAAATAATTTGTGATTAGAATTTATTATACAAGAAAGTGTTGAATTAAATTTTTTTCTTTACGTTTGTCGGAATGTTTATTGTAAAGTGGTATAATTTGTTTTTCGAGCGAACATCATTTCGGATGCGTCATCTACTAATTCACTTTCAACACTAAATGAACACTCTTGTTAAGACTAATTATTATCAATCATATGTGCGCGCAGGCAACATGATGAAATTAGGAATATTTTTTGTAGCTGGTATGATTAATTTATTCTACCCGTCAAATATGCATTTCCACTCAATGTAAAATCTACAAATTTTTCATTCCAAATGCCATCTGTTAGAAAAGATATAATATTTTTCATCATATGTGACCCAAAGTTCCTGGGCGCTAAAGTATGTGTCTATTAAATATTATATTATTGTGAAAATGATAAATTATTTTCATTTAAATTTTCTTTTTCTTAAAAAACATAAAATTATTTATTTATTTTTGAATAATAGAAAATTTTAAGATAATGACAGATAGTAATTTTTTATATATCTCTCTCTCTCTCTTGTTTTATTTCGGACGGAAAATAGTAACAAAAAAATTAATAGATTCTCGAAGTTGATGGTGAAAAATGAATAAAAATAGTTGGAAAAATTTAAATAAATAACAATTATTTTTCATTGTCAAACAACCGATGAGAAATTACGCGAGAGATGAGTTCTGTGTGTTTTATTTTATAATTTTCCGTGGAAAAATGTGGGTATGTTTAGGTACGTATGTATGTGCGTGTGGTTTTGTTTTTTTAAACACATATTACAAATTATTTTGGTTTTGTTAATCAAGATTTAATTTGGGATTTTACAAACATTTCTTAATAAATAATCAATTTGGTCTTAAGAACATAAATGTATTTTTCCTTGATCGATTACACCTTTTGACCTAAAGCTAATCGTCTCTCGATGCGCAAGCAATATGAAGATAATTTGTTTGTAAGTATTAAGTAAGAATACATACAAAAGAAAATTAATTGAAATATAAAAGCGTTTTAATATAATAACTTTGTTATAATTTTCATCAAATTGCGCACGGCTACCGCAATATTAATTATGGGAAATGGCGGATCGTTTTGATCTCTCCGTATATAAATAATATTTTAAAAATATACAATGTATATAATTTGTAAAGCTTAAATGATTTTCAAACATATAAACTTTCCCAGTTTTTTTTTTATGTTCTCGTTCGGATATGTATGCAAAAGTATTTTCCCATGAATTTCATATTTTCCTTCAATTAAATTTTATTATATGTGATTTCATATTTTTTTTTTTTTTTTTTTTGGAAAATAAATAAATAAATGTATGAATTTTCGAATTTTCTCGATTATATTTGGAAATTATTTTTATTATATTATGATTGTTGTTTTTATTTTTTGTGCAGTGAAAATGATAATAAATTAATTAATTTTTATAGTTTTTCAATAAAAATTTTTTAATTGGAAAATCGAAATAAAATATAAATAAAAAAATTATTGGAAAATTATGTTTTATATGTATACATATATTTAGTTGTTCATGATTTTATCGATGGAAGGGCGATACTAATGTTAATATAGGGAGACAATGTTGTCAAAAATAATTATGATTAATTAGTTATTGCGGTTTGGATTAGAGATTTGGGAATTTTACTTTTTGGTTGTTGTTTTCCTGAAAAATCTGATATATAATTGGTAAGTGATTTAATCGATAAATCGGCAGTGATAATAATTAACAACTTTAGAAATAGCTAGATAACCAGTAAAATAACAAATTATAGAACGGAAGCAACTTCGTTTGTATATAAATATTTGTGTGGTGCTTTACAGTATAATTACTTCAATTTCGTCTCTCAAATGCTACCGTTGAATAGATGTTTTGTGCTTGGACCCTGCTTAATTATCCGACCAGTCAATGTTAGGCTCTTAATAAACCTGATGATACTGCTGGCCGGTACGCGATACATGCTATCTGGCCTCATTGCTGTCCCTTCTAGATGTTTACTGTAGCATTTACTTCTACTAGAAAGACTGTAGCATTGGTACCCAAGGACTTCGAGAAGACAGTTCCACTCCCGTATATTCAAAACTGGAAGGTGCCTGGTATCCAGAATCCGCATACTTTGGACTGATTAACCTATCAGTCATTCATCCATCGGCATATGCTCTTCCACCTTAGATTAGGATTTGTTGCCAAACGGCCTCAGTTACCAGTGGTTGCCACGAGGAGGCAGCACGTACACTTGCAAATTATGACCAGGGTACCAGAACAGCTCATGTGACGTCCACCCTATTAGAAGGTTACGGAGCTGGTATAGAATAATCTTCTCAACTTTGCTCTCCCCTCAATAGACGCCAAACCACCTACGACACCTCTTACGATACCATTTCGTCGTTATATTGTAAAAGTTAAAACATCTTGAATAAAGTGCCAAAATTAGATTACGTTTTCTTTGTTTTTAGGTTGACTAGTTACGGTAGGTTGAATATACTGAATATATTTGTCACATCACTGCACATAATTTGATCACACTTTATCATATTATTCGTAACAAAGCAATACATTTTCACAAATTGCTGATATGTTAACATAAGCAAATAAATTAATTATGCTTATAAATCATCTTATGAAAACATAGTCTGTAAATAGCAATTACTTAATTTCACCTAAATATCGCAAACCAATTTGTCAATTTTTATTATTCCATTTAAATGTTTACATCATACACAAATAATTTCATTCATACATATGTAGCTCTCGCGAACGAATTAAACCATAATAAACTTTAAGATCCGGTCACGTTTTTATGTATTTAATATAAACAAAATTACGTGGAAATTGGGAGTGTACTTAATAATAATAATAATAAAAAAAAAACACAAACTATCAGTCAATGTACTAACAAACAAAAAAATATTTCAATAAATTTTTATTTCTTCTTATAAAATGTTACATAGTGTTTGCTCAGGTCATGGGTCAAATGTGATTCAATTAATTTTATTCATTCAATTTTTCGTTTATTTTTGTTGTTGAGCTGTTGTTGTAATAAAACAATTCACTGTAAATTCTGTCTATCAATAATCTAAATCTTTAAGAAAACAGCAAAAAATATATCGTGTGTTTTCTTCTTTTTTTAAGTAAATCTCATAATAAATCCACGGTTGTTATAAACACATTTTTTATTTGAATCGTTTAAAAGTGTATTAAGATTGGAAATAATAATAATAATAATAAAAAATAAAGAAATTATGTTTCTCACGGGACAGGTGTGCCAGATTGGGGGTATAAAGTTAAGTTTTTTTGCCGTTTTGTTTTTGAATTTGTATCTTGTTTATTTATTTGATTATTTAAAAGATGTGAATACGTTTAGAAGTGGTGATCCGACGGCTTAATATGAACGAAGGTCTCATAAGGAATACTTACACCAATGAAAATTTGTATAATTTATCATATAATCAAATCATATTTTGCATTTTTTTCCTAAAAAATAATTTATCATACATTTTAATAATGACTAATTATCAGTTCAAAATTATAAATACAAATTAATTAGTTTAGTCGTTTGCATATATCGGAATGGTGAAATATTAATTTTGTTTCATTTTTTACTTTTCTCACTATAACGAAGTTATTATTGAATAGATAGCAGCGAAAAAAATGTTGTTCTAGATTTTCATATTACTCGGCGAATTAGATAATCAGGATTTCCGGTCATAAATTTTCTTGTTTCTTCCATAATAAAAGGAGCGGCCTATGAATGGAAAACTGTTGAACATAGATTTTTTTTAATGGCTCCAAAAAACAGTAGAAAAAAAAACTGTTCCACTGTTTGCCATTAATAGTAAAATACAAAACTTTTCAAAATCAGGAGGATTTCTATGTGAAAATTTTAGTAGTGCAGAACCATAATATGCAAAAGATTGACATTTATCTGAAGTGAAATGAACAAACGAACGTTCAATTCGCTTTAGTAGCTCAATTCTGACTTCTAAATTAGTCTAAGAATTCTAAATTATCTAAATTAACCGAATTGAGATGAAACGAGTATAATAGTTTTAATTGAGCTTTTGTCAGAAATTATAAGTCAAAATATTATATTTTGATGAATTAATAATTTTTATAAATATTATTGATTTCATTTATTTATAATCGTAAAATGGAAGATTATTATTTGATTGACTATGCCCGCTTACGGTAAAATTATATATAAAAAGGCAATTTCTTCACAGTTGTTTTTGATCCAAGCAAAATTAATATTAATATTTTTTTAAATATCAATTATCTATAAAGTGATCCTACTACGGCCCTCGAAAATAGAAAACTGATATTAATTACTTTGTCGAATTATACTTATTTTAACCTAAATTTTAATTTAATTGATCTTTCTGAATTAACAAAATATGGAAACTTTGCAACCACAGGATACATGTAAAAATTAGAAATTTCCTCTACAAGAATTATTCAAAGGTTTTTTGGGTTTTCTGAGCTACCCTAATTTTAAATGTAAAAAACCAATTTGAAAATTTTGTTACTTGCTTTCGAGTAATTTTCCGACATTACAAAATGCATATTCAATTTTTCAACATTCAAATTTATAAATTGTGATATTCCAAAGTTTCTAGCTTTTACTTTAAAGCTTTTAAATTTCCGTGAAATTGCTTCGGATATCGAACTTTTAAAAAGGTTGCTACTCCATAAGAGTATGGCACGGCCCACGACCACGACTTCACTGATTGCAACCAGATGGTGATAAAAACTCCTTTACATATGACCTGAGCCTGTTGGGATACGAAGCAGTTACCTTTGAAAACACATAATTTTAACCATGTTCTTTGTCCAGCAGCTCAGGTTTTGGCGACTGATACCTCTTTTCATGTACATTAAAGAATATAAACCTGTTTACAAAAATTCTCGTGAATATCATTAACTATGCAGACAGCTCCATACCTTATATTCGAAAACAAAACATTTCAACAAAAATATCGCAGCGCAGAAACCCTCATTTGTGTGTGTAAAGCTCACACAATTTATTTAAGAACAAAAATATATTAGTAATAATGGGATGGTTTTCCTTAGGTTTTTTGATTTAGTGAAAATAATTCACTAGATCAGTACGTTCGTACTTGATACTCTCTGTATTAAGTGGGAATTATATTTTTGTTGTTTGATCGTAGCTACCTGATGAGTAGACCAAACTTTTATTACGAAACTACCAACATAATGAACTCAAGGAAGGTTCTCATTTTTGTAAGAGAAAATACACTTTGTATAACGCAAAAGAGTAGTAAGGGGGGGGGGATTGATATTTCTACTTTTTTGGGTAGATATATTAGAAATAATTGGCCTCTTTATTTTTTCTGATTAGCAAATCGAAAAATTTTGTGAATGTCATTATTACTAATATATTTTTGGCTATAAAAAGGCGAAAAAAATCATTTTGATATCTATAAACAGACAAACTTCTCTTACACTTATTAAAATAAGGTAGGTTGCTGCACAGTGCACAGACAACTATATGGTTGTCTTTGATAATAGTTAGATTCAAAATGTATCATACGTTTAGGGTTTAATATTAATATTACTAATAATAGTGGCTTTTCCATCGACTGCCGTAAGAAGTTATAAGTGCACGAAATATCAAAACAATTCTTCAAAATGTCAAAAATGATGATATAAGCAAAATGTATCCTACAAATATTTAATTCTTATTTTATATTTAGGCTGCTATCGAATTCTATGGTAAATCAGCGACATGTACCATTGTTGTGTTTGGTCGTCGATTGAAAAGCAACTAAAATGTTACGAAGTTTTAAAAATATCAACAAAACTATTATGATTATAGTTATGATTAAATTGCATTTTTCATTTCCATATATGTATATCCAAAATAAATTCTATATAAACAAATATACCATATTATAAAGCAAAAAGCGAACAAAAGCTTTTAGCATGAGAAACTAATAAAACTAAAACCCCAAGTTACAGGATATTCACCAACATAAAAACATCAAGTTATTAAGTTCCGGTCGACAACTAATTTTTTTTTTATTTTTTTATTGTTAAGTAAAAAACTTAAACAATAATAAAAAAGCTAAAATCACTATTTTATCGCTTTTTGATGAAAATATTACAACCAACAATAACAAAGCTAAACAAAATATACAAAAAAAAAAATACGAGTTGTTATTACTACACAACAAAAAAGGATTATTTTCAGTTTTCCCTCTAGTTTTTTTTTTTACCAACTTACAAAATAAAAAAATAATTAAAAACACAAAATAATTTCTGATAGTGCATGTTTTATTTTAATTACACGAACACATAAGGATTGCCTTTTAAATAGTTCGGTAGTATGCGGCGGCGATGGTTAGAGGTGTATATGCGAGTGCTAAATTACACCCTAGTTAGTTATTACGTATTACATAAATTCGCGAGCTACCAAATTTTTGGTTTGGGACTACTTAATAAATTTGGTTTATTTATTAAAACATTTACATAATACTATTAATTCATTTTATGGATTTTATATAATTTAGAGAAAATCCTGGAAATAAAAGAAAATTAAAATTGACCAACCATAACTATTTTATAATCTTCTCAATAGAACATGATTATACAAAGTACATTGGGACACCCCCAATTAAATTACAATTTAAAATCAATTGTACATAATCCAATTTGGACATAAAAAATCAATTGCAACATATAAATTTTGAGCCTCCTCATAAACATATTTAACGTTCCTCCTCATCATTACTTTTGGTCTGGTTATAAGAAATTTTACTCCTATATAGGAGGTTTCTGTATTGATTGTGACACAATGCGAATTGATGATGATGATGGTGTTGTCTTTTATTTTAAAAATAAGAATATTATTATTCCAGACATTTATAATGGAATAATAATAAAATAATTATAATAATACATAAAAATTGAAATACATTTTAAGAATTTTATTGTGGTCTTGTTATATTTTATACTTAACATTGAAGAATTGGTTGATACGAAAGATTTCAAGACTTTCAAGAAATTATTCGTGTCATTTAAGCTTGACGCTTAACACACACTAACTTTGCGCAAAAGAGCCAGAACTTTTACAATTCAAACGTAAGCAAAATGTATATAGTATATTACCCTTATTCGCAAAATTAGTTTAGAACTGTAGTGGCTTTAGCATTAGCTTTCTAAGTCAAATCAGAAAAATTATAGTCTTGGGTTAATTTGGTAATTGTAAATTAGTTTACGTTGCCAGAATTTTGTAAATAAGAGTCAAATTATTTGAAAATTATTTGTTCTATCTAAAGGTTTAGATTAATAATAAGTTAAAAGATTTAAAGTAAAAAAATTGTAACCTCAAATAGTTTTACCTGTTGTCAAAACTTAGAGTTTAAAATGACAACAAACCAATAAGCGTTAAACGAAATGATACCAAAACTTACGCTATAACGAAAATAAATGTTCACGGCCAACAATAAATTTTGAAACAACCTAATAATACAGAAAACATATTTCTGGTTTTGAAAATCACAATTGAATTGTCGATTCTGTTCTTATTATCCATGCAACAACAATTATAAAAAAAAAATAGTAGATTTTATTTATTGATGTACATTCGTCTTATAAAATCGTAAATTATCCAATTTAAGATATTTTTTGTGTCTTAAAATATTTAGTTTTCTTATAGATCCTATACAAATATAAATTTTATAAGGCCTGTCATGTTATTCGGTTGGTTATTTTATTTTTCCAAAAAAAAAAAAAAAAAAAAAAATATTTTGAAAAATTTTACATTTTATGTGGCAATGTTCTGGAATATAAAATTTATTTTGTTTGTTTTTTTTTTATTTTCCAAAATAATTTCCATTTGAAATTCAAAAAAGTTGAATTAATCATTTAGAATATTCTCATATAAAGTCGTATAAATAAAACGAAAATGGAACGTTTCCTTTATCAATTGTCTTATACATGTATATACGAATATTTATATAGAACTCTTATGTAAATATATATATAAATTAATTAACATTTCATTTTGAATAAATCATTCCTCCCACTTTCTTATTTAATCATCGCATAATTGCATTTGCTATTTTCCTTAAAAGAAAGTATTTTCATATTTGGAAAAATTTACTAATACTCTGGTACTATGCTGCAAATATACATACATATAATTATACTCACAACATGTTTTAATTTACATTTTACATAAAAACTTAAAATCTATAAATTTTCTTTTTATGGAAATAAATTTTTCCATGATTAGGAAATGTCACTAATTTTGAGATTTAATAGCGGATTTAAATTGTCTCTTATAAGTTTATATGTAAAATGTAAAGACTTTTATGTTTTTTTTAGAAAATAAGGTTGAGGATGCAAAACATTCAGATAAAGTTGTTCATTAGAATAAATCGCTATGGTGTGCAGGTATATGATTTTAATCGTACATTTCTTCCCTATAAATGGGAATTCCCTATTGTTTGTTATTTTTATTTCGATATAGAGCGTGTTTTTTTATTAGCTCCGGATAGCTGGTATCCGGAGCAGCTAATTTTCTGTTATAAAAGTTATGTTTGACAAGCTATTTATACATATAAATAATTTATTTAAAACTAATCTATAATTTTTAATTCAACTTTTTAACTAAAAACCTATAAAAAAATATTTAGCTCTACCTATTTATCTGGAGCTGCTATCCGGAGCTGCTATCCGGAGCAAAGGGAAATTTGAAATATTTTTGAGTTTTGTACAACCCTAATTGTGGCAGACTTCATTTTGGTTTAAAAATTTTGATAGATGTCAAATTCAAATGTCATATGGTTGTATGACATTTCTTCCAAATAAAAAATCATCGGGATATTGTTGAGGAATACGTTAAAGTAGAAGCTGCAAAAATATTTTAAAAAGCTGGAAAGCAAAACGATAATCGAGATGCATCATTGTCGGAAGGTGACGGAGATGAAGATAAATAATATTTTGATGAAATGGATATGCCTGGTACAAAAGTCAAGTCGATTCAATACAAAGAATTACTGTACGTATTCTATGTATACGTGAAGACACAGCTTAATATCATAGAAATTTGAACCCCAATTCGGCATATTGTGATCCAAAACACGTTCTATGAGGGATATTCCTGATTCAAAATCACATCCTCGGGCCCTATTCCCGAATTCCACATCCATTTTCCACATGCCTGTCAAAATTCATCAAAACTTTCGGAAATTTTAATTGGTATACAAAACACTTGATACATAGCCATTTTCCTATATGGAGAATTTCTTCCACCTGCTTATATCCATTCGGAAATATTCCCTTAGTACCAAAAAAATTCAATTTTTATGAATTTTGACTGATGTCCACATGTGGAAAATGGATGTGGAATTCGAGAATAGGGCCCCTGAAGGGTAAATAGTTTTTGTTCACTAAGTTTAGAATTAAATAAATAAATTAAATAATTATTTTATTTTAGAGTTGAGTTGTGTACTGGAGACATGGAAAAATATTCTAAAGCAGAACTATTTGCTTGGGAAGCTTATGGTAAAATATTCTCCAAGTGGAAAAATTATTAAAGGACAAGAGAAACAAATCATTCGAAGCCGATATGAATAGATGTACATATACATATGTATTTGAATAATCACTGAATATATTAAAAATAATCCAAATTGTATTTATGCTTCTTATCTTCCACGATTTCCAGTAAGGCTTATTAATTTTATTCAAAGATTCTGTTTTATTAAATCATAATTTGTATACTCCTTCGAATGTAACTTACAAACTTAAATCGTTTGCTTGCTGTTCGTTAAACAACCTTGACATGTTACCTGACCGCAAATTAAAATTTTGTACAAGGTAATTCCGCTGCCGCTAGATAGTAAACATTTTACAGCAATCCGAGTAACAATCTTCGCCTATTTCCCCTTACCTTCCACAAATTCTACCTTTTTAATATTTTTCATGGCATTTAATACTAATAATTTAAGAAATGGATACTCGATACTCAAAAAACGAAAAACAGGTGAAATGGATGGAATTTATTCAAAGTGTGCGCCAAAATCATTGGCTTTAGTAGCTCGCGTTTTTGATCGGAAAAAATGTTCACCAAGAGATAGGTATTCAGGTCTTTTGAATCTAACTAAAAGGGACTCTCTATTTTTAGTAGTATTTTAAACCAATTGAATTTATTGCAAATCCCGGTGCAGAATGGGCCTATCTAGGATCGGATAACGCCGCAGTTATGTCTGGCCAATTTAATGGGGTTCAAGCAAGATTAAAAAGGCTAGAGTTTGAGAAGGGGAAATAGATGAAGATTGTTACTCGGATTGCTGTAAAATGTTTACTATCTAGCGGCAGCGGAATTACCTTGTACAAAATTTTAATTTGCGGTTATGTAACATGTCAAGATTGTTTAACGAACAGCAAGCAAACGATTTAAGTTTTTAAGCTATATTCGAAGGAGTATACAAATTGTGATATAATAAAACTGAATCTTTGAATAAAATAAATTAGCCTTACTGCAAATCGTGGAAAATAAAAAAATTTTTAAAAAGCATAAATACAATTTGGATTATTTTTAATATATTCAGTGATTATTCAAATATATGTACATCTTTTCATATCGGCTTCGAATGATTTGTTTCTCTTGTCCTTTAATGATTTTTCCACTTGGAGAATATTTTACCATAAGCTTCCCAAGCAAATAGTTCTGCTTTAGAATATTTTTTCATATCTCCAGTACACAACTCAACTCTAAAATAATAAAATTAATTAATTTATTTAATTATAAACAGTGAACAAAAATTATTTACTCTTCAGGATGAAATTTTGGATCAGGAATATTCCTCATAGAACGTGTTTTGGATCATAATATGCCGAATTGGGGTTCAAATTTCTATGATATTAAGCTGTGTCTTCACGTATACGTAGAATACGTACAGTAATTCTTTGTTTTGAATCGACTTGACTTTTGTACCAGGCATGTCCATTTCATCAAAAGATTATTTATCTTCGTCACCTTCCGATAATGATGCATCTCGATTATCCTTTTGCTTTCCAGATTTTAAAAATCTCTTTGCAGCTACTACATTTCCTTATTCCTCAACAATCTCCCGATGATTTTTAGATATTTTTAGTCCGATTTTTTATTCGAAAGAAATGTCATACAACTGCATGAAGTTAGGTAAAATTCTAGTTTTTAGTTTATTAGCGACACATGTGTATAATAGAACAACTTTCAATAGAAATTTCCCTTGTGCTCCCGATAGCTTGCTATCTGCTATCCGGAGCTAATAAAAAAACACGCTCATAATCTCCTTCAACATCAATACATTTGTGACTTCTTTGAATTAGTTTCTCTAAACCTTCATGCACACATGCTTCCCAAGAATCCCTTTCTTCAAATATGCGAATAGAATGTTGGCTTATAAACCTGTTATTAATTATGAAAATTCCTTTCGAGTCCCAAAAGACTGTTACCATTACCTTTCCAGCAGAAGTCCGATTTTACAGGTACAGTTCTTGGACTCTAGTTTCAATTCTGTTGATAAAATTGTTTGTATTATTTTGTATTATCGCCACACTGCGCTAAAAACTCTTTGCAATAATCAACACGTTTTTCTTTTTTTTGATGTGCCGGTGTGAGCATACCCGGATTATGATCCATGATGTTGAAGGATTGTTTCAGATATCTTTTATATTTTGGCCAGTTCTTGTTATAACGATTTTTTCTAAATGATCAACTTTTGTGTCCATTTCATGTGCTATGAAGTCACAGGGTCTACCAAGGTCATCATTTTCTAAGGACTCTCTACCTTATTTAAATAATCCTTGCCATTTATAAGTCTCTCACTTCTACTATTCCCATTTTACTTTGGATATTTTAAATTCGACATTTTCAAAAATTAGGCTGACTAGCACTTGTTGTTTAATGGATTGCAACTGAACGACACGAAACTTTAAGTTTACAGTATAGAAATTAAAATCCTGCCCACTAAAAAAGGAATGTACATACATTCAAATACATGTCCTCAATGTATGTGTCTGTACAGTTTTTACGAGATGTCATATTTTAATTGAAAAAAAATAATTCTAATCATCAAAAAAAAAAAATTGAACGATCGATCAGATCAACTATCCTATTGATCAATTATAATAATCTATGGGTATTTCTTTCTTTCTACTCGTACAAAGTAATAAGCATTTGCCAAGTCACGACGATCGTTTTTTTGTTTTGTTTTTAATTTTGTGTCTAGTTCCTAGAAAAAAGACAAATCTAACCAAAATAACAAAATAAATTTTAATAATAATAAGAAATCAATTAATAATATCCAAAGGGGGGCTCGTTTATTTTGTATAATGTGCTATTATTTTTGTTGTTGTAAGTTTCTTAATGTCACGTCATGATTTGAATAGAAAACTATAAATTTTTTTATGATTAAATTATTATTTAAAAAAAAAACAAAAAAAAATTGTAAGTTTGAATTAATTGATTTATTTTTTTTTCTTTTCGTTTTAGGATTCAAATACGGTAAGAAATGAATTTTGTTGTATTAGATTTAATTTGTCAAAAAAATATGCAAATTACTTCCTTGATGAATGGTTTGTTAATGGTGAGTATATACGAATTTTTTGATTATGACATATTGTGTGTGCGGTTTGTCATTAGTCTGTAATTTTATACACGTCCACATTGTTTTTTAAAAAGGGTGTGATTTTTAGGTATATCTTATAATACTCTGATTATTCCTTAGGCAGGCAGCTAAATTTGGCTTCTTATAATATTTTAATGAAGTTGAGATAATTGATGGGTATTAAATCCCACAATTAATTTTGTGCAACTGGTATATATCGTAGATACTCTGCAGTTAACAGGAAATCACAATATAACGATTTCTGAAAAGACTTGTAAATTTTTTGAACATAAGCTGAAGCATACAATTAGGATCGAACCCGTTGAATCTAGTTTTCAGTTTAAAACAGTGTGAAATAATATAATGTAAGAAATCAATTTAATTTGCTGGCTCTAGATGGTCTGTATAAGAAAATGTTCTGCTAGTTGAGTCAAATCAAATCACAATTTAAGGAAATTTAAAAAATCTACTTTGCGACGGTAAAATTGAAATACATACTTTTCGTAAACATCAAGTAGTGAATATTTTTTAGTTTCAAAAATCCCACCTAAAATATTCGACGGACGTTTTTCGATTCTTCACAAAATAATTTTAAAAAAAAAAACTAATTAACTAATTATTATAATTTGATTAGCAAGAAAAGTGAGTAAGGTAAATAATAAATTCAAAATTATTCGCTCTAACCCAAAATAATATTTCAGTTCAAAATTAAGTATCAGTGAATATAAATTATGTTTGATTAAGAAATTAGGCGAGAAAGGCTGCCACTAAATTTAATTTTTTATTTGGAAAATTTAATCTTGAAAATTTAAAAGAATTTTTAAATTTAATATGTCCTGTTTGGAATTATTGACAGCTGTTGGGATATTTTTGTGTTTGTTGCTCCGATTATTAAATGTAACCGGCCAACCAGTAAAGCCTGAGTTATGGTGTTTAGATCATAAATTTTTGAATTGTATTTACAAAATAGCACCTTTTCTGCAGGATCCATACATTCCAACAAGGCTATGGGGCTTCAGTGGACATATCCAAACAGTAATACACAGTATTATAGGACGGCTTAAGTGTAAATTACCATTGGGACAGCGTATTTATTTGTCTCTTATTGATGGATCCACTCCGACTTATGATTTATTTAATCCTTATAATGAGGAAGAAAATGGTATTATTGTTGCAATATGCCCCGGAATTGGTAACTCGTCTGAAACAGTATATATTCGAACTTTTGTGCATTACGCCCAGTGTCAAGGATACCGATGTGCTGTGTTAAATCATCTCGGATCCCTATCAACTGTAGAAATAACATCAAGCCGAATATTTTCTTATGGCGACACGCTCGATTTTGCAGAAATGGTGAATAGTCTCCTAAATAAATATCCGTCCACGAGTTTAATATGCGTAGGATTTAGTTTGGGTGGTAATTTAGTTACAAAATATATGGGTGAGCAGAATTTAAATCGGCCATCAAATATAATCGGAGGAATATCAATTTGCCAAGGATATAACGTTGCAAAAGGCACTAAGTCGTTACTTAATTGGGAAAATTTTGGGCGGTTATATTTATATATAATGACCGAAAATGTAAAAAAAATCATAAGGCGTTATCGTCATATTCTGTTATCGGAAAATATTAAAGAAACCTATAATCTAAATGAGAACGATATTATCGGTGCCGCAACCTTACCCGAATTAGACGAAGCCTATACAAGACGAGTAAATAATTTTAATACAATCGAAGAGTTTTATAAATGGAGCTCAAGTATAAATTATTTAAATGGGATTGAAAAACCAATGATATTTATAAATGCAAGAGATGATCCTTTAATTCCTGAAGTTTTATTAGATCCTGTTAAAGAATTTGCCCTATCACATAATGGAATATTATACATAGAACTTGCCAACGGTGGCCATCTTGGTTTCTTTGAAGGTGGTTTTATTTACCCAAACCCTGTAACATGGTTGGACCGAGCAATTATTGGTCTTATTACAGGAATTGGGCATCTAAATAATAATGATTTAGACCCAATAATTACGTTAGCCAAGAAGAATGGAACAATTAAACTCTAAATAAAACTTTCTAAAAAAAAATCCACTTCAAACTGTCAAGAGATACATACTGTAGTACTAATTAATTTGCTTTAATAAAAAGACACTCACACAAAATTACTAATTAAATTTTTCTTGAGTTCAAACCAAACCTCTAGAATCAATGCTAACCCTCGAAAATATGCTAGCCATAATCAATAAAATTCTTTGGCTCTTTAGCTTATTTATTTTGCCTCGAACTTCTATAATCCGTTATATTGTACATGGTACGAGCCGAGTCCAGGATGCCTATTATGAACTTGATGCGAAGCGGATCACATTTCGCATTTTCATGCGATTTCGCTTTTTTGTATTATGAAACACCCTTTACGCGGATTTTTGCGAAAATAAAATTGACAAATACGATTGCTCAATAGCAGGCGAATATCGCATTTGAGTAGTGAAAGATTATTTTGTGCAGCGATAAAATGTAATTAAATGATAATTAATATTTTTCTCCATTTTATGTAAATTTTTATTTAATTATTCATACAATCAATAAACAATTAACCTCACTTATTACAATAATTTGACAGAAAATAAATTTCCCAAAAATATAGCCTTAAGGGAAATGCGATATGCGATATTAAGCTCTTGCGAAGCAGATCGTATTTATTAAATCACAAGAAATGCGATTTGCTTCGCATCAAGTTCATAATAGGCCGCCTCCAGTTCAATCCTGTCGAATTCGAATCGAGTTTAAACTTCACTAAATGGACTACAAAATGATTCGACTCTGTATAAAGTGAAAGTTAAACCTGGGTAAATCTAATTCGATTCGCAGCATAAACATCATAAGGGAGTTCTGGTTTCTGCCAAGTTCTTTTTCAAGGCGCCTCTTACTCGGTTATTTGCTCCTACTCTTATTTAAGTCTTATTTGTGGTCCTCTTCCTGAGGTATCCATGTTTTAATTTCGTCATTGTATCCCTAAAGATTTTTGAGGGATATCAAAAATAAGATAAACAAGAAAACTAGTAAGCTAAACCTAAAGTCAGTATCAAAGAAAATTCGATTTGATGAAAATCACCTTACTATAGTTCAGCCGATTCAGAGCCATTCAAAATCCAAAATCTGCAATTGTGCTCCGATTGTGGTTCTTGATACCTCTAATGATAGGTCTCGGGATCTATAACTAGTGTGCAAACGCGCATTTAGATTGCTTGATTATTTCCATACATTTCAAAGAAAATTCGATTTGATGTAAATCACCTTACTATAGTTCAGCCGATTCAGAGCCATTCAAAATCCAAAATCTGCAATTGTGCTCCGATTGTGGTTCTTGATACCTCTAATGATAGGTCTCGGGACCTGTAATTAGTGTGCAAACGCGCATTTAGATTGCTTGATTATTTCCATACATTTCAAAGAAAATTCGATTTGATGAAAATCACCTTACTTACCGATTCAGAGCCATTCAAAATCCAAAATCTGCAATTGTGGTCCGATTGTGGTTCTTGATACCTCTAATGATAGGTCTCGGGACCTATAACTAGTGTGCAAACGCGCATTTAGATTGCTTGATTATTTCCATACATTTCAAAGAAAATTCGATTTGATGAAAATCACCTTACTATAGTTAAGCCGATTCAGAGCCATTCAAAATCCAAAATCTGCAATTGTGCTCCGATTGTGGTTCTTGATACCTCTAATGATAGGCCTCGGGACCTGTAATTAGTGTGCAAACGCGCATTTAGATTGCTTGATTATTTCCATACATTTCAAAGAAAATTCGATTTGATGAAAATCACCTTACTATAGTTCAGCCGATTCAGAGCCATTCAAAATCCAAAATCTGCAATTGTGCTCCGATTGTGGTTCTTGATACCTCTAATGATAGGTCTCGGGACCTATAACTAGTGTGCAAACACGCATTTAGATTGCTTGATTATTTCCATACATTTCAAAGAAAATTCGATTTGATGAAAATCACCTTACTATAGTTCAGCCGATTCAGAGCCAACTTTTTAATCAATTTCACTTGATACTGTATTATCACAATAGTATGTAATACTATTAAAGTAACATCAATAGTATAATATCAAAATAACAGCTAACAATAGCGAACTGTTGATGCCTCTTTGTTTTCAATGTTAAATTGTAATTATCTGTTAATAAACAAATAGTGACAACTTTGCAATTTTCAGCTAAAATTGAGAACTAATTTCATATGCTACCCGATTACCCTTCCAAATCTCCATGTTTAAAATTTTAGACATATAAGTCAGTTAGTTCAGTTTTGACAACCATAAACACCAAAGAGTGGAAAAAAGTGAATTTCGTATTTTATTAATTTGTTATTTTTTGCGTGGTAAAACGTTTTATGTTATGGTTTATAAGTGGTATTCTTATTTATTTTCGATGTAGTCCTACGAGCACGGATATAAGGCAGAATGTTCCGGAAGGCCAAAAGAGGCTACGACCCTGCACTTCATTACAAAAATTCGTAGATGACGTATTGGATGATCATCGAATCAAGGTGCTTCAGTTAAAGAATTATCGAAATTAAGGAAGAACGCCCACACTTGCCGACAAAAATACCACTTCCATCATGACAACACGCCATCTCACATATCGAATGTTGACACGGGCAAATTAAGTGAACTGCGCTATGAATTATTATCTCAACCATCCTATTTGCCTAATTTGGCACTAAAATAACGCTTAACCTGTCCCTTCTATATTTGAAAATTTCTGGAGCCTGACTTAATTTTACTGGCTCAGTTGCTTTTCTTCCTTAATCTCACCTAATCGTTAAATTATGACAGCTATAAATAGTTAAACTTTCAATCTTTGAGCTTTATTACCTATTGTCTTATCTATATTCTCCTAAGATTTTATTCATACATACTAACTTGTTAACTAAAAAGTCACGTACATAACAGACGACCCAAGTCATTAATAATAAACAATAATAAAATCAAAATGCACCTGCATTTAAAAGTAGCCTGGTAAAAATTCTTCCTGGGTGCACATACAGTATTCGACCATCAAATAAATACTATAAGACGATGATATGAAGTTGTTGCAGTTTTTGTATTTTTTCTTATATTCGATTTGATTATAGATGACAAGAGACACATACAAATACGTGATACTTTACATATCTGCATATAAACAAAACAACGCCAATAAAAAACGCGAAATATCATAAAATAAATAAAAAAAAATATAACAAGTGATCGTGATCTTTTAACAATTTTACAACAAGCTGTTACAAATTTTATTAAATGTGGATTAAAAATACATATAAAAAAAACTCAGGGGTAATTACTTGTGTGTCCAATTTTGTACTTTTTAATATTTGTAACATGCAAATTTGTTAATAATTTGATAATTTTGTAGCAGTTTTGTTAATTTGGTGGATTTCATTTTTATGATTTTATGATAAAATAATTGTATATAGGCTACAGTGTACACAACATAGTAGTGTGTATTATTTTTGAAAAAAATAAAATAATTAGCACATAAAATTAGATATGTTCTTATTATCATCTAATTATTATCTTGTCGACGAGTTTTTGTTTGTAATAACACGAATATACAGTATGTGTTGTGATGACATGCTCATGAGTTTTCTAATGATCGTAGAGTATGTATGTTGTTTTAAACATTTTTGTTTTCTATGATACCTTGTAGTACATACAATTTGCTGTATCAAAAAATATAATGCTGTACACGAAGCCATTTTTGTGAGATTTATTTACAGTACTGTGCATTGAAATCCGGACAGCGAAGGTTTTTCAGTTATACACCGAAACATATTTTTTTATATTAATTGGTGTATTACTTTCGTGGCCTTGTTGGAATAATTTTAGGATATTTCTAATTTAAAATTTCTACTTTATACTCGTAGTTTAAACTTAATATTTCATATGATTGCTATGTGCCCTAAATACTGTCGCATATTTGTTGTTCTCAGAGCCAATCATATGTGAAATGGCGTCATCACTAATGCTATCTTAAGCAAGCTGAATTTGCTCATACATTTACTAAAATAATTAAAAATATTAGACTTTCACTGTTTCAAAAATATTCTTAAATACTTTTTTTGAAAATGAAAGTATCATTGTCGTCGCTCGTTATCAATGTACACGGACCTTTGAGTCTCCGATCCTAGTGTCTGCAATGATACTTTGGTGGATTTTTTTTTCTTCATAACAGCCCATACATTTTCAGTAGGATTAATATCTGAACTATTAGGAGGTCTACAAGAGAAACCAAGATTGTTAGTACTTTTTTCTAGATTTTATCCAGGGCCTTCCATTTAATATGAAGGTCAAATCAATTTATGAAGCTCTCAGTTCCAGCAAACTGTTCAATCCAAAAGTTTCAAGTGGCTTTCCAGAATATTCAGATCAAATGTAGTTAAATTTACATCTACAAAAGCCAGTTCTTCCGGAACACCGTTACTAAAACAACCCGAAACCATTAATCCCTCGTTGAATCCCTCCTGGATTCTTGCACACTATTAGTCGCCCGCCTTCGATATGACGCTTAAATTTACATTCGTCAAAAAACACGTTGCCGCTCTGCCTCTCTGCGCTATTTTGCAGCAAACGACTTGCCCTAAGATTTGCTCCATCCAGTACCACTTTCCCCACAAAAGAAGCAGAAATGTAAGTTCCTATTCCACCTGCAAGGTATGATTGAAATTTGATGAATGTTCCGCTTGAAACAAAGTACCAACAAATTTTTGTCCACTATTGTTGTTTTCTGCTTCTTTTCAGATCCTTTAAACCAAACTCGTCCAAGCCAAAAGAGTATTTTTGAGAAATTTTATTTTAAAAAAAAATTATGAACTTCTACTTCTTCTTCGGGGAAGTGGTAAGATGTTTCTTTAATTCTGCGCCCAAAAATCAATATAAATAAAGAAATTCAGCCTAAAGCAACTTTTTCTCGGGTTTTGCCTTTTTTCGAATAAGCGCCCTAGCCAATATGTGAATGTTCAAATTTTCTAGAAATTCAAACTGTTCAGATTTCATTGTTTAGTACTGTATATACAAATAAGCGTGTGATACAAAACGTAAATAAATTTGCGGTTGCATGAACATTGATATCAACAAAATACCAAACAAATGTCAAACAATTGTCCCGCGAAGTGCTCAACATACATAAGTTTATTCATACCATAAACAATGTAAACAAAACTGCATCTAATTAAAACACAATTAACAACTAAACAAATAAGTCTTCTACCTGAATTGATAATTAATTCATAAAATTAATACAACCCTGATATAAATTGGACATTATACATAGTTTTATTTGTTGTTAGTTTTGTCAATGAGCTTTTAATTGTTCATCCCTATCACCCTAGTTATTCTAAAAACTATAAAACTTAAAAACTAAACCACAGTGAACGAATTTTCGTTAACGCTTTCCAAAAGGCACAATCCTCAAAGGTAGAATGAAAAAAATCAACAACACAGAAAAATATATTTTGTTCCAGGCGGTCGCATATGAAGATGTCACGTTCGATAACGTTAACAATGATAAATGAAGTCACCGCGACCCTTTTTATTATTATTTATTTAATATTATGATTACTACTACATTGTTGTTGTATTTATTAATAATACCATTATTACAGTTTACTTTCTTCTACTTACCTTTTCTTCTTTTTGTTATTATTATTATTATTGTGAGTAAAGTCTTTAAGAAAATGAGAATCATCAGGTTTTTTACGATGTTTATAATATTTACTCGTATTCTTATGAAAGACTAATCGTTAACATAATAAATAAATAAGAAATAAAAATTATTATTATTTTTATGGAAATTGAATTAAGAAATTTTGTATCTTATTGTGTATTGTTTGAAAATTTTCGGAGACGGAAAATTATATTTTTTTTTTTAAATCATGAAAATCGTGAATTATGTTTTTATTAAGTGAATTATTTTAAAATATAAGAACACCCACAATCAGGACAGTTTTCTCCTCTTTTATTTTCGGGGAAAAAATTGTTTATTGATTTATTTGTTTATTTTATTTATCTCTTCTTAGCTCATGGTCTTAGTATAGGAATTACGGAATTAAAATACATATTTGGGTTTGAAACTGATGGTTGTAAAACTTATAAAAATTCCGTATTACTATATCGCACATGTCATAGAATAGTGACACAAATCAAAAACATAAATTTTCCAGCAAAGCAAAAGAAAAAAATGTCAATTTCGATTTTACTACACTATTATTCTCTAAATCCGTTAAAAAAGGAAGAACGGAACATTAAGCCCACTTGCGCTTTCTAAAATAAATTACAACCTGAAATTCAAGGTACCATCAAATTCCCGAAAATAAAAATCCCAAAAAATACACAGAAAGTGCCGCAATACCCGAGTAATTTTTAACTAACAACAGTATGAAAATAAAAGGATCAATGCTAAGCGGCATTGTAGAGTTCTACATTTTAGGCTTCGAACCAATAACTGGGTAAATTATTTAGTACACTAAATTTCAATTTTAGTACACATTTACCTCATCTATCGTACTAATTCTTTAGAAGTAAAACTGGTTTGATGGACTTACAAATCGCTAGCTAATGGTACAAAAGGAAAAACTGACGAAAATTTTAACAAAAATCACTGAAACGACGAAAAGTTAACAAAGTCCGTTATTTAGCTTTTTTCTCATATTTTATCAAACTTTTTTTGTACAGTACACTGTTAAAAAGTAGCTAAAACAACAATTTACCCGACTATTGGTCCGCAGCCTTATATGAATAATTATTAAATAGAATTTCTATAAATCATCAAAACGATTTGAGACGACAGCCCCCGAGGGCCACTACAATGGTTATTCCATCGTGCGGCCTCGTGTTTTAAGATGGAATGATCCTTGCAGTGGCCCTCACATTCATTCCAGATTAATAAATTCTGTGACCCTAGCATTCATAAATAATTACCGCGTTGTTCAGCGGATTCGTCGAAAATACGCAATTTGCTTGGGCACCACTGCTCTAAGGTATAAAACGAATTCAACTAACTTGCCAAAAATTTGTTATATTTAATAAACTTGCTTTTTCGGAATTTTTTTTTTTTTATGAAATTTGGGTTGGTATGGTTATCCCAAAAACAAAAATTGAGAACTCCTCAAAGCCATTTAGCACTTAGCAACTCCTGTGCGCAAGCATGGCAAGAAATTATGTAGCATTCTTTTGTTTTCCTATTGATTTTTGTTTTTGAGGCACTTTATTCTGTGTTTGAGGATTTTTATTTTCTGAAACATGATGATGTATGTCGAGAATACATGTAAAATTTTGCCGTACGAACTTTTTTATGTTATGACATTTAATAGATTTAACATTTTACTTGTCATAACTTTATAGTTCTCACTGTTTAAGGTTTCATTCCCGGTTTTTAAGATGAACACAATTATAAAAATTGGATGGTTGAACAAATTTGTAAACGGCAAATTTGGCATATAGTAAATTTACATAACAATAAAAAAGTAACAGCAACCCTTTCAAGGTTATGTAAATTTACCATACGACAAAAAATTTGCCTTATACAAAATTGAACAACGTCCGATTTTTTATTTTTGCCTTAAAGGGTTTCAAGATGGCCGTTTATTGACCAATCACTGCGCAGTATTTTTTACCTTAACGGCCTTTATAATAATGGTAAACCAGTCAGTGTTTCCTATTTTTGCAAGATGTACATAAGTCACTGTATTTCTTTTTCGTTTTTCAAATTTAATTCTTAGAAAACATAATTTGAAAATTGAAAAATTTTTCCAGTGGCATGGAGTATTTTAGTGTATTTTGGTTTTCTTTTCTCCAAACCATACTGAGCGATTGGTATTTTCTTCATATTTTGGGAAAAAATAATTCCCAACCAAATTTTTAGGATAAAATAAACAAGACAATTGGTATGAAATAGAATTATTATTCCCCAAAATTTAGTATGCTTTGGAAAAAAGAAAACCAAAATACACTAAAAAGAACAATAAATTAATTCCCAATTTGGAATTCCCCAGGAAAACCAGAATAGTGCCACAGGAACGATAAAAGCATTTTTCTTAATTTTTCAAGAACAACACGGGATGTATTTATACAGTAATTGTAATTGTAAGCAGGGACGGATAACGTTTTATAACGTTACCCGAATAACGTTAAGAAAACGTAACCAAATCTATTACGTTATGTTATAACGTAACCCTAACAGATAACTTTATAAAATTTAAGAATAACCAAATACAATAACGTTATAAAAATGGTTTTTGTTACTTTCTCATGGTTCGCATATATCCACCTATATATACAAACATATATAGGTAACATCTAATTGAATTAAAATAATAATAATAATTTCGGTGCCACCAAATTATACAACTATGAACTATATTTTAACTGCTTATGCATTATAAAAGAAAACAAAATCAATATACGAATAAACAAGCATAAATTAATAAATTAAAAACTGTCAAATGTGCTCGAAAAATACACGTAATAAAATAATAAATTGTCATTCACGGTGCTCTGGAGTCGGTTTTAAAAAAAAGTGCGGTGTCTCCGAAATTCTTTCGCCCAACGTTTGGCCACCTAAAAAGGAGTACTTTCAGCCGCTACAGAAATAAATCGGCTCGGCGTTTTTTTTTTCTAGGACGGAAATACGAAAAATAATATGCCTGGAGAAGATAACGCCCTTTCATGTGTGATGATGATTCTGGATATATATATATATATATATATATATATATATATATATATATATATATATATATATACAGGGTGTCATATACATTCGCATTGGTTCATACACATATATAATGATAGATATAGGGTTTCCGAGAAGGGTTTGGCAATGGATGTGATTCCTAAAAGCATAAAAACACAACAAAAATAATAAAGATTTAGAGACGTTCGTAAGACCCGATCATCACCGCCTCGAGATAATTATAAAGAAAATTGGCATGTTTTGGTTTTGAATGAGAGAAAGAGCGCCAAGATTCAATGTTTACATTTAGTATTCCAATGTTTTACATTAATATTCCGGTAGGCACTGACGAGTAAACAATAATCTGAAATCGCTGATTTTTCTATTTTCGATATGTTTTATCCGGATAATAAAAAGCGTGGAAATCACGATGAAAACCGTTTCAAATATGTCTGTGTTGTGGAAAAAAATCAAAAAAAATGGTGATCATTCAAGGAAAGGTGAAATCAAACTTGATGGAAGTAATCTCGGGTTATGATGAATGTGTTACAAGAGTGCCAGTTGTACTGTGCCCAGCTTGTAATTTACGCCTGGGCAAGTCATTGAAAGAAGATAAAAGATGTGAATTCTCAGAAATTGGAAAATTTCTGTCTGTGAAGTACAGCACGAGATCTGTTAGGATAGGAGACCAGTGCCAATGTTATCTTTGTGTGTTAGTTACCGGCCCTGTGGTACCAAATTTCTCGCGAAATCTGACACCAGTGGTAGTAAAAAAAAATTGCCAGGAGAGAAAAAAGACAAAATGCAGAAAGGCCTCTATGGTTCCTGAAATTTAAAAAAAAGCAGTTATCAAACGTTGTGGTAAATGTTTAGGAGTATTGGCCAGAGGAATTAATCACGTGTGCAATAGCACGAACTTGTTAAATAACATGCAAAAATTAGGGCTCAATTCGAAACAAAAAGAGCATATATCAACTCGCTTATTGAAAAATAAGATAGCTACAAATTTGTGTGGAGGAGAAGGCTCACACTCGCGTGACGAAGGGTTAATATCCCTCTCGCAGCATCACGGGAAACCGTTGACCGTAAATATTGTTGGAGGAACAAGGAATTCGCAGGTACCATCGATTTCGGCAAATTCCCTGCCGCAAATGCAAACTGATATGGATTTAAGTACCAGAAAAGTGTTGAGAATTGCTGCTTTCATCCGTGTAGAAACCAACACACCAGGAATAATAGAACCCAATTATCAAAAAAAAAATATCAGAAAGTAATCATCGGTTTGACGAGTATTTTGAGCCACGAGTATTTGCATTTGTCACAACTAAAGGTGAAAAATCTGTCAATTTTCCAGAGTTTGTCGTTATTTGCAAGAATCTGCGAAGTTTCATTCAAGATGTAATAGAGCAACAAGTTTCCAATGTAAAACTCAAATTCGGAATTGGTCGGTGGGGGTGGTTTTCTAATATTTTCTCTTTCCATCCAGTCATCGAACAATGAACCGCCCATGGCACCTCAAGGAAAGCTTCCAAGTACAAGATATGCTGAAAAATTCCTCGAATCTGGGGTGAAACGATTATTTATTCTTTGTTTAGCTCCTAACACTAAGGAAAATTACCATAATGTCTCGCTTATATGGTCAGCATTAGATATAAATTCCTTTCTTGGAACAGTTGCAACGGATTTGAAGCTGGCCAAAATTATTTCGGGTCTTATGAGTAACTCAAGTGAACATCCTTGCACATGGTGCGATGCTCCCCCAAAAAACTTAATCAACTCGGGCAATTACAGAACGATCAATGATTGTCGCGCCAAATGCAAAAAGTGGCGTTCAGAAGAAGGACTTAGAAAGTCAGCCAAGTTATTTGATAATTGCATACATCCACGTCTCTTCAATGCAGAAGAAAATAAGCGGATCATCGACATAATCCCACCTCCAGAATTGCATTTACTGTTGGGAGCAGTAAATACCCTCTTCCACCATATGATGTTGGAGAATCAGCCTAAAATGGGCCCGGTAGTGGCACGTGTACCGGCAGTGTACCTATGGTAGTCCAACATTTGAAGGAAATGCGTGTAAGGTCTTGCTCGATAAGGGGGATATTTTAGATGCTATGAAATGCGTTGGCTGTGTCAAGTATGTGGAGACATTTAGAAAATTGAAGAAAGTTGTCGATTCATGCTTCTCATTGAAACTAGACCCCAATTTCAAGAGATATATTGAAGATTTCAAGGTTAGTTATCAAGCACTCGAGATACCTGTGACACCAAAAATTCATGGCATACTATACCATGTAGTAGATTTTTGTTCCGAAACCAAAAGAGGACTAAGTAGGGTTTTATAGCGAACAAGCTGTCGAATCGACCCATGCAGATTTTAGTAAGACTTGGATTCATCACAAAGTACTAAAAAATCATCCTGACTATTCATTCAAATTATTGCGAGCTGTATGCGAATATAATAGTTTTCATTTATCAAATAGAATATAATAGTTAACATTTATGATGTTTTGATTTATCCGTAAACGGATCTTACAAACCTCTCTAAATTTTCATTTTTTCTGTTGTGTTTTTATGCTTTTAATAATAATAATAAATAATGCTTTTATGAGTGACAACACTTGCCGTACACTTCTTGAACACCCCATATCTACCATTATACTGTGTATGAACCAATGCGAATGTATATGACACCCTGTATATATATATATATATCCAGAATCATCATCACACATGAAAGGGCGTTATCTTCTCCAGGCATATTATTTTTCGTATTTTCGTCCTAGAAAAAAAAAACGCCGAGCCGATTTTTTTCTGTAGCGGCTGAAAGTACTCCTTTTAGGTGTCCAATCGTTGGGCGAAAGAATTTCGGAGACACCGCACTTTTTTTTTTAAACCGACTCCAGAGCACCGTGTCTTATTTTGCTAAATTTTGGTATATTTTTAATTTCTTTTAGCATTATTTAACACTAGAACTACCGATCGGTCAAAATGACGGATTGTATATTTATTGAATTCACTTTTTCCTGATTCTTGAATCCTCATTTTGCCTGGTCGGTAGTTCTAATATTAAAACCTTACCAAAGAAAAGGTTAATAATAAGTTTAGATAACGTTATTTGTTCTATAACGTTAAAAACATTATTTAATGTTAAATAACGTTATATAACGTAACGTTTCACATGATTTAAGGTTAAATAACGTTATAACGTAATTAAAAAAAAATTGGGAGTTTTTTCCAATAACGTAACGAAATCTTAGGGTTTTCCGATCCCTGATTGTAAGTACCTAGTTGGCTGAATGGTACTTAAACAATAATTGTAGACAGTAAGAATCAGAGCCAAGATTTGGAAAATTTTGTGATTTTTTAGAATATTTTCTTAATTTAACAAATATTTTTAAAAAAATTCAAATTTTCCATTAATGTCTAATTATATAAAATTTGATAATGGAATATATGTACGATGTAGCGCAATTAATGTTTAGAACCCCATAACTCATGCCCTTCATTAGGCATATCAAAACAAATTTTGTTGTTCCACTTACTTTTTTCACATTATTTTTCAGACCATCCAACGGTCTATATAATTATAATTACAAAAAAAATTTCTTTCCATTTAGAGGTTTTATTTTTTGTTATATTCCTTTTTTTTAAGTCTAAAGGGTATGATTAACAAGTCCTTATTTATTTATTTTTTTATTTAATTTACTGTTGTGGATGATGAATATGAAAAAAATTAATAAGAAATTAAATTATTATATCCAACCCAAAAGAAATCAAGATATCAATCTTAATTTTATATATTTTAGGCTAAGACATTTTTGTGTTGTAGTTAGTAAACGTAACAAACCTTCATGTTCTTAACAATATTTTTTCTTCCGTCTTACGTATTTTTTTTTTTTTTTTTTTATAAATTTTCTGGGACGTTAAGATTACGCGCGGGGACTTATTTCTTTTGCAATTGACACGCAAAGCAGATGCAAATATGTTATTTATTTTGGTTTTTATTTTATTTTTTATACATATTTTGATTGTATGTCTTGTCGTGAATACACACAAAACAAAAATATGTGACAAGGTTTCTGACATTATTGGCTAGTATGCCAGATTTTAATGATGGTATCGTGCATTTA
This sequence comes from Tipula vernalis, assembly GCA_958295665.1. Lineage (NCBI taxonomy): Eukaryota > Metazoa > Arthropoda > Insecta > Diptera > Tipulidae > Tipula > Tipula vernalis. Next base: position 3,043,476 of record OY282560.1, read on the forward strand.
CATGATTGTATGATATCGTATTTAATAAATCGGAAAATTAACAAGTTCATCGTTACTAACAAAAATTATTATCGTATAATCTATTCCCAAAAAAACACCTGTAGTCCTAAACATAGTGTATAGTAATTTTACCACATTTTTATCACCATTAAGCTTCTAACGATCTACCAAAAATAAAAAATTAAATAAAACAACAAAAACCATTAACAAAAATGGCTAATCTAAATCAAATAAAACAAAACAAAAATTTTATCATCTCAAATAAACATTATGTATTTTAATCATAATTATAATCATTATCATTATTACCACTATTATAACTATTATTGCTATTTAATTATAAAGTCATAAAAATTAAACGTAAACCAAATAAAAATTATATCTTTCACTTGTTGGTAATATTGCTGTTGTTGTCTTCTTATCAAATTTAACGATCACCTAATAAAAAATTAAATAATCTAACAATAGCTACTTTGGTACACTGTAATTATTTTTATTTATGTACAGAGGACGTTAATTTATATCGCATTAGACGTTGATGTTGTTATGTTTTAGATAAATCGACAATATATTATCCCCAATATACTACCGTTGATTAAGCTATAAAATAGCCGAATGTATCCATTACAAATAACTATAAAAAAAATGTACAGTACTTTAAAGGGTAAGTCATAAAAACAACACAATAACTCATTGTATGTGTTAACTTAAAAGGGGTTCAAAATAACTATTTAGTACTTATACATTTCTTTTGCCGACTAAACTGTTATATGACTTATATAATATTTGAATACAAATGATTAATTAGTTTGTAACTTGAAATTAATACATCCATTTAATAAAGATTTTAAAATGTTGATAACAAGAAGAAAAAAAATTAATTTTACTTTTCAAAACTTCATATACGGTTCTGATATGAATGTAGACAAAAATAAACATTATTACACATATTTCAATTTTAATTTCATTTTATGTCTTATTTTAACAAATTTGAAATAAAAGAGCTTAATCACTTCGGAAGTCATGGGGAATTAAAATTTAGTATGTGATGACCATGGATGTTTGGTTTCATTGAATGTGGTACATAAATAGTTGCTTTAAGCGTGCGTTGTTTGATTTTATTTTTTTTATGTGCAATTTATTGTTTTTCTAGGTGATACCTTTAGTTGTATTTTAATTTAATTGAGAGAGAGAGAGAGATAAGTCGTTCCAGGGTTCGTTGAAGGTAATAAAGGATTCACGAATCCACAGTCTATGTTTCATTTTAATACCCTTGTATATAATTTTGTGTTCTTTTTCAGCAATAAAGATTTTATTTGAAAAGTTTCCAGATGCCAGAATTTCATTCTTTATAAATTTTAATACGTTTTGAATGCAACAAAAATTCCGATTATTATTATTTGCTTATTTTGTTTGGCTCCATCACCAATCTTCCAAATGTTATAATGGTAATTATGTTAAAATCCATAAATCATTTCAACATATTGCAAGATTATCCCCTAAATGTTTAGTTTATAATTTTGTAATCAGAAGCAATTAGCTACTTTGGCCATGCATTGGTCAAAATCAAATGAATCTATAAAAAACTTTTATTTTGAAATATTTTGATTGATTGCCCCATTATTCCGCATCACGTTGTTGCATACAGTAAAAGATTCCCAAAGAATTTTATATATTTGATATAAATTATCAATTGTGTGAATTGTTATTTATTTTCCATTTAATTTTTGTAATTTTTTTTTTTTCTTAATTAAATTTTAATTAAGTTTAGAGCACAAAAAAACATTGAATTTTAATAAAATTTACATATTACAAAATACAATAATTAAAAATACAATAAGAACAAGAAAAATTTAATTTTTGCAAACATTAAAATAATTTCTTATCCTTAACAGAATCTTTTAACACGTTGGTTGGCAGTGTGCACCTATATTAAATGTATACGAATATGATGCATTGAATAGATTGATTAAATTAAAGCATCTCAACCGAAACCAAATATTAGAATGCGTGTTAGATTACTAGGTCTTCTAACTGCATTATGACATGTCTCTTTCTAAACATTTTATATATTATACATTATGTACATATTTATGATTTTTTGTTTTTTTTTTTACTTTTTTCCATGTTCACCTGAAATTTTTTGCGGATCGTTGGATTTAAATGTATCATGATGTTGATGTTGATATGAACACACATTCCAATGCTACTGCTGCTACCTACAAAATAATGTGATGTGATGAAAATTATCATTTACTGACTGTAAAATGTCTATAATTTTTCAAATGGCCTTAATAATGTGTGATAATGGGTTTCATTTGGATATACATATATTTCAACATAAAAGGGTGTAAGTTATTTAATATAAATATTGTATTTTAATTTTTAGTTTTCGTTGTGGCCGGATAATTATGGGACCTGGCCGTTTAGAATATATATATGTATATAGAACAAAAAAAAAACTAGAAATTGGTTTAATTGGATATAATTATAGAGATAAAATGAATTAGATAAACAAATTTTTTTTTTATTTTGTTTTTGATTGTTAGAAGGTATTAAAATAGTTAGTTAGCGATATTGTCAAAACTATTGACGAAACTATTACATTTTTTTGTATTCGTGTTTTGTTGATGTGTTTGTATGTGTTTCTGTGTGATTGAAAGGAGAGATAAGACCAATCTAATTTTTTGTTGTTGCTGTTGTCTATGAATAATTTATATACAGTTATAAATATTTAGATATTTTTGTTTTTGGATATTGATTTGAATTTATGATAATTTTTAGAATGAAATATATTTATATGCTGTGTGTCTGTTACCTTGGTGTGACAAATTTATTGAATCGTTGCCTCTCTCATGTTGCGCGGTGACATTAATTAGATTAATATTTGTTTGTTTTGCGTTTATGGTGTTCGAAAGTCTAAAAAATTATTTATTTATGTGCACATGTTTTGATTAGTTAATTTTCTGTCTAAATTTAATCGTGAATTTTGCAATTTGTCAATACAGGATGTATTTTGCAAATCGCTATCCCAACTTTTCTTAAATGCAAAATTTTGTAACAAATATATTCCGTGACCAGCTTCCATTAAGCCACTTAATTTCCGTGTAAAATTCAGTATACATATATACGCACAGACGATAAACAAAAATTCATCAGAGAAATTTCCAAATTTATGATATATTATAATAAAAGCCAGCATCTGTCGATTATAAACTTAACGCTAAGAAGAAAATGTTAAAATTATTTCGTGTGTTGATAGATATCCAACTGTTAAATTGAATATCCATTGATTCTTCTTTAAGTTAATTTCCTTTCTGCTCATTTTACTGTCCTGTCCTTCATATTTTTTAATAAATATAATTTTGTATTTCTCATAAAACCCAAAACATTTATTTAAATAATAAAAATTAATAAAGTTTATTTATTTTATGTCTTTGTGTTTCCAACAGAAGATGTTGGAGTTTCATCTTTTTCTTAATAAAAATAAAAAAGCACACAACTATAATAAAGAAAAAATCGCTTTTCCACCCACATTAATTATGTTTCAACTATTTATGAATATTTAATAAATTTATTTGTTTTGTTTATTTAAACGTTTCTTATTAAATTACAAACAATTTTTATGTCTGGAATTAAATAAAAGAAAAAGATTGTTATATGATTTATGATGGATTTTTCATAAAACCTCGGTAAACATTTTATGTTCGAGTTTGTTATGAAGATGATGAAATTATTTTGTTTTTGCCTTCTTTCTTATCTAGTATTTTTATCAATGTTAAAATTCTTGGAAATTAAAGAATTTATTTAAATTTCGCAATACAAAATTCATCATGTCCATAATTCACTATTCCCACATAAATACACTCGCTCATACAGACACACATAGACGCATTCAACGAAATCAATTCACACAGTATGTTACATGTTAATCGCAATATTAAATCACAATAATTATATAACCCCGTCCGGATACCACTAAATAAATCTAAAAAAAGCACAAGTCGAAAAAATATATACAAATTAATCAATCAATTTCTTGCCCAATCTTTCGAAAATCTTTATCCACCACAAAAAAAAAAAACTATTCACTTTACCACACACAAATGTGGACATACATTAACGATAAAAATGTAAATTGACTTCGAAAAAATGTCTTAGGAATAATATTTATATATTTTAATTAACATAAACTATTAATTACTATAAATAAATAAATGTTAAAAAAAATATTTTTAAGCTACTGTATACTTACATAAATACCATATTATAATATGCTCGTATACACGGACACGAGTTTATAGACACACATTTTTTGACTGCCGTCCGTATCTCTCTCACCTGAAACTGAAACCAAAACAAATACAAAAAAAAAAAATTTGTTTTTAATTAATAATGCAATTTATTCGCGGTTTAGTTCGCTGTATAAAAAACGTACAAAAAAATAATTTTAATTAGCTGTAGTTTATTTTAGTTATTGATGGTGTGTTTTGTAGTTTTTGGTGTTCGTTCATTGATTCAATTTGATTAAATAATCATTCGCGGATGTGAAAGTTATGTAACTACATTTATTTATGGCCGTTTATTTAGATATAAGAAGTGATGTGACAAAATCTGTCGCGTTGGATAAAATAAGGTCAAGTGTAATGATTTATGCGGGAGGGTTTTATATTTATAGCCCATATACAAACATTTTTCAATAATTCAATTTGAATCCTGTAACTTTTAAAGACCAAACATCCAATTTACTATTATTTGTTACTCAAGCAGAATAAGAAACTCCCATCAATTAAACGAAATGAACAAATCATTTAGAATATGCTGCTAGCTTAACAATGTCGGATTAGAGCCATAATTATTAAATCACCATACAGCTGTAATGATTTTAAAATGGAATTGATCCCGTCAATCATATTGTCCTTTATGTATTTTCTGGTAGGCAAGTAGTTTTCTATCAGGTTCTAGCTTCCAAGAATGTTCTACGGAGACCAATTGCCTGTTGCAAATCCGAGTACATCATTAAACTTTAGTGTCAAGACAGTGCTTTAACTTTTTGTAGCAACTTAACCTTCCAGATATTTAGATATCCCATAAATAATTTTGTAGCAATCAGAAACATCGTACAAGTTTTTTATAGTGGAAAAAATTGTGGCTAGTGATGGGCAATATTTAAAAAAAAAACTTAAAATTAATGCACACTTTGCACGTCAAATGACCTGAACCCATCAATAAAAATCCCCATTCATCGGTCGCATACGATTGAGAACCAAATAACAACAGAGAAAACAGAACAGAATAAATTCTACATGTCATTGGTTATATTTTTTAAGAGCTTTGAAGACTTTAACCAAAAGTTGGCCAACGAACTATAAAATTTAGTCGTGACTATGTAAAGAAGAAAGAAATCATTGTAGACAATGGAAATAATTTTAATAGATGGTTAAGAGAGCAGTTGTATAGCGGCTTTTTAAGGGGACTTACCACTTCTTCTTCAATAAATATCTTCAAAATATTTTGTTATTTTTAAATCACTTACAATTTTTTAAAACTGTAAGTTCATGAAAAACGTTTTTTTATAAAATCGCTAAACCATTTATTGTGTCAAGATTTTATATTTTCAAGATTCTTTGAATCCAGATTTTGTTCTATCCAGAAAACATGGTGATTCCTAAATTTGCGGATCTTCCGCATACAGATGATAGGTAAATGATTAATGTATGTACATAGTAAACTAACTAAAATAGTCCTAAGTCATTCAAAAGTTTTGGATTGCTTGGGAACAGGAATAATTTTGGCTGTTTTGCAAATTCTAGGAAAAATTTAAATTATTAATTGATAAAATTAAAGAATATTTAATCAAGCACAACAACATTAGATTTAACTAAACCAAATGCCTGATACAATTCACAGTAACCAAAATTTCTAATAGAGAAAATGTAATTGTTAAAACTAAGAAAATCGTATTTTTGTTCAGTTTTCCTTCTTAAACGTAGAACTACATAACTTCTTAATTATTTATTTATTTTTAAAAAAATTATCGCCTCTTAAAATACAACCGGGAACAAGCATGTTAAAAAAATTGTAAAATTAACAAAAAGAATATTAAAAGATAAACAGAACACGGCCGACTAATTAGTTCTTATTACATAAATATTTAATTAAAACTTTCTTAAACGAGATTCTCGACATACGAAAATCGAAAACACCAAACACTGAATTAAACATACACAATGCTCTCAAAATTGGTTCAGAAAGACCGTAATTTGTTGATCAGCTGGTCATTGGGTAACAGTTCTTGAATAGGTTACAACGATCTTGGTAAGGCGGAAGAACGTATTCAATAGCCCGTGCAGACGATAACATCGAAGTACGTAAACTGCTTCTGAATACTCCAAACAAGGTGATCATACCGACAATGCTTATTTCAAACTAGAACGAATAAAAGAAACGTTAAGTGATGTTAGAGTAATCGGGTCGGTAAACATAATATGTTAATATGTCTGATAAAGATGGCATCCGATGAAAAAATTATATCCAGATTGGATTTGAAATCGACTTTGTCAACATCTTCATTATACAGACGATATCTACAATAACATTCAAATTTATGACACTTTGTAAAATGTCCCAATCGGAACTGCAGAGGAACTCGTTTAAGGAAGCATACTCAGCATTTCTGAAATTAAAATAAAAATGATTAGAAAAGGAATCTGTTGTACAATTTACATGAAAAATATGGAAAACGGATTTTTTTTATCTAAAACAGTTTATCTAAAAACAATTTATCTAAAATATTTTATCTAAAAACAATTCATCTAGAAACATTTTGTCTAAAAACAGTTAATCTAAATATAATTCGTCTAAAGCAATTTACCTAAAAACAATTCATCTAAAGCAATTGGTCTAAAACAGTTTACCTAAAACAATTTAAAGTGCATGCCACATACAAATGAAAAACCGGACAATTCGGTCGGATTATCGGTTTACATCGCCACATTCAAAAGAATTGTCGGACTGCAAAATGACGTCACCACCGAAACAATTATATAAACAAAAGTTTAGTAAAATTCTGTATACAAATATAATGTTCTTACCGTATTCATTTTAAGTTATTATTATTGTTACTACAGCAACAGCACAACATATAAAGGAAACCGCCATTTATTTGACACTGAAACTAAAATCAAATCCGACAAAAAAATCTGGTGAGAAATGATGGGTTCGTAAAACAGCAAAAATGCGTTCTTTAGCCGACAAAAATTATACCATTCAAAATTTTGACGGACGGATTTTATTTTGACGGCCGGCAAAATATATCATTAAGTTTCTTTGAATGAAATTGTATTAATTTTATTAAAAATTTCCCTGAATGTAATATGTAGTTATCATCAATTCAAACATTTTTTCTAAAAATTATTATGTTGTAAGTTTTCTCTTTTTGTCAAAAAATGGATTTGACGGTTTCAAATGCAGGTTTGCCGTTTGTGCATGTGGCAACGCCTTAACTAAAAACAATTTACCTAAAAAAAATTCTTTAGATAAAGATAAATTCGTCCAAAACAATTCATCTCAATTTATCTAAACTTTTTTAAATATAAATAATTACTGGCGTATTCTTTAAATTTTATCAATAGTTGCTTTCCAATCGATTAACCGCTAGTTCCCGCCAGTAGTTTTGTCTTTGCTATGTGAACTCACAAAATAGTAAAACATAACCTAAAATTATTTTTTAATTATAGCAGCTATCGAGAGCCGTAATTTTTCTACGCTGGTAAACTAAACTTATTTAACATCACACTATCATTTTTAATTCAATTGTTTAGCGAAAACTTGATATAAAAAATATTTGGCTCTACCTATTTATACGAAGCGCTATCTGGAGCCACATTTTATATGACGGCTCTCGATAGCAGCTATCCGGAGCGAATAAAAAAACGCAGCTAGTGGGGTATACCCATCAAAAAATAGCAAAAGTTGTTATGACTAGATAATTTAGCAAAGATAACAACTTGTCTACTAGCGGGTAATAGCGGTTGGTACTGGAATGCAACTAATAAAAATTGCGCGAAAAATTGTATATTTTGTTTTATGCATGATTTATAATATGGAGTTAGATTGGACAAAATAAATCAATCTAATGTCAAAAAAAAATGTCAAATAATATTACGTAAATAATTTTTTATGACAGTAAATTGATTTATTTTGTCCAATCGAACTCCACATAATGTTCAACAAAAATTTTGAGATGAAGCTTTTTCAGTACATTTATAAATATAGGAAACCGCACAATTACAATATTACCTCAATAGATAGTGTTACTTGCACGATTTACAATTTTTTTACAGTAGAAGTACACCAAAACCAAAATAGAGAGTATACAGTAAATTTATCGCTGAAAATACATATTTGAGTAACATTTGAACTTTTCCTCTTCTTCTGTTTCCTCTTCACTTATAAGCATTTATGGTTCATCCCCTCTGTTAGATTTTCTATAGTTAATCTAGCAAAGACATGAACCATAAGTGCTTTTAAGTAATTGCGGTGGTCGATTGGAAAACCACTACTTGCTGCGTTCCATTTGACGTGGCAAAGTACAAATAAGTACTTGATGGTAGATGGTAAATGGAACGCAGAAAATTAGTTGCGAAAATAAAATTTAATTTAAAAAAAATTACGTGCAAAATGGAAAGTTGGAAAATTAATTATTAATTTGAAAACTGATCAGCCATTTCTTACCGATTAGTTGTACTAAATATTCTGGTAACGAAGTCGCCATAAATTCGAAAAGCAAACTATGTATACTCATAATTTTACTTACAGGTTTGTATGAATTTCCAACATAACGAGTAAAAATTGTAGTTCATTATGTTGGAAATTCATACAAACCTGGAAGTAAAAGGTAAAAAGTGTTTGCATTGTATTGTGAATAGAGCATTCACAGAGCGTATGTTGTTTTTAGACGAATTGTTTTCAATAAAATCGGTTTTAGTTAAATTGTTTTAGAAAATAAAATTGCTTTAGACGAATTGTTGTTAGATGAATTGTTTTTAAATGAATTGTTTTTAGATAAATTATTTTTAGATAAAATGATTTTAGGTAAATTGCTTTAGTCAAATTGGTTTAGATAAATTATTTTAGACCTAAAGTCCGCGATCGTGTGATAGATGCTCTCGCAGCCACATTTCACAATCCAAAAATGAGGTAACCTCAGAATACATGAGGTCATTAGCAAATAATAGGTTTTAGGTATTTTCGTAATAAGCCAATCTATATCGGGCAGACTAAAGTCACCCTACTGCAAGTCATGCACTGATGGCACCACAGCTGAGTCGAAGAAATTATCATTTCAAAATAATCCAAGTCCGATCCATACGAAGCATACTCTCCGATCATGATGATATATGTATTGGCCGCCTTCATACGAACTGCAATGACGTCTAATCCACGATGACAGGCTACCAACTCATTAGGAGTACACGAGGAATTAGTAGCAGTATAAAACCGCTGAATTATATTCAAATCAAATCGGTTTGATCGTTTCATTCAAATCAAATCGTAGTCCCAAGAAATTTAACAATAATCCACTATAACGTTGGCATGAATTAGGATTGTTTGATTGCATAAAACTTCATTTAAATCAAATTTTGGCCGTTCATAGCTAAATTTTGCTTTGTTACTAAAATTTAAAGAAAGATTAAAATTTCATCCTGCTTTTTTTCTAAATTATGTACTGCAAATTTCATAAACAAAAAATAACACTAGGCCATTTTGAAATATTCCGTTTTGAAACATGCCACATTGAACGGATACCATTTCAAAAGTATTCTTCCTTATAGTGGAATATTAATATGATCGATGTCCAAAAACATATGACTTTTGGTCTGTAGGAGCCCTTATTTTATTTGCAGTAACAACACCGGTTAAGCTAATTTACTCTCGATTGTAAATAAAATTTAAATGTTATTTTCGATAATTGACTTCCATATATAATATATAACCAGTTTCATTAAACCCACCGAAAAGCAACCTTCTCCACTTTCAACTCACATCTATATTAATTAAGTTCTAACGATTAAAGATTCACAGCAGCTTATTTTTTATTTCGTTTGATTTTTTTTCTTTTATTATAAGAAAAAATCAATTAACATTACAGAATTAAATAAAAAGTGAATAAAATTTAAAATTATATTTATGATTATTAAATATTAATCCTTCTCAAATTTCATTAAAAAACTTTACAGAGTCCAAAAACTAATTTTTTTGTCTGTTTAAAATTCTTGTAACTCGTTTACAACTTAATTTAAATCGAGAGGTGCTAAAAACATCAAAATAAAAAAATACAAATTTGAATATATAGTTTTGTTTTTGTTGCTATATGTGTGTGTGTGTGTGTGTGTGTGTGTGTGTGTGTGTGTGTGTGTGTGTGTGTGTGTGTGTGTGTGTGTGTGTGTGTGTGTGTGTGTGTGAATATACGAGTATGTGTTGTTATTTTATAAAAAAACAACGATTATTGACTTACAATCAATAATAATAATGATGCGGTGATCACCCTTGGATATGCTGAATATAATTCAATTAATTTTAATTTTATTAAGCAGTTGAATATACATAAAACACGACATGGGGTGTTTAAAGAGATTGGGTGCCTATCTACATACATAAATGTATGTTATGTTTAACGGAATCGATAGGGTTCTCTTCATCCATATGAAACACACAATTACGTGGCGCCTTACATTATCCTTGATCGATGGATGTACATACGTGATTTATTTTTATCAGCGCAGCAACTAGGGATACAAAACATATAATCCACCACCTACACCTTTAAAACTTCATAGTACACAAGAAGGCATAAATGCGCATACCTTCCATCCCAATATGAACAAAAGTCTTAAATCAAATTGAAAAGACAACAAATATAAATAACGAATAACCAAAATAAGTACATATATACAAATCTTATTTGAATATGCATAATTCAACTGTGAATTGGATTTTTTTTTTTTTAGTTTTATTCGTCTTGAATTCCATTCTTTTTTTCGTAAAGACATTATCCTTCTTCTCTTAAAGACAATGGGAACGTATCGCACGTTTCTTGCTCATTTTTTATGTCTTAAGACAATAATTTGGGCTTGTTTGGTGAATATACACAATACATACATATACATTTATACATATAGAAGTATAGCTATAGATAAATTAAATTTAAATAAAATTCATAAAAAGATTTTATAAGAAATTAACTGCAGGTGGGAATGGTAGGTGGTGTTTTGTCGTTTCTAATGAAGGATGGTACATACGTTTCTAAATGGATATGATATTTAGGGAACCGGATTAGTTAGTTTTTGTTAGTCATATAATTTATTGTCACTTAATTTAAACCAGTACCCAGGTGTCCTTTAATCCCCTTTATACATATATGTAATCCAAATACAATAAAAATTAATTAAAAGATCATTTCGAACAAATTTGATTTCTTTATTTTTGCTCGATCCTCTATATCCACTATAAATAAAATTCTTGTCTTAGAGATTAAGATCATCCAAACATTAAAGAAAACGAAAACCTTATTTGATACAAATAAGGGTCTCAATAAAGGTCTTATCTGATCCAAGAACAAAATAAAGTTAAAAAAATCGAAATAAAATCGTAAAATGAGAACAACCTTTTCCTTAAGTTTATAATATGTATCGCATGTACGAGTATGTATAGTACAATGAGAGATCAAACGTGATATCAATTCGGTTACTGTATGTAGAGTTTATATAGTCATAGTGATCATTTGATCATTTTTATAATATTCAATTGATACAATGAAGAAGATATCAATGGCGCCCACATGGTTGGTTGTTATTATTTTTTATTCTCTTCATTTTGGTAATTTATGGTCTAATCTGTTTTCCAGATTATATAAATTGGTTTCTTCTGTGCTGTGCTTGGTCATATATGATTTATTTGATTTGAAATTAAAATAAATTACTAATTCACAATAATAAAATACATATTTGTGAATTATATCCAACCGTGAAGTTTTTATTTTTTCTTAAATTAATTTATCATGTAGCAGGGCGCAACCAGTGGTATATTTTTTATAGACGCAATACAAGATTATCCATACGCGCGAGAGATGATCGAATGAGATAGCCGGAGGAGCCAAAAATATCATTTAATAATTGGAAGCATTGTATAAATGGGAGAGTGAGATATTTCGACTGCGAATAATTGCTCTATACTGTAACAGTACGATACTTTAAAAATTGTGCATGCACTGAATCACATACCTGGGGCAAAATGGCAAACATAAATATTAAAAAAAATAAAAATAAAAAGATTATCATAATCTTGATAACCTCATTAGTATAAATTTCAGCACAATTTTAAACAATATTAAAGTCCTTAAACGAACTTTCACTTTATATGTATGTGATGTGATACCAACTTTTGGCACACGAAAACATGTCCCAGGTCAATTCACAATTAAATTAAAATTTTCTCACATTTATAAGATAATTAAAAACAGTTAAATCCTCATCAACAGAACAATTTATATAACACAACCCCCTGTGTTTCTTATCCATAAATTTAATCTCATTAAAATTCCGCAAAACATAAGTAATTTTCACAAACCAAACAAAATAAAAATAAAATGCCATCATAAAAAGTTGAACGATTATGATCGTTGTCGATCATACAATTTTTTATATGTATACGTACTCGTTTAAATACACGGGTTGTTTATCTTGTTTTATATTGGAAGAATCACCTGTCCTCTGGGTGACGTACAAAAACCATTGCACGCACATGAAAATGATATTCCAATGATTTTATTAAAATTAAATATTTTCATTAAAAATTACGATCATTGACACACAATTGATCGCGAAATAATTTAAAAAAAAAAAAAAAAAAAATTTTGTTTTTGTCATCAAATGTGTGTGATCAAACAAGGTTGAATGAATCGATCATAACTTTACGGCGAAACTCATAAATTACCTCACCAAAAGAGTAAGAACGAAAATAAAAATTAATCAACAGACAGTTGGCAGGTTGATTCGTTTTATATTTTATATTGATCATTTGATCGTTAATTTTTTTTATGTTTTGCAATATTCTTGCGTTTAAGTATCAAGAGGCATGCAGGTGAAACATATACGAAATTACATAATTCTGCCACAGTTAGAATGGTTATTAGAAATAATTGATTGGAAAATGTGTGTCTTGGAAAAAATAAAATTAAAAAATAATAATAAGTAATCAGGACAATCAAATTTAATTAAAAGATTATTTGTCTTATATTATATAAATATATATACATACGTATATATAAGTATATATAATATTTTGTAAAACAATATAATATATTTTATTTTATGTATATGTATTAGTTTAGCATATATTTTTATATATTTTGTGTATGTATATCATTTTTTAAGGGGTTACGATTAAGATTGTCTGACAAGATATCAAGCAACCAAAATGTGTGATACTAGGTTTAAGGACAATGACTTTTTATTTTGGTAGAACAACGGACATGATCTGATCGATCTTTTGCTATATACATATTTAATTCCTCATCGTATTTACATGTTATACATACATATATTCGATCATAAATCGAGTTAAGCTCAAAAACATAAAATTAACAGCATGGTGATCATATACGCTTCAAGGAATTTCTTATGGTTTCATTTGTTGTTGGTAAGTGTAATATATACACATTGACTATTTACAAAGCCGTTAACCAAAAAAATTTATGGATATTTAAATTAAATTTTTAATTTTATCGTAAATTATTATCTAAAAAGACTTTTTATTAAAAATTGCCTTCTTTCGTACTCGTATACACAACATTTAACAATTCACTGTATCTCAACTTCTTATGTATATTATTTAAAGAAGAAAATGTAAGTTTGTACAACAGAAGAAAACAAACTTTACTTTTTAGTGACAAACAACATCGTAATATGATACTAATGCGATTTGTATCAAACTGAATAAATAAAAAATTAAATAAAAGCACATAAACTCCACCTTTAGCTCCGATAGTTAATTTTTTTATTTAGTTTATGGCAAACAGATTTTACACCTGCCTATCTTCTCACTTTCATTGAATTATTAACACAACACAACAAAATATATCTGCTTAAGTAGTTTTGGGATAAAAAGATTTGAAAATTTATGTTGATTGAATATTAAAATGGATATCAATTTCTATTTACGGTAGAGAATTTTATATATGTTTATGGGTGGGATTAACATGTGCCGCACTGTATTACAATAATTTATTAATTTTATTTTATATTTTTATTTTTTTCGTTTCATATCAATGCGATAAAACGCAACATCCTTCATCCTTTCATCGCAAAAATATCAACGAATGTGATCTACCCGCCAAAAAATAATCAATTTTTAATGATCATCAAAAAAAAAAAAAAAAAAAAATTATGAATTTGTAATGATGATCGGAATTTGGGAATTGATCTATCTCACATACAAATCAATTGATGGATGGTGACCGAAAATTGGTTCAATTGCTGCTTTGTTGAATCGTACATAGTATGTAAGTATAAAAGAAAATTTTAAATTATTTTCACGTTTTTAGTAAAGATATTTCGATGTATATCAATTTTCTGTTAAAGACCACAGAACCAAAAAAAAAAAAAAAATAAAAAATTTCGGCTTCTTACAGTTGTTTTATTACTTTAAAAAAAAAATTAATTTGATAAACTGATTATGATTTACTGTCTGTGTTGCTGGTATAGTTACAGTTCGGCACAGTATTATTGCGCGCTGTTTTTAATGTTAATAAATTGATTGTAGATACATTTTTGTGATAATTTTTCATGAAATTTTTTGAGTTTTCTTTATAAATTTTGGGTCGCCTTTTTTATTGCGACTTTGAAATTTATTGGAAATTGAGCATAAAGATAAGGTATAACGTTACATGTGAATAATTTGTGATTTTTTTTAATCATTGATCAACTGTTTTTGGGCGTGTAAGCTGCGAGTTACTTAGTCAGTAACTGGAGGTAACACAGAAGCTTGTTCATGCTATTTACGTGATATTCGTTTCATTTAAATATAAATGGCATCACTAAAGTCATGAGCAATAATTTTGCAATTGTACGATTCTATAAACATCTAAACCAAATTTTAATAATTACGTAATTTTTCTATATTACAAATTACGACTATAACATTTAATTTTCCATTACATTTTTTTTATATATAACATAGCGAAAATCTAATATAATACCGTGTTTACACATTTTCGTGTAAATTAAAATAAATTAATACAACTTATATAAATTGTATAAATGCACCAGCATTCAGTAAAAAAATTATTATACCGTAATTTTATAGTTTTTATACTTGGGAGTTTTGTTTGTGATGTTGGAAATTCAACAAAACACAAATCATTAGATTGAAACAATTGTAAAAACATTGTGAACAACAATACGAATTGAAAATTACACCATTTAGCGCTATTTGTGTAATGGGTTTTGTACGGTACCTGTAAAATAGAATTGTAGAAAATTCAACGAATGATTTGCTTGATATGGTACTGTTATGAATATTTGCGGTACAGCTAATGTCAATTCCCCCAAAATTGAATCAAATTTTCTAATGGACTGACATCTAAAATAAGAAATAGAATAGAATTATTGACGGCTTCGTTGGTGATTTGGTGCATTTGACCGAAATCAGATTTTGAACATGTATCTCCTAAAGTTACACAGTCTTTGATTTACAATCGAATATGAAATAACTGCTCTCCTGATAAATGCAGTTACATCAATCAACTTTCAGATGGCTAATTGCTTATTCAGATGATCGACTATTTACCATTAATTCGTCAAAGTTTATTGGTAATGCACATTTAGCTTCCGGTTATCACAAGTCAAAAAAACATTCTTTGTCCATACAAATAATACAGAATTCTACCATCGAGGAAGTCGTGTGTTAATTCTGGAAAAAGGACATTTTAATTAAAATGATTCAAAATACCAAGGAATTTTGATAAAGCAGAATTTTGAAAAGCTCATTCGTTGCTACCCTGTAATTATTTTTTTCTTTCTGAACAAAATTACTAAAAATTAATTTTTTGGTGCTAAAATTTCTAGCCAGACTTATATTTAAATACACGGTATTTTTCCCTAAACAAAAAACTATTTTCATAGTATTGTGCACAATTTATATTTTAAAAATAAGATTAAATATCCTAAATAAATTTGGTGGTAAGTTCAATTCCGATGTAAGTACATAAATACCTAATATTTTCTCATCGTCGCTTGCGTTTAATGAGTGATGGTGAAAATGGAGTAATTTAAAAAAAATTGTAATCTAAAAATTCCTCGCGAAGCTCATCGTTTTTCAGATCAATTATATCAAAATAAATTGAGGAACTTATCCAGTCTAAATTAAATCTCTGAGCACTTTTACAGTCTGCAGAGAAAATGCTCTTCTAATACACATTGTAAAAGATGCAAATGAAGGTAATTAATTCCGATAATCAATATCAAGATGAATGCAAAGTCATAAAGCCAGTTAATTTAAATTTCAAATTAATTAAGAATAAAATGTATAAAACAAAATTAAAATTATTTCTTTGTGCAAAATGATGATTTTTAAAAATGATGTAGGCGGATCATATATATTTCCAATCCTCTTAAAAATCAAGATTTTTTTCATTTTTAACTTTTTATAAATCACTTTTAAGATATACATAAATGTAAATAAATTAATTTTGTTTCTTGTATTAAGAACAAATTATTTTTATTGCATTGCAATTTTGTCGCGAATTAATAACAATAAAAAAAATTCATTTATGAGGTGCCGAGTTCAATTTTCATATTGTATTCTACTAAAATATGCAGGCAATTTGAAGTTTTTTCACCCTGATGTGTGCTAATTCTGTGGCGCCTCAAAGTTATTGACTGAAAAATTAACCTCCTAACATACATCTAGCTGTATAATTAAAGTTCAATCAATAATAACTAATTAAATTAAAATAAAGTGTACACCAATTCAATTAATGCATGTAAGTATACTTTTCATGTACATTGTACATACATCATTTAGTTTGTATATTTGCAGTTTAAAATTGTTAAATGATTCCAACAACCCCACCTTCTAGCATACATATGATGAATATATTAACGCATTTGAAAAATAATGCGTTTTGAAAAATTGCGTGTCGAAATTTATTTTATTTTTTTATAATCTGAAAACTATGAAATAAAATGCATAAATTTTTATTAGTTGTAATTAGAAAAACGCGAACATGATTATAGACAGTTTTAAAATTATTTTAGCTGTGCGTATGAATATTAATTTTGAGTATAATTACATAATTAGATTTGATGCTGTTCCTGTTAACAAATCAATACCAATTTAAAATAATTGAATATTTCTCAATCGAATTTACATTAATACATACGTATGTAGATAAATCTACAATGTGTCAATCTAACTGAAAAATTTTATATTGGTCACAACGCGATGTACATTTAATAAAATATTCACCGCACATTGGAAAATTAATTATTATTCATTGTATTGTTTCATAAATTTTCTATTTAGTAGCGTAAACAAACACAAACAAGACAGCAGAAACACGAAAAAAAATTCAAAGTGTTTTTCAACCTAAAACATAAATTTTTCTCATCACAGGCAGACAACACAACACCGTGTGTGAGTTGAGTAGAGAAAAGCGACAAAATAAAAATAACCAACGAATTTTCCTTTTTTTTCTGCTTCCATTTATATGTTGCCACTGTTGTTGTTACGAGTTGATCTACATAACAATAACAACAGTACCCAACAACAAGAATCAGCAACCTAATAAATAAAACCTTCTTCTCTAAATGTTCTATGTTTTTTTTCTAAACAATCAAACCACATATCAGCGTGTTAGATCAACAGAATATATACACTACAACATCAAGAACAACACGAAAAATATCTTGTTTGCCGGATTTATGTGATTTCTGTGTTCTTTCGAGAGCAACAAAATTCAACAACAACAACAACCAACATGATATGTAATAATGTTATTTTTTCGCAGAACATATGTTTTTGTTGTTGCTGATTTTGTTGGCCTTTTTTTATATTATCTAATATTCAAATTTATCTATTTGGTTGATGTTTAGAGGTTCTATTCTGGAAAATAAAAAAGCAACTAAATTTATGTGGTATAGTTAGATGACAAAAAACTTTTAATTGGATTATTTAAGATAATATTTTGGATTTATGGTGCAAATTGTCAGTATACATAATAGAATTTTGTACAGAAAAGGAACATTTATGGAATGTTTATCTAATTAATCAGGCGCTATTTTGACAAC
Source organism: Tipula vernalis (assembly GCA_958295665.1). NCBI lineage: Eukaryota > Metazoa > Arthropoda > Insecta > Diptera > Tipulidae > Tipula > Tipula vernalis. The sequence continues at coordinate 3,061,826 of OY282560.1, forward strand.
TGGAATAAAAACGCATAGTTTCTAATTTATTGTTTCTAGTTTCGACTATAACACTAAACCTATTGTCAATAAAAAATAGAACATGTACTCTATTAACAACTATCCACTCAACCATCCAACGATAGAGTAAGAAACATATAAGGTCAAAAATATTCGTAAAAAGCTAATTTTCTTTCCAATCCTTAAGTTTCTATAGTTTGCTTCTTTTTTTACCAACTCAATGCTTTCGAACCCAGCCTAACTAAGTAATTAAATACTTGTTTTTAATCGTAATATAGATAATCGCAGATCGCGATTTTAGTTTGACTTTAAAAATGCCATCAAAATAATTCTATCCCACCTACGTTTATTTCCTGTTCATCTTTTTTGTATTTCATGTTTGTCGAGTTTATTCAACTAGATTACGATAATCTAATTGTAAAACGCATTATTCTTCTAAAAAATTAAAATCGTGTTGTGACAAACTGAAAAAACAACTACATAATCTCTAATTCGAGATTATCTAGTTTGTGTCTATTGGGGATATAGTATAGAGTTGAATACACACTCATCGTGGATTTTTAACTTAAACCCGAAATGTAAAATTGTTTCACGAGGACAACTATAAATTTCAATAATTTTAACTATTTTGTATTTCAAATTTTAACAAAAGTTTTTGGAGCATCCTCAACTTCATGGGAAGCTTTTGGAGCATCCTCAAACGAAATCAAACAAATATTTTAAAAAGGGTAGTTTGATACGGTAGACAATTTCGATTGTTAAATATGTACGTTCGCAAATAATATCGAGTGAGTATAATAACGCCCCTGAACTTGCCAAAATTCAAAAGTTAAAATTGAGATTTCAAATCAGAATTGTAAAATTTGATTTGAAAAATTTAAATTTCATTAAACACCATGAGGAAATTTACTATATATATAATTCTGTAATCTAATTTTTGGTGTTTTAATTTAATTTTTTAGTTACGGTACTTTCTGCAATTATCAAGGATATAATTTAAATGAAAATTTGTATCATGAAGTTATACAGAGCAATTTAAGCAAATAACTTAAAATTTAGAAAAAATAGAGAAATCAAAACTTAATTAATTTCGCCGACAAAAATAAAGTAATTTCGCAAAATTTTCGACGCGAAATTAATTCATTTTTAATTATGAATTAAATTTGCAATGAAAATAAAGTGTTATTTGTTTAATTTACATTTTGTTCCACAAGAAAGTATCTCTTACCACGGATTAATTTATGTGGTGTGTAAGCACATTTCGTCTTCTGCATCTAACCGTTCGATATTTTGTTTTCGTAGCGGTGCAAAAGAAGAAAGATTTTATCACAGATTTAAAGTGTGCAGCAAACGAAGCAGCAGTAACGAGCAGCAGAAGCCAACATATGTTAATATGCCCATATAATGATGAAAAATCACAGTTTGAGCAAAAATATAAAACGCTTTACAAAAACAAATACAGTTGTGTTCATATTAATAGCAGCGCTATCCAGAAGAAGAAAAAACTCGTATAAGTTTTCAAAAACGCAAGTTTGATTAAAATTAATTCATAAAATATATTTGATATTGTCATATTAAGCTATAAAAAGACAAACAAATATTTATTATTTTGATTAAAAATTAATATAAATAAAAAATTCCATTTCATGGTGTTCACAAAAATAGCAGTCCGAAACAATGTTTAGGAATAATTAAAAAATTCATCAAAAAAAAAAAAAAACTTAACAAGCACCACTTCTGTGAATTGTTTTTTAATAAAGCAGTCAATATTTAGTTGCATGCCCATTATTACGAATGACAGCCGCGGATCTCCTTTTCATAGAGTCCACTAAGTTTTGATATCTCTCAATGGGTATTGTACTTCATGCTCCTTGCACTGCCTCCCACAATTGCTGGGCATTTCTTGGATTAACTTTGCTCACTTTATTTTTGACATCAGCACACACGTTTTCTATGGAATTGAGATCCGTTGATTGCGTTGGCTACTCCATAAGATTAATTTTGTACTTCCGAAACCATGACTTCGCCTGTTTGCTTGTGTCTTTTTGGGACGTTATCTTGTTGAAACACCCATTTCAGGGCCATTTCATACTCAGCATACGGTATAGCATGGTGTCTTCAAGTATTTTAATGTACACAAATTTATTAATGATGCTCGTTATAGGATATATCGGCCGAACACCATAGTATGAGAAGTAAGACCAAACAATCAATTTTGCACCACCATGCTTAATAGTCTTTACTGTGTACTTTGGGTCGTGGGCAATGTTTGGAGGTATCCTCACATATTGTCGACGATCTATGGAACCATAAAGGGTAATTTTGCTTTCATCGCCCCATAAAACATTTCGCCAGTTTTCTAGGGGCCAATTGACGTGCGCCTTAATCTTTTTTGCTACGTGCCTCTTGCTGAGCAATAGTAATTTTCTCGGACTCCTGGCGGCCAATTTAGCTTCTAATTGGCGCCTCCGTATAGTCACCGCACCTACAGGTACCTGAAGTTCCTTCTTAATCTTTTTTGAGCTGATATAAGAGTCGTTCTTCACTATTTGTATGATTTGTCGGTCAATAAGCTCAGTTGTTTTCCTTTTTGGCCCACGTGTTTCAGCCTTATCAGCCCATTTTACTGAATTACAGATCATTTTCGCAGAACATCAGATAATTTCTTGTATTTCACGGTAAGATTTTCCTTCACATCGAAGCTTTTTAATAAGGTCTCGCTTTTCTTCCGTGCAGTGCTTGGATCAATCCATTACTTTTCTAAAATCCACTTAAATATGGTTTTTGCACTTTACGAATTACGAGAAAAATTTGGACTTACCAATTAGTTAAAAATTGTCAACTCTTCGTTAAAAACCTCGCTTGAAATTATGTTTCTTGCGTTGCTGCTATTATTATGAACAGCTTGGTTCAAACACTCGATAACAAATGTAATCTCATAAAAAAGAATTAAGCATTTTTTAAAACAGTAATGATATACCGTTAACAAGAGAGGAGAGAAGAAACTTTCAAAGCATTGCCACCCTTATTATTATGAACACAACTTTTTATAAAAACCTGGACATTTTTGCGTTTTTATAAAAAGGTTTCAATTTTGCTCAAACCAAGCGTTTCACGCTTAAGTTCGGCAAACGGCATTAAGAGTTTTACAATGCGTTTACCAATATCAGTATAAGAATTATGAATTTGAAGCCATAAAGTCTTAAACGAAACTTGACCAAATATTCACGAATGTCGTGTCGACGTCGATAGAAAAAAATTTATGTTGCATATGTTGACTTCGATACGCATTTGACAGAAAATGATAGAATCGACTGTCAAATATTTATCGAAGTCGACATATGGTCAATAAGGGCGATTGTTTTTAAAGTTGAATCTGTTGATTTAACAGTTGTTCCCTTCCTTTAATTGGCAACTGACCAGTATTACAAAATTTATCAAGCAAGAAAATATTCCGAAAAAACCGAATAGTTATTTCAATGGATGATTCTAAATGATCTGCAACGCTACTAAATAATATTTCTTATTTTATACAAAATGTTTTCAGGGAACCCTTGAGCAATTCTGCGGAACCCAGATTAAAGAAATTCAATTTTTTCCATTTTTGCAACACTAATAAAAACGACTGTCCAACAATTGAGTCTCTAAAAAAAATTACTAAAATGGTTTTGACGAGTAATATTATCTTCGTGTTGAGGCTCGTAACTTTTCAGACTGTGTCCGAAACATGTGATAAATAATTTTTAGTATTCATTTTTGACATTTATTTGAAGAAACTGCTTATACCCAAATTATTCCTATGATAATTTGTACCAGCTACAGAATAAATTCGTTATGTGATTCACTAGCTGTAATTAACTTACTGTGCATAGATTTTACTTAATTGCCATTTGGTATAAATATACTAACCAAGACATTTTTTGTCCAAACATCTATTCATTTCTCGGAAATTACAATGATTAAAATGAAGCAACAAATATGTGAGGCGGGAAAATATTTATAACGAAAAATTATTACACTACTCGGACAGCATAATAAAAAATTCTGAATGTAGGGGAATATTTTGCAAATAAAAGTCAAAATGTGTACTAAAAAAATATTTATCATGAGTTTTGGGCACAGTCTTAAACCAATGTTTTAGTCAATGATTAAAGTACTACCAGAGTTTTCTATATTCTTCAAATTCAACTTGTTGTTTCCCGCCCTCTCGAAATACTATAATAATGGTAGTATGAATTTGATCATACATCCACTTGCTTATCTAGCAATTCAATCGCTATAGCCTGATGAGATTGACTGGAAATAAGTTTTTCTCATTCAAATCGAACCTGAAGTTGAAACACTCTTAATAATTTTGCTCTTCGTAAAAAATAATTACCTGGGCTCCTCTAAATAAAAAATATCTAGATAATTTGGGTTCAATAGTTTGTACAGTCATGGAAAGAATTATATAGCCACCATTATTATTGAGGTTAAAATGAGTCTGATGCTATGTAAAAGGCTAATCTTGGTTTAAGTGAATAACTTCATTTATTGTAACAATGTTTTACATATTAAAGATTAATTTAAAAAAACATATATGAACTTTTTGCATGGAATAGTAAGTTTTTGTGTGGAAATAATTATATGGCCACTTTAAATTACGGTAAAAAAAAATATAATTAATAAGTAGTGTGCATTCCATTGTGTAGTATGACATCATAAATGTGATTTGGCATCGAATTCAGTAATGATTTTAGCTGTGCTGGCCGTATATTTTCCCAAGATCGACGAACTGTATCTTTCAGCTCATCACATGTCTGGAATTGCCTTTCGTTTTTGTAAACGTCCCGAACCAATATACCTCATAAATTTTTAATGGAGTTTAAGTCTGGGCTACATGCTGGCCACCCTAAAACTGATATTTGTCTTTCCTGAAACCAGTTTTTTGCTTCCCTTTGACACATGAATCGCCGCATTGTCGTGCTGGAAGATCCATTCCTGGTCATTCAGTTCAGGAATATCTTCAACCATGTTTAATAATGCATCGTCTAAGAGATCTATGTAATTCGTAGATTTCATTTTTGAAGATATCCAGCATATCCGAGACTTGCCAAAGAAGCAAAAAGCACCCCATACCATCAACTCCAGTTCCTTCCTTAGATCATGCCAATAAAATTAGCAGCCATCCGGGCCATATAAGTTAAATTTTTTTTCGTCGCTGAACACCACCTTTTGCTATTCATTTGACCAAGACATGTATTTTTTGGCGAAAGCTAATCGTGCTGCAATGTGATGTGGCTTTAGTTGAGGTTTACGTTGTCTCTTCGTCCATTTAACTTGATTACTTTCGCTTAGAATATGCCGAACTCGATGATCGGTCAGATTTAGATTTAATCCATGTTTAATTTTTCTGGAACACCGTTTTGCGTTTTTGACGATTTGTCAACTTTGATTTGCACCCAGATCTTTTTTTCTGTCCATAGTTTTCACCCAAGCGAACATAATTGTCAATTACGCTATGCGATCTATTGAGTCTTCTAGTAATTTCTCTATTTGAAGATTACATTCCAAGTAGCTACTAATTTTAGGTTTTTCGTCTACAGTTAACTCCTTTCCACGTGGCATTCCTAAAAGTTTGAGTAGATATTGACAAAAGAATTATTCGTGTGCTTAAATATGTCTAAGCACCTTTACAAAATAAATATACCCACTTAAGCAAGTAATACTACTTTAAAAAACTAAAATACTACCTTGATCAACAAGTTCCCGGAATAACCACCGTGTGGCGCTCCCATCGTTTCGATTTGAGTTCTGTGTTTTTGTTAAGTTGGTACATCTGTTGTTGATATTTCCTCTAAATCTTAGCATCACAGCTTGACATTTGCAAAAGTTACGTAGTCAAGATTGCATCTATCTCTGTGTGTGTTGGCGATTTTTCCATTATTTCCTCTCGGCTGTTGAAACGCGTTCCCCGTAAGGTTTTTTAACTCGATTGAACAGAAAGAAGTCACAGGGAGCCAAATCAGGAGAATTCGGTGGCTGTTGGATGGTATTTGTTGCATTTTTCGTCAAAAAATTACGAATAATGATGGCACTGTGCGACGGTGCGTTATCATGGTGCAAAATCCACGAGTTTTCTGCCCACAATTCTGGTCTCTTTCGGCGAATTGCTTCACGCAAACGTCTCATAACGCCCAAATAATACTCTTTGTTTACGGTCTGGCCTTCTGGCAAAAATTCATGATGCACTATACCCTTGTAATTCATGAAAACCGTGAGCATTGCCTTCTTTTTTGACTGAAAATGACGTGGTTTTTTTTTGGTGAACGTCATTCACTTGCCTGATGTCTGGATTGCGTGTCGTACTCATAAACCCACGTCTCGTCTCCAGTAATGATTCTTTCGATGAATGCGGGATCGGATTCAGCCTCGCAAATCATGTTTAAAACTCTTGACTACGTAACTTTTGCAAATGTCAAGCTATGACGCTAAGATTTAGAGGGAATATCAACAACAGATGTACCAACTTAACAAAAAAACAGAACTCAAATCGGAACGATGGGAGCGCCACACGGTGGTTATTCCGGGAACTTGTTGATCAAGGTAGTATGTTCACTGGCTATATAAATACTTCCACTCAGCTCAACGTTTCAAATGAGACTGTGAAGAAAGAAAATGCGACTGAACGATCTATTGCGTTGCTCACACTGTTATCTTACTTCTACGCATTAGGGTATTGTATACGTATATTAAAAAATTTCCTGAAAACATCCGCTGAACGCGTTTGCTTTAAGTTATTTACCGGCTATATAACTATTTCCATGACATGTAATTAATTACGCAATTTTAGGCCCGTCGCTGAAAACTGAACTCTAAATTCTAAAGCTAATATGTACGAATATATTTTATGTCAAACTTTTTTAACAAATGGCCAATTGATGATTTTAATTTTAATTCTTTTGAAAAAAAGAGATTTAGATTGGTGATCTGTAAAAATGAAATGTGTATGTCAAACGGAAATTACTTTGGGCACACGTTATTATGGGAGACATAAGGCATTAATTTGCATGATTATGTACCTTACTTGTTGTAATCCATAATTCTTAGGTCCATGACATCCTGTTGCTTAAAGAGGGATTCAATTTCCACGCATTTTCATTCTTCCAAATTTAATCTTACATTTCGTTATATTGTATTATTTGTGTATGCTCTTTTATTTCATCAACCCAATGTTTTTCTTTCTCGTCCATTTCTTCATCTTTGAGAAAATAAATCTTCTGCCATCATTAGAGTTCGTCACGACTCTCGTTACGTTGTAAATGACCATTCTTGCATAAATGCATTTGCAACCGTATCGCAGAAAGTTTTTTCTTCTTTATCTTCTATAAAGCACATCGGGTAGGCATACGATCACAATAAAAAAAAAATTGTCTAACACTTATAATTATCCTTTTAAAAAAGTTGAACGGTCGCAGGAAATTTTTTTTTTTTTTTTGACATGTTATAGCGGTTAATTATCACAAAATGCGGGAAACAAATAGTAATTATATCGTCTTGTATGTTGTATATGAATGGTTATAGTTTTTCACTACATTACACCTTGCATTTTAATCATATAATAAAGGAACAAAATAACATTAGTAACTAATAACTTAGAGGTGGTATGTCGTCGTATTATTATACAAAAGTGTGTGTATGTGTGTGTGTATGTCGGTGGATTATGTTAAAGGCGATTTGAAATTCTACAACACATTGTAGAAGAAAGGAATGAAAACGGATATTATGTTGGATGCCGGTTTGTTGTATATGAAAGAAACAATTAAATTTTCTTTACAACGGTATTTATTGTTGCCAACATAATAGAACATAATTTATGATTGTGAAAATTATGGAAAATTAAGTTTGTATAAAAATTCATACTCATGCATTGCATAGGGTTAATTACATATGAAAATTATATTTATTATTATTGCATTAAATTGCAATTGGGATTAAAAATTTATAACGCATCATTAATCAATTGTAATTGAGTTGTTAGAAGGTTTTATTTTGGTGTTGTAAACTTCTTGTGCGGCTTTTGACATGACTATGAGTAATGCCTTGTGCTCATTATATCTATAGATAATATATACGAGTAATAGTTATTTATGGTACTAGTGAGCAAAACGAGATATTATCCATGAGGGATAAGTTTGTCCCACGAGGCGATAGCCGAGTGGGACATTATCCCGAGTGGATAATATCTTTTTGCTCACGAGTGGCATACAACGTTTTATCCACATTTGTTGAAATAAATTTCGTAAATTAATAAAAAGAGTTCGATTTTGTGTTTTCACAGTAGAGCATTGAGTTTTGAAATATATTTTATCATAGTGACCGTTCTTTAAATTGTCATGGTGTACTTTAATTTAACTAATTTTTGGAATATAGTTTTTCATTCAATTTGACTACGAATAATTTTCCAATGACTACTCAACATTTTGTTATACCAAATATAACTCACGTTGCCCCTAGCAGCGTGGGTTATACAATAACAATGGGTTATTTTACATTTTCTTTATTTGAAATCAGCATAGTTATCGGGCTATTATATATCAAAAGTGGATAAAATAGTTTTATTATAAATATAAATGTAAAATTAGATCTAACGTTACTCAATTGTGCAAATTGGATATAACGTACTTTCGGTTACTAGTTTTTCATAAGATTCTACCACATTTCTTACTTTAGTATATCATAAATGCGGCATTCTTTCCATAATCGATAATCACTTTATTTAAACATCAAGCTCATCATAATTCAATTAGTACATTATAAAATTTTCAAACATTTTTCAAATTCTCAAATTAATTCGTGATATTTTTGTGTTAAATATTAAATGTTTTCCAAACATTGGACATAAGTTATCGTCGTTTATTTCGTTCATATTTTATCTAATTATAGCAATCTTTCTTACGCATGTTAGTTGGATTTGAGATAAGAAGAACAAAAGTTTTAACTTTTTCGAAATATTTTCATTGTTTTTCACTCAGCCGCCACCGTAAAGAGCATGTCATTTAATGCAATATCGGAAACGATTTTTTTTTTATTTTTGGAATATTATGAAGTAACATTGCAGCCCAGTTATCCTTATTATTTTAGATTATAGTATGTACTACAAATTTATCGAGTCGAGAGCAAAAACAACAAATCAAGAGAGTCAAGATATACGAATGTAAAAAGAAGTGATCTTATTTTTACTTGCGATGGTTGTAGTATTTTTTGTATATTGTTTAAAGGTACAGGGTTATCCAATTTATGTGATAGAAATCGAATCTTCCAATATAGGAATAGTAGCCATATTTATTATTATTATATTTTATTTTATTTATTTTATTAATTACTCTCAGACCTGTGAAGTGGTCTTGTGAACCTCATCATACTATTTCCGGTGGGAATATCTCAAGCCATTTTTTTATGCTGATAATTGAATGATGAATTGAATCATTGAATGAACTTTTAATAAAAATAAAAAAATCATTGATATTTTATTCGTTTTTGTTTTTTATTACATTTTAAAAATATACCACGCTTATTTGGATAACCCTGTATAGCAAGTAGAACAAAATATATCTTAAGAAATAATAAAATACAACTAAAGAGAGGACAATAAGATAAGAATCATGGCGACAGTATCGATTTATTACGTGAAGTCTTTAAGGAAAATACAAAAAAAAAATATTTAGCGGTTTTGTTTTCCCATTTTTTTGTGGTCTTATTTTCAAATAAAGTCATGTGATTTGTTATTGCTGATTATTCTCTTACTTATAGTTTGTATTCTACGGCTGTTAGATAATGCGAAGAGGAACATCAACATATAATGATAATAAGAATTTTAATCCGCTGTGTGTTTTGGTTCTGACTTCAAGATTACAAAAGTACTAAAAGAATTAAGTGATGAAATAAAGGATTGGCTTGTATTTTTTGTTCTCTTAAAATGTCTTGATCTACATTTCAATTGAATAAATATTCATTTTACACATATACAAATAATTTTTCATTCAATAATAAAGTATAAACGGCGACAAAACCGACTATATACTCGAAGGTACATACTGTATAGCCATGTCCAAAATTATTTGTGCAAAACTAGAATGTTTTGGGTATAAGCTATATAAACAGCAATTGTTCAAGATGATAGTCAATTTTAGTTTATTTACTAAGAGGTTAGTTGTGGAGAGCTCCCGTTCAAATTATAGTAATTAGATGCCTCGGCCAAGGCGGAGCTCTTATTTAAACTTCTGGAACCTGTTCCTTACCTGTTAATTCATATTTTAATTAGCCAATAATAATTTTAAATTTAATTAATTTACATTTTTTTATAATAATTTTGAACACAATTTTGAATAAAAAAGCGCTTTGCACAAATAATTTTGAACCTGACTATATATTGAGTATTGTTTGGGATGTTTCTCATTTTTAGTTTGTTTTGATTTGTAAAGCGATAAATTTCTTAAATAATTGTAATTTAAATTTATAAAAGACAACACATTGAGAGATTGATACGATATGTACAAGAGATGGATAGGTCACGAACATTTATAACTTGTAAAGTGTGCAGAGGTATTTTTGACATTCGGTTATGTTTGTTTAGCAATCTACACCTGTCATTCGCCGTTTCATTTCGTTCTCCAATATATAACCGTGTATTGTCTTCAGATAATAATATCTCACTTACAGAAGTAAATTTTTATTTTTGTTTTCACATGCAAATACTTGTGTTGTGACTAAAAATTATTACTTTTTTCGATAAAGCAAAGAATCGAATATAAATCTTAAGATCAACGTATTCGATGGGATTAGATGTTCCATTGTGAATAAAAAATAATTAAAAGAAAACCAAACAAATATTTCTTTCACTGGTCGTTATATTTGTATTATGTATTTGTTACCCTAAGCCGATCTTATTTATTTATTTTGTGTGATAACAATCAATTTGCACAGATTTGTTAGTCTATTGTGCGACCGATCATTAGAACCATAAATAAGATTTTCAAATAAAATTCCTTATGATAAAAGGATTTGTTTCTTTTGTTTGATTGTTCATTTTGTACCATCTGACATACCAAAAAATAAAGTGCAAAAATAGAATGGGAACCCAAAAAAAAAAAAGCAAGAAAATGGCTAATTTCTTTTAAACTTGTTCTTTTTCGGTTATTTAAATATCTGATTATCCATACACAAACAAAGAAACAAATTAATTTATTGCAAATCAGATTAAGGTAAATTTGGCGATAATCCGATTTAAGGAAATGAGATTATAATTCGATGTTCGAATTAACAATGCACAATTCATAATATTAAATGTACACTAACACTGCCCCTTCTTCTTTTTAACTGAACCCTCGCACGTTAAAAACAACAGCACGTATATAATTACTACAGTAAAAATCACGTGTTCCAAATCACACGTTGACAAGAATCAATTTTTTTAAACCCCGAAAATTATTTCAAATCTTGTACGGGTACAACAGAACTTTCCTGTTTTATTATGAATATATTATTATGATTACATATAAAAGTGTTTTTTTTTTCCAAGGTATTTTTGAACTCAAAAATATGTCGCATGATACTCCATTTGATTTCTAATTAACTTAATTATTTGTATGATTAGAAATTCATAAAACGTATACGAATCGAAAGGAACTGAAATCCACGCGTTTAATGTAGTTGGAAAATTATGTTTTCGAAAACATGAAACTCGTGCTCAAATGATTTTTATTTTATTTTATGTGCGGTCTTGAATTCCGATAGAATAAACAGTGAGATGAATCTTAATGAAGCGTGAGTCACCATATAATTGATTTTTATTTGTTTCGTTCACAGACTGCACTTCATTGGGCGGCTAAGCATGGGAACGAAGATGTCGTAAAGTTAATCGCTGGCAGACACAAGGCTAATGTAAATGTACAAACCGTAAGTCATTTTTAAAAAAATCTCTAATTTTCATAACCGTTTAACATAATTTTGTTCTTTTATTTCCATGTTCGTATCATTCAAATAAACAAAAACTACTATGTGCATCTATATACACTGTTTTTATATTTTATTTTTAATGTTTTGGTTGGCAAAATAATTTTGTACCATAAAAACGGAATAAAACAATTATGAACTATAACATAACTATAAAACAAAACCATCAATTACAGAATGGGGTAAGTACTTATGATAATTTTTGTTTACATTTTAAAAAAAAAAAAAAAAAAATTAACAAAAAATAAAAATGGAAACAATAAACTATTTTAGTGTTGTTGGATTTGTTTTTGTTTTATAAATTACAGAAATTATTGTCGCACTCAATTTATTTAAATAATTTAATTTATTTTTATTTGTTTTAATGGTTGTTTCTGTTTTATTTTGGTTGTTTTAAAATTATAATTATGTGTATGAAATTTGTGTGTGGTAAATGAGATGGTAATTTTGTTATTTTCAGTTGAATTGTTTAATGAGGCAGAAATTTGGATTGCTTTTGCTCAAATGTAGAAGAATTGATAAATTTCATTATAAAGTAACTCTAAATAAATTTATTTAACGAATCATTTGTTGTTAAAGTAAATTTCGGCTTAGTTTAGATTTTTAAATGCGTTTATGTTACTATTCCTAATATTGTTAATTTGTTCATATAATTCTGAAGAGCTCTTCCCAAAATCATGAGTTTACCCAAAGAGCATGAAATGTAAAGAAAAGCAAAACTGAAGGAAAATTTGTATTCGGAAAACGGGTTATTAATCACTTAACATTACAGCTATGAATAGCTTACCAAGTCTAGAAATAAGAAAAATTTATTAATTTATCAACTAATTTAAACCGAAAATATTTTATAAATTAATTGTATATCGGATTCGGAAACCTTTCTATTTTAAGTACTTTGGTTTAACCAATAAAATAAAATAAAAAAAACGATTTGATTACTGATGTTTAATAAATCAGCGTCTTCATTTCCGGGGCGAATCTTAATATTTTGATATGTCCTTTTCGACCCACTTCAATTTTCTTATTCTGAATTCATCTATCGCAAAAAGTGTAACTGCACTCATTTAACGTCATAAATGCACTCATTTAATGCCAGCTTACTTCACGTTTGTCAATATCTATGACGTAACTTTGCGGCTAGATTTGATTTTCGTTTTGGTTTCAGTATGGTTTTTCAATTAAGTATTTTTAACTTTTAAAAAAAAACTGAAACAAGCACCACAGCATATTCCGCCGATACGTAAAAGTGACGGTCACTGGGCGAGAAATAATGAAGAAAAGGATGAAATACTTTAAACTGCTGAGCTAAAATTTTGTTTTTGCCGTTAAAGTCACGTTATGACCATAAATCAATTGATTAATTAAACGGTGGGATAACTTATTTTAAGAAGTAAAATAAAAATAAAACCAAAAAAAAATTCTCGCATTATTAAAATTTTCATTTGTTTCCATTTTAAAGAAGCACAACATTGCCGAATTGTTATTAAAAATTAAATCGTTATATAAAGTTATAGATTTTGAAAGGTATTACCAACAGCTTTTAAATGATACCTGATTTGGCCATGTGCCTTGTCTTTTTTATTTACATAATTATGAACTAAAAATGTAAACTAATAACAATACATAACAAATATAAATTAATAACCATAAATCACAATAACAAAAATAATAACTAATAACAATATCTAATAACAATAACCAGTTATTAGATAAATATATAGTAACTATACAATAAACAGCAATTTTAAATAAGTAACCAGAAGAAATGTATGTAATGTAAAATAAAATATACACATGGTGAAAAATACGTCAAATCACAAATTTGGTATATGGGATCGGAAGTTGTGTTTAAATTTTTTATTTTTTCAATTGGTAGTACTAGTTAAAAAAAAATATTGTAGAAAATGATTTTTTTTTGTTGTTGTTGTTTAAAATACAGGGTGTCAAATTTTGAGAAAAATGATAAACGTGATGTTGTGTTTATGGCTATAAAAGGAAAAATAAATATCCGATATTTATGATAAAGGGCTCGTTTTTAAAGGTAAGTTAATACGGATTAACAAAAAAATATAAAAATGTTAAATTCTTTAATTTCTTCATTTTCAAATTTCCCGCCAAAATTTTATTTTTGATTTTTCCAATGGTCGTCCATTTTTTTTTTTTTTTTTTTAAATTTTACGTCCATCAATTCTATTAAACATACTAAAAACTTGCGCTAGTAAAATTTTTTGTTTTCGTGCAAAATACGTTTAAGTATGACGATTTACCCGTTTTTGGAATACAAAATCAAATTGTAATTTAAGCTCGATAATGTAATTGTTTAAAATTATTTCGTTGATCTTTAGTATATTCTTACTTCTAATAGAAAATTAAAAAACAAAGAGGAAAAAATTTTTAACAGTCCGTTTATAAACTACGTCAAGTTATTTTGGGCCATTCTTAACTCCGTCTCTCTCACTCCTTCATCACAAGTCGTCACAAAACTGAATATGTGAGCAATGATGTAATCATTTAAGAACATGAAGTAAGTGGTATATTAAAGAAATACGCCTCTAATGATATACCTGTAAATTATTGTATTATGTCATATATAATATCCCATAACAGTAACTTCTTACCTTCTACATGGCGTCATCTTTTATGAAATTCTCCCTGCCCCAGCCTAAACGTGACGACAATCAATACTCCTTCCCCAAACAAAGGCGTAACGTAGTTTAGGAATAGCCCATAAAGCTATTAGTAAAAAAATAAATTTTGGTATGAATCATTTATTTTGTTAGTTCCAACCCTAAAAATGCGTCCCAAAATATTACGTTCAGGTACATAAACCGTAACGTAATCTTTTGGAACAAAATGACAATATTTAAAAAGTTAAATATAAAAGAAGGGGTAGGTAGGCCTGTAAAACAACATAAAATATAAACAGTGGTTTTTGTTAACATTTTTTGGTATAAATTAGTGTTTAAATTACAATTTCAGTTAGTTTAACTTGTGAAGTTCTATTTAAATCATTTGCTTATTTAAATAGCATCAAAAGTATTTCAAATAATAAGTGTAATAATTGTTGGGTACAAAAAGTGTTGTAAGCCGTTTCCTGAGTTGAAATGTTCTAAAAGTTTAAGAAATGTTAATGATTTGATTAAAATTCGTTTGCCGCGCTCGATTTATGTAACTGAAAATTTATCGATTTCTACATCATGTTATTACCGGGTAACTAATAAACGTCAAAAAGTTGAAAACGATGTATCATCGGTTAATACTATATTTCATTAAATTCACCTGTTACTCCGGAGACATCATCAACAGTCAATGACGAGAATATTTCGAGTATGAATGAAAATGAGGAATAAGATATTACCAGACATTGGCATGTCCTCTATATATCCAAGTAAGTTGGAATCCAGGCAATATCATGAGCAGAAAAAATTATTAAATTTAACTAACACATTACCGACATCATCAACATCTTTGGTACCTGGAATAGAACCTCTTTTGACTCACTCAGAGGAAAATCATTATAAGGCACGTCTTTATGATGAATTCATGGATCAACTAAAAATCAAATTCCGACATTTGGAGAAAAATTGTGATACAATACAGCTGCTGTCTACCCTGCCGAAATCTCTATCTATACAACAAATCCAGGAAGAATTCAACACAACCCAATATATGGTACGGACAGCTAAAAATATTCAAAACAAGAATGGATTACTGAGCCTTCCAGCACCCAAAGTTGGAAAACGGATCAGTGATGAACTCAGACATTCAGTGCTAGAATATTATAACGATGATGGTGTTAGTCGTATAATGCCTGGGAAAAACGATTGTTTAACTATTGATAAAGTTAAAGTTCAGAAACGTCTAATGAAGTGTACATTAAAGGAGTGCTATGAGAGCTACAAGTTGAAATTTAAGGATGATGAATCAAAAAAAAATTGGTTTTTCTAAATTTTCTCTGCTACGTCCTAAAAACTGTGTTCAACCAGGAAGCAGCGGAACGCATACAGTTTGCGTTTGTATAATACATCAAAATGTCAAATTAATTATTCATGGAACTAGGATGGAAACTGTCACCAATGGAAAAATTTCGCGATATCAGGACTGCATTTCATTAATACATACTATGTAAAGATCCAAGATCAACATGTTATCTTCTGCAATGCGAGAACTGCCCAGGATTGGATAATTTTCGCGAATCTTTGAAAAACGCATTTTTGGACAATGATTGTCTGGATGCTAAATTATCATTTAGTCAGTGGGTTTCAACTGACCGAACTTGGAAAAATATTCAAAACCATTAGACGAATTTCTGGATTACATCATAATTAAGCTGAAAAATTTGATTTCTCATTGCTTTATATCACTAACACAATCCGATTTCATAAAAAATAAAAAGTTAACCCTGGAACCAACAGAGGTACTTGTTTCTTGTGAACAACAAACAAGCGACTATTCATCCAAATGTAATTTACAAAACTGAGGGAGGGATATTGCAGCAGCACAGCTTCATTATAATATCAGATTGTCTTCATTATGACGCTGTAGGAGTTTCACTTGTTCATACATAGAAAAATTATTGCAGTTTTTGAAAATTCCGGATTTATCTAAAATTTATTACGTCACAGATAGTGCAGTAACACATTATAAAAATTAAAAAAAATTTATGAATATAACTAAACACAAAGAGGAATTTGGAGTTGATTGTGAGTGGCATTTTCACGTAACTGCTCACGAAAAGGGACCATGCGATGGAGTAGGATGTACTGTTAAGAGAATGGCATCCAGAGCCAGTCTCACCAAAGAATATGATGGTGACATAACCAATGCGGAGGAACTTTTCAAACGGACTAAACGTTGAAAACTGATATGGTTTTTGAATTTTGTTCAGATACTGAATATACAGGGTGGCTGAGACCAAATGTTACTAACTTCACTCTGCTGTCATTTGTGTAGTTGTCATTTTCGCGCATTAATTTTTTGACAGATTGAAGTTTGGTTAGTTGTTTATATGTGGTCAATAAATAATTGTTCTAAATTAATATCTTAATAAAAAAATCGTAATGGAATTCAAACGTAATAGTGTAATTGCACTGTATTTGGGTGGAAATTCACAAACAGCAATAGTTCGTCAGCTCCAGCATTTGAATGTGAATAAAATGTTTGTGTATCGAACCATAACTCGATACAACGAAACTGGTAGCATCGCTAAACGCAACAGAGGCGGTCCTAAAAAGACAGCAACATCAAAAGAAATGATACGAAAGGTGAAGAAACGAATCCAACGAAATCCTCGTCAAAGTGCCAATCAATTAGCCGCACGTCTACATGTTTCACGATACAGCATTCAAACCATATTGAAAAATGAACTACACTTGAAGCCCTACAAGATACAAAAAGTTCAAGATCTTACGGAGGCACAAAAAAAAGTTAGGCTTGAAAGAACACGAGCATTGAAGGCCTTGGCCGAACGTGATGAGATTCCAAAAATTGTCTTTTCTGATGAGAAAATTTTCACCATTCAACAGCATGTGAATAAACAAAATGATCGTGTTTGGTTAGAGGACAAGTCCAACGATAATTTGGACACAAGAGTTGCCATGCGCAAGCAATCACCAGCTTATGTTATGGTTTGGGCTGCAGTTACTGCAGATGGACGCACTCCTCTGGTTTTCATCGAACATGGAGTCAAGGTAAACCAAGAGATGTACCGCCAAAAGATCCTAAACGATGCTTTGCTACCTTGGGCACGTAAACACTTTGGCACGAACCGTTGGACATTCCAACAGGACTCGGCACCGTCACACAAAGCTCGAGCGACACAGCAATTTTTACAAAATTGCGTTCCGCGGCTGATTTCGTCGAAAGAATGGCCACCATATTCACCAGACTTGAATCCCATGGATTTCTCCATATGGTCCATTTTGGAGAGTAAGGTGTGCACTAAAAAATACGAAAGTGTTGATGCATTGAAGTCAGCTCTTGTTCGAGAATGGAATAAAATTCCGCAAGCCCACGTTCGGTCAGCATGCAATGCTTTCTATGGAAGACTGAATCAAATAATCAAAGCCAAAGGAGGTCATATCGAGCAGTAACATGTTTTTCATAAAATGTAATATGTTTTCAACATATTCCACGAAATTTCAATAAAAAATAATCAAAATTAAAAAAATTACAGCGTTTTCATTTGGTAACACTTGGTCTCAGCCACCCTGTAAATTGAAACAAATCGAACTAGGCAGTAGATTAGAGAAAACAATAAAAGGGACTCGCAATTTTCATGCAGTTATACCTTAAACGGAAGGCTACTTAAAATGTAAAAAATATTCAAATAGTGAAGAAGAATATCTTTAAATTTCTATCCTTATTTTGTAATAAATTTTTTTACTTTTTTACTGTCAATATTTTTTGTTTTAAATTTAATTTTGAATCACAAAAACGAGTGAAAAAATGGAGGTGTGGCCAGCACACGACTTTCTTTTACGAACAGAGAATTTTGAGACATTTTTATTTTTTTTTATAATTTTTTAAATTTTTTTTTTTAATTTTTAAATTTTTTTTTTTTAATTTTTTTTTTTTTTTAATTTTATTTGTTTTTAATTTTTGGAAACATTTTGTTTTTTTGTAGTTTTTTGTAAACCTTATACTTTTTAAGATATTTGCAAAATAAATTTTCTGGACCAAAGGAGCGGCCACTTCCGGTTAGCCGATTTGGAGTAAAATTCACTGGGACCTCCCAATTTATCAAAAAAGCATTAATCTGAAGTTTCAGTTCGATTGGTTAAACCATCTGGGCTGTAGAGAGGACACAGACAGACTGACAGACGGACAGACTGACAGACAGACACCATTTTGAAATCCACTTTTTCGGACTCAGGGGACCTCAAAACAGATAAATCACTAAAAATATCAAGGTCCAAAATTTTCATGATTACTATACTTTATTTTACTAGAGTAAAAGAAAGTAAAAATTAACCTGGAAAAATTAAATAAAATCGAGTTTTTGTAAGGAAAATCGAGGTTTTGGAGAGTCAAACTTAAACATATTTTGCACGAAAACGAAAAATTTTATGTTCAATAGAATTAAAGGACGTAAAATTAAAAAAAAAAAAAAAAAAAAAAAAAATTGTATGATCATTGAGAAAATTTTCGTGGGAAATTTGAAAATGAAGAAATTAAAGAACTTACCATTTTTATATTTTTTTATTAATCCGTATTAACTTACCTTTAAAACGAGCCCTATATGATAAATATCGGAAATTTATTTTTCCTTTTATAGCCCATTCCATTTTATAAACACAACATGATGCTCATCATTTTTCTCAAAATTTGACATCTTGTATTTTAAACAACAACAAAATCACGTTCTACAAAATTTTTGTTTTTAATCAAGACTACAAATTCAAAACATAAAAATCATAAAATTAAAACATGACTTCCAAAACTTTATGATTTGACGTATTTTTTACCACATACATTTTGTTCTTTGTACAATTCCATTATGACAGCCGTCTCAAGAAGCCATTTTTTAACTTACAAGGCATTGGAAAAAGCTGGAGCCGTAACAAGGATATAGCGGCGAAAGTGGTCATTAAAAAATGGTTAAATATTATAAAGAAAACTATGGTTATCGCGAATATTGTACCGAATAAGGCTCCTTATAGTTTGTTATTCTTAGAACCTTATAAACATACAAATGTTGTAAGGAGAAGATATTAATAGCCGTGAATAAAGGCGAGATCATTCAGTTCTGCTTTTTCTTTTTACAATAAAATTCTCAAAATTATTTTCTGTTGTACACATAAATCATGTAAAGTAGTTGCACGGAACCCACCCCAGCATGATAAAACATATTCCAATTCAGACATACAGTGCACGGTAGGTAATTGTTAGCACAGAAACCCGACAAAACTCACGCAGGAGATATAAAATTCTTGAAGCAGACGACAAGTAAAATTTTAAAGAAGAAACATGAATTTTCCAATGGAGATTACAGTCTAAATGAACCCAAAAATATTTAAACGCGTTGACTAATTCAATATTAATACACTTAGAGTGACAACCGGCAGATGCACATTTGGAAATATTATGATAAATTACCGGATTAACATTCGTTAGCAACTTCCCTAAAACCAATGTCATATAGAATAGTCAGCAGAATTTTATGGTCAACCATGTCAAAGGCTTTAGCAGCATCAATAAATAAACCAGCACAAGCTTTACCAATATTCAGTCCATTATGAATTGTGTTCAAAAATGCCACCAAGGGCGATTCGGTACTCATGCCATGTTGGTGGTTACTTAATACATTAATCTGATCTAGAAACAAATGACTCTAGTTTTCACTGCCTTTTCAAGAATTTTCAAAATTACTTGCTGCATAGCAATAGGCCTTTAATTGTCTTTATTATTACGATTGCATTTTTTGGAAAGAAACATTGAAAGCATGGGTAAGAATGGGCTGACATAATTAGCAGTAGCTTTAAATGCACACGAGTTAATTATAGATATTATTGAAATCCTGTGAAAAAGGACGAAAAATTTGGTTGGTCCAAAACCCTTTTTGTCGACGTTTTGAAAGGCCCTGAGTCTGAAAAAGCAAACAAAAATCTCCGTCCGTCTGTCTGGACGTCTGGATGTCTGTAGTACCCTTGGTATCTCGAGAACGGCTTGTCGGATTTGGAATTTTTTTCGCCAATCTGGTTCTATGGTCAAGGCAGAGATTTGGAAAGCTTTTGGGAAATGTACGTCAAGAGGGTGAGGTACCTGCCTTACGAATTGTACCAAAACACCTGTTTATATAAAAATATTTATGAATATTTTATATATCCTGCTTTGATTATTGAATTGGGCATTGAATTTGGGGTTGACTTGAAGGTTACGTTAGGGGTCAATTTGTGGGTTAAGTTGAAGTTGAGTTGGAGTTGTGTTGGGGTTTGATAGGATATAGTGAATTTGCTGGTTTGAGGATTGAGTTTGGCGTAGAGTTTGTGGTTGAGTTGAAGGTTAAGTTGGGTTCCATTTGCGAGTTGAATTAGGGTTGAGTTGCGGTTTAGTTGGGGTTAGATTGAATTAATCAAGACCGAAGTTCTGACCATCTCATGAGGTTTCAGCCCTTTATATTTTCATAATTGGATACGGGAGTCATGAAAAAGTTGTAGAATAATAATCATAAGACAAATCGTAATTAACAGAAGAGTTATTCGAGCCAATACGTTACTCTTAATTTATCAGCAATACTCGTAAAATAACAATTAAACTCATTGTAAATTTCGAAATCACTAGCAATAAGTTCACCGTTAACAGATAGAACGATTTTCATCAACGATACTTTACGGTTTTTAGTTAGAATTTCATTCACGAGATTCCAGTTTTTTTAGCATCCCCACGGTTAACAAGGAAACCATTGGAATAACACGTTTCTTTTTCCTTCTTAATGTCAGCATTAATTTGGTTACAATTACTAACATAGGTATTCCGAAGAACGAATCATCTGGACGATTCTTCAATTTATTGCACAATTTGTTTCTCTTGTTAATATGACTGGCTAGGTTAAAAGAAATTCAAAGTTGTAAACTTTTGGTTTTTAGCCGACTATACCATTGTGTAACAATTCTCTTATATATCTGAAATAATGATAAGAAATTGGTTAAATGCTACAGATGGATCGGCAAATTTAAAAACATATTTCTAATCCAAATTTTCAAGAATATCTGTTAACAGTATTAAGTAAGCTAAAGTAAACAAAACTTCAACAACTAACTTCTTCGTCTATTTTATATCACAATGTGCGAAAAAAAGTTTGTTACAAAAATTTACTGACTAGGCACCTTTACAAAATCTTTTTGTTTGTGCTGCATTTTAATGTACAGTGCTGGAAAAAAAAATTGGGCAAACATATTTTATTACAAATTGGAGTCTTTTTTTGCTAAAATTACAAAACTTTTGAAAGCAATTGGCTTATTGTTTCATTTTAAATACATGTATGACCTAATTTTTTGAAAAAAAAAAAAAAAATTTACCTGCAATTTAGGGGAAAAACCCGAAAAATGGCAAAATATTCAAAATACGTTGATTGGAGTTAAAGTAATGGAATAAATTAAACATTTATTTTTTAATTTTTTTTTGTTTTTTACTTATTTATAGAAATTCCATCTTTAATATTAATATTTTGTTGAACCGCCATTTGCTTTTATTACAGCGATACACCTCTGATTCATTGAATTTGATAAATTTTTCAAAGTCGTAGAAGGTATGGATTCCCAAATCGTCATCAACAAACTTTTTAAAGCTTGAATTGATTTTGGGGGCTTTCTTACTACTTCTAGCTTCATTATAGACCAAATATTTTCTATGAGATTTAATACTGGACTGTACGGGGGCCAGCTCAACACATCGATATTTTTTTCTGCTAAGTATTTTTTTACCTTTAAATGAAGAGATAAGAAAAAAAAACATGTTTTTAACAAATTATTTATGTTATTATTATTATTATTGGGGGGCCATGCGAGCGATCAGCCACTTCGCACTGCGACCTAAAAGATCTATTGTGCTGGCCCCTGCTTAATTATCCGTCCAGTCAATATTCAGGTTCTTAATGAACCTGACAATACTGCCTTCCGGTACGTGATACATACTATCTGGGCTTATTGCTCTTCCTCCTAGATGTTTACTACAGCATGTAGTTCCGCTAGAAAGACGGTAGCATTGGAGCTCAAGGACCTCGAGAGGATTGTCCCACTCCCGTATATTCCTACTCCTGCCCCGTATTCCGTTTGATTTTACTGTTACGAGTTGCTGGGAATTGCAGATTACCTGTAGGTCACCCAGCTTTACTACAGGAAGGCTAAATAAAACTGGAGGTTGCCTGGTATCCAGAGTCCGCATATTTTGGGCTGACTAACCTATCCGCCATTCATCTTTCGGCATATGCTGTTCTACCTTAGATTAGGGTTTTTTGTCAAGGTTTTCTCCTTTAGCGCCGTACTTTAGCCTGTGCCAAATGGCCAAAAATATGCCAAGTGGCCTTAGTTACCAGTGGTTGCCACGAGGAGGCAGTACGTACACTTGCAAATTGTGAACAGGTTACCCCTTACACAATTGTACCCATCACGCAGCTGCCTAATGACAAGACCAGAACAGCTCACGTGATGCGCACCCTACTGGAAGGTTACGGAGCTGGTAGATTAATCTACTCAACTTTGATCCCCCCTCCAATAGACGCCAAACCACCAACTATTTAGGTTTATCTCAAAGCTAATTTTTCTATCTACAATTCAAAATTAATAACTCACAACTTTAGCGGTATGGCACGGAGCGTCGTCCTGTTGAAAAATAAATCTGTAAGTCTCGCCAAAAAGCTTTAACATAGAAGGCTCAAATTCGTTATGTAGGACCTGCAGATAAACAGCTGCTCTAATTTTGGAACTAAGGAAGCACAATCGACCGGTTTCATTTTCAGTAAAGCATCCCCAAACCATAACTCCTTCATTTTTCGGTGGAAGTCTTAAAAGACATTCGTTGCTAAGCCTCTCGCGAGATTCTCTCCTTACGAGAATTCTTCCATCTCCAACATACAGCTTGAATTTTGATTCATCGCAGAAAATCACATCATTCCTCATCTCTTGAGTCCAAAAAACGTGCTCCTGGGCCCATAGTAAACGATTTTTAATATGTTTCGAAGATTGTAAGAAAATTCAATCCAGTTTCGAACTGATGAGCTTATGATTATGAAAAAATCAATCTTCTCATCAGGCCGCGGTGACTGGACTGATTATACCACAATTTACATTCTATATATACAGAATGTGCTGTGCGTTTAAGTACTAGCGAATCGTACTAATACAGATGAATTCTCTTACAATTTTTTTTTTCTTCTTCACGATATTCACACTGCTGTGTGTAAGCTAATTTTTACTTTTTATTAATTTTTTGTTGAATATTAATTCATGTAATTTCTAATATGCTACCGGTGGTTAGACCATTTTAATTGTATTTCGATTAACACGATTCAGTTCGAAACTTGATTGAATTCTCTTACAATCTTCGAAACATACTAAAAATCATTTAATTAAATAAATAGAATTACGTACGGGCTCGGTTCTTGCAACGCAATAAAAACCAAGCTATTTGCAATTATCGAACATGTCGCATTTATCGAACATTTAGTTTATTACGCCTGGTTTTCATAATAATAAACATTAGAACAGAAAATATTCAGTTACATACTAAAAATTTCATTTATTTCAGAAAAAGGTACAAAATTAAAACTAAAAATAAAATCACAGTCAAAATTCAAAATATGTACTCTACATACATATGTAATTATAAATCCCTTGAAAATTTCACATTACAAATTACAATCTGGAATAATTAATTGGCTTTGAAAAAATCTTTGAGGGATGTTTGTTTTAGACAAACATTTCGACGTAAAACTACATTTTCACGTAATTTTTGAAGAGTCATCAATTCGTTCAATGATGCATTATTTTCCTGTGCCCAGTCCAAACAAATCGTAAAACTTTTAATTACATCATCCAATTTTATAGATGGTTTAATTACAGACTCAAGAACAAAGTCATCGGTATCGGTGCTCTCCTCGCTTGATGAAATTGGATTGGATCCACCTAGAGATGGGCCAATAAACTTTTTTTATAATTGGCTTTTGTCAGATTAATAATATTTTGATCCATCGGCTGTAATAACGCCGTAAAATTTGGCGGAAAATACATTATGATTATATCTAGCCCATCAATGTTAATTTGAGAATCACAAGGATGACACGGAGCGTTATCCAGTAATAACAGTGTTTTAGAAGCAAGCCCTCGAGAAGCTAAAAATTTTTTTACCTACAATCAAAATTAGTGTATTATACATACAATTGAAACAAGAATATGTATGTTAAATACTATACCTCAGGAGCAAATGTGGTTTCAAGCCAGGTTTGAAAAAGCATTGAAGTCATCCAAGCAGTTTTGTTCCCCCTGTATACGATTTTAGACAAATTGCAATTTCGGAAGGCTCGCGGTTTCTTAGCCTTGCCAATTATAAATAATTTCACTTTATGTGTACCTGAGCTATGTTTTATGAAACAACTAGATAAAAATATTAACACAATTTTATGCCTCTAATCTATATAAGTTTGAAGGTTGAAAGAGATAAACAGTGAAAAATTAGAGAAATGAAACAGAAAGTTTAATTTACTTTCACAACTGTTGCAATTATCGAAAGTAAATCAAAAGATGATGCTAAAATCAAACATGTGTTTATTTAATATCTTTGTCGCTAAAATCAAAAGTTGCAAATATCGAACGTTGCAAGAACCGAGCTCGTACTGGTCTATTAGTCGGTTTCGTTGAATTACTGTTCGTAAATACCAATATACTTCTCGTGTTAATCGAAACACAATTAAAATGGTCTAACCACCGGTAGCATATTAGAAATTACATGAATTAATTAACATTCCATAGTAAACGTTTTTTTTTCACTCGTAATATGAACTCAGGCTTCTGGACTGGTTTAAGTGTTTTCAAACCAGCTTTACAAAGTTTTTTTCTCACTAACCTGGCTGAAATTTGTTTACCCGTTGTTCGCTCAAGATCTTATGTCCGATGAAGTTTTAAAACGGTTCCGACGATATTGTAATATTAAAAATTCTAAAATCTCTAAAAATTTATCAAATTCAATGCATCCAGAGGTGTACCACTGTAATAAAAGCAAATGGCGGTCCAACAAACTATTAATATTGAAGATAGAATTTCTATAAATAAGTGTTTAATTTATTCCATTACTTTAACTCATATCAACGTATTTTGAATATTTTAGCATTTGTCGGGTTTTCCCCTAAATTGCAGGTAATTTTTTTTTTTTTTTTCAAAAAATTAGGTCACATGTATTTAAAATGAAACAATAAGCCAATTGCTTTCAAAAGTTTTGTAATTTTAGCAAAAAAAGACTCCAATTTGTTATAAAATATATTTGCCCAATTTTTTGTTGTACATATATTAAGTTTCATATACCTTTTGAGTTTTAACTTGGAAAAGAGAACCAAATTTTATTAATTTCTCTACTAAACAACTGAAATATAAAATATATTTGTTAAAATGATAACCCAACCAACCCTCGAACTTAATTGACCCTTGCAATTTTTAAAGTAATTAGAAAAACTTTCAGAGAAAAAATTTACCACATAATTAATATGGTATTTGAAAGATTTTTTATTCGTTTCACCACGATTATTGCTAAAGTTGACAAAATTGTCTACACAGTTAAAGAAGATCAAGAATATTATGGGATGTTCTATATTTCAGTTTTCTTCTGTATTTCTTTCATGAAATTAATTTTGTATTAGGAGTGAAAATTTTAACTTATTAATAATAAAATTTACCACAATAAATTTTTTGCACAAAAAATAATATCCAAACAAGTTTTATGTAGTGAAATTTAGTTGTTCTTATACGTAGCTAGTCCAAATTTTAGTTTAGCTTTCCCATTTTACCAGTTTATTATCTGCTTTTTATAGGACTTTTTAACATCTATTCAATCCGTAAATTAATATTTAAAAGCAGTAGTAATTTCTTTTATTTTATATCAGCAAGACATCACTCATTTATCTTTAATCGACCACTTTGATCAACCGAAATCTTAATTACGATATTAGAGCATCATTACCACTGATAAATGTGTAGATAAAATTTTACTATTTCCTGCTCAAGTAGCTTTTATTTAAAAAAAAAAAAAAAAAAAATTAAAAAAATCTTATCTTGATAAATTTGAAAAGTTTTTAATTTAATTTTATTAGAAAGGATTCTTAAAAGTTAAATACGCTATAGACTTCAGGAAATTATTTGTTTCTTAATTAAATTGTTTTAATACTTACAAAGATAAAATGCCGGTATTCTTTTATTTCAATATACAAAGAGGTATTTGAAAAATATGTTTTTATCTAATTTATTAATTATAAGAAATTTTTATTTCGATGAACAGCTAAGGTCAGTGAAAGGTTCATATCTTTTTTCAACCACATCAATGTTTTAATTTATTAGAATTATACTATAAGTCCCATCAAAATCGATTCGGTAGTGTTTCAGATTATCCCGAACAAAGATTTAACTAGATAAAAGATTTTCTTAAGATTAAAACATCAACAATACTACCTATATAACTTCCTTATCACACAACATATATTTTGTACGATTTATTATTCAAAATCATAATCCGCGAGTTACAAAAACGACAACAAAACAGCCTGTTTCATTTTATTTTATTTTTATTTTTTTTAATTTATGATAAAATAATAAAGTTTTACAAATCCTTTTTTAACAATGTATATATTTATTATACTATTTATACATATACGTATATGTTTACTATTATTATTGTGATTACTATCATTATCATTGTGTTATCATATAAAAACTATTATTACTATTGTCATTGTTATTTGATGTATTACGAACATAAACAATAGTGACAACATTTAAAATTTTTATGTATTCACAGTTGATAGCAAGCAAAACAAATGTTGGTAAGAGGATGTGGAATAAGGATAATGTGAATGAATATAATAATTCTGTTATGGAGGAAGAATAGAGCGTTTCGCTGATTAAGTCAGAAGGAACTATATAGTTTGAATGGTAGATGAAAGTAAATTTTATATTCTTGAGCAAGCTCCAGCCAGGCTTCTTGATTAAAAATTAAAATATAAATTCCCTTTTAAAGAATTAAGAAGAATGTTGCTACTGTTTACATTTTTGGTTCGTCATCTTAATTCGCAAAGTAAAATTGTAATGTTGTTAGATTTATGTAGAATATATCTCTTCTGCCTGCCAAAGACCTGCAGCAGACCACACTATACGAATACTACTACAGAATACTAAACAAAAAAGTTCATAAGGTTGATTTCTGTTCTGTTCCATCACAACATTTTTTTTTTTGTGCTGAATTATTATGAGGAATAGTTTTTCAAGTGGCGTCTTAGTGATTTCTTTATTTCTTCTTCCGATTTTAGTCTTCTTGTTTAACAAAAGCAAAAAAAAAAAAAAAAAGATTTAAATTAATGTACTTTAAATTTAATTAAGGTTTTTTTGCGTTTGGAAACTTTAACTTTTGTGTTGTAAATTAATTTAAAATTTTTTATGACTTTTGTTGTGAGTTGTTTATTTACGGAGAGTGTGTGTATGCATTAATGGTTTGTGGTTTTATTTAATGGGTTGTAAGCTCTCTTTTTTAGGATGTTTTAGTGGTTTGGTAATAATAATTTTAATAATTTTCAAGGGTCATGTCATTTGAGATTTGATCTAGATATTAGTGAGTATTACAATTTTACATTTTTTTTGTTTTTTTTTTTTTTTTTTTTTTGGGTAGACAACACATTTAATTATTTTGTTGTTACACATTAAATGTTGTACATGCTAAATTAGAGAAACTGTTTTCTAGGAGAAAACATGTATTGTCATAAATTATTTTGTTGTAATTAAAATCAAAAAAAAAATTATGAAATTTGGCGCCACATATGTCAACATGCTAAATACGTAACATCATTTGTATTATTATATATAATTCAAAATAAAATCGAATTCTAAACAACAAAAAATGTATGTTTAGCACCCACAACAAAAATCAACAAAAAAAAAATTTAAACATTCAACCACACAAGAATTTAATTAATCGTTCGAACTAAAAATATAATATAAAACCTCTTTAAACCAATATTGCCCTTCCTCACCCATTCCCTACTAAAATATGTGTATGTAAATTCATTATAAAGTAATAAAGGAATTTTATTTTTGGACATACATACATACGTACGTACGTTCATCTCATCAATCTAATATTTTTTAGGAATGGGCCTACTGGATAATGGAAATAGGTGTAATGAAAAGAGATCATAAAATCATTATAATTTCATATTAGGACATGCCCGTTAATTGATAACCTATGTTTAATGTAAAATAGGAAAAATTAATTTTTCAAAATATTTCTCATTTTTGTGTTCGTTTTATTTTTGTAATATGAAAATGAATAATTTAATCTTGAATAAATTGAAATGATTCTTTTACGATTGCTGGTCGATGAAGACTTAATCTCTCACCATCAAAATGGTAATGAAGTTTAATGTTGTTAACTATATAATACTTTATTACATTCTTTTTTAATAAATAAATCTAATAACAAAAAACTAATTTCATTGAAAATAATCTTACGTTAACAGATTGTCGTAAATACATTTTGAACAATTTTATTCCAATTTTTCGTGTAAATTTTCCGCATAAAAATTTTTCAGTCACAGGTTGGCAATTCTGTATTATATATTTTTTTTTTTTTTAAATAAAAATCTTACCATCTTGTCATTTTTCTTTCATGTTTTGTCTGTTATATATAAATCTTATATATATTTTGTATCGCGCGATTAGATAAAAAAAAATCCTAATATAAAAAAGTGTTAAAAAAGCGTGACAACATAATTTTTTCAATCGTTTCCTTAAAATTGAAATTTTTTAAACCGATTTTTTATATAACTGAACTTCAAACACCCTTTCTGCATCATATGTCGATTTTAAAATTTTCACAGTTGAACAGTTCGTAATTGAACTTAATTTGATTTTTTTGTAATATGTAATGTGAACAATAAAAAGGGTTACCACCGGTTTATAGGGATATTTAACATATCGGATATATCTTTAATACACGTACTCAATCGAATGTCTGTGTACGTACGAGTATTTATGTCGTTTCAGTATCATAAATGATAAATTAATCAATTATCTTTATCAATATAATTAGGAATAAATAATTATGAAAATATTTCTTTAAGGGTATTATGATGATGACACATTTCAGTCCTTTTATTTTTAGGTCTTAGAATTATGTAATATTTAGAATTCAAATAAATTAATTTATAATCATATATGTACATATATATACAGATATGTACGAGTATTTCCAAAATGGAATAGTGTGATACTGTATAATTAGAAATGACATAAAATATATGTTAAATGTCAGATATCTTACTAATATTGTATATTTTAAATAATGTGACAATCAAACGGATAAAATCATTCCGATATGGATATTATTTATGCTATCAATAAATGCAGCATAATATTTTAAAATCTTATGTTTATATGACAAAATGATGACCAGCTTGTTCCGCTATACTACTTTCATATAATCCCATCATTAATTTTATTTTTTTAAACTACCTACCAAAACTAAAATCCCAGACAAAATGCAATTAGTTTCTTTAAGAATAAAAACAAGATTTTTATCTAACAAAATTGTTGTATTTTATTGTTCTTGGAAAATTGCAGCCGCGCAACAAAATTATAAAACCGCGAAAATCAAAAGAACACAAATATACATTTAAGTATTTAGAAAAAAACGGAAAATTATGATATTGCTTTAATTGTTAAAATTGTATAATAATAATTATAATCATAATGATCTGATATCTCAGATAACGTCCATCGATGCGACGGTGATAAGTTGAATACATTGAGTATTGACATAAAGTGAAAAATAATTGTCTGTGTTTTTTTATACAAATACACATTGTTATGATTTTCATATCATAATCACACAGCCTCTTATCGATACATAAAATCGATAATTTATTTGTTAAATGAAAGCATCATAAAAAACCTAAAATCAGTTTTCTATTCACGCATTAATATAAGAGGTTACATATATATGAGATGAGAATGGACCCCACACACCTATATTACCGGTGATCACCATGATCGTCGTCCGTCTTATTGTCTTCCTACCGTTTGATGATTTCCGACAAAACGTTCATTCGTTTAAAAAAATAATAGAATGACGTCAATTAATGATGTGCGGGGCAATTAAAAGTAATGTCCCCATGAGTTGTTTTCCTTTTTAAATTTTTTATTTTTGTATTATTTTAAAGATTGAGCATTTAGATTAAAGCGCATAAGAAACAGGAATTAATTATTTTTTATTCTGTTAACTTGACTATTGGGGCCCGATTACTGTTGGTAAATATGTAACTTTTGAATTGTAAAAGGAGTGTGGCATTTTAAAATTTCTCAGAGGTACCGAAAACTTTACATTTATAGCAGTTAAGAATTTTTTTTCGTTCGATTTATATTTCATTAGGTTTTTTATTTTGTTGATTTTTATTCTTAATAATTTTAAGGAAGTTTAGATTTAGGTACAACCGAAGGAGTTTAAATGATCACCAACATATTTCTTCTACTCAATACCATAAAAAGAAAGCTTCTACATTTATCAAGACAATTACTTGAGCGTTTGAAATGAAATAACAAACCAAATTTGAAATTTCTACACTCAAAACTTCACCGATGTTCAAGTTTCTTAAGAGTTTTTATTATTTTTTTAAAAAAATATTAATTTAAACTTTTACGTAATTTGTCTTCTGCCTTACAAAGTCGATCCTCTATCTACGGTACTTTAAGATCAAATTTGCAATTTTTGTTCTAATTTAGCAAAATATAATGAAAACATTTGGTCTCCTTTCTAACAAGACAATGTAAAAACATTTAGGAGTATTATAATGTAACATCTAAAGAAGGGTTTCTCAAACGGCATCCCGGGTAACGAAAATATTTATTTATTTATTTCATCATTAATATATTATTACTGTAATCCAAATAAAAGAAACAACTGAAACTATAAGTAACAATAGCATAGATAAATATTAAAAATAATTAAAGTACATTATACAATCCAAATAAATTAATACAAATTTGTTTTAAATAATTCTCTTGATATATGAAAATCAAACTGGTCGTAGTATACATTAAAAGAATTTAGCACGTTAAAAACAGGACTAAAACCTTCAAAATTTGTTCTCCTGAAAGGCAATCGAAGCAAGGTACTTCTTGGACGCAAAAACCTAACAGCTAAGGTGCATAACGCCTAACTGCTAAGGTGCATAAACTGATTAATTTCAGTCTATTTTCATATGACTTTCGTTTAAATCTATCTTCAGAATGACATCTAGGAAATTTTCTAAGTGCAAAAATTAAAAACTGCTTCTGCACACTCTCAATTCTATCCGAATGAAACTTATAAAACGGTTGACAAATTATCGATGCATATTCCAGAATGGACCTTACATAAGTAACATATAATGTTTTAAATGTGTAAGGATCATGAAATTCTTTGCCATAGCTTTTAATAAACCCCAACATTGAATTAGCTTTATTAATTATTAAATATATATGCTTGTTAAAACTCAAGTTGTTCGAAAATAAAACTCTTAAATCACGCATTATTAATACTCACAACTTCAACATACAGTACATACGGTACTTCAACACAAGATGTACGAGATTTACAGAAAGACGTTACATTTGGAGATGTTGCAGATTTTATCTCTGCGTATATCTTTATATCATCCGCATGCATCAAACATTTACAAAAATTAAAACATTCAATAATATCATTGATGAAAAGTTTAAATAAAAACGAGCCAAGATGACTACCCTGAGGGATACCAGAGGACGCTACATATGAATCCGATACAGTATCCATAATTTTTGACACATTGCGTGCGATTCGCTAAGTATGAAGCAATCCAACTAACAGGGATAAATTCATTATTCATACAATCAAGTTTTTCTAATAATAAGACGTGATCCAACTTATCAAAAAGCTTTTGAAAAATCCGTATCAATTACATCAACTTGAACTCTCTGACTTAAAACATCGTATAAGTAATTAGAAAATACCATCAAATTAGTTACGGTAGATCTACCCTGTACAAATCCGTGCTGTAATGGGCTAACATAATTCATTAAAATAAACTCAAGTCTTTGCTTTACTAACATTTCAAACAATTTAGGAATGACGGAAAGAATTTTGATTGGTCTATAACATGTAATATCACACTTAGAACCAGACTTAAACACTAGCCGAACAAATGCGGTTTTCCATATATCAGGAAAAATACCAGTTTGAAGACTAATGTTAAACATATATTATATAACGGTTCAGCTAAAGAATGAGCACAATTTTTTAAAATGATCGATGGAATCCCATCCGGACCGGTGCCTTTAAACGTATCTAGATGTAATAAACCAACCAAAATTTCCTGTTTCGTAAGTTGAAGGACATTCAACTTATCGCTTGATGGACCATTACCGAAACTAAAATCATTCTTCTTCTCAAAAACACCCTTGAAAAAATGTACAAAAGCATTACATATCGCCTCAGGACCGGAAATTGATTCCCCATTGTGAGACATTACCGTTGGAAAACCTACAGATTTTCTTTTACCATCAATAAATGAAAAAAATCTTTTAGGATTGCTTCTTATTTCATCCTCAATTCGTTAAATATAAATATTGTAAATTCTTTCCTTAACATACAATATTTTTCATAATCCGTACCATTACCAGAACGCTTAAATAACTTACTAGCCTTAGATTTGCGGTTAGCAAGATTTTTCAACGAATGGTTAAACCACGGTTCACTGTACTCACAGCGTGTCGCCTTTTTGGGAACAAACTGGTCAAATCCTGCATTTACAG
The DNA here is from genome assembly GCA_958295665.1 of Tipula vernalis. Classification (NCBI taxonomy): domain Eukaryota; kingdom Metazoa; phylum Arthropoda; class Insecta; order Diptera; family Tipulidae; genus Tipula; species Tipula vernalis. Next base: position 3,095,338 of record OY282560.1, read on the forward strand.
CACCATAAAACCGTTCAACAATTCCGGAAATATTATTATTATTATTATTATTATTCACTAAAAACTCAGACCAGTCAATTTTACAAAATGTTCATCAAGGGACACAAAGTCTGCATTCAAACAATCAAATTTAACATCGATCGATGAGCAATGGTGTATGAAAGATACTGGAACTCCTTCCCAAGTCAGCACAACCTATCACATGACCTGATTGAATTGATTGTAAACACCAGATCGAGAATACGACCCATGTTCCGCTTTTTCGCGAGTTAAACTTGTTGCCTCTAAGGTATTTGTATGTTTTTAAAGTATTGAAAATGTTTTTTGTTCGTAGCAATAGTTATCATAGTCGAATATACCACGTGTATAATATGAGAAATCCAAACAATTTTGTCGGTCTTCGTTGTAATAGTGAAAGGTTTAGAAGATTTTATTTATATATGGCGCCTTTTTGGTTCCATCTTTTACCTAAAAATGTGAAAATGCTTCCATCTGCGCAGAAGCATAAATTTAACAGGGAAATTCGGACTTGGTTACTTGACATCGATGATATCGAGCAATATTTTTAGTATAAATGTTAAATTACATTATGTTCTAATGTGCCGTCGTGTAGTTAAATATATCTATTTTAATAACTGAGCTTGTATTTTGTTGAAGATTATTGTTAATTATGTAAACAAAGAATATTATATAAATTTTAATTAAAATTTGTTTTAAATTGCTCCACTACAGACATAATGTCTATAGGAGCTGTACTTTATTTCATATTTTATAATGTTGTTTCAACTAGATTTTAATTTTGTATTTATTTTATTGAAATAAAGATAGTAATAATAATAATAATAATGTTGTTCCGAACAGTATTAATTTGTTAAACGCCAAAACTTGACAATACATCCAAGACATTGTTTGATATCAAATCATTAGAAGATCCAACGAAAGCATCATCTATATGGATCCACTCAATTTTAGGTAAATTAAAATTACCAACTATTAAAATTTGATCGTCTTGTAGCATCAACGGCAATATCTCCTTCGAGATCAATTTTGTAAAGCTCATATAATATAGACATCCCCAGCACTGCCGAACGGAATGTAAATACCAATCATAAAAAGCCAAAAGGAACCGCACTTTACCTTAACAGCCAGTAATTCGCAAATGTCGCATCTAATATTTAATTGCTGGAATCTTAATTCATTGCTAACTGCTATGATAACGCCATCACCTCGATGATCACATACACTGGAATCCACACAGCGATCACGACGAAAAACAGTATAAACAGATGGAAAAAATTCAGCAACATTAAACATACTATTTAACCATGTTTCACCAAAAAGTATCAAATCGTAGTCATTTACAACTATCGAGGAGTAAATAGTTTTATAAAGTAAATAAAATATATAAATTTTAAAAAAAATTTAAAATACCTAAATACAATTCAATTTATAAAAAATGTTTCTTCAACCTATTTTTGAACCAGTCGCTAACATGTTAACCATTTTGATAATTGGTCCATGTTCCCCATAATTTGCTATGTTTGTAATAACCTGTGTTTCCTAAGGTTCATAGTAAGAAGTTGACCCAAGTATTTTTCGTTTATTCACCAGCTCATAGATATTACTTCTGATTGAGTAAGATGGAAGACGATTAACGTTTAGGTGGTAAGGAAGGTCCCAATAAACTTGTTTCTAGCTACTGTCAATAACAATGAGAGATTGATAGAATGGACTTCATACTTGAATTGCATATGGCAGATGGGATCTAACGTAGCTGAAGTATAATATAATAAACAATGTCCATTGGTTTAATTTCTTTCGCCCATCGTCTGAAGAAGCCAAACATAGAATTGGACTTTGGAATAATTAAATCCATGTGTTTTGTAAATGTCATATTTCCAACAAACATTATGTCTAAGTCTTTTATCTCACCCATCCTGTTGATTTTTGTGTCATTGATAATATAGCGTATAATTTTAGTTGATTTCCTTCGGTGGAGAGACATAATTTTGCATTTGAAGAACAGAGGGGAAAAAAGGAGGAGGCATTTTTATTAAAAATAAAATAATATAAATATAATTCTTGTAAAGGTTTAAAACATTAATTCTCAATTATCTCAAAGTGTGTGTTTTTAACATTCCTCCTTTTTCCCTGTGGTCTTCGTTTGTTAAAATTAAGGTAGAGTTGATTGGAGTCACATCACTCTCTAATTCTATTAATGTGACCTTTTAGTAAAATTACATCTTCTAGATGACTTGCAATGACTTTGAAGATATTTACGCCATCAGCACTTATGAATTAACACTAACATTAAAGACACTCTTAATAAATATTAGGAAAATCCAAGGACTTATATGTGACCCTTGAGGAACCCCTGATGAAGCTTTTACTAGATTTAATTTACGTCCACCAATTTCGATAAAGTGTGATCTATCATAAATGTACGAATAAAATCAAACTACAAGATCAGTTGAAAAGCCAAAGGAATGCAAGCTTTACAGCGCTTTGCGGTGGCTGATGGAATCAAAAGCTTTGCTGAAGTCTGTATAGACTGTGTCAACCTGCTGACGTTCTTGGATGGTTTTGACAATACTAGCGGTAAATTCAACTAAATTTATTGTGGTCGATCTACTCGGCATAAACCCGTGTTGACAGTTCGAAAGATGACTCTGGATGATAGATTTAAAGCTTTTGCAAACAAAAGCACTTCAAGCAATTTTGGTTTAATAATTTAAAGATGGGCGTAATCTCAGACGTTTTCCATTTAGTAGGATAAATGCCTAAGGATAGGACATGTTGCAGAATTTGCAAAGAGGTAGAGAAAATTATTCTACATAGTTTTTTTTTCAGTATAAATTGTGGGATTCTCTCCGAACCACAACCGTATCCCATATAGTTTAGTGGCGTTACAATCACCACAGGGCTCTTATTGCAGAATATACTTTAACTTCAAGTTTGGTAGCAAAGTATTTCCAAAATTATTCCGGATCAGATTTCAACCGAATCTTGAACATTTTTGATGTAATTTTGATATCTGATATTAAAATAACTGTCAAATTTAGAATTGATGTTGATGAATCCAACTTTATCTGTTTCCGAATTGTTTTTTTTTTATTTTTCAATAAGCCTTGGTTTTTAAATTGTTTAAATTAACTGCCTAGATACATCTCCGGATAGATAGAAATTATATTTCCTAGAAATTCAATTGGTAAATTTTCTGTTATTCCACTTGAATTCCTTGCTATACTTGACGAAGGAAGCGGATTCATATCGTATTCATTTTGACCGACCCGGTAGGGGACCAGTTGGTTCCACGTCGTTCAAACGAATATAGTTTAATACTTTATGAGCTTTATAAACGAATATAGTTTAACACTAGATGTTGTTATATGTATTATTAAAATGTCCGTTCCATTCGGATCCTACTCACAAGTACTTGCAAGTAGCAATTTTGTTCCATTGGAAGACAGCTATTGAATGCTGCTTTATGTAATGGCAACTTGTGGCTCTAGGTAAACTTAACGACTTAAGACACCTCATCAATTAAATGTGACAATTTGTGACAATTTGAAAATCTTGTATGCTGCTTGAATAACTTGTAGCGCCCTAGGCTAAACATTTTAGAGGCTCCGCCCGGGTATCGATTTTTGAAGTCAGAAAAGTCTTCTGCAAGTTGTTTTTGTGGCGAAATCCTTAATAATCAAATGAAAATAAATAAATAAATATAAAATCCGTTCCGCGAAGAAGTTTTAATTAAATAGCGGCCTTTAGTCGGTCCAGTGCAGCTTCTTGAATGATGTTTCACTGGGGATCAGATTAAAGAGCCCTGTGCTACAGCGTTGTCAGTCTTAGGGTGAATTTTGTGAATTTTGAATTATTGGGATTCCTGGGATTTGAAATTTACGGGAAATAAGACACCCCTACTTTATAGTTTATTTTTTGTTCTCAACCCTCACCTAACTAACTATCGAGGCAATAATAAAAGAAAAATATCCTGTCACAAACAGTACTTTATACTTATTAAATTAATAATTTAAAAATCATAAAAATCTATAGCATAAATCTTAAAGAGTTCGCGCTAAAACGTATTGTAACCAGAAAAGGGGTAGCTGTTATTTAAAGCTATATACATATATGTCAGTCCTACAAATTTAGGTAAATTTGAAAGGGTATATTATACCTAATAACCAAAAACTATAATTTTTATAAACAACAACAAATAATTCATCCATAAAAATTTTAAAGTCACGCTAAATTTTGTGTGCCCCCTTTTATATAATTTGTGTATGTATGTATGTATGTGTGTCATCATATATATCTAACGGGCATGCGGCATTTTTTATTAAACTGCATGTAAACGTACTTAAAATTTTCTTTAAAATATCCAGATGAAAAATATGTCAATCGTTCGTAAAAACCATAGAACATAATATTTTACGTCATTTCAATTTCAGCATCCCTTTGCGATTTAAAAATTTAAATTTGTTTTTATGTGTCATAACTCGGTTGTCAATCAATCATCATATTTTAAAGAATGCTAATGTTTGTTGCTGGCTGTGAATGGAATTGAAATGGAACGAACGAGCAATTGTATAAAATATTATTTTTCAATTAAATATTTTTTTTTTCTCATTTCAAGGGATATACACCTTTACATTTGGCCATGCAATTTGGAAGGGATAATATTTTCGAACTTCTATGTAACACTTACAGTAAGTACATATAGTAAATAGATATTTATACAAATTTTATAAACTATTATAAATGATTCTTTAAGTTAAGTTTCTAATTCCCTCCCATCCATATAATACAATATTAATTTTATTATCATAATCGTACATACATATTAGTACAAACAACAAACAAAAAATTCCAAAACTAACAATACAAAAATTGGTATGTCATTTGTCAATGGTACTTTGATTTATAAACAGTTAAATTGTTGTTGTTAACTGCGTTATCAATTTTATCAAAATACAAATAAAACTAGTTTTATTTATTTATCTATAATATAAATAAATAAATATTTATATTAAATAGAAAATTTAGTTTTTATCGGACAATTGATTATATTACCGCGGTCGTGATTTTATTAAAAAAAAAAAAAAAAAAAAATCCATCACTTTTTCCAGTCAAAATAAATAAAAAAAATTCGCGTTATCAGTTAAAATGATAAATTCAATTGTTGAAGAATGTGTTTGCCACCCATAGATGATAATTGGTTTTTGGAAGGAAGTTGGTATAAATTGATTGATTTTGATAAAACTATATTACACGATGACAAAAATACGCCGTATACCTAAATTTATTTTGGCAGTTTATTAGAAAAAGTATGCGCGATTTGATTTGATGATGACTCCTGTGGTGACAGCTGTTAACATTTTTATGGTAATTGTGTTATTCAAATAATAGTGTATCAACAATATAAAAAAAAAGTTCTTTAATTATGACATACATTTTTTACCGATTAAAAGTTATTTTGTGTCAGTGTTTTTTTTTTTTTTTTGTCGAAAATCTATGATTGATATAATTTGGCAGTTTTATTAACCAATTGACAGATACTTGAGATAAAATTATTTTGTACTTGTATAGGGGGTCTGACTGTCCCTATATGTAGGAATATGCAATCTCCCTATTATCACAAGATCCTTGTTTCGAAATAAACAAATAGTATAATTTTAATTCGTTTATTTGTATAAATTAAATTATATTTGTGGATTGCGAGGAATTATTTTAGCTGGATATGTTGCTGTTGGTGTAATGGCATTTACCAATCCAAGGTTTCCTGATTGGTAATATCGGGGAGCGACTGTCGTTATTTCGAATTAGGGCGCTTACTCAACAGTAACAGCGGCGCTCGTTGTTTTGAAGTATTGGTGCTATTTACTGGCTAATTCTCCTTAGACGAGGCGTTACAGCGACCAATTAATAAATTAATCGTGAGCACTAACTCGCGTTATATTATTTAAAATGTACGCTTTGCTCGTTGCAATATTTAGTAATTAATATTTTTGAAAAAAACAATTCGGCTTATATATATAGGTTGTTGTTTGTTTATTTTTCAAATGAAACCCTGATTGATGCGAATTATACGGAATCGATGCTAACTTCGAATTGCATTTCGAATCTAGCATCTAGTACGCGGGTTAAAATTTTGTCAATATAAACACAATGATAATGTCATTGGTCATTGTGTTTATATTTGTGACTGACATCCACACTTGTACTATTAAACTAAATTTAGGGAAAGTGCGGGCTGATTAATCTGCTAGACGTGTTGTCGTCAGAGTATAATATTTGATTTCGAAGAGGTTTATTTTAATAAGTAATATAAACGAAAAACATCGTTCAAAGTATACTTTTTCAAAAGAAAAGAGAATTAAATAACAAAAAAGTAAAAAGTCTTAATCATTATTACCAAAAAGACCTTGATTTGCAAGAATAAATCATTCAAAAGTGTACGTTAATCTTATACTTTGTCAATTTCACAATTGCGAGATACTATGCAATCTGTTCTGGGGCCCAAGGCACTCCCAACTCTTTCGTAGTTACTTTTACCATCCTACTTCACGTGTTCTTCATCGCGTTAGACTTAAATAAACCATCTCAGAATTCGCCATATACTTTCAGAATTCGATTTATTATCTCATAGTTCTTCATATCATTTCCAAATTCCTCATATCTTACTCATGCCAGAATTTGATATATCATCACAGAATTTGCTAAATATTATCAGAATTCGACGTATCTGTCAGAATTAGATATATCGTTTATATGGTATCTGTCATCATTCGGAATATCATCATAAATCATCTCAGTATTTGATACATCCTGTCAGAATTCTTTATACTTATTATGTCAATGTTCATTATATCACGTCAGAGTTCGATATACAATACTATCTACGGATTTGAAATACCATATCAGAATTCGTTATATATTTTCAGAACTGTATCTGTTCGAATTATGTCGAAATTCCACACATGATGTCGAAATTCGTTATGTTGTCTCAGAATTCGACTTAATATCCGAATTCTATACGTCATGTAGGAATTCGAAATATCACGTCAGAATTCGATAAACCATCTCAGAATTCGCCAGATACTGTCAGAATTGATATTGTACTATCGCATTCGATAAGCACATCTGTTAGAATTTGATATATCATCTCAGAATTCGACATACCATATCAGAATTCTGTATATCATGTAAGAATTCGAAATATAATGTCAGAAATATATTATCTCAGAATTCGCTATATTCTATCAGAATTCAATGTATGTGTTAGAATTATGTCGAAATTCCACCCATGATTTCAAAGTTCGTTATGTTGTCTCAGAATTCGACTTAATATCCGAATTTTATACATCATGTAGGAATTCGAAATATCACGTCAGAATTCGATAAACCATCGCACAATTCGCCAGATACTGTCAGAATTTGATATATACTTTCGGAATCGATAAGTTCATCTGTCAGAATTTCATATATCATCTTAGAATTCGACATACCATATCAGAATTTTGTATATCATGTAAGAATTCGAAATATAATGTCAGAAATATATTGTCTCAGAATTCGATATATACTATCAGAATTCAATGTATCTGTCGGAATTATGTCGAAATTCCACACATGATGTCAACATTTGTTATGTTGTCTCAGAATTCAACTTAATAATATCCGAATTCTCTACATCATGTAGGAATTCGAAATATCACGTCAGAATTCGATAAACCATCTCAGAATTCGCCAGATACTGTCAGAATTTGATATATCTGTCAAAGTTTGATGTATCTTGTCAGAATCCCTTTATTTCAGACAGAATGGGAAAATACGTATATTTCTTTAAAAAACAACAAATCATTTCATTTTTTGATTTAAATCAACTTATTGTTTTAAATTAGTTTTACCGATTATTTTTAATTTTTTGGATCAAAGAATTATAAATTTTGCAGTAAAATTTTAAAGGCATTTGTTGTAACATTTGAAATATTTTAAATTACACATTAATTCGTTTCCAACTAAGTACAAATAAAAAGAATTGGTGGTATTCAATAAAAAAGTTCAACTTATTTGTATTTTGATATCGTGTTAGTTCGGTAGTTGTTACAACCATGTGTTTATTTATCTGCTGTCTAAACGAAGGCGTCAGATCATTTGTGTCCAGTTTGATTCTACACCCAATTCTGATTTAAGTTAAAAAAAACCAGCAGTGTGATAAAATTATTTTTCAAATTTTTTTTTCCAAATCAAAGTACTTAACTTAAGTGAAATTTTGCAATTTTTTTAAAATAAGTTAATTTAGGCTAAAATAATATAAATTTAGACAACATTATGTGAAATACCAATTGCCAATTGTAGTCAGACGGTGAAAAATCCTGTTGCATCTCGCCCCTATCGGGATTCGAACCCGGTACCTCCCGATCCAAATGCCGCAGCTTTAATCACTGTGGCGTTTGGTGGCTGACTTTTGTTTTGCCTACATCAACGATAAATTAACCTCTGAAGCTGATTAAAATTAAATCCAGCAGAACTGTGAAACCTTTTAGGTTTGGGGTTCCAATTCTCCAAAGTTTCTTTCTTAAATGGAGTTTTGTTTAAATCAAAATCTTCCTATTTTTATAAAATAAAAAAAATAGTTGATCCTATGTAATTATGATAGTTTAAATAAATCTTAATTTATTTTAGATTTAATTTTGGGAATTTTGGTTTTGCAAAATGCCACAAAATAAGAAGAAGTTGTTAATTTTGTTTATCAATGTATACTCGTACATCATCTTTGAAAGAACCGGTTCTTCTCTAAATTTCAATCCGATAGCTTGTTTTTCCTCTTCAGTTTAATTCGAATTGTTTGCGATATTAATTCCTGCTACCTTAATTTCACGTGTCTGTGAAATTGTTTTAATATGATTACCAAACTTTGCACGTTTGAATAAAGATAGCTGACTATAATTTCATGTTGCCAACTTCATCAAAAAAAAATCAGATAAAAATACATGTTTCGACCCCCAAGTTTGTTAGATTCTACAGAACATTTAACAAGAATTTCCGATGATAAAAGACAATGAAATGATTCTTAATAAAACAAATTCTCTCCTCAACAAATATCTGTTCAAAGATGAAGTACATGCTGAACACTTCACAACTTTTATTAAAAATGCTTATGACAGAGAAATGTTGGAATAGCAAAAACAAGGTAAATTTTATCGAGGAACCATTGAATTGTGTAAAAATCATTGTACTTTCCTAAATAATGGCTGTTTATTGCCCAGTCAAAGAGCGGCACGAGAGCATTATACAATATAATATTGCATATTTGTCAACTTTATTTGCATCGTAAAACTTGTTACCTTACCTCCATTAATTTTCCAACGAAACAGCAAATCTAGTGACCGGAATCAAATATTTGCTTTGATTTATTTAATTCCTTTGCGGATTTATTCAATGCAATTGTTGTTGTAAATTTGAAAAGGAAATACACTTATTGTTTATCGTAAATGATCGATCGAAAATTCAACCAAAAACCTGTTGTTGTCACAACAACTTATAATTGGAATGTTGTTTACTGAATCCTATTTCCTGCTGTTTAATGTAAACATGTTTTCAACTTGACTATTTCAAAGAAGCTTTAAGTTGATATTCACTTTTTCGGAATTACCTATAATAAACAATAATTACGGTTTCTATCACAATTAAGTAAAAACGAGTTCTTTTAAAGCCTAAACACAACTAATTCAATTAATAGTATGAGCTTCCGCTTTTTTTTAGATTACGAGAGATTAACATGTCAAATTGAATATTGATTATATTTCCCCAAAAATAAAAATTATATTAAATCCATTCACAAATGGCACAATAACTTTAACAACACGAAAATCAATCAAAATCAATAAATTTGAAATTTCTGTTTATTTTCTAATATAAAATGTTAGACACACAGACGTCTCGATACAATAATATTTTGATTATAATTCTTATCAATTTTTTTTTTTTGCTCTGTACGTAGTTGCTTTATCATGAATTTATTTTTTTGTAATAAAATATACGGCAGATAAAACGGTACAAACTAAGAATCGTGTCTTAAGAATAAAACAACAATTTTCTTTTTAAAGAGTTCGTGTATCAATTTGAAAGAGTGTAATAAGAGGAAGAATATAAGGTTCCATGCTGATGCCTTGTCTTGTAGTCAATTAAAAAAAAAAATAAAATCTTTAAAATCGCAGCCAATCAAACAATTTAACAATCAATTAAAAATAATAATTTATATTTTGTTTCTCCATTACAGAAGCCGATCGTGATCTATTAGATTGGAGCGGTAGGAAGGCATTGGATTATCGTAAACAAAAAACAAGTGTATCACCATCAACATTTAGCAGTGAGTATTTAATTAATCAAAATTTGCCGGTAATAGAATCAAACATAGTAGTTCAACAATCGTTTGGTACCTTACCATTAAAATCACGCCGTGGCCGTGAAAATAACCGAAATCAACGTTATGCGACAACTACGGGTATTGTACAACGCAGTTATTCGCTACTCTCACCTGAGCATAAACCTAAAAAATATGATTCCGATATGAGTGCAACAATTCCACAAAATGATGTCGATTTAAAAAGGTTCGAGAGTATAAGACGTAGTGATAAACGGAATCGAAGTTTTTTAAAGAAAACTTTTAAGTCAAATTCCAAAAAAAATATTTCCGAAATTCCAGAATAATTTATTTATATAATATATTTATGTTATGCGCACTAACACGCATTGCATGATTAAAAATATTTCCAAGTAGCTTTTATATATACCAAGGGGATCCCTTATAAAAAATTTAGAACAAATTCATGGTTATGGTGCCTCAAAAGAATAATTTAAATTTGTATAGAAATTAAACATGAAATGTTTCTACTTTCAGTATTCAATTTAACGCGTTAGGTTTGATGTAATTAAGTCATTAGCTAATACCAAATTACATCAAACTTAACCACTATGTTTATAATAAAATGTAAGTCAAATATAAAAAAAAAATCCAAATAATTATTATTATATTTCTTTCATGCATAAATAATTCAAAACTAAATCAAATAAATATAAATAAAACTAAATAAAAGAAATCCAAGCGAGGCGATTGCAACATGAAATCAATAATGGTGGCAATACAACTTGGAGGCAAGTTATAATTACATATAGACTTTATTTGTTTTTTCTTATTAAAATTATCATTTAATTAATTTTCTTAATTTATTTAATAATTAAAAGCTTTTTTTTTTTAATTTAATAATTTTATTAAAAATAATGATAATGCGGAATGCAACATAAAAACGAACAAAAATATAATAATAATTTTTGCAATTGTAATTTAATTCGTAAATAGCTATTAGATGATATAATTGCATGAAATTTATAAAATAAATTTTTAATTTAATTAATAATATTGTTTCATTAAAACTTTTATTAATATATATTTGTTTATGCTTTAAAAATTATAATTTGGTATAAAATAATTGTTGATTAACGAGATGTGTAGAATTGATGAATAGTGGTTGATGAAATGATTGCAAGTGGGGTTGATATTTTTAAACTAACTTTTTTAATTACCCAAAACATTAACACATTGACATGATGCCATGACCTTAAATCCAGAAAAATCATATAAAACCTAGCGCTTATCCTTCAACATACGTAGTAATTAACAATAAATTTCTGTTGATTCGAAAATGTAAATTAAATGTCAACACGCAATTCATGATATAAAACAGCGAAAAATCTGAAATATTAAAATAGAAAACGGAAAATAGCTGTATTAAATTTCTTGTTCACAGTAAATTAAATAAATTTGTAGAACAAAAATTTTGTTTTTTATATTTTCGTTTAATAAGAAAAATGAAAACTTAATTTTTTATCCAAATACGAATTATAACAAGAATAATACCGATGTCGGACAATGCTATACGTATATTTAGAAGATACTTAAAATATCAGACTATATTCTACCAACAACACACATACATACATATAAAGTTAAATTATTCACAAAGTGGTTTACAATAAGCCAATCAAGTCATTATGTATTTTATTTATTTCCAAGCACACGAATTACCAATTCAAATCCCTTATGTGTCTAATACACAAATCATTTCAAACATCTAACCCTTTAATCTGTACAACATAAATTTGTTTATGGCCTAATTAATCATCAGAAATTGTTTAAGTAATTTATGTGTGGTTTCAATATTTACTTCCGGTAAGGTGTTTGTTTATATTTACTAATCGGAAAACAAAATACTCGGTCCTGCTAGGGTTAATTTATGTATAAGTAAAAAAAAATAGCTAAATAAATTTTTAAATACAATATTACAATATTCACACTGAAATAACAATAAAAGTAAATAAATCGTGACCCAAAACCAAAAGCGTAACTTTCAATTCCAATAATTCAAAATAAATCTAAAAAAGGAAAGCAGGAATGGAAATATGTAAACGAATACAACTTTTTAATACAAAAGAACCTCATAATAGTAAGTTACTGTCGCAGCAACAAATTTCTCCACCTTCATAATTTTATGCTGTACAATGTAGTAGTTAAAAATCGAATTTATTCTCATTTCCCAAACTCCCTTATAAAAAATATGGTTGATTATATCCCGAAACCAAAAAAAAGTATGTTAACGTTTTAATTACAAATGTTTCTCTTGTTTATATGTTTATGATTATGAAATTATGTATTTTTTTATGTTGATCAACTTTTGATAAGAAAGTCAACTGAGATTTATAACTAACGAAAAAAATATAATTTACTATAAACGACAATACAAGTTGAATAATATGTAGATGTATGTTTATATGATTTAGAATGGTGAAAGGAGTACGACCTCCGATATTTTGCACACTTCCGAAACCCGTAGTAGCCGGTTTTTTTTTTGTCGCAACAGGTAAAAATTAATATTTAAGCACTCACCCAATGTTAAAACAAAAATTGTTTCCCAATCACCCAAAAAATTTGTACATTTTTAGTTACAACAATATTACAAATTAAGCTGAATTTTATTAACATGTCAATTAACCCAATCTATCATTCATGTCCCTCTCGCTCAAACTTATACTGATCACAAAATTATTAATTCGTTTATTGTAATTCTAATGAAAATTTTGCAATCTCTTTTAAATAAAACAATTAACAGTTAATCATGTTAAGCTGTAATTAACAACCAAGAACCAATAATTAAATTAAGAAAAGGCACTCGGAAACATTTAAAACATAAATTAGACATCTTAATTAGAAATTCAAATGGATATAATTTTCTTGAATTAATCATCTTAAATATTACATCCCTTTAATCTTACGAAGACCTAAAATTCATCCAAATCCAAATGTATTTATCTTATACACCAGCGTTTAAAAAAAAAAAAACTGTTAAAATTAAAACATTATTTTTTATGGTTTTGGAATATTATCCTGAGCTTTCCTTTTTTTTTACTATATAGGAAATGAAAAAAATTCTCTTTACCCGACGACGAGTTTGTCCTTTTCTTCACCAGGATTATGTTATAATATTCAAATTTTTCATACCTTTTTTACTTCGTTCCTGGTTTCATTAATGGAATATTATGTTGTACAACCCTTATAAAATACCGAACTTGGTTTTAAGACGACCAAACATATTATACCCATATACCAAAAAAAAAAAAAAAAACAATTAACGATTTAATTTAATGTAAGAAAAAAGTTTAAATTTACATAAATATCTCATTTCTTAATTATTTCACTTATTTTAATTTTTTTGGTCTAACAATTTTTGTGTGTTGAATAAGATGTTTGTTTTGGTTTTTTTACAATAGTAACCCCTTTTTTTTGGTATTCTAGTTTAGTATGTATTTTGGATATTAGTAATCCTAATTTGCATACAAAAGGTCTTTTAATTTTGATAATGTTAATTATCGATTACAATTATAATAAGGTATAAAGATATGAAATTGTTTTAGTTGTTCTAATAATTTGAATATCGTAAAATTGATTGATTATTGATTTTTACTATGCCTGTTATAACCATAATTATAGTTTCTTTTAACGTCAGAACATGCCAGTGTTTCATATTTTTTGTTTTTCTAAAAAATCACTAAGATCGTTAATTGATTTTAAAATACTTTTGAGAAAACAGGCACCAAGCTCACTTTACATTTAAATGTATATACATATACACAGAAATTTCTGATTAACTTCTAAAATGTTAATGTTTCAGATTTTGTGATTGAGTAAAATATGCCTCTTTTGAACAGGAAAGTTTTATATGTGTCCTCTTAACAAAATTATATTCGAAAACCATCTATTTCCATTTGTATTTTAATAATACAAACAGCTTTTGGAAAGCCTTTAAAAAAGAATTAGTCCAAATATGTATTATTTAATGTAGTGTCCTCGAAATTTGAACTTTGGAAATAGAAATCGTCCTTTCCTGTTATTTTTCTGTACGGTTCGCTAATTCCATATTCAAAACGGTTAGGAAATATGTTCGCTTTTTAACAAAAGTTTACTTAAGTTGTCCTTAGTTATTTACGGTGACGAAGTTTTAGTAAGAATTTTTTCCATTACTACGTTTATTTTTGATATTAGGAATTCGATCATATTTCTCCCTAATCTAGCATTGTTTTATATCTTTATTGCCATTTAAAAGGTATTGTACAAAGATATTTTCATATAAATCCTTTTATAAATAAATGTGTTCATATATTTTGCTGTATTGCACTACGTCAAAGATTTATATATGATTCGATTTCGAATGAAATTTTTATTACATGAATTGACGTTTTTTTTTACTTGCTGATCCCGGTCTGTAGGTGCATAGGCATCTAAAGCTTAATATTAGCTTAATACTGACAATAAATTGTTTTAATAAAGCGGGGTTCCATAAATGGGTATTACTGAGCTAGTCTAATCGCCTTTTGATATTCTTTTGATCATTCGACGAACAATAAATTGGAAATTGAACAAAACATTACAAATTATTGTTCATATAAACCACTGAATAAATACCGTGTGTACTAATTTCCTACTATATATTTACTATTTATTATATACACATTCTACATACATATCTACTACATGCACATAAATAGTAAACGAGTACAACATAATTTTTGAAGTGTTGTGATATTTTCATAATACCATGTTTCTTGTTGTATATATTGTGTTAATATTCTTTAATGATATCAAGAAAAGAACAAAACACCTTAAATATTTACTTAATTCATTCTTTTCACCTGTAAGAAGAAAAGTACATAAATTTTTTTCATTCTTATTATTTATTGTTATTATTATTATTGTTATCATTATTATTACTACTACTACCATTATTTTTATTATTTTGAATGTCTTATTTTTCATCTTCTGTCTTATGTTGTTGTGTGTTATTATTATTGTCTTTTTAGTAAAAATGTAGGTATGTTGTGTATGCCTTGTTTTTTGTTTTGTTTTTTGTACTTAAATTTTTTTGTCGTTTTTTTATGTAATTAACAATTTCTGTTTGTGTTTAATTTAAATTCCTATATTACTTATTATTATTTATTTATTGCTTGTTTTAAGCCAAATTTACTAAATAACAACACCTAGTACTAGGTAGTACGTATTTTATATTTCTATGGTTTTTGTACATTATACACAGTTTGTGAAAACATACAGTTTGCTGAACCAATTTTAAAAATTAAGCGCTACTTTCAGTTAGTAAACTAAAATAGATAGTCTCAAACTATGGTAGCTACTCAAAAGGGTGTCGGAAATTTTGAACCTATATATCCTAATTTCGAGCGATCTTTACATTTTAGAAATTTCAATGTTACAAATGTTAAATTCTGTTGCAATAGCAAAACATTTAAGAATCACTATACCATTGGATTCGTACACCTTATTGAATGAGCGAGTGATAATGACGAAAAAGCAACATTGCGCATACACAATATCTATATCACCATATAATTGAGCAATTATTACTTTTTTTTTGCATGTTTATCTTCCATTTTTTAAATTTCTGTATTATGGTTCAACTATCAAAATACATATTACGTTGTGATTAAAAATGTATATCAAAAACACAAAACTAAATTATATTATATAGTTATTATATTGTTAATAATATTGTTTACAAATATTTCAGTCTAACGTTAATCTTACGTTATTAATCAAACAGTTTCTGGAAGGATATTTTTGTTGCGTTAACAACTTTATGATATCAATTTATATTTTTTCAGCTTCAATATTACCATTTCGCACGCATTTTACTTATTAAGAACCGTTTAACGAAACCGAAATGAATGAATATCATACTTAAACGATAATACCGTTGCTTATTTGCATTTTAATGAAGAACATTACTCAGTTTTTTTTTTCTTAATTTTGTTTGTTGTTATTGCAACGATATATTAAATTTGCTGATAGTACTAATGGGGAGATAATTGCAAATAATTTGATAACATGAACACTAGGATAATTGGTTGCCCAATATGAAATTTAAAGAATCCTTACTTTGGCAAAATTATTTTTATAGTAAATCATGTGTTTGAAAAAGCTAATAAATTGCCTTTCATAGTACAGTAATATTCTGGCAAAAAACATTATCCATTATTATGTTGAGCATAGCAATTTAAGGTTTTTCTTATTTTTTCATTAGAAAATATGTACATTACCATAATTTTCTTATTTATAAAATAGAAAATTTAATTTAATTGGAATTCTTATTCGTAACATACGGAAGGGGGAGAGGGGGGGGGGCGGTACGGTTGTAATTTAAATGTTAAAGTAATAAAACTTTTAATTAATTTTTTAACACTTTGGCAACCAGTGTGGTTTTCGATTTAAAAAAATAGGAAATTGAATTTACAAAGCAGTAAAGGTTATTTTCAAATTGTCTCCAAACCAATTAAACCATAATTTCTCATAAACACAAATAAATAAAAATCTTAAGGAACATAAAACAAAAACATAAATGATAATCCTATTACGATCATAACAATAATCATAAAATAAAAAACTCGATAAACATCCCAAAAGAGCAAAACGATAATGTATATAAACCTCAAGCCCACTGCTAAAAATCCATAAAACAATATTCTTGTTATTATTATTATTATTGTTGATTTTTTTTTTTGTTTTTGGTTTCTTATTTATTTTTATTCGAACAATAAAAATAATAATAATTTTCTTCTTAACAATGAATAAATTTTCTCCTCTATGGATTGGCTTGGATTTATCATCTTTAAGAATTAATAAAGAGAAATAACGACCAGGAAGAAAAAGAAGATGGCAAGGAAGAATTACTGTTTTAAGCAAACAAATCTTAAAATTGAATACAATAAAAATAAAATTGACCATCCGTTTGGGCTTACAAGATTTAATTTCTCATTCTTTTTTGCATTTTTTTTTTTTTTTTTTAATATTTTTTATATATAACAAAAAAGTATTAGAATTATCATTATATTATTATTATATTTTACTTATAGATTATGGTCTTGTAATAAAACGAAATAAGAGAATTTTAAGGAGATAAAATATTTTTACGGTAGCCAATTTAAAAACGATTCAAAAATTATTGTACAGTTTAAGATGTGAATAATGCGAAAACGTTGCAAGCAATACACGTATATAAGTCTTTGCGTTAATAAAAATCTGTATGGAGGTAGTATTTAATAAAAGAATTTCCTATATCTAATTAAAATTATGTATTATACTACATCGCTGAATTACAAGTTTACAACATTTCCCAATTACTCGTTTAAATTCGAACTTAAATTGTTGCACATACATAACTATTAACTATGCATACATATACTGCGCGCATCTATACATTGTAGAATTCGTAAAAGTCGTTAAAAATTACAAACATGCCATTTAAAAAAATCCGCTAGAATTTCTATACTCAAGCACAACACAATAATCAGACCTAAAATATATAAAAAAAAAAAAAAAAAAATGAAAAACGTACGACAAAATCCTATTTTCAATTGAAAAAATTATGCATAAAAAAAGTTTGCTGAACAACAAAAGCCTAAAAATGCAACAAAAAAATGAGTTAAATCCAATTTAAATAACTGATAAATGTTCGACATGAAAATTTACACGAAAATATTGTAACAATTATAAAATATAATTTAATATATATTTTCACTATATATAATTATTATTGTTATTATATGAGCATTATTATTTACTATTACTACTTTTTTAATAAGGAAATTTACATATTTTTCTTGCTTTTCGACAAAAACTACAATTAACAATCTGTCCGTAGCATAAGAAATAAAAAAGAAATAATATTTCATTTTCGTTTGGCTGAGATTATTTTAAGATTACAAAAGCGTTACGAGATGGCATTTACGTTTTCGATAATTGAAAAAAGTTAGGTCGATTCGATTATTTGATTGGGATGTACCTTTTTTGCTTACAAGATGACAGCTAATTTTTGCTGGAAGTCTTGATTATTATAAAGATGATCTATAATTTTTTTTTTAACTTTTTTTCTTTCTACTAGATGCACCCAATTATATAAGCCATTCGAAACTCGATTCGAGAATGTCGCCGAATTTTCTTAAAAATCGGGAAACATCGAACCGAGTTTGCATAGAAGATCCAACGACAAACATTAATATTCACGACTTCTAACAATGTAGTTGACATTTCGTAACCAAAAGGAATTGAAAAAATTCAATTTTAACCTAGTTTTACTCGTATTATGTATTGTAGCTCAGCTAGAAGTTTTGAGATAGAAAATGGTAAACTCCATAAACATCCGAGTAACATTGAGAAAATTGCATCCGAGTTAATTACCGAAGTAAAAAACTCTTAATATAGAACATCTGACAAATTCTTTACAAGCTAAGAGGCCAGCGGAACAGGATGCTACAGAGTCCCGAAGGGAAAAATGCTTTGCAAGCCAAGAAACCGGAGGAACAATGAAAAGAAGAAACTGACTGGATTGTAAAAAAGAACAGGAAGAGAAGACTTGCAAAAAAAATGGAAAGCGGAACCTTCTCCGGAAGTTGTAGCTTCAAATTGAACTTCAAAATCAGGTGTATTAAATCAAAATCAGCAAAATATATCCGATCAGGAAAAGCAACCAGCCAATATTAAGGAAAAGGCACCACCACCATTCAACATTATAACTGAATATGGTACTGTTCAATCCTTATTGAAATCGGTGACTACAAAAGAATACGGAGTTGTTGTCTCAAAAAAGAAAAAACAAGGTATAAAGGAACCAAAATTACTAAAAGGGTGCTTCCATTGTTTTTGCTTATTTTTAATAGCAAAGAAAAAGTCAAAGAAAAATTCAATATTAAGGGAGTTCTTAACATGAGCAAGAAGCGCCAAGGATATAATCACACGCAGAAATATGCAAGCGAGAGCCTAGAAGTGTGGATTTACCAGAGAACATCTCGCCCCAGCTTGTAATTTGATGCAAAATATGCCTTCAAAATACGTGATCTGTAACGGACAGCAACTATAGAGGATGTGAAAAAAACAACGAGGAACAACAAACGGCAAGGCCCCCTAAATCGTGGAATACCCAGTAATAAGACACGACTATGTTTAAAAACCCAGTTGTAGCACTACTACTAACAAGGAAAACGGTCAACATATTGCTCTGCATATTACAGGGTGGCTGAGACCAAGTGTTACCAAATGAAAACGCTGTAATTTTTTTAATTTTGATTATTTTTTATTGAAATTTCGTGGAATATGTTGAAAACATATTACATTTTATGAAAAACATGTTACTGCTCGATATGACCTCCTTTGGCTTTGATTATTTGATTCAGTCTTCCATAGAAAGCATTGCATGCTGACCGAACGTGGGCTTGCGGAATTTTATTCCATTCTCGAACAAGAGCTGACTTCAATGCATCAACACTTTCGTATTTTTTAGTGGACACCTTACTCTCCAAAATGGACCATATGGAGAAATCCATGGGATTCAAGTCTGGTGAATATGGTGGCCATTCTTTCGACGAAATCAGCCGCGGAACGCAATTTTGTAAAAATTGCTGTGTCGCTCGAGCTTTGTGTGACGGTGCCGAGTCCTGTTGGAATGTCCAACGGTTCATACCAAAGTGTTTACGTGCCCAAGGTAGCAAAGCATCGTTTAGGATCTTTTGGCGGTACATCTCTTGGTTTACCTTGACTCCATGTTCGATGAAAACCAGAGGAGTGCGTCCATCTGCAGTAACTGCAGCCCAAACCATAACATAAGCTGGTGATTGCTTGCGCATGGCAACTCTTGTGTCCAAATTATCGTTGGACTTGTCCTCTAACCAAACACGATCATTTTGTTTATTCACATGCTGTTGAATGGTGAAAATTTTCTCATCAGAAAAGACAATTTTTGGAATCTCATCACGTTCGGCCAAGGCCTTCAATGCTCGTGTTCTTTCAAGCCTAACTTTTTTTTGTGCCTCCGTAAGATCTTGAACTTTTTGTATCTTGTAGGGCTTCAAGTGTAGTTCATTTTTCAATATGGTTTGAATGCTGTATCGTGAAACATGTAGACGTGCGGCTAATTGATTGGCACTTTGACGAGGATTTCGTTGGATTCGTTTCTTCACCTTTCGTATCATTTCTTTTGATGTTGCTGTCTTTTTAGGACCGCCTCTGTTGCGTTTAGCGATGCTACCAGTTTCGTTGTGTCGAGTTATGGTTCGATACACAAACATTTTATTCACATTCAAATGCTGGAGCTGACGAACTATTGCTGTTTGTGAATTTCCACCCAAATACAGTGCAATTACACTATTACGTTTGAATTCCATTACGATTTTTTTATTAAGATATTAATTTAGAACAATTATTTATTGACCACATATAAACAACTAACCAAACTTCAATCTGTCAAAAAATTAATGCGCGAAAATGACAACTACACAAATGACAGCAGAGTGAAGTTAGTAACATTTGGTCTCAGCCACCCTGTATAACCTGATTAAAAAAAACAATAACAACAACAACATTATAATTGAAGGCGATTTTAATGCTAAAAGTACATGTTGGGGATCGAGACTAACAACCCAAAAAGGTAAGGAGCAGTTTCCGGCTGGATGAGCTCTAAACTGAGTTTGTCTGGAGGTAAACCAACATAGTAGCCAGCGGATACAAATAAGATACCAGATTTGTTAGATTTCTTTGCAACAAAAGGAATATCTGTAAACTACGTACTACTCGAAAATAGTGAAGGAATTTGGTCTGACCAAATAATAAAACAAACTGGAATATGAACTCCGGCACAACCTGAAGACCAATTAGACCTATTGAATAACAGTATAGGTACTACAAGCAGCGTGGCAGGGTATTCCTCGAAACCAAATGGAAAATTACATCAACTATCCAGTAGAAGTGAAAGACCTGGTTTCTGGAAGAGGAACCGAGAGAACCACAAGCTATTTTAAATCACCACATAATTATTTAAGCAACAAATTGAAAATGCTTATAAATCTCTTAGCGAACACCTAGATCGCCTTTCTGGCCAAAAGAACACCAGGACTTAAAAGGCCGAAAGTACAAATAGGTTATATCAAGAATAACTGTGCCAAAGAAAGGCTGCATTGTTTGCAGCTTATCTTGAAGACAAATTTCAACTCCTTCCAAGGCAAACAGCTGAAGAAATTATAATTTCAGTAAGCAAATGAAGAAGAATACTTCGTACTAAAGAGGAGCTGCTAAAGTCCCACAATAGCTGCATTTATTGACGCATAGTGATCCGGATCAGATCAAAATTTACATGTGAAGCAACAACAACATTTCATCCAACATTCATTTTAGATCACAAATGGTGATCTAAAAATAGTTGGACAACATTTTGTAAAGCGAGAAAGAATATGATGAATAGAGTACGAGTAAGAAGAGGCAGATTCAAAACGAAACGAGACAGAAAATTGAATTTTGGTGTTTGTTTGTTTTACCCATTTTTATGTCGTTTCATAAAACATGATCTGATCTGGATCAGATCAAACTTCAAGAAATGCGGCTAATAGTGTTCCTGGGAACAATACTCTATACATTACAATACTCTATAGACAAGACGAACCGAGCACAAAACGAACAAGAACTGCAACATTTAGGATGATACTGCAATCGTGGCAATTGGAAACAACATTGATAAGTCTTCCAGTAGATTACAAAACGCCGCTAGTTCATAGAGTGATCGTACGAGGAAATGGCGCCTTCAACTCAACGAAATGAAATCGTTATACGTAAACTTCATCAATAAAAATGTTAATTGTAAATACGGCAAAATACTTAGGCATGACCGTTGATTCTAAACTCAAGTGGAAAAATCATGTTAAAAAGAAAAGTTGAGAAATAAATATAGAAAGATGTATTGGCTCATAGGAAAAAAATTCTAAGCTAACATTACATAATCAACTGCTCTTATATATTCAGACATTCAAACCTGTACGGACATTTGTTATATGGAGTTTACCAAGAGAACTACATAACTTAAAAGTAATTCTAACTTTTCAAAATAAAGTCTTGCGTAGCATGATGAACGCACCATTGTACAATATTTGGTATAAGGAATGATAATCTTCATAATGATCTAAAGATGGAATACGTCAGAGATAAAATTAAGCGCCTTAGTCAACATCAAAATGATGTTTTGTGTCATATGCGATGAACGAAGCTCTTAGAACTAGACCAACTAAATTAATTAATTAACCAGCTTGGAGCTAACCATTCGGTTATACTCTAAAAACAATTAACAACTCAATAGAGATAAATTACTAGATGGATTAGGTAAATTCAGTTGTAATATTCAGAAATAGAACTATCCGGTTGTATAATCCATTGCATAACCCATTTTTTGTATGAAAAGTGTTCTTCAGTTTCATTGCTGTTTATGTTAGATATACTCTGTGATTTACCTAAGTAAAATCTTAATTAATTCAATTGTGAACACTAATAATAAATATTAAGATCTGCATCCTTCTTGTTACGTTTCTTCTGTAGAAAGATTCAAGAATAAAAACAAAGAATTTTGAATAATTGCTCAAAATTTGTTTAATTTACGAATAGTCGATCTAGTAAACATGATGTGTCGGTTATTTAAATAAAAACCCGAATGAAAATTACCTGTCCCTTAGATAAAATTATGGAAAATCAATATTAGTTTAAATCGAATTCTAATTCGTAATTAATTTCAATAATAAGTACATAGCTTTCCAAGATATGACATATGTATGTATTTCATCCCTTAGATGCTTATAGCTTTAGATTTCGAAATTTCGTTTTCAACATGCATTTTTGTACATCAAAATAAAAGTTCGGTTCAGTGTATAATCGCCCAATTAATAAAACCAGTGTGGAGATATTCACTGGGGACCATGAATACTGTGCAAAACAAAACTTATCCATTCGTATTTAAAATGAGAAGTGTCTGATCAAAAGTCGCTATTTACATATTATAAAATGAAATTTTTTTCTTCTATCAGGGCAGAATTTTTTAAACGAAATAGACCAAAAGTGGATATTTTCATAATGGACCAAACATTGCCAATTTCTCAATGTAAAATAACCCTAAAATTCTTGATTTTGGTCATAACCAGCTATTTACTACAAAAAAAGTGATCAAAAGGTAAGATCTAAATAGCGACTTTTGATCAGACACTCCTCAAATAATTCATGTAGCGGTACATTCCCAAAAAAATATTTATCCGTTGGCGTTATCAATGTCTCTATCCAAAATTCTATAACAGTAATCTCGTACATTTAAAAGGCAATCAACACTTTATTATCTCTTCAAACCTTATTTTATTTCTTGCGGGTAATTTAAGATAACTAAATGACAACAATAAGAAAAAAGAGACAACGAAAAACTCAAGTTATACTCGTATAACCTTTGCAGAACAACCGAACAATAAAATGACAACAGAAATACAAACGAATTACCTTGGATGGGCTTATTTTATAGAATGCTGTGTAAGTGTGTATGAATGGGTTAGCAAACTATATACATATGTACGTTTTATGTGTGCCTCGTACTTGTCAGTATATGATTTTTGGTTGGTTAGTTTATAGTTGTTAATGAATTATATACAATAATTCACCGTTCATTATTTTTATATTCCAAATAAAAAAAAAAAAGTGAGTGTAGTTTTATTGTTAATTTAAAAAAGAAAATAGGCGTGTATTTTTACTTACGAAGTTTTATTAATTTCAACTTACTTTAAGAGTGTATTTACGTTTTATACAGGTTAACATGTTTGTGATGTGAGTAAAAAAAAATTTAAAATTACTAATTTTGTTTCTATTTTATTGTTGTATCATTTCGTGTGGTATTATTGTCAGGATGGGTTGAGAGGGGTTGACTATCTGTATTTTGTGCGTATATATTATATTGTATTATAGGTACGCATTTTATGTATGGTCGTGTTTTGCATATTTATTCATATCGTTTACAAAAAATTAAATTTTATACATAGTATTTGCTACTAATCTGAGCAGTAAATATTTATTTTTATAAATGAAGATGCTTTTTAAATTTCCAATAAGGCTTTTTTTTACTAAATTTATTTTAAACTGTTAATATTTCAAAAATTATTAAAACAATTTCATTTACATTCTAGAACACAAAAATTGTCTAAACCAAAGAGTAAATGGTACTTGTGATATGGAGCAAATGCACCATTTCTAAATGTATTTCAAATTATTTAATCAAAAACTTGATGAGATTGATTCAAAATTAATAATGGACTTTAGGGTCCAAAGGGGGGATTGTTTGATTTGTTTAAATAAGCTTCTTGTTATGTTTGGTGAAAGGCTTCCGGGTTGATGTTGGTATATAATTGTAAAATTTTATGCTTTTTCATGTTTTTATTGTAGATATAAAATTTATTAATAATAATATTGTGATGAATTCAAATTTTATTTTGTTATTAATTGTATGACGGTGAATGTCTCTTATAAACTTAAAAGAAAAATAGTATAACACCTTTCTTAAACAAACATATTTATATGTTAATCATTTATAAACTATGTCCTATATATTTAAAGTGGCGATAAATTATTGTTTCATTTGCTACATGTTAAGTTTATTTATTTTCATGTTGAGACATTCCATTTTTGATGAGGATACATACTACACACATTTTACATATACACAGAATATAAATTCGCGCTTACAAAAGCATGAAATGATCCTACAACAACACTAAAATAAACAAAAATCTAAACTCATCAATCGCCAACGTAAATTTATTGTCTTTTGTTCCATGTGACTGGCCGCTAAATTATCTACAAAATTTCACTCATGGTGTGTATACATAAAGATGAAATGGAGTGTCTCAACAAACAGTTAATTTTATTATTAAAACAAATTAAATAATTTAATTTTTATATTATAAATTTTTTTTTATGTTTACTACTACTATTATTATGACTATCATTATCATCAATAAAAAAAAAAAACTGGAAAATATTAAGTTTTTACTATCAAGCAAGCAACATAAAACAAAACTATCATTATCATGTTATCTGGTTTGTAAAACAAACGTAATAAAAATCATAAAAAAAAATTATTTAATTTGATTTAATTAATTTTATACATATTAATATACATAAATAAATAATTTTTTGTTAAATATTAATTAAGAAAATTTTCTTTTTCTTTTTTTTCCATTGTAATTGCAGAAATCAAGGCAAAGAAAAAGCATTCAGGTATGTCAATTTTTGTTATTATTGTTTTGGCATAGTTTAAGTTTTTATTACATGTTAAGTTATTAATTTAAATTTTAATTAATTTCATGGAATGCAAATAATCTATGATTTTATTCTCTCTCTCTCTCTCTCTCTCTCTCTCTGTCGATGCATTTCTATACTGAAGCTAATTTAGTGGCGAAACTCAAAATCTTTAACTATCTGTACACGAATTAAATACTTATTCTATTTAATAATTATAATTTCAAATATTGTCTCGTTTTTTTGTCGGAAATTAATTTTTGTTATCATATCAATGTATCTTCAAATTGTTTTATTTTTATTTATGAATTCTAAATTTTGCTTCTTCAAAATGTTGACTTCAACATTCACTATTTTCAAGTTAAGTCAATTTTCTAATTCTTTCATTATTTTATTAGTTTATGGAAGCTATATGTAGATTATAGCTTATAAAGTGATTTTTAAAACCAAATCTTGAATACCAAATTGACACGAGAGTTAAAAATTCCATCGTCAGTTTTGTTTTGTTTTCTCGAGCGCGTAGTGGCAGTTATTGCTCAAGAAGATAAAGAATTGTTATATCTGAATGGGCAAGCCCTTGTCATCATGTTAAATACATATTTGATCTACCCTGCGACTATTTCTTTTCGTTATCCCAAGAAAAAGTTTTTTCCAAAGAAAGTTTGTTTTACAAGTTTGCGACAACAGTACAACATAATTACTAATCTACAATAATACATACATTTAGGACGTGTCCGATTTCTGTGCGAAATAATTTTTTTGTGATAAATTAATGTTAAACTGTACGCAGCCAAATTATCACAGCACCGGTGTGTTATAATTTTGACATGTTCGTAATAATTCTTGTTTCTGTGCCGGTGAAGTAAACAAAATAAGTTTTATATCATTTAATTTAATTTTATTTATATAATATAATAAGTTCCAGCATTTTCTAGTGTCCAGCATTTTGTGAACAATATCACAAACTGTGAATGTTGACATGTTCATTGCTGCACCTACAATTCTATAACAAGTCCCACTTGCCAGCCACAGCAAAAATATCATTAGTTGCATTTCCGGTCCCCAACCATGGTTTTTATTGGGCAAGAATTTGCTAATGGCGATGAAAGTGTTAGACGATATCCTTAAATGCATTCTCGTCACAGAATCATTATAACTAAGTATTGAATTAACAATACTGTTTGTTAAGGGAATTGTGTACATTATTTGTCGCTGCAAAAAATGAGCAATACCTAACATACATACTTGTAAGTTTAAATGTATCATACCTGGGAGTTTAGGAGATCCATTATTAAAGGTCGCGCAAAGTTCCGTGTTCTTCTCATTAAACACATGTAACCCAAAATTAATAGAAATAATACAATTTGTCATTTGTTGTATTTCCAAATGTCAATTTTATTATTTCAAAATTATTTCAGTATTCGGACAGCAAATGAACTTATTTCAAATATGGAAGAGAAAATTATTTCACTAATGTCAAATTTATCACAAAAAAATTATTTCGCACAGAAATCGGACACGTCCTTAAATAAACGTTCATGTCTAACCAACAAAATCATTCATCATCACACAATGCCACCATGCATATTTTATGTAAATTAGGTACACTTAGTTCATTTTTCATTTCGAAAAATTTAAAAATTTGAATGGATATGAAAGAAAAATGATCAAGCCCGCAATTTTCCATCATGGAAAATAAAATAACAGCAAAATGTCATTGTAATAAAAAAAAATTAAATAATTCAATGCTATACATAATTATCTTAAACCAACAGACAGATAAGTGTAATAAATTATACTACAATTATTTATATATTGTTATTATTATTATTTTAATTTAAAATTTGCTAATAAACAATGAATTAGTTTTCTTTTTTTTTTTTTTTTTTTGGCATGAAAATTGTTGGTACTGCATCTGTTTTAAAAATGTTAATTAAAATTTTCATTGTTTTATTGTCAAAGTATTTGCATCTTGCTCCGCTGGATTTTAAATCCATTAAATTACGTAAACTTAAATGGGCCAGACAATTTTTCACCAGGTATGCCTGGTTCATTCAAAAACTAATACAATTAGTATTAAAATTAGGTATAGTCATTTAAAATTTATAATGTTTACTAATTTACATAATCAGATCATTATACTCAATTGCATTATTTGCTTTAGGTACAGCAAAATTTCAAAATATTAAATTATTCTATAATAGGTAATAATTTCCTATTACAGAAAAAGATTTGGGCTTCCTGCGGATTGGTTCGTTGAACGTTCGAGTCAAGAAAACAACGGAGGCGTTCAGCAATTTTCTGGGAGTGGGAACGAATCACAACAGCAACAGTCACCCGAACAATTCGATGATAACAGCAACAGCGAACAACCATCAGATGAATCGGGCTCCGTTGAATGCGAGGACGAGTGCACCGCCTAATTCAACATATTTTGAAAAGATACATAAAAATTGGGGTTCAGCCGATAATATACCACATGATGATGCATCCAATAGCGGTATGCCACCACCAAAGTATGGCGTTAAAAAACATCGTACGAAACGTGGCGCCGGTGATTTTAATTTACCCATACCACCGAATCGTATGCACAGCCATTCAACTCCGACTACGCCAAATCAGACGCGAGCGCCTATCGGCATTGTGAAGGAACATCCACGTGGTGAAAGATCAGGTGATTCAGATTCAGATTCAGCATATGGATTTGATTCGAATTGGAGTGGTGGCAAGACAAAAGATGTACAACGGCCAACGTATATTTAAGTTCAATCAAACATATAATGTTATATTCAGAATCTCAATTTCTTTTAGTATTTTGCTTTACAATATCAACAATTTAAACATTTTAATAATAAAATTATTGACGGGTTTTGTGTTTTAAAATAAAAACGTTTTTATCATATTTTAGATTAGTAGAAAGATCACCTAAGATTGATTTATTTTAGTTTTAATTTGTATTCTAAAAATTAATTCTCGCTGCACAAAAAAGAGCCAACCTCCGATTATTAATATATTTTTTCCTCCAAGCGTCTTACAAGTAGCTTGTTTTAATACTATTATTGGGTATTAAAGTTGCGCTTTTGGTTATGATTATAAAAATGTACATGTTTCCAAACCACACTTAGCAAGCTGTGTGTATGGCACTTACTCGCCGTCGACACTATGCAAATTCACTGATATTTTCTATCAGCAATTCTATGTTTGTATAGGTTTTTTTCAATGTATTGACAAATATTTGTCCAAAAAATATCATAGCTGGGCATTTCACTATCATAATAATATCTTCAAATGTCAAACAAAATTGTTTCAATGTTATGAAAAAATTAGTTGTTTTTTAACACTTGTCAGTTGGGGTTAGATTAAAAATAATTTGTACAAGAAAATTGTACAATATAGAGAACCAGCACCTCATCCGAAACCTTCATTTTGTCGTATAAAAACCAAATTATTTTTATCGTCAACAAGCATCTTCCAGATTTTTTTTACTCGGTTTTAATTTTTTATTTTGTAATTTCGAAGATTCCTTATTTTTTCCTAACGTTTTCAACATTTACGGTCATTTCGTCCGCTATTTTTTGTAAACAGAATTTTTTATGTCGACCCGTCTGTAATTTTTATGGGTTATCTTTCATAAAATTTCATTTTTGCAGTACAAGTCGTCAATTAAATTATAAATTTCCGTAATCGGACCATTTTAGATTTTTGCCGCCCAAAAACTTGTGGGCTATAGCACAGTTGATTTTCAATAAAATTGAATTTTCTAAGAAATGTTTGGAAATAATCGAGCAATCAAAATGAAAATTGTCACAGCAATTACAGGTCCCGAAACCTATTGATAGAGGTATCAACCATCGTAATCGGACCATTTTAGATTTTTGCCGCCCAAAAACTTGTGGGCTATAGCACAGTTGATTTTCAATAAAATTGAATTTTCTAAGAAATGGTTGGAAATAATCGAGCAATCAAAATGAAAATTGTCACAGCAATTACAGGTCCCGAAACCTATTGATAGAGGTATCAACCATCGTAATCGGACCATTTTAGATTTTTGCCGCCCAAAAACTTGTGGGCTATAACACAGTTGATTTTCAATAAAATTGAATTTTCTAAGAAATGTTTAGAAATAATCGAGCAATCAAAATGAAAATTTTCACAGCAATTACAGGTCCAGAAACCTATTGATAGAGGTATCAACCATCGTAATCGAACCATTTTAGATTTTTGCCGCCCAAAAACTTGTGGGCAGCACAGTTGATTTTCAATAAAATTGAATTTTCTAAGAAATGTTTAGAAATAATCGAGCAATCAAAATGAAAATTATCACAGCAATTATAGGTCTCGAAACCTATTGATAGAGGTATCAACCATCGTAATCGGAGCATTTTAGATTTTTGCCGCCCAAAAACTTGTGGGCTATAATAGCACAGTTGATTTTCAATAAAATTGAATTTTCTAAGAAATGTTTAGAAATAATCGAGCAATCAAAATGAAAATTGTCACAGCAATTACAGGTCTCGAAACCTATTGATAGAGGTATCAACCATCGTAATCGGACCATTTTAGATTTTTGCCGCCCAAAAACTTGTGGGCTATAGCACAGTTGATTTTCAATAAAATTGAATTTTCTAAGAAATGTTTAGAAATAATCGAGCAATCAAAATGAAAATTGTCACAGAAATTACAGGTCCCGAAACCTATTGATAGAGGTATCAACCATCGTAATCGGACCATTTTAGATTTTTGCCGCCCAAAAACTTGTGGGCTATAACACAGTTGATTTTCAATAAAATTGAATTTTCTAAGAAATGTTTAGAAATAATCGAGCAATCAAAATAAAAATTGTCACAGCTATTACAGGTCCCGAAACCTATTGATAGAGGTATCAACCATCGTAATCGGACCATTTTAGATTTTTGCCGCCCAAAAACTTGTGGGCTATAGCACAGTTAATTTTCAATAAAATTGAATTTTCTAAGAAATGTTTAGAAATAATCGAGCAATCAAAATGAAAATTGTCACAGCAATTACAGGTCCCGAAACCTATTGATAGAGGTATCAACCATCGTAATCGGAGCATTTTAGATTTTTGCCGCCCAAAAACTTGTGGGCTATAGCACAGTTAATTTTCAATAAAATTGAATTTTCTAAGAAATGTTTAGAAATAATCGAGCAATCAAAATGAAAATTGTCACAGCAATTACAGGTCCCGAAACCTATTGATAGAGGTATCAACCATCGTAATCGGACTATTTTAGATTTTTGCCGCCCAAAAACTTGTGGGCTATAACACAGTTGATTTTCAATAAAATTGAATTTTCTAAGAAATGTTTAGAAATAATCGAGCAATCAAAATGAAAATTGTCACAGCAATTACAGGTCCCGAAACCTATTGATAGAGGTATCAACCATCGTAATCGGACCATTTACACTTATAATATCAATAGCCGCGTTTTCCCTGATAACGGCACAAGAACTCGATAAACTTTAAATTCCTTTTACTCTGTGTAAACCGGGAAAAAAAATTATAATGCGCGAATATGTAGTGTCTTTAACATAAATACACATTTTAAGTTTAAAAATTTCCCTCTTCAGTCGTTTCATCAACATTTTATTTCTGGATGACGTCATTACACGCGACCACACTCGATAAATTCATGGGTTTATCAAGTGTAACTAAAAAATAAGCTATAATTGTAATTGTTTATTGCTACATATAACAACTTAAAATGTGTTTTACGTTAAATGTACTACACATTAGCGCCTTCTAGGAGAGTTTCAGTGCAGTTCTCATGGAAAACACGACTTATAAAGGGCATCGCTTTTAAAAATGGCCAAGCATGGTTAAAAGCACCAGATGGTACAGCACTAAGTAGGCATTTAACGAACTATTTAATTTTTTTAAACGATTTTTTTAACGAAATAAAAATATAAACAAAAAGAACCAACACGAATTAAAATTCAACTCCACGTGAATTATATACAAACATTAATTTATGTCTTATAATTATGTTGGCTCCTGTGGTTGGAGGCACTCTCTTGAGTCGTAAAATCCCACCGAACGGTTATGATAGACATAGAATACCACCACAGGACCCATTCCGTAACGTTGGAGGAAAGTAACCGGTTGGATGGCCGAGCTACCGACTCGCATCTGTAAAATCCTTTAGGTTAGGTTAGGTTTGGATGGCGGTCCACTAGGACCAGGCATAGACACAAAAATGGTCCGTAGCCATACCACAATATTTATTTCCTCCAACTCATTGGAACCATTTTGAGCTGTTAACAAAGCGCTGGATACTCCTGACGTCCATCCTACAGAGGTCCGTCAGGTCTTTGAAGAGGGATGCCCCTAGAAACTTTAGTCTGTTTCGTGCCAGACGAGGGCAGGTGCAAAGAAGATGAAGTACTGTCTCTTCCACGAATCCCGACAGGGGCGGGATGCGAAAGGGGATTTTTCATCATCTGATTACGATCGGTGATGAAAATGAACACATCTTTAACCCCCACCTACTATTCACATGCGACGGTTATCATCCATAATAATACTTACTATTCACATGCGATGCAATCCTCCACATAATCTAGTGGCCTAAACGTCGACCCACTGGATACGCATTAGGTAGCGGCGTTTATCAAAGATATAGACCTAAATCTCACCTAAGGAAATCTCTAGGGATGCACAATAGGCCTCAATGGTCGCAGTGCTCTGGGCAACGAACACCCACCCTTAAAAAAAAACTCTCTTCCTCCTCTTCGTCCTCGCAACTACGACAGTAGCTATGTGAGAAGACACCAAGTCTACTCGCATGCCTCCCTATGAGACAGTGCCCCGTAACTCCAACCATCACACTGATCTGACTTTGCTAAAGTGAAATCAGCTGTTTGGATCTCGCCAAGTTCAACTTTGGCCAGACCTGTCGATATATTACGCAAGAAGTGATACTTGACCATCTGTCATTCGTCAGCTTGCTAGCTTCTTCCTGAAGCAGCAGTTTGCATACCGCAAGAGGCATTTCAATATCCTTTCTGCTTTCTGAGAAGTGGTCCGTTGTACTACGTCGAGCCAGTTCATCGACGTTTATATTCCCTTTACTTATGAAATGTCCTGGCACCCATAAAATGTGGATGTTGAACTGATCTGCCATCTCGTTAAGAGATGAGAGACAGTTCTGGACTACTTTCGACTTGAGGAGGTGTGATTGAAGCGCTTTAATGGCAGCCTGACTGTCCGTATATATGCGAATATCACAAACTGATATTACATTATACCTCAACCAGTCTACGACTTCCTTTATTGCAGTTACTTCAGCTTGAAAAATGCTACAGTAGTCGGGGAGACAGAAGGAGAGATTTAACAGAAGTTCCTCGCAGAACACTCCAGCCCCGACTTTCCCGTCCCGTTTTGAACCATCAGTGAAGAAGTTTATAACTCCTGGTTCCAAAACTACACCCATCATCCAGTCCTCCCTGGATGGGATCCTAGTCCGGAACTTTATGTCAAAAGATAGTGACGGGACAGTATAGTCGGTGGTCTTGGGAATTTGTTTGTTGCACAAAATAGATGAGTGCCCTGTATTGTTGCAGGTCCACAATAAGATGGATTTCAGCAGTATGGCAGTACAAGCTGTCAACTGTCTCCCAAGATATCTAGATGAGTCAAAAATAGCAGAGTCTCTAGTGCCTGAGTGGATGTGCTCCTCAGTGCACAGGCCACCAGACTATTACCCCATACAAGAGTAAGGGTCTGACTTCTGCGGTATAAGGCCAATGTACGATGCGGGGCTCCAGCCCCCATCCTTTCCCAATGGCATTTTTGCAAGAGTATAGCGCTACCGTACCGTTCTTTACCCTTTCCAGAATATTAGGTTTCCAATTTAATTTGCTGTCCAAAACGAGACCCAGAAACTTCGCTTCAACTGTAAAAGTCAAGCTGAACCTATTTAAAGTGGGAGAATCGATATGAGGAAGTTTATATTTCCTAGAGAATAGAACCAATTCGGTTCTGTGTGGGTTCACATTGGCCCATAGTGAAAGAGTGCCCAGGGCATTTTGCATAAGCTCACTAAGGGTGCCGGGATATTTACCACGGACCCCAATAGCAACATCATCCGCCTAGGCAACCACCTTGAAGCCACCGTCCCCCAGTCTCAGAAACAGGTCAGTTATGACCAAGTTCCAAAGTAGGGGGACAGTATGCCACCCTGTGGTGTACCTCTGCTTGCAAATCTTCTGACGGAGGATTCCCCAAAACTAGCATTTATGATCCTGCCTCTTAGCATTTGATCTATCCAGTCCTTGAGTGATTCATCCACTCCCAGATCTGAAAGTACCCGAGTTATAGCCCCTGGAAGCACATTGTTAAAGGCCCCCTCAATATCAAAGAAGGTTAACATTGCATAGTCTCTATATTCGAAAGATTTTTCAATGAAATATACATAAGAATGAAGAGCAGTCTCTACAGATCTCCCCTTGCAATAGGCATGTTGAGATTTAGACAGCTTTTCCGACACAATCGTGCCTCTAATATGAGCTTCTATTTGTCTTTCCAGGGTTTTAAAAAGGAAGGAAGACAAGCTAATCGGTCTAAGGTCATTGGGATTGCAGTGTGAGCTTTTTCCTGCCTTAGGTATGAAAACAACCTTCACTTCTGTCCATTTACTTGGAATGTGACACAGTTCTAGGCTGCCTTTGAAAATTACCTCTAACCAGGAAATTGTTGGATCCGTAGTTTGTTGAATATCCGCAGGGATAATACCATCGAGTCCAGGCGACTTATATGGTTTAAAACTGTTTATCGCCCATAGAATCTTTTTTCTGCTAATAATTTGGCCTATGAGGCTACTAGCTATTTTACCTACTGATGTGTTAGGTACAGATTCGGAACAACCAGGAAAATCAGTCCCCATCAGAAGTTCCAGCGATTCCGCACTATTAGTGGTCCATATCCCATCCAGCCATTGAAGATAACTTGGGATGGAAGGACCAGTTTCTTGTACTTTCCGTAGCCTAGACATCTCCAAAGACTCCTGAATTTTGCCACAGTATAGTCTCCAAGAGCTGTTCTTGGCGCGTCTCAATTGATATTTGTAAATTTTGAGTCCTTCCTTATAGAAGTCCCAGTCTACAGCAGCTTTTGTTTTCCGTGCTGTTTTGAAGAGTCTTGTGCATTTTCGACGTGTTTGTTGAATCCAGGGTGGTCGAGATTTACCCCTAGGCATGCTAATGGGACCAGAGTCCAGTATCGCTTCATTAAAAGAGCTGGACAACTCGTCCACCAATCCATCGAGTTCTTGCGCAGTTTTTGGAGGTTTTGGCACCGGAACTGGTAGTGAATTCTGACCCAGAATAGTTCTAAAGGTATCCCAGTTGGTTTTCCTCCTGTTTCTGTAGATTGGACTTTTTGGAGAAGCCAAGTCCATTTCAAATAGAAGATAACAATGATCAGAAAAGGAGTGGTCCTCTGACACTCTCCAGTTTAATAGACTATTCGTCAAAAAGATTGAGACAAGAGTAATATCCAATACCTCCTGTCTATTACAAGTTATAAAGGTCAGCTTATTGCCTATGTTACATATATGAAGGTTAGTACTTAAAATGTAATCAAGGAGTAACTCACCTTCGTTCATTTGTGTCCATACTTCCCCAGATCGTGTGATGGGCATTTGCATCACTCCCAAGGATGACTCCAACCTTGCGCTTCTGAGCCTCCAAGATTAGCTCACCTAGAATGATTGGTGGAGTATTCACTTCATCATAAGCTAGGTAAGCTGATACTAGCCAAAGGTTTCGTTTATCGACCTCAATGCTGACCGCTGCTACATCTCCATTACTGAAATTTGATAGCAGAAAACAACTTATGTTATTTTTAATGAGAATGCACGACTGAATCTTACCTTCTTTTTCCCCGTGCATTAATCTATAATAGGGAGTCTTGAGCCCAAGTAGCCGACCTTCAGTGACCCAAGGTTCCTGGATCAAGACGACATCTGTCGCTTCTTTCCCAATTTTTAAAATTAGAGCAGCTGATGCTGCCTTAGAGTGGTGGAGGTTGAGTTGCAGAAATGTCAGTGTCATCTCTGCAGCCTATTCTCCACCACAGTAACATCAGAGTCATCCCATGATGAGAAGTCCTCTGAGAGCCTCTTTAAAGACTCCATGGATGTTGACATCTCCGTATCCGTAGAGAGAGTTTCCGCTACTATCATTTACTATTAAAAATATATTATTACACAAAAAATTAATACCGCCAAAACAATACTGAATCCTATACTAATATATCCGGATGCTGAAGGTAGCCAACCCAACGATAAAGACTTATTTTGCAATAATTTGAATGATCTAGTAGGGTCCATCCCTTAGTTCGACGTCAGTCTGGTGATTTGTGAGTTTAATTTTAGAGCTGCCAAAAATTAAAACGACTTATGTGAAAACATAGGTCCATACTTCCGAATTGCGGCACATTCTTTCAACAGATCCATTTAGAAATTTGAGTTTAACCATGTAAGACTTCCCGAAGCCAAATTTACCACCTGTTAGTTTCAAAAGGAAAGACTCGGGTGGTTCAAAACGGTTATCCTATCGGTTGGCAGCCAAATTCACAGGTATTGCTCGTGTGGTTACTGCAAAGCTACGATGGCAGTTTGTACGTGAGAATAAAATTGAAGATATCACAAGTATTTCGAGACGAACGGGAAAACTCGCAAAACGAATTTTAAATTGACGTTATCCAGACCAGAAGATTCTGATTTAACCTTACAAATAGCAGATCGTAAATCCTCGAGAAATATTTGAAAAAGAAAATGAATTAGTGGACGCATTAGAGAACAAATCGAGACTACTGCCTGAGTCCAAACCGACGTACCAACATTTTTTTCCCAACAAAAAATGAAGATATTAGTATATTACGATTTTCATTGGTGAGACAAGAACAAAAATATAAACATACAAAATTTTGTTGGGTTGTTTTTTTTTCAAATTTGTTTAAATTTTCAATGTAATTTTTTGGATCTAATAGAGCATTCACAATTACCTATATGATAGGGATTCAATTCGGCTTGAACCCGGATTAAGTTTTATTATAAACAGCATCGAGTCAACTTGGAGTTATGAAGAGTCACTATAAACGCTAAAAGTTAAAAAAGTTAACACGAAGTTGATCCAAAGTTAACTCAAAGTTGACTCACAGGTTTGTATGAATTTCCAACTTAACGAGCAAACATTTTTTTTTTTTTTGTTATGTTAGAAATTCAAACAAACCTGTTAGTCAAAAGTAAAAAGTTTTTTATTGTGAATGCTCTGTAATGTTCTAACCTTTACCTGGCCTTTTTACGTTCTTTCGATTGAAAAGACCAACTACATGTTTTTTATATATCTGTCCCTCTCCAACAGGTTACATTTGAAATAGTTGATTATACAGCGCATTCACAATGAAAAACTGTTTACTGTTTACTTACAGGTTTGTATGAATTTCCAACATAACTAACAAAAATTTTTCTTCGTTATGTTAGAATTTCATACAAACCTGTAAATAAAAAGTTGTTTCATTGTGAATATTTTGTTACTAACAAGTTTGTATGAATTTCCAACATAATGAGCAAGAATGTTTGTTCATTATGTTGGAAATTAAAGCGTGATTTACACGTTCCAACAATGTTTCCCAACAAAAAATGAAGAGATTAGTATATCGCGAATTCCATTTGAAAGACAAGAACAAATATATAAACAAACAAAATTTTGTTGGATTTTTTTTCTTTTTTTTTCAACTTTGTTTCCATAAAAAAATTTTTTGACTATAAAATATACTCGACCCGAGTATATTTTATGGAAACAAACAACAACAAACACATTAAAAATGGCGATTTGTAAAATTTTTATAGCGCTTTATTTTTATTTTTTAAAATTTTTATTTAAAAATTAAAATTTACGTTCGAACAATTTTCATTTTAGCCAAGAAAAGTCGTAATTTTGATAAATAAAGTGGTATCGCTGCGGCATTCGTCAAAAATTACATTGTCGATTTTATACCGCCAAAAAATTATAGCATGCCCGACATTTTTGTTTTATTTTTTTATAAATTTTTGTTTAAAAATGGAAGTTTACTTTCGAAAAGCTTTATTTTAGCCAGAAAAGTTGTAATTTTGAAACATAAAGTTGTATTATCGCCCTATTCGACATCGTAGATTTTATACCGCCAAAAAGTTATAGCATGACCGACATTTTCGTTTTATACTTTTCTCTTTTTATCGCATGTAAATATTTTCTATTGCGTGTAGCTCTAAGTCTCAACAAAAAAAAAGTTGGAAAACATTGTTGGAACGTGTAAATCACGCATAATACAAACCTGTAAATAAAAAGTATTTTCATTGTGAATGCTCTATAATTTGGTAAAAAGTTTGTTTCTACTAGTCTACGCAATGCTTCTTTATCGTCTATTAAAACGTCAAATTAATCAACCACGCATTTTGCCCAAATTCTTATATAGCGGGATTATTTTATGAATTGATCAGAAAAATGGGGAAGAAAGATAAAAATAAAAAACAAGGTAAAGGAGCAGAAAAAACCACGAATAAAACCGATAAAAAATTGGTGTTGAAACAAAAAAAGTTATTGGCAAAACTTGGTGAGGTTAGAATTCGCTAAACTATCAATTTCAATTAAAACTACAATAAAGTAAAAATTTTCCATTACAGACCGATATCGAACAAATAATTACACAATTTGAAGAAGAAGAAAAGAAACGTCTTGAAACCGTAGAAATTGTAAGTCCAGCACCAAGTTCTCGAGTTAATTCAGCAATATGTGCCCATCCCGATAAGGAAGAAATATTCATGCATGGTGGAGAGTTCTATGATGGTCAGAAAACTGTAGTTTACAATGATATGTACGTTTATAATGTGCCAAAAAATGAATGGAAATTGATTAAATCACCAGCTGGTCCTACTCCGCGGAGTGGACATTCAATGGTCAGCGTAGCCTCAGATGGCGGTCAATTATGGTTATTCGGTGGTGAATATGCTAGCCCATCTCAACTGCAGTTTTATCATTTCAAAGATTTATGGGTATTTCGTCAGAATGGTAAAAAATGGGAAAAGATTAATACCCAAAATGGTCCAAGTGCAAGAAGTGGTCATAGAATGGTGGTTTCTAAAAAACAGCTGATAGTATTTGGAGGGTTTTACGATAACACACAATCGTATAAATACTATAATGATATTTATCTATTTTCGTTAGAAAACTATATATGGAGTAAAATCGATCCGGTAGGTACAATCCAACCTGCGCCACGTTCTGGATGCTGTATGGCTGCTTCAAGCGATGGTAAAATATTGGTCTGGGGTGGATATAGCAAGGCAGCTGTAAAAAAAAAATTTGACCGGGGTGTAACACACGCTGATATGTTTTCATTGGCCCAAGATTTGAAATCGGATCCGAATGGATCGAAATGGAAATGGGCCCAATTGAAACCGGGTGGTATGCGTCCACCACCAAGAGGTGGTGTAAGTGTGGCAACGGCACCGAATGGAAAGGGATATGTGTTTGGTGGGGTTCTAGACACCATCGAAGACGAAGAGCAGCTCCAAGGACAATTCAGTAATGAATTGCATTCGATCGATTTATCAAATCCAGTGTGGCGGTTAATTGAATTAACCGGTAAAAAAGCAACGAAAAAGAAGGTAAAAGGTGACATAGAGATGGAAGAAACGGAACCGGAAGCAAAAACAGTAACAACGGATGGTGTCTTCACTATGGTTGTAGGTGGTTCGAAAGCCTCTGGTTCCACTGGTCCAAAATCGGAATCAATTATCCCCAACGGTCCTACACCCAGAATGAACGCCGGACTAGTAGTATGTAAAAGTAACCTGTACGTATTCGGTGGAATATTCGAAGAAGGCAGTAAACAATTCACACTAAGCGATTTCTACAGCCTGGATCTTCATAAACTCGACTCTTGGAAAACTATTATCCCGAATACAATCACTTCAAATGATTGGTTGGGTTCAGACAGTGAAGACAGCGGTTCTGAGGACGAGAATGATTCGGATTCTGAGGAAGAAAGTGGTTCTGATGAATCGGATTCAGATTCATCAGAAATGGATACTGATTAATATTGTAACTGAATTAATAAAATATATTTTAAATTAACGTTTATCATTAATAAAATCAAACAACCCCATTAATGGAGGGAAACTTATTCAAGAAATGGATATTGATTAATATTGTAATTGAATTAATAAAATATATTGAAAATGTATCAATAGTCGTATTTCCATGAGAATTTTACAACAATTGCTTACGACACGAATTAAATAATTCAAACCAAAAGTTTGAATTAATTCATTCCTGTTAAATTTCAATTCGAAATGAATTTTTCTCATGGAAATACAGCTATTATTAAAATTACAGAGCATTCACAACCTGTAGGTTAAAAGTTTTTGCATTGTGAATGCTCTGTAAGAATAATAC
This sequence comes from Tipula vernalis, assembly GCA_958295665.1. Lineage (NCBI taxonomy): Eukaryota > Metazoa > Arthropoda > Insecta > Diptera > Tipulidae > Tipula > Tipula vernalis. Next base: position 3,135,509 of record OY282560.1, read on the forward strand.
TCTAAACAATAAACGGCGCTTTACGCCTGACTTTGTTAATGGCATGCATTGTAAATGCAATGTAAGAATAATACTCGAAACAATAAACGGCGCTCTACGCCTGACTTTCTTATGGAAATACTTAATATGTACATGTATTCTAATTTAGCGCAGCTATTCGCTCCGTCAATGTGTTTGGGGTATAAAATTTTTTCATTGTGAATATGCTTTTTGGTTATTGTGAAATTCTTGTCGGTTAACCCAATATGGCCGAGAAATTTCTTCAACTCAGGCAATACTAAATAAATGTCATAAATTAATTTTGGGCGTGACATTTGTGTAATCAACAAAATGTTTTTTATATAAAAACAAAAATTTATAGATAAAAAATAAAAATAATAAACATAAAATGATTTATTTAACTGATAAGAAGTGCCTTGTTTCAATAATAGTAATATGTTACTGTATTTTAAGTGTAAATGGTTAGTATTGCGCTTTGAATGTCGAACTTCCTTACTTTGGTGAATCAACAGTTGGTTCAATCCGTTGTTTTATTTTAATTGAATGCAATATTTATTCCAGCTCAACACAAGTTCGAACCGACGAATAAGAATAACACGCTAAAATGGTGCACCACGAGCCTAGAGGAGAAATATAAATGTGAAAATTTTTCGAAAGCCCTGGAACGCGATCGGGCGTACTTCGAGGACTACTACTACAATGTGACATGTCATCACGGGTTCAATGCCGAGGAGTGTATTCAGTTGATTTATAATGATAACGCACAAATCATGAGTTTAGATGCTGGAGAGATTTTTCTAGCTGGTCGGCATCATTCATTGATTCCAATTATGCGAGAGGCTTATGAAGGTGGTTTTACTTATTTGTATTCCGTGGCTGTGGTTAAAAAAAATACGCTTCCCGATGTAACGAGTATACGTCAATTGAGAGGTAAGAAAGCATGCTTTGCGGGTGTGGAAACACTTGCCGGATGGATGCTTCCGATTTATACGCTTCAACAATTTGGCGGCATGGAAATCATCGACTGTAATAATCATGTTAAGAACGCGATTAACTTTTTTGGTGAATCGTGTGCTGTAAATTCTCTCATAAATCGAAACAATCCAATTGGAGATAATTCCGATAAATTATGTGCAATATGCACTGGTAAAGTTCCCGGAGGTAAATGTAACGCTGCAGATCCTTATGCTGGATATGAAGGTGCATTTAGGTGTCTTCTAGAAGCGGGTGATGTCGCATTTTTAAAACATATGACTGTTCATGAAATGCTAGCCAGCAAACAATTTCGTACGTTTATTTAGGATTATCAACTAAATTTAATTCCAGAAAGTGTTAATTTAAACTAACTTAAAATTTAATTTCAGAAAGTGTTAACGAAGACCGATTTGAACTACTTTGTACAGACGGTTCACGAAAACCTCTTCATGAATATCGTCAATGTAGCTGGGGATCTGTACCCTCAAATGCACTAGTCATTTCCTCGGGGAAATCGTCCATAGAACGAAAAAATTATCAGCAGTTCTTCAAAAAAGCCATGAGTCAATATTCTCCGGTTGTAAAACCCATAATGACGAACACGTCTCGCCAATTCGATGAAAACCGTTTTGACGAACATTATAATCCGTATGATGCAAGCCGAACGAGTACTTCAACTGACCATTACATGTACAGTAATCGCGACGATCAAATTCAAACTGAAAATGAAGATTTGGGCAGTAACGGAACTCAATTGTATGAAAAGTTTGAAATGTTCGAATCGGAAAGGTACGGAGGTCGATTAAATTTATTGTTCCAAGATGCCACTGAACGATTAGTACCGATCCCAGAAGAAGATCAATTATTCGAAAAATATTTGGGCAAATCGTTGGAAGTAATTTTCGGCATCCGCCAATGTCCAGTTGGTCGAATGGTTTTATGTGTTACATCTGATGCGGAATTGAGGAAATGTGCTAAAATGGTAACCGCTTTAAAAGCCCAACTTATTAAACCCGAAATGATATGCTATAAAGCCCATTCGCACATAAATTGTATGCAGGCTGTACAATCAGGTGTCGCAGATGTTACGGTTCTAGATGCTAGTGACGTGTATACGGCTGGTTTGCGTTATGAATTAATTCCATTCATGTCAGAGATATACAGTTCGGGCGATCCCGAATATTATGTGGTAGCCGTTGCTAAAGAACAAGACGCAACGACCGAAATTACATACCTTCGAGGAAAGCGCACTTGTCATACAGGAATTAATACGGCGGCTGGATGGGTATATCCAATGGCATATTTAATTTCTAATGGTTGGATTCGTCCTTACGGGTGTGACAGTGTTCGGGCAGCAGCCGAGTACTTTAGTAAATCATGTATTCCTGGTGCATTGTCGAATGAATACAATGTCGGAGTTCCGTATGATAATCTGTGTCACTTATGCCATGGTGCAAGCTACAGATTTTGCCGTCGCGACGCATCTGAAGATTACTTTGGACATTCGGGAGCTTTGAAATGTTTAGTAGAAGGTGGAGGTGATGTGGCCTTTGTCAAGCATTCAACTGTTGCTGAAAATACGGGCGGTAAAAACAAAGAATGGTGGGCCAGAAATTTATTACCTTTTGACTTTGAATTGTTGTGCCCCGATGGAACCCGAGCCTTGTATAAGGATTACAAAAAATGTAACTTAGGTAAGGTTAAGGCCAATGCAATGGTTACACGTGGCGGAGACGGATACAGTGAATTGCAACTCGCAGCTTATATAAATCTTTTCGTATATGCCCAACAATTATATGGCCGCCAAGGAGTCGATGAATTCAGTTTCAATATGTACTTTTCCGAACCACCGCACAAAGATTTAATATTTCAAGACGAAACGCGTAAACTACAAATAATTGAAAGGTCGAAGCGTCGTTACGATTTATACTTGGGCAAAAACTTTATGCGAGCCCGTCGTATAACGGATTGCTATTCAGGTGCTAATAGTATCAGTAGCATTAGTTTCGCTTCCATTTGTTTGTATATTATAGTATTATTAATTAGCAAATATTAGTGCGCTGATGCACTAAATATTTTGTGGAGAACTTTTTTAACTTTCCGTCCAAAAACTTAGATCCGTCCATAAATAGATCTAATAGGTATATTATATAAAATTAGCGTAAAAATTTTTGTTTAAGTACAACTGGAGAACTTTTTTAACTTTCCGTCCATAAATAGATCTAATAAGTATATTATATAAAATTAGCGTAAAATGTATTTATATTACATTAATTTGTAAATGTAATGTTTTTAATAAATTTTATAACAAATTTGATTACCTTCGTTTCTTTTTCTTTCGAAATATGCAAAAACCAAACCAAAGATTCACACCATTTCTTCATTATTATAGGATTATAGCAAGTCTTATACATATCCGTTTGTTATATCCATCTCTGTTTATATTAATGAATGAAAAAATAATACGAAACTACGAATGTGTAACAGAGAAGCTAGTATATTGATCAAAATTTACTTTCACTATTTTTCATTCCATCTATCTCTCTTGGGCCAACGCATTTACAAACCGCTTTTTTTAGTCATCAACGCGCAGGCGTGGTATTTTAAATGTCATAAGAAAAGAAATACATAATGAAGAATTTTCTTTTAGTTATAGATTTGTGTTTTGATTTGACAGTCAAATTGGAATTAATTTGAAGAGTTGTTTGGTTAGATTTTAGTGTGGTGATTTTTCTAATTTTAACTTGATTGATTTAAAAAATAAAATTTTAACATAAAAAATGTCAGTTAATTTAAGAACCGTTTACGCTTTCGCTAGAGAAATACACCCAAAAACAGTGAATGTGGAAATACAGTATGGTACAGCCGGTTTTCGTACAAAGTAAGTATAAGTAGTTAGGTAGTTTTAAGTTTATTAAAAATTTTAATGATAAAACAAAGCTAGTAATTATTCGGAAATTATTAATTAAAACTCTGTAGAGAACCACTTTGACGAAGGAATAAAATATTTCTTTGTTATGTGATAAGATTACACATACGATATCCGATTTAAATTGTACAAATTCGACTTTGAATGATGTGATATTTCAAGTAAAGCAAAAAAAAAACACGACAAACTCTTTTATTAACCAATTGTTAGTGCATTTAATCAACGCGAAAAAAGATACATACATATATCAATTACGCACGGATGAGATAGACAAACCTTTTTTTTTGTTGTGGGTGGGATATTACATATTTTTTTTCATATCGTTAATCAATAAAATATTTTTTTATGAACTTGACATAAAAAATTAAAATATCTATGATTTCGCGATTTAATACTTCACTAAAGTGTAACCTATTTAAAATTTGTACATAAATAATTGAATACATTTTTTTAAAATGATTTTTGCTTACTCTGCTACTGAGTAGTGAGCATTGACCAAAGTTCACTTCAAAACAGGCCACAGAAAATAGAGCATTCCAATGAGACTTTGACGTCAAGTTGAATCAATGGGCGCTTTCAGGTCCGCCAACCGTTGGCAACATGTTGAGTAAAATAATCATGATGTTTTCTGAATGCAACCGATTTATCGAAATTTTCATGGCAATGTGATAGATAAATCAATTTTTCCATCAGTAAGTTTTCAGTGCCAACATGTTGTGGGAACTGAAAGCGCCCAATGTGTCTCATTCTTTTTTCAAATTCTCAGACCACAATGGTTGATATTTTAATACACCGAACACCAGCAATTTGTTGGTGCGATTCTGGAAAAATAAAATGTATTATGTTGTTATTTATATTTTAAATATATTAAATTTTTGAACTCAAAAATCGTCTGATTCGTACAATAGAGTAAACTCAATTTTATCGTATCATTTTGATGTTTTGTTATCGATTAGGTCACGTTCAAAATTCATAAAAACTATTGATATTACATGTTGAACCGAGACATAACCGACTGATATTAAAGTTATATAGGTAGAGGCTGTGATTTTCAAGCCAATAGGACGCGGTTTGAAATAATTCTTAAATTGTAAAAAAAAAATCAAAAATGTGTACCAAAGCAACACGTGCGCGAAAAGGAATACATTGGTAAACTAATTCCTAACCCTCGAATTATCCATTAATGTCCCTTTTGGTGGACTAAAAAACTGGCTGAATTCTTGACCGCACGGTTATTCTCTTTTGTTTTTTCTTTTAAATTACATTCCATATTTCAAGACCGGTTTAACCGTTAGTTACAAATTATTATACGTTCTTTTGAACGTATTTTCTACTTTTACAAAATTCTCTCTATTCCGACAATTCTCTATCTCAGTTTAAGTTTAATACTAAATGTATCTCTACCAAAGTAATATGAGTTGCAAACTGAAATTATAACTGAACTTTCAATAAGATAATTCGAGTATGATTTATAATTTGCCATCTTGCAAATCGTTCGCCACTTGGACTCCTCTCTGCATAAACCGGTATATTCCAACCAGTTTCCGTTTGACCTGGTGTTCATTGGTTTCCTCCACGCTCAACTCAGATAATCTAAAACCACGCTCCACAGTTATTTCCAAGTTCGGGGCAGCGCCTTCCGATGACTTATTATTACCGTTCACCTTAGCAGGTTGACCAGATTTTTTAAATAAAAATGTATATCTATTTTTATTTTTTTATAAGATTATAAATTCTTAAATTCAAATACAAAAAAAAATATCATTTGCGCAATCCGATTTCAAAACATATCCAAATAGAGCTGATGATAGAATAGAAGAGTTTATTTTGTTCTTTCCATACATATTAAAATTTTAATTCCCCACATAAGTTAGAAATTTCATTCGCCGTTTTACAGGCTATTACTTTCTTTTACTCTAGTAAAATAAAGTATAGTAATCATTAAAATTTTGGACCTTGAGATTTTTAGAGATTTATATGTTTTGAGGTCCCCTGAGTCCGAAAAAGTGGGTTTTGAAATGGTGTCTGTCTGTCAGTCTGTCTGTGTCCTCTCTACAGCCCAGATGGTTTAACCAATCAAACTGAAACTTCAGATTTATGCTTTTTTGATAACTTGGGAGGTCCCAGTGAATTTTATTCCAAATCGGCTAACCGGAAGTGGCCACTCCCTTGGCCCAGAAAATTTATTTTGCAAATATCTTAAAAAGTATAAGGTTTACAAAAAACTAGTAAAAACAAAATGTTTCCAAAAACTAAAAACAAATAAAAATTAAAAATTAAAAAAAAAAATTAAAAAATTTAAAAATTAAAAAAAAAAATTAAGAAAAAAATAAAATTTCTCAAAATTCTCTGTTCGTAAAAGAAAGTCGTGTGTTGGCCACACCTCCATTTTTTCAATCTTAGTTCTGAAGTAACACCGTAAAGAAAATGTTGATTAACCTTGGTCATATTTTTAACGATAAAAGTAGCTCTTCAACGATTGGTAAAGTTTTAGATTCCTTCTATCATCGACATTAGCGACAGCCAGCGAATTTTGCAGAAATGTATTCTAAATTTTGAAGTATACGTCAATCAGCCATAAGACAATCGGCAGCGGTTTAAACTGCATTGGGTGTAATACTTAAGTGTAAGGTCTTTAAAGCCTTTTATTGCGGATTTTAATGCGAATTAAAAGGAAAAGCAATAAACCCTAAGTATATATAAATAATTGTATGGCGCCGTAGCACATCACCATTTTTTTTTTCTGCGTATTAAGTCCCGTTAGAAAAATACAAGAAAAAAATCGAAAAAATTCCGAAATTTTTTAAAAAACAAGTTCAAATGTTATTTTAATTCATTTTATACCTACTGTGGCCCTACTCTGGTAATTCCCGGGGAATATATTATTCCCTTTTCCCCAAAGTGTATTCTGGTGTTCGGGAAAGATTTTTTATTGGGAAAAAATTATTCCCAATTACTGCAGTTTTGACGTTTAACACACCGATTTTATGAAAGATGGGGAATAGATTTTTAACGAAAATGTTTGTTTATATATATGTAGCTTATTAATAATTAATAATATTAATATTTTTTGTAAGGGTTAAAGTACCTAATAATTTTAAAGATAGTATTATAATAAATAAGAGTTATTAAAATAATTTTGATATAACTAAATTTATTTCCCTTGTATATTTATTTCCCAATTGATAGAATCCACTTTTGGAAAATGGGGAATAAAAAGTTGGAAATATGTATCTGGGAATAGCTGCTGTAAAAAAAAATTATTCCCCTTTCCCCGGGAATTACCAGAATAGGGCCGCTGGTGACCCAAAACCACCATTGACAAATGGTAAATTGTAGAAATTCCACCATAAATAGAAATTTGAAAAATTTTCAAAAAAAATATGTTAATCCGAAAAGGTAGTTGCGATGGTGGACTTCCTACGGTTGACCTTAATGAATTCCTAAGAAAAATTAAATAAGGCCCTTGGGCGTTAATAATATGGTCGTTAACTCAATCTACCAACTTCATACCACAAATAAAGCGATTCTTTCCCAACGCTGCATTTTCAACCGCATTTTAGGAGGTTTACTTGTAAACCTATAATTCGTAGCATTACATTTAGTATTTACTTATGAGTGTGATATGGAATTAAATATAAATTCTATGAACAATTTATGAATGAAAAGTGGTACATTGGGTACATGTGCATCCTTACCATTAAATTCAACAGGCACCTCGGTGTTATCGTAGTTTAATGTTCCCCGTTCAAAATTCAATACGAACTTGCTCACCCTTATACCAACACTTTGTGTTGAAACTCGGTATTATAACTATCACCTTCTTCTTAATTGCAACCAGTCAACTAGCGTCACAACTCGACCGGTCAGGTCTCCTCCGACTATATCGTGTGAGATGTCCCCACATCGAGCGTACTGGCACACTTTCTTTCATCAACATCACCATTGATTTTTACGATCGATACCGTCTCGTACCAAACTCGTGCGGATGTATCATATAAGTTACTGGACAATTATGTGTTGGATTCGGCTTCTGTTGTTGTTGTTTGGCCCTCCTTGGCCTCCTGAGTCTGCTGCTTCCAAATTTTGGTTCCGTCCGGACGATGTTCACGTTGGTAACTACCTAAACATGGTGCCATACATTGACGGTTTGGTGTTGGCTTGAGCAGTCTCGTTTGTTAATGCACAAGCGATGGAAACGTCCATCTTGATTCTTTCCATAAAATCGGCTGATACTTTGTTAAATTTTTGTATCGTTCAATTCTTCCTTTTTGATAACAGCTCTTCATTTTCATTCGATAGATGTCCCGGTTAATTTCACTGCCATATTTCCTCGGCGTTGGTCTTCATTATTTTGGATCTAACCGTTGCGTTGTTGTTCGGGAATTGTCCGTAATGTTTCCGCCGCTTCAATTTTAAGAGCCACAATTAATGTTCCGACACCATGTTTTTTGATCCAAAGATATTGTTTAACTGCCATTCCAAATAGTCTGATCCATTTGCGACGTTGTTCTGTTTCCACTAACGTCATAGCTCCTTTTCGAGACGTTGAATCTCCGTTTGTAATTTCTGTTCAACCAGTTGAATCTCCGTTTTAACATGTTGAATTTCTGTTTGCAAATTCGTTTATTTTCCTACTTTATCGTGTAGAAAATTCGAGAAATTTTTTGTCCTTTCATTTATAAAACTCAATTTTAATAGCACAAATGAATTTTAAATTATCCGAAAATAACAGAATCAATACCTTTGAACATTTTTTGAGTGTCTTAAACTTTCCTTGTAATTCAGCACTAACTCTATAACTGGCTAATTTGTTTGATTCTATTTTCTCTTACAGAGAGTAAGCAAATAATCACCTCTATTATGATTCAAGAGTCGATCGACAATCGACACGATTCTGTATTGCGTTTTCGTTTTTTCCTTTGATAAAAACAATACGAAAAAGGGAAATGCAACACAGAGGCGTGTCGATTGTCGGTCGAATCGACAATTATAATAGAGGTGGGTAGGTATTTATTATAAATTGAAATCCTTTCTTATTAGTAATTTCCTCAAAGTTACTTAGTTTCCTTGATGAACAATAGTTAAAATTTTCAAATCAACATTCTAAATTTTAATTGGAAAAAATAATAAGAATAAAACGTCAAGTTTAATACGTTTAGATTGTATGGTCAAGAATTGATGCATGCAGAATATTTAAAGAAAAAATTGTGGAAAGTCGTCGTATTTGTTTTTCTCAGAATAAAATCATCAAAGTAAGATATAAAGATAAAAAAAATGGAATCTCTAATACACCGGTGAAATACACCGGTTAAAAACAATATTTGATAATAGCCGCATTTCTCAACACTTAACGATCCCGATCAGACATTGAAAGCAACAACAAAAATTTAACAATCTAATCGGAATCAGATCAAAGCTGAATACTTTCAAATATGAATACAATACATATGTAAATCAATGTGGGAAACTGTAGTGATTTATTGTCTAACAATATTAAAGACGGTAATGAAAATTGGCAAATACTGAATCGTTTACAAGTAGTTTTCATCGCCTTTTCAATTCCTTCTTTTCTACAAATATTAAATATTAGCAACGCCAGGTTTATAGACCGTACGCTTACCTACTTATTTTACTAAACTAAAAAGTGAATGTGGTGTTATTTAAAAGTAACCATAAAAAATTTCATTTCTTTATAAAAATGGACGTAATATGTATTTAACCCTGGTGCAAACCTGTTCTCTTGCTTAAGATTATATTTTCTTCTTACTACCACATTGTAATACTAAAAAGACAAATATAGTTCAATATGCATAAATTGATAAGATAAAAAAAATTGTATACAAGAAGAGCCAAAATAATTAATAATTAAAAAAACGCGATAATTAATTAGTATCACATTCAAGAAAAATCGTTATAGTACATACCATATATTATAATTTTAAGTCTAAATTTAGACTTGTATTTGTCTTAGTTCTACATGCTGGATTTTGTAACGGGTGTTAAATAAATCTTTAATTACTTAACTCTTGCCAATAAATGCGGTAAATTTTAATAGAAGGGCCTCATAAATTATTTCACACTATGGTAATTAATGTCGTTCAATAGTAAATTATTACTTAATTAGAGCGTTTTTTCATCAATAGAACGAAATTCCTTCAGCTTCATTGACCTACAAAGTATACATACACATATTTATTTTGAAAACATGATTTAATAGTTTTATGTAGAAGTGCACGCTCAATGGGAATTTATATACCTAGTGATGCATTCATACAGTGTTGACTCTGTCAAGTCAGTCGAGTTTGTCAGATTTTTTTTTTTTGCTTTTCAATTTGATTGGTCCAAATACTGTAACCCAGATACTTGTCGCCCTCAAAAATTCCGTTATCTAATATTAATTTTTCTCACATTTTCATGAACACCCATTTTTTCAGTATGAAAATATCGTACGTATAGTTGCTGCCCTTCAAATCAAAATAGCAAAAATTCACGTTTCATTCAATTGAATATAAGTTTTCCGGAATGGAAAACGTTAATTTCAAGCTATGTACATAATTATACAATCATTTATGGTATCAAATTCTCTTCTATACGTAATAAACGAGATTGCATTTTAGACTTTATTTCTTCCAACATCTACTACTACTATGTGTTCCAATGACTAATTACGATAAAAAACAAACAACAACTATGGATATGGTTAGAAAGAAGTAGCAACGAAATACGTGAGATGATGAATCAAAATATTTTTAACTAGCTACTATTTTGGTTTAACTGAAAAATTTATTAGTCACTGACCGCGAGTCGCGATATAAATAAAGTGAATTAATCGTTCGTTCGTACGATACATACGACTTTAGGAGTTTGGCGCGTTTTTTAGTAGTTCGTTATATTATGTATATGATTAATGATTATAGATGTACTAATTTATACTTATCCACTCTATGAATGTTTACGAGCGAGCCTTGAAATATTACATAGCGTATCCGATATCATTTATAATTTTATACAAAATGGGGCTTGACAAATTTTCATCTTTACATCAGTCTTTCCCCACCTGTTTTGAAATTTAGCGGCACACATTCAATTTTGTATTATGTATTTACTAAATAAGAAAACTATATTTAGTTATTTCTACATATTATTGACGTATAGTAGTATAACAAGAAAAGTCATTAACATTCTTGCCTAGTTTTATATTTACGATTTTTGGACAGAACAATAACTGCTAATTGTGCAGATACAATAATAGTTTATACAATGGGTGTCCGTTATCCTATAGAAAGGTGAAGCGCCTATTGTCGGAATATACCGTCGAGACCTAGGGGATTAATAAGTAACAAATAAATCGTGTTAAATATTACTGAAAACGATGAGAAATAATTATTACTTCATTATAACATGGACGATTCACAGCCATTTTTGCTTGTAGTGAAAAACATCATGTGAAAATTCATATCTTACGCAAAGTAAATCGCATTTGATAAAGACGCGCCCTATCACACGGTGATTTCATTTCCATGTGACAAAGTTCTTATCTAAACAATTGCATTTCCAATGATTCAGTACAGAAATATAAAACATTTAGGTAAAATATGAATGTGTTTAGCTTCTAGAGTAAAAGAAGAAACGAGGTTTTATGGCACCTGAGTTTCAGAAAGCACAATATGCCCAATAGTGCAGAATTTTCCTATTAGGTAACCAACTCGTGGCTTAGTTAAAAAAAACGACTCCTTCAACATTTATTTAAAAAAAAAAAGAAATTTCCAACTAATCCAAAATGTTTACCACTGGTATGGGATGGATACAATTCAAAAAACAATAGTTTGGTTTATGTTTACATTGGTGTCCACCAAACCTATCATCGAGTTGAGCTTTAGTCTTAACTCTCTCATTAAACTTATCGCAGGTGTCTCGCTTCTTTGTAATTAATCGATCGATGAAACATTTCAGATCATTTCGGTAAATGCTACCTAGCATGATAATTCGTTTCTTAGGTATTCTTAGTTAATAAACCGTGAATAGTATCCAACACTATTTGATGCTCGCTGTTAATATAATAATAAATGTATCTTCCATATTTTCTAATTAACACAAAAATTTATTAATTTGAGCATCACACAATTCTGCAGACTTATGGGACATAATCATATTCCGTTTGGATATATGTTCTATAAATTACAACTACCTATTCAAGGCGAATGTTCAATTTTGGTTTATTGAATGAGGTAACATTTCCAGTTGATAAATCAGTCGAAAGAGTTTCGATATAAACTTGCGGAAGTTTAAAGAAATGTGGACAATATTCACGATCTAGCAAGACCGGAAATTGGGCTTCTAATAAAATATTAGATAAGTGTATTACTATTTAATTAGCCAATAATAATTTTAATTTTAGCTAATTGATTTACTAATTTTTTCACGTTATCCAAATAATTATGAATCAAAATTGGAGCGGACAAATAATTTTGAATAAAATTAAATTATCGGTACCTAATTTTTCTTAGAATTAAAATTTAAAAGTTTTTTTTATTTGTGTGGAAAGCAGAATATATGTAATATACCAGATACAATTTAGTTTATTATTTCATGTGTGAATACCATATTAAAAGAAAATATAAAATTCATTTTAATTAAATTATGTTTAATTTAGAATGTTGTCCCCTCAACAAAATATGTATCATATTAAATGTAATGCTGGTGATGATGATGTCACACTCATCACCCTTTTAAAAGATTTTTAAAAAGACAACAACAAAAATCAATACTTATTCGAAGCATGAAATCCAATTAGAACTAATATTGTTTCCTATTATATCATAGATGTCACTAGTACTTATATTTTTGTTGTATCTTTATAGAGCAGAAAATTTGGGTTATGTTATGTACAGAATGGGACTATTGGCCACCTTAAGATCCCGTTACAAACAAGGAAAAGTGATTGGCGTTATGATAACAGCATCACATAATCCCGAACCAGATAATGGTGTTAAATTAATTGATCCAGCCGGTGAAATGTTAGAATCAAGTTGGGAAATATTGGCAACACGCTTAGCAAATGTTAGTGATAATGGATTAGAGGGTGAAGTTGCAAGAATCATTGAAACCGAAAATATAACAATTGGAAATTCATCAAGTGTGTATGTAGGTATGGATACAAGGTATCATAGTCCACAACTATTAAAAGCGGTAGTCGATGGTGTGATTGCATTAAAAGGATCTGTTAGAGAATTTGGTATTGTTACTACACCAATGTTACATTATTTTGTTGTATGTGCAAATACAAAATTAGCATACGGCCTGCCAACGGAAGAGGGGTATTATACGAAGCTAATAACGGCTTTTAAAAATTTACGTGGCACCGAATACTCGAATGGACGATATGTTGATCGATTGGTATTTGACGGAGCGAATGGTGTAGGTGCTCGCAAAATGTTACAATTTTTGAAACGTATGAATAATTGTCTTAACGTTGAAGTGTATAACCATGGTGATGGTAAAGTTAATCATGAGTGTGGTGCGGATTATGTTAAAATTAAGCAAGGATCTCCAACCGGATTACCGATTATGGAACCAAATACACGATGCTGTTCGGTCGATGGAGATGCCGATCGAATTGTGTACTTTTTCACAGATGAAAATAATGTATTCCATTTATTGGATGGAGACCGTATTGCTACACTAGTTGCTGGACATTTAATGGCCTTATTAAACACTTGTGGCGTTAAAGTCAAAGTTGGGCTAGTTCAGACAGCTTACGCAAACGGTGCCTCTACAAATTATATAACAAAAGAATTGGTAAGTTTATTTGATAAAAAATAAAATAAATGATTGTAAATCAAACGTAATTTGTTGCAGAATATTCCTGTTGCGTGTGTACCTACTGGCGTAAAACATTTACATCATAAAGCACTTGATTATGATGTTGGAATTTATTTTGAAGCCAATGGACATGGTACAATTGTGTTTAGTGAAAAGGTTAAAGGAGATGTTAAAGCAGCCGCCGTAGACTTATCACTAAATGAAACTCAACGTTTAACTGCCAAAAAGCTATTATGGACGATTGACTTAATTAATGAAACGGTCGGTGATGCAATTTCCGATATGTTACTTGTCGAGACAATTCTACATTCACGAGGATGGGATGTGCACGATTGGTTGGCAACCTACAATGATTTACCAAATATTCAGTTAAAAATTAGTGTTAAAGATCGAAATATAATTACAACAACAGATGCGGAACGTGTTTGTGTAGAACCTCAGGGATTACAAGATGAGATTAATTTACTTGTTACTAAATATTCGAATGGTCGGTCATTTGTTAGGGCATCCGGTACTGAAGATGTTGTGCGAGTGTATGCCGAAGCTGATACAAAAGAAAATGCTGACAGGCTTGGAGCTGAAGTAGCACTAGCCGTTTATCGACTTGCTGGTGGAACTGGACCAGAACCTCAAATTCCTAATATGTACTGAATAATCCATCTAATTGGCTATATTTTTTTAAAATTAAACTGGAACACAATCGAGTTGATTAAATAAAGGGATCTAAATTTATATCCCTTTTGTTTTGATACAATTATTTTTATAATATATATTTTCTAATCTATTCATGAAATGATGCTTTTTAAATAAATATAATATTTTAGAAATTTGGATTAAAAAATAATTAAATTTGGAATTTATAAAAACTTAAGTAGCTATATAAACAGTGTAGGTAGTTATCATAATTAAACAAAATTTCATTCCAAAGTAAAAAAGTGTAAAGCAAAAATTTTCTCTATTTTTAATTATCTAATGAATTAATATTTTTTTGTTTAATTTACAATTTTCTTTTGTTTAATTGAATGTTTTTTTATTATTGTTACAAAAAGAAACTAAACTATATGAGTAATTAGAAAATTGTTTTTTTAATGCTCAAATAACTCTAACTGGTTTAATCTTAATAGTTTTTCAATTATTTTTTATTTTGTACTATGTAAATTAAGATAATATTGTTAAAATAAAAAAGAAAAGAAAAAACATTAATAAATTTAATATAGGTAATTACATAAAAAGAATTGCATGAAACGCTTTCATTTCATAATGCACGTGTTTTAATTAAATGATTTTTGCTAAATCGAATTGAAATTGAGATGGATAAACGAAGTTGTTTCAATTTATAACAAAATTAATTAAGAGGGGCTCCCTGTAAATATTGGAAATTAAACACGATTCGTATAACTAACGAAACTTCTTCATAAAACTCCGATTCTCAGTCAAAGAGACATGCTGCTACGTATCATTTAAATAAAATAAATCTACAAAATGAAACTTTCCAATGAACTAACAAAAATTGCAACTGAAATTTTATCTTTACGTCCCAGTCCCAGCAAAACGTTGTTTGACTTTAATTTTGACTCATTTAAAGTTGCAGTGTTTCAAATTCTCGAACTTTATTTGAAAATTAGCGATTGTCTCACCAGATCCAGCAATATTTTTGTTTATCCGCGAAAGATTAAAGGGTAAAGCAGAATTCAAATTTTCTGCAATAAGGTTCCAAAAAGGTTCTGTCTTTTTGTCGGTTGTCTATTGCCCTTTAAGGAAAACCTATTATTATGAAATTATATAAAAAAGTGAGGCCAAATTGGTTTACCGTTAATAAACAGAAGAAGCTTCTCAACTAATTGACTAAATTAATTTAGTAAACTTTAGCACAGTTAGCATTTTAAAAAAATAAATAATCCAGTGGTATTTTTGCATTATCTATTTATATGTATCGTCCGTCATCTTTAGTAGCTGAATTAGAAATATAAATTTAAATTTTGCTTTTGTTAAAAAGTATAAAGAATAATTTATTTGGTTTAAAAATATATAAACGACTTTTTAAAATTTTATAAGTAGAGTGATTTGGTAGATAAAAATATTTCACCATGATAATTTGTTTTTCACCAAATTCTTAACCAAATATTTTTTACATATTCCCAGACGGCCCTAGTGACAAATCGGTTTTAAACTTCGTAATCACACTATTTTTGGTTACTCGGGTTTATTTACAAAATATAATTTCCTTGCTGGAAAAAAATTTGCATCAGGTAATTAATTTCTTGGGATAAAAAAAAATTGCTGCCATTCTCAACTCAAATCGTCTATTTGGCATAGAAAAATAATTTCGTATTTTATATTAAAAATAAAATTTCTGATGCAATAATAACGTTTAAAGCGAAAAAGAATAATTTTTATTTTGTGAATCAGTGTTCGAGAACTAATCCCAAAATGACTGAAGAAGATGCGGTAAGTTTAATAGAAAATTTGGATTTAATACTTTTTCAGGCTTAGAAAATAAGTATGCTGAAATAGTTTTGTACCTTATGAGTATGACACCATGCTTTCGTTATCGTCATTATAATGGTAAAAGAGGATTACTTATTTACTTTTTAAAAGGGTTGAAAATTTTCGCCCGGCAGTGGTTTAGCTATTTCTGAATGTTCATTTTGATTTATAAAGCTCCAATGAACTTATTAAAAGAAACGTATGTATGTACGTGAAGAAATGGTTTAAATAAAATTTGAGGTTAACCCCTAATTTGTAAATCCTGTGATTTGACATCATTGACGAGCTGAATACTAATATTTTAGTGTTTTGATTATGTTTTTAGATATTCGATCCGTCCCTTCAAAAGAAGAAGAAAAAAAAGAAGACTGTATTTGATTTAGATGCAGCTTTGGCAGCGACCGATGCACCTGAGATCAGCAGTGGTACTTCGGAAACAAATCAAATTGATGATATGAAGCCAAATGAAGATACTGGCAATGATTTAGATGAAAATTTGGACTTGGAGAATTTTGGTAAAAAGAAGAAGCGAAAGAAGAAGCCATTCAACTTAGATGAAATTGATAATGCTTTGCCATCCGTTAATGAGGCAAATACGGACGAACAAATAATTGCGGAACAGGGGCAAGATGATGGTGCAAATCCAGAGGAAGATTTCGATTTAGAGTTAGATTTTTCAAAAACTAAAAAGAAGAAAAAAAAGAAGAAGGAGTTAGAAGAAATATTGGCCGATAAAGTGGATGACGATCGTGAAGATGGAAATGAGAATGGTAAGTTGATTTTCGTCGAATATTAAATTTTTTGACGGAATTCTTACATGTGGCATTTTTATATTATTTTGTGTCTTATTGATCCAACATGTCTTACCGATACGGATAATATAAGTACTACTAATCTCGGTATGATTCTAGGCATCTACGAAACAAACTTAAATTATTCTATTCTGTCGGATTTGTAAAGGTTCCTGATACTTAACAAATTTTTTTATTTTTAATTTCAGTTGAAAATAGTTCAACATGGGCTGGGTCTGATCGAGATTATACTTACGATGAATTACTCCAACGCGTATTTGAAATTATATTAGATAAAAATCCGGACATGGCCGCTGGTCGTAAACCAAAATTTGTTATGAGACCACCACAAGTATTGCGTGTTGGTACAAAGAAAACATCATTTGCCAACTTTACAGAAATTTGTAAAACATTGCATAGACAACCGAAACATTTATTGGATTTTTTACTGGCCGAATTGGGAACAAGTGGTTCAGTCGATGGTAATTCACAATTGATTATTAAAGGCCGATTCCAGCCAAAGCAAATTGAAAATGTATTGAGACGGTATATTAAGGAATATGTTACATGTCACACATGTCGATCGCCCGAAACAATATTACAGAAAGACACCCGACTATTCTTCTTACAATGCGAATCGTGTGGATCAAGATGTTCTGTTGCTAGCATTAAATCTGGTTTCCAAGCTGTCACAAGTAAGCGTGCGGCTATCAGAGCAAAAACCGCCTAAGCATGGTTGTTTTCTTATTACAACACTTCTTTAATATTAGAACAATTGATAGGTGTTTCCTTGTTTTTTTGCGACATGTATATTGATTTCTACTGACGATTATATTTTTTATTTTTAATAATTTAATAAAATATTCTTTATATACATAATCATAAGTAAATTTTAATTAAAATAAAAAGATAATCATGTTCTAATATTCGAATTTCTTGTTTCAATGGGCAATTGAAAAATGGATAAAAATCTTATTATTTAAGAAGTAAGGTTTCATCAACAATTCAACATCTTTGATTTTTGCCTTTGCCGTAGTCGTAACTATCAAACAAACGTATAGAAAAAGTTGTGTTCTATTGAAACAAAAAAAAAAAACTGAAAAAAATGTACTAGATTTTTTTCTCCCAATCAAATGTTCTAAAAAAAACTTTAGTGCCATATTGAAAATTGGAGCCAAACAAAGAAGACGTAACATTAAAAATAAATTTCTATAAAATAATGGAGAAAACTATTTAAAAAATATACAATTTATCATACATATTTTGGATTTTTAAATAATTACATATAATTTAATCAATGTGGTGTTAGAATAATTTGATTATTTTTGTTGAAATAAAATACCGTGGTAAGTTTCTTTTCTCGAATATAGACAGCGTAAAAAACGAAACACGTAATGGACGCGATACTAAATAGAAGCAAAAATAATTATAATGACGCTCCAATTTTGTTATAATTTATTTTAAGTGAAAAAATGTTATTACAATGTAAACAAGTGAAATAATTTAAATAAGCTATGAAATAAAAAATAATAAATTATTGTATATATCGTTATGTATGTGAAAGAATTCGCTGAAGAGAAAAATCAATGAGACGCCATTTTTTATGCATCGCCAAAATCGTAAATCGCTTACTTCCACTGTAGCAAACTTTTCAATTTGTACATTTGTGATTGATATGTTTATATTGGGTATATGTTGATGCTGATAGTTAATTCCCATTTCATTTGTGAATTTGCATGTGATCTTAAAAATAACATCCGAAAAGGTAAGAATTTCTAATTGAAAATGAAATGGAGAAATTACTACGCTCCTATTACATTGTGAAAACTTTAGTTTGTTGTTATGCGCGTTAAAATATATTTTGTTTAGAATTTTTAATATCAGCCAAGGCCCATGATAACTGCGCGGTTGCCATTTATTTAAAGTTTTGAAAAGAGAAAGTAGTTTTCAATTAAATTATTGCTCAACATCAGATATTTAATAATTGGAGTGTTGTATTCGTGTCTGCTTTACATTGCAACAGGTTCCTCATCCCCAATGTTGTTCTATTATTCGAATTTTGGTAATTTAAATATCTAATTCAAATTGTGTGGTTTTCTAATTGTAATTAAAAAAATAGACTCCGAGCAGAAAACAAGAGCATTTTTGCTTTTTGCAGTTTTTTGACAAAATGTGAAAAAACTAATTTTTCGCTCGTTTTTTGTTCGGAGTCTTTTTGCAACCGATAAATCACCGATTCACAGGATATTTGCACCTGGGCAGTAATTATTTGCGTATCGAGAGTTATAAAATTCAGCACTCTGGAAAGAGTGTGAGGACCACCGCAATAAGTATTGCATCTTGCGGCATGCGGACCGCATTTGTCAAGATGGAATAACTACAGCAATGGTCAGCCATTATTGACACTCATTCCAGAATGATAAATTCTGTGGCCTTGGTACTTAACTAGTCTCCACATTGTCCATCTGATATTTTTTTTAATCGAAGTGCTTTAATCTAATGGCTCTAATCATTTTAAAAATTTGTCTTGGCTTGGGCGCCACTTAACTTTCTAGATAATCTCCCCGATTTAAGAGATTGTACAGAACAAGGACTTGCCTCTAAAATTAATAAATTTTTGGAATGGAATTTTTTTGTTAGTAGCTGTAGAAGTCATACTTAACTTTCTAATCCCAACTCCGAATAATTGCTATTGCGATCTAGAGCAGACACGAATACCAAAGCACGCGTTATGCGCGCATAGTAATTGTAAATTCAAGGATGTTTCCTAACTTTTTACATTTTGTTTTGGATTCATTATCATAAATACTTAAAGGTAGCCGCATGCCAAAAGACTTCAGGTTTTTTGCCACGCAGTCTACACTAAAAAGATAAAATTTTTCCATCTCTCTTGTGTTATATTCTAAAAAGTTACTAAATGTTTTTGTTGTTGTATTATTTTTGGTAACTTTGAGATGGAAAAATTTTATCTTTTTAGTGTTGGTGTAGACTGCGTGTCAAAAAACCTGGTCTTTTGGCATGCGGCCGCCTTAAATAGACAAGTAACAACAAATTTTAACTCTTCGTTAGATGTGTACTGTGCTTATTTCGTCTAGCTATAAAAGATATAAAGATTCATTTTGGAACAACAAGGAACCATGTAACTCCAGTGTCATCCAGTAACGGCGCTTAAACCACCTTTCATTTTATAATTGCCGGGTAAAAGCTTAAAATAAAATAAATAAAAGAGGAAGCAGCTAATCAGCAACAGCTTAATGTAACAATATGAGATAAGATCATTAAATGTTTCTACCAGCGCCACTAAGAACTTTTCGTTTTGCGTTTTGCTTAGGATAATTTTTCAATAACTTAACAGAAATTAACGCAGTTTGGCGAAATTGTTGAAGATAACACACTAGGTCCATATTCGTTAAATTTAAGCTTCAAACACAATGAAGTCCTTTTTCCTTGTCGGCTGATTTTCTTCTCAAATAATTCAAATTTGGGTCTATTGTTATAACTAAGTAATAAAATTAGCAAATTGGAAAAATACCGAGCGGAACGGGACGAACAACATTGTGCTTGAACTTTTACTCTTCCCTTGCAATAACAATTCCATTTAACAAGTCGCGTAAGGATTCTGTGAAAATTCTGTAAAAAAAACGAAATTGATATGCCAAGTCGAAATACACTTAAGCAATGTTGAAAATACAGTTTCACTTTTAAGATGTATGTACACAACACTACATACTTGATATTTGATTGAAGCCTTATTCAAATTTTCCATTTTCGTTTTGGCTCAGCTCTGTCAAATATCATCTCTTGATTAAAATGACCTTGGGTGCGATTATGTAAGCATTACGAGTTTCGAGTTAGAGAAATTGCAACAAAACGCGATTGTTTGTAGACATTAAGAGTTTTCGTAATTGGGACTTGTTGTTTTACTCGTACAACTTTAAGTAAAACAGGCAACTCGCAATGATTAAAAAGATTCTTTTTAAAGAAAATTTGTCAACATATTTCAAGTTCTCGAAACTCATAATTCGTAATACGAGAGATTCATAATCGCACCCCTTCTATGAAATTTTCAACACCAAATACCATAAATATTTTGTTATATTGCTTATCGTGAATGCCTCAATTTATCTGTGAATGATTATAACTAAAAAGGAAATCCGCTGTAGGAAACGGACGAACAAGTTAAAAGTAAAAAGTTTTTGCATTGTTATTATGAACATTGGGGTAAAATTTACTACCGTATTTCTTCGATTCTAAGAAGCACTTTTTTCAACATTTAACCGTTTTCAAAATCGGCTACGCCTTAGAATCGATGTCGTCTTAGGCTGCGGAAAGAATGCGCGCGATAAGCAAGGCGAGGCGATTTCGCGCGAGTCGCGAAGCGAGTTCTGTCCAAAGTAGATGCGATAGGAGCAATTTTTAAAGTTGAATACAATTTTTTTTAGTATGAAATTAGTTTGGATTTCTATGCCTTGTAGTTGTATTTTAAATATTTAATGTTTCTATTTCGATAGATTTAAACTTTTTAATTTGCAAAATATTAACTTCGACTATTTATTAATTTTTTGTTTAATTATCTATTATTAATATTATTATTGTTATTAATATTTATTATTATCAGTATAACTTCTCTAAAACTTTCAAAATAATAAAAAAAAATTGATGCACAAAATTATACAACACTATGCAAAATGTCTACAAATTCGCGCGAGAACGAGCGACAAAACTAAAAATGATCAGTTTTATCGCTTCTCGCTTTGAAACTCGCATTCATTCGCTCCTCGCATCGCTTTCACTGTGGACAATTCTATTTAAATATACGTGGGCAGTTTTGTCGCACGTGATCGCTTCTCGCCTCGCATCATTTATCGCGCGCACTATGGCCGCAACCTTAGAATCAGAACATAAAGTAACGAACGTTAATATGTTCCTACCTACCTATATAAATTAATCTACCAAAATAAAGCAGAAGTTACATATTAATTACAAACATACAAGTTTAGTAATTTATTCATTCAAAATTTTTCTCTGTCTTATACCCTAGACACACTGCCAGTGTGTCAACCTCGATTTTAGCTAATCTCTCCGTTTTTGCATAGAATACTTAAACAGTTTAGCTAAATCGGATTTATTAAACCAGTTTGTCTAGGGTATTATACCCTAGACACACTGCGATTTAATAAAACCGTTTTAGTGAATTTTTCGAGATTAGTCGCAGTGTGTCAACCTCGATTTAACTAATCCCTTTGTTTTTGCATAGAATACTAAAACTAGTTTAGCTAAATCGGATTTATTAAACCATTATCAATTTCGGATTTTATGAAAGTCGGAAGAATAACCGAAAAATTTTGCTAGTTGAACCCTATTTTATTGCAGTTTTATTTTATCCATATACATATAAGCTATAATTGTTTGTTATTAGATATTACAAAAAATAGATTACCAAATAGCTTGATAAGTAAGCAGATAAAAATTAGTTAGTTAAAATAAAAATTACCCAGTTGTATGTAACTTTCCTATTTGCAGCAAATACATTTATTTTATATCAACAAAAAAACTAAAACAATAAATAAAATCACACAAAGGAAAACTTATTTTTTAATAGGTTTGTAATTAAAATTTGAAAATTTTGGAATAAAAATACCGTCTCGTTTATGATCTCGTCCTCGTGATGTTTGGAATGATTTCTTAGTAAAAATTGTTTTTACGGGGAAAACAGTTTTATCTTTGGACATAGGTAATTGCAGCAAAGGTTCAGATCGCTTTTCTTTATTTGGTTCAAATAGTTTTTCGAATGTTTGTTCGAATTTATTATCTTCGGACTGTTGTTCAATATTGGTTGTGGCACTAAATAATTGTTTTGGTTGTTCACTCAATTTGGCTAATTTCGCTTGATGTCTTTCATTTTGTGCCTTTGCACTTCGTTCAGCTTGTTCTGGTAATATAGGTGATGAAGTGAAATATTGTTCTTCGGATGGTATCAATTTTTCAGATTTAACATTTTCATTTGCTTCTTTTATTTCTTCAGCATTAACATCCAATAAGTCTTCTCCCGCAATTGTACCATCGTTCGTCAGACCTTCCCGGTTTGAATTAAATCCCATTTTTGCGTTTTCTTCTTGCATTTCGTTGTTCTCCAAGTTAATTTCCTTTTTATCTCCTTCGAGTTTCTCGTCCACTTTGGGCACATAATCATGATTTAAAAATATATTAAATTCCGAAAATAATTCTTCCGGAATTTGTGATATATCTGGAATGTCGATTTTGCTTTGATCGTCTTTATTGTTTTTATCCCCATCGTCGTGTTCATATTGTTTCACGACACTACTATCAAAGTTATTTTTCTTTGGATTATCGACAATATTTTTAATAACTGTAAGTGTTTTCACATGAGTACCTTCATGAGATCCTATGTCGGTGGCCGAATAACTAAAGCTTACATCTCGTTTAATTGCTCCACTACTTGTACTGTTTAATGAATCATTCGGTAATTGCAATGAATAACAAACACAAGTTGCAAATGATAAAATGGATATTAACTAAAATATAAATAAATCCGTTTGTAAAATTTTTAATTTATTTTTATTTTTAACTAATTACCAATTTTTCCATGTTATTTCTATAATCCAAGTATTGTAACAATCCGACAACGGTAACCACATAAAATAATCACCAAATGAAAATGAATCTGTGAATTGTAAAGCTTTTATATATCATAATTTGCTTTCCCCCGAAAAGAAATTTTTTCTTTAATGGATATTATTAAAAAATCC
The DNA here is from genome assembly GCA_958295665.1 of Tipula vernalis. Taxonomy (NCBI): domain Eukaryota; kingdom Metazoa; phylum Arthropoda; class Insecta; order Diptera; family Tipulidae; genus Tipula; species Tipula vernalis. The sequence continues at coordinate 3,159,286 of OY282560.1, forward strand.
AGTTTTTCCAGCCATATTATGATTAGAAAAAAAATTTTTTTTTACTCTATTAAAAAGTAAAAAAATCTTCAATTAATTTATGAAAAATCAAGAAATTGTATGAAGTCATTAATCTTAAAATTGTTGTTTATCTTTTTCGTTTTGTTGTGTGAATTGTATATTGCACAAAAATAATTTACTAAGGAAATAATTGGTTTTCTAGTCGTAATTTTCCTTACATTTTTTTACTTTAGATAATAAATAGACTGTGCTATACTAACTCTTAAATGAATGCATGTATGTATGTTTCTGTTTATAAGAGTCCCGGTTACTAATAGTAAAATATTGTGGTATCGAATTTTAATGTACATAATTGGATTAAACTATTTTAAATGAAAGATCATTGTCCTGTGAAAAGGTAAGTTAATTTATACTAAAATTTATAATTTTATTTTCAACAAACATTCTAGAGTAAAGTAAAATTTTCCAGGAATGCGACCCTAACCATATGTACATAAGTACATATGTCTTTTAAAATATGATTCCCAATCCAAAATTTATCACAGATCATGTCATTTTACCTTTCTTTTTCTCTTAATAATTTTAACATTATTTTTCAACGTAATTGCACATATTTGAGGTCTCACTAAAAACCAAGAAGGGCTCACAAATTTTATGTGGTAAAAATAATTTTTTGTGAAGCCACAATGCGCTGGATGGATTCCTTTGTTTTACTAAAGGAATTTCATTGCATCATTTTATGAATTTTGCTAGTTAGGATGAAACGACTAAGTTCGGGTTTTTGTTCTTCTATTAGAATAAGTTTGTATATACCTGTAAAAACTATAATTAACGTTTTTATATTCAAAATTTAGCAAGTACAAATAATTTTGTTTTTGGTTAAGGGACTGTACTAAAAAAAGTCGGTTAATAAAAAAACATTCATCCTTATTGCGATTGTCGACGCGTCGACTTTATTAAATAGCAAAAAATTTGTATTGCCTATGTCGACTTTAAAAACATTTGACGATCGATTCTATCATTTTCTGTCAATGACATTTTTAGCATCGATAGAATATAGTGGATTCGATCGTCAAAGTCTATCGAAGTCGACATACTCGATACAAATTTTTTGCTACTTCGATTTATCGGCGTCGACGCGACAATCGCGGTAGGGGGTTGTTTGGTTTGTACAATATTTTAAAAAACTAGGACCTAACAGATGTATTTTCGTATTTTTTCGTCAAGCAACACTTGTTAGTAAGAAATCTTGAGGATTTCAACGAAGTTGTTTTCTTACCGAAAATCTGACAGGTCGGCTGGCGTAAGACCGGTTGGCAAATAATAACTAGTCAAATTGCACAATTGTATACATATGGTGCAAGGCACATACAAACTTAAAATCGGCTAAAAATTATGGCCAAAATTTTATGAATTTTACAAGAACTATTTTTATTCTATCCAGATTTCAAACGAGTTCAAAGTATGAAAAATTAATCTGCCTCAATGCATGAGTGAAATGAATAAAAAAAATGCTTTTACTTAAATTTTTTCAAAAAAAACTTGTTAATAGACGAATTAAATCAAATTTTTTATTTGTAAGACAAGCATAACCGTGGCCTTCAAATGCTTTGTTATCCAACAAGTAAATACTTGCAGACAATTTTTCATTTTCAATTTAAAAACCTTGAAAAAGTCAAATAACTTTTTTTTATTCATTTCATCTATTATTGTAATAATACATGAGTCTCCAGTAAACACAAATCCGTGTAATTAGAAATCCAATTTATCAATATGTAATTTATCATTTTACATGATAGAAATAAATATCATAGAAAAATATGTCCATATTGAAATAATATCTTTTTCGGTGCTTACGGTATTTTAACATTAGCTTCAGTTTGAGCGAAGATTTTCGCTCTGTTAAGTTGGGTTAAACTGACTAATCCTTTTATCGAAACAGAACGAAAGGTTGTTAAAGGTTCGCTAGCCAGTAACATTAAAAGTCTATTTTCGAGATCACACATTTTTAAGGCTAACACTATCATTTGTCTGTCAAAGATGTTTTATAAAATACCTTTGCTAAACGAAATTTAAGTACATATTGGTCATTATTATCTGACCTTTTGCCATTTTGCGAGAAGTTTCATAATTCTATCGGTCTAGAACTTCTGCGGTTTGTCGTCGAAAAATTTACCAAGTGATTTTCACATTCGTTTTTTGAAGGCAACTTTAGACCATCAGGCGAGTTTTGCAGAGATTGAAACAAATGGTAGTCAGAGGATGCAAGGTCCGGGGTTTACGGTGGATGCATCAAAACTTCCCAGCCAAACTCAATTTTTGTTGGGTCATCAAGATGTGTGTGGGTCTGGCGTTGTCACGATGGAATATAACACCCTTTCTATTGATCAATTCTGGCCGAGTTTTTTAATTTGGTTGGTGAAATCTAGTTAATTGCTAACAGTAAAGATAGAATCAATCGTTTGCTCAGATTATAGAACATTATAATATACGATTCCTTATGGGGTATAACCTTATGGGCAGTCAATCCTGGCTTTGAAGTCGTTTGTGGTGTTTCACATTTACTTGGCCATGGATCTTTCCGAATGTCATTCTCGTGTTTTACCCATTTTTCATCGACAATTCATGCGACATCCAAACATCGAGCTTCTTTGTGTATGCCTTACGCAACTGATTTAAAACTGTTTTGTGATGGATATTTACACCCCAATTACCATAGTTGTATCACGTCATTTTTCATGACTCTAATCGCGTCACATCAATTTTCCTATTCTCTTAGTCGTTTGTTACGCCTAAAGCAACTTTATTAGGTGCGTTTTTATATTACAAGTTTTCGCGATATCGAAAAACACTAAAGATTTATTGTTGATTTATTAGTACCAACTATACTTTATTATTTAGTTTCAAGTCTCTGGTTTGACTCGCCTGTTTTGAACTGTCCGCTATAAAACCAGTGATTTGTTGCAAACAATAAAAAAAATTATCGTATGCTTAGTTTTAACTCGATACGTAGTAGTATGTAGGTACATTGATGCTATTTACTAATACAATAAAAAGCAATTTTGTTTCGATTTGGCTGAAATAATTAATCCATAAGAACGTTCTCGCTGTAGGGGACATTTGTCAAAAAAAAAAAAAAAATGCACATGTATTAATTTTTGATTGTTAAAACCTAGCATGCACATTTTTTTTGTTTTTAAGCTATACAATCTGTTTTGGGGCTCAAGGCACTCTCAACAGCTTACTTTTACCGTTGTACGCAGTAGTAGCCAAATCGAGGACGTACGGCTATAGACCCGTTTTGTATAAACCACCTGCAAATTGCATTGCTTCATGCCAGCCTATAGTGATGATTTGAAAGGTGGCTCGGCCAATGGATTCTGCACCACCACGGATCGTAATCAGATGACGAAAAATCTCTTTTGCATCCCGCCTCTATCGGAATTCGAACCCGGTACCTCCCGATCCAAAGGCCGCAGCTTTAATCACTGAGCCGTTTGGTCGATAAAATAGTATGCACAATAGATGTGAAATTAAATTTCCATTATTCTCCAAATAAAACAAGATAAGTAGGACTTGGAAAAAATTTATTTGTCGATTTTCGTAAAACTCTTGATCAAGATAAGTTAAATTTATGTTTAAAAATTTAAAATTGAATGCTGTATGCGATTGAAAAAAAAAAACAGGGAACTGAAGTCATGATGTCAAAATTTGGCTTCACATTTGTCGTGCATGAAGATAAAATTGCAATGCAAAATGTGTAGAGATAAAATAGACACATCTGTAGCCTAAAACGAAAACACCAATTTCGCTAACTAAACTGCGTATTACAAAATTATATTTTGTGTTGAAATTTTCATTTCCGATTTCACAATGCGAAATTACTCTCTTTGGAAATAAATGATAATTCCATTTATTAGTTTTATTGATGATAGGTCTTTGTGTCTTTGATATGAAAAGTAGAGTACAAATGACATGCACGATACAACGAAATTGTTGGTGAACTTTAAATCAATATAAATATTGCCTAGGTTTTCGAAGGAGTATGAAGTCTAGTAACGAGTGGTCTTGCAAAACATTAACCATTAAAGTGGCCGGTGATTATGATAAGTTTATCTAGATTTGTCTCTTAGTCGGGTATGATGTTGATATATTTTTCAAGTAGTCTACGAGGGCGGATTGAAAATGAAGCTACCTAAGTAGGAAAACAAAATTTTTTTTTGCCAAAAACCATTTATTTCTCAACATAGTCTCCATTTAATTCGACACACTTAGTAAGACGATATTTCAACTTTTTTATACCATCTGAATAATACGATTTCGAGAACCCCTCAAAATACGCGTTAGTTTCGATAATCACTTCTTCGTTTGAGATGAATCTTTGTCCTGCGAGCCATTTTTTCAACTTTGGAAACAGGAAAAAGTCACTAGGAGCTAAATCTGGACTATAAGGTGGATGATCAACCAATTCGAAGTGTATTTCACGTAATTTTAGCATCGTATCTAATGCTGTGTGAACCGGTGCGTTGTCTTGAAGAAAGAGCAATTTTTTCTTCTTTAAATGTGGTCGTTTTTCCTTGATTGCATCAACCAATTGATCCAATAATGCACGATAATACTTTCCTATGATTGTGGATCCTTTTTCAAGATAATCGATGAGCAATATTCCGTGTGCATCCCAAAATAAAGTGGCCATAACCTTGCCAGTCGATTTCACTGCCTTTGCCTTCTTCGGAGCACTTCCACCCATTGTTTCGATTGATTTTTGGTTTCAGGTGTGTAGTGGTGGACCCACGTTTCATCAACAGTAATTAATCGACGCCAAAAATCAACAGGATTACGCTTTATCATGTCCAAACACCGCTGTGAAGTGGTCTGTCGAACTCGTTTTTGTTCGACACTGAGCAAACGCGGCACCCATCTTGCCGATAGCTTTTTCATATGCAAATGTTCATGCAAAATGTTGAACACACGTTCATATGATATGTTTACCATTTCAACAATCTCACGCAACTTGACTCGGCGATCATTCATAACGATATCGAGGATTTTCTTGATATTTTCTTCAGTAACCACCTCTTTTGGCCTTCCTGTTGATGGTATTGTTGCAGTGCTTCTTCGGCCGCGTTTAAATTCAGCAATCCAATATTTTACCATGTAATCTGACGGAGCAGACTCACCGTAATGTTTATCGAGCTTTTCTTTTGTCTCTTTCGCCGTTTTCCCTTTCAAATAATAGTGTTTAATCACTGCACGAAATTCGTTTTTTTCCATTTTTCAAGAAACACAAAAGTTGCTTACTTCAAACGACTACAACAAATAAACTAATCGATGAATTTGGGTGAAATTTTAACAGCTGACGTTTGACAGATCGCAATTTCTAAAAAACAAAAAATGTTTATGTTTGTGCTGCCATCTAGCGCTAGGTAGCTTCATTTTCAATCCGCCCTCGTAGCAATGATCGTAACAGAAATAGTTTATTGTCAGCTAATTCTATGCGAGGATGAATGTAAAGGCAGTCGAGTACAAATTTTTTTGGCAGCATTGATCGTCAAGTTTACGACACTGAAATCGCAAACGTAAGATCTTCCTGCAGTCTTCTCGGAAGTGATGTTATTGTAATGACAATCGGAAGCTATTTTTGTTGCAATATATCGCGACTTCACTGGTGTAGCTACTGATGGATGATGGTACCATTGATGGTGTAGTTGCAAGTTGTATGCGCCTAACGGTGTTACGATACGATTTGAGCTCGAAACCGGACGTTGCATCAACATATTTCATCCATGTTTGGCTGACTGTCAAGTATCTGATCTGTAGAAATGTCTTCAGTTTGCGCGACCTTGCCTTGCGTTTTAACATAACTTAAAAAGCATGTTTGCTTGACCGCAAATGCCGTCATATTCGCGAAAGTGGTAATAAATTTCTCAAAATGTCCTGTGGAAACGCAGATTCCGTTCGTAAAAGAAAGTCGTGTATTTACCAAACTTCATTTTTTTAATTCATTGTGAAAATGCATTAACCACTTAACGCACATGCTCGAGCTAACTCAAGCGTAATATACATACTTGGAGAAATGTACACGTTCAAGATAACTCAAACTCAACAGCGTCACATTTAAAAAGAAGAAAATAATAAATTCATTATTATGTGTTCTTAAGTAAGTATGTATTATAAAAATCAAATAACATTTTCAACAATAACAAAAAAAAAAATTTTTTTTTGAAAGAATTTTTCAGGAAAGTGTGCGTTTAAGTGGTTAAGATTTGTGTTATCAAATGCAATAAAGATCGCGTTTTCATACATAAAAATCAATTAAGATTCGTGGATATGTGAATCCATGGGTATGTGTAGCCAATTTTCAGAAGGAGTAATTTATAGGGTGCATATGAATGGTTTTAAACATCGTTAGGGCAAGGATGGAAGACCTGGAATGTGTTCATAAACTCTACATTGTAACAATATTGTAACCAAAAAGCGTTCATGAACTTACATTGTAATTTTCTACCCTGCTAAATGCTGCCTTTCTGGCTGTGATTGTTATAATATCGCTACAATATAAAGTTTTTGAATGGACTAGGGTAGCATTTATAATATCGATGGTCGAACCATTTTTAGAAGAATTTATTTCTAGGATAGGAATTTAAATGGAACGGAAAGACATCGATGACGACATCGTTTTTGAAAGGATTAAATACTATCTTAAAAAGCCTCATCCTGTTCAAAAAGCGAAATAATGTACATTTTTCTTAATTCATTTTTAAAACGAATCCATGTTTGAATTGAATTAATATATTCTGTGCTCAAAAATGAAATAACACCTTAGTATAATTCACCTAGGATTTCAATTTTTTTTATAAGCTTTTTGAACATGCCTGGCCGGTTCAGGCCAACATGCAAAATCACGCACATTTATAGGTACGACTTTCAACTAAGATTTGCAAAAACCAATATGCTCAAAAACTTATTTTTCCTTCAGAGTAGCCGCTTGTGGAATAACTGGACGATGAAGTTATCCTGGTGGCTTATAACTTAAAGAAATTCCAAGTCAATGTCAAAAATAGAATTCTTGAATACTGAACTCCCAATCCCGCATAATCCTTATAATTACATATTAGTTCCATTGCATTCCTTTAGAAATGCAGTTGTCTTGTTTCATAGATACTGAAGAAGAAATTTCTAATCGGAAGCTGTAAACAAATCATTTTGAACGCCTTACTTAACATGTTGGCTGCCACAACTTGCAGTTTAAAAGATATATACAAATTTAAGCGAAAAAATAAAAATTGATAATAAGCATTACAATAAATATTATCTACTTCAATTTTGTTGTGAGATGCCCTCTGGTTCACAAAAAACAAAATATAGCGAGTCCAAATAATTTTAGCACAGCTGCATGACAAATTGGAAACATAGACAAAATTGACGAAAAACGAAGGGAAATGTCAGAAAGAAAATCGAGAAATATTTTTCGTTTCTGTAATGTTGCCAGGGCAAAATAATGATTTATTTTTATTTTCTATTTCGCTTTTATAAACAATTTCAATTTTAAGAATAATGATTCCCTTTTAAGCTACGTCCGGAGTGAACGCGAAAAGCTCTACAAAACCACACATTAATTTAAACAGAAAACTGTCCGCAGTAAAAATGATGCGAGCGCGAGTGAATACGAGTTTCAAAGCGAGAAGCGGTAAAACAGGATGTTTTTCTCTCGCTGCCGCGCGAGTTTATTGATGCAACAAGCAGCATTATAATAACTGTGCTCTTAATTTTGTTTTTAAATTATTTTGAAAGTTGAAATCATGTTGACAGCTTTGGAAAATTCCTATGGACGGCTCCTTAAAATGCTTATATTTAGTTTTTATGGCCTCTATTCGCTTATCGGGCGCACTCTGGCGAGTAGACGATAAGCGATGCGAGGTGCTACTTTCAAAGTGACAAACCAACATATTGTATTTTGCCTATTGTTGTAGTAATTTTATTGGAACTCTTGAAATCATCGAGGACGTTCAGCTAATGAACATGTAAATCAAGGTCGAATAACCTCAATTTTTGAAAATAATCTGCGGCTACCTCTGCGAAAACATCGCGCAAATTTCATGCACTAATTTAAATAATTCAGAAATGTAATTTTATACGACATAAAATTCAAAGAGTTAAAAGATTACTGAAAGTATTACGTAAGGAAACAAGGCAAGGAGAAAATACAAATCTATAAAGATGGCGTGAAAATTTGTAAATTTTTCAAAATGTCTCGAAATTCAAAACTGTAAAACGGAAAGTATCACAGGAGAAAAGGACATCTTAAGAGGATTCAATCAAGCCCAAAACCACTGCTGTGGAGTAAAATTTTAATGGCTAAGAGAAATTGATATAATTGTGATTTTTATTAAAAAAATAAATGTATTGTTCTATTGCAAATACATGAATACACTGCGCAACCTCCTTCTCCCCCGGTATGCACGAATTTTATTGTTGCAATGTTTTTTTATTAAAAAATTAGGAGACTAATTTGATTGTGCTACATTACTTCCTCAAGAAATTCAATCCAATTCCAAGAAACAGGAAAAAGTTATCTTATGCTAAATCAGGTGAATGTGGTGGTTGATCGATGGTATTTATTGAGTTGGCCTTATATTGGTTCACAATCGTAGCTCGGTGTGATTGCGCTTTATTGTCGTGTAAAATCTACGAGTTTTTTCCCCATAATTCCGGTCACTTTTTTCGCATCAGCACAATAAATTTCGTTTGCAACACAAAATTTAAGGCAAACTCTTTGTTCAATAATTTCATTCATCGTAAAAATCGCCGTACACTAATGAGGTAGGCTGACCTAACCAACTGCTGTAAACAAACTGGTTGATAGATCGCCCTCAAAGTTGGCATCATAATGAAAGACAGTCATTCCAAATTTAGGAAAAAAAATGTTTATATTTCTTCAGTGCGGGCATTTTAAATTAACAATTCCCGGTATTTTTTTTGACAGAATGTATGAAAATAAAGCGAATTTATAATACTAACAATGGGTTTTCCTAGGAGTATACATTTGATTATGATATTGATTAAATGTGGGATTCCAAATTGATTTTTTAGATGAAATTTGGGAACATGGCCAAGTAGGATGGAACTTGGTTATTTCTTAACCAATTTTTGTGAAATTTGACATGTACGATGGAAATGGGATTCTACAACGATTTTTAGGTAAAGTTCTTGGAATACAGCCAATTAGGAAGCATTTTTAGATGAAGTTCAGGAATATGGCCAATTAGAACGCAACTTTATTATTTCTTAACCGATTATGATGAAATTTGACTTTTACGATGGAATTGGGATCTTCAAATAATTTTTAGATGAAATTCTATAATATGGCCAAGTAGGATGGGAACTTGGCTTTCTTAACCGATTTTAATGAAATTCGATAGAAATGATATTTAGAACTAGTTCTGGAATATGGCCAATTAGGAAGGAACGTTGTTTTTTATTCAGCCGGATGAAGGTTAATTTAATAGATTTACCTATTTACAAAAAAATTATAAGCTAGTTACAATATTACAAAAGTCCAGGCTAATTATTAGCTGCTTCGCGCCTTAATAATTTCAATGTTTCCGTTTCTCTTAAAATAATCGGCCTAATGTTTAATGAGTGCTAAAGCTAGAGCATAGATTTTCGTCGTAAAATGAGATATGAGAATTGCGATTTTCATGTACATATGTACGTGCTAGATATATGTATTAACATAATATTTTATTGTTTCATTTTTATTTAATACTATTTTGATCCAGTACCTAGGCGAAAATCGGAACTCTCAATTTAGTGTTCTTTATATTGCAATAAAATTGTATCGTATTCAAAGAATTTTATTTAATAACCTTACATGATGACCCTTACAAATAATAATGAAAATTATCGTTATTCTTCTTAAAAGTACAAAGGAAAAATCAACGCGCAATCGCAATATTTTTCCTAACGATCATTATTTTTGTATTGTTCGGTTTATAATTTTGATATAAAGTCAGTTAGCTAAAATTATTTGATGCGGAAGGGTGTGCTTTATCTGTGGTATTAACAAAAGGTGGTTAACTGACAAAAAACAAAATGTTGGAAATCACATTTAAAGTTTTAGTTTAGTCAAGATCGTCTAGATTTTAAAATAGCTATAATTTCTCATTTCTTTGTGAGAAACTTAGGTGGCCACTCATAATAATTTAGATACACCAGGATTCGGAATGTAAAATGTTGCTAACTTTTAAAAAGATTAGTTGTTGGGAATTTTGCAATTCACAAAAAGGATGACCATCAAAACCCATCTACATTTCATTTAAAACTAACATGTGATAAATCAATGGAAAATCAGTAACAAATGCCCTATATCATCTAAAACAACCTGCACTACCGTGTGATTTGCGTAAATTTTCATCAGATTGTAAACAATTAATATAAATTAAGAATAAATTTAAACAAAACGACCAAAAGATTATCTTTTCCCTTCCGCAGTTTCAACTCAAATGTCCACAATAATCTCAAAAGTCTTGTACTTTCTCCAAAATTTATATAAGTTAAATAAATAGTTAGGTATATATTTAGGTGACTTTCATCGAGTTGACGATCGCCGAGCTGATTTCGTATACGAGAACTTATATGCTACCATTGCTTTTCCCAAAGTTATGTATGCTGCTTTAGGCCTAAATCGAAAGACATAACTAAGAACCAAAGAATTTTTAAACGTGAAAATCATAAAAGAAATATCAAAAGTTAAGATGTAACTTTAATTTTTGGCCTTATTTTAAAATTGACGACAATTAACGATTATTTGAAATATTTTTTATATTGTTTGTTAATGATGGCTGCTTGTGTTTTTAATCACCTCCTAAGAAAACGAAATAATCCTAACGCAACTTTATAATGACGAATATTCCGAAATTGAAGTATTAAAGGAGAAAACTAGTTTCCAGCATCCAGTAAAGATATGAGAATGAAATATAAATACATATATGTATACATATCCAATGCTTCAGAGAAAATCTCTTCATTTTAGACGTGTTTGTTCTTTGGAGTTCTTCAAATTGATAATATTGCATTTTTTTAACAGCAGTTTTATACAAATGTGTCAAGTAACCGGAAATGTATTACAAAGAAAGCATCACTATTTTTATGAATATTAAATGACAACTAATTTGAAAACATGTAATTTATAAATATTAAATAAAATAAAGATATTATTTTAAAGCGATTTTATTAGTTTGGAGATTGAGTGATATGTGATTTCAAAATGGGATTTGAAGATTTGGATGTGAATTTTATTCCTAGTTTTATATATTCCCTAGAAGTTTTGTGTATTTGGTTCATTTGATTTCGGTTACGAATATGGCACGATATTTTAGAGTTCGTCATGTTACCGGCTAAAAGGCTAGAATTCAATGTACTAAATTGTACTACTAAATTCGTCTCACTCTTTTCTTTTATTCTTTAGATAGTTTTCGAGTAAAACAGCGATTCATCGAATTCATTCTTCACATACAATAAATGTTACAACTCGTTTCTTACAATAAGAAATACATTTAAACGGGTCCTTAAATAATGAATTTTTAATATATGTACATGTCGATTAATGAAACCACGGAAGTGTCGAACACTGTGTATAAAGAAAAATGGAAACAACTTAAATCATTATGTCATGTTCTTTCGATTTTTCAAAAAGAACATTTTTTTTGAAAAATCAAAGAACACGAAAATAACTTGGGTTGGTTTCGTAAATGTATTGGTGAATAAATTGTGGCATCTTGCTTTTATTTATACCTCATTTTGATGTTTAATATTTTATGTATTGTCTCGTATAGAATCCAATTGAAAAAGAGCAAGTTTTTCTTTGAAAGAACGTGGCTTGACACTGTCAGGTCAAATTTATTGTTGACAGCAATTTGTTTTGATCTGCGACCAAAATTTTATGCCGAAAGAATTTAACAATAGTGTCGTCTTCTATTGACGCAAAAAAAACTGTTTTAGATCAAAAAATACTGAACTGAGATCAATTTCTATTATGGAAAGTTCAGCATATTTTGATCTTAGCTAGCTTTCTTGGATACTTCGATTATACGCCGTTTTCGATTCGCTCCCGCGGTTTCAATAATCGAGCTGGAATTTAGTATAGGTTTAATAATTAATTCTTATATTCAACGACGCTTATTATTCGATTCTAGGATATTTAAAGATCATCAAGAAAACAAAACTTTTTTAAAAAGAGAACAAAATATATATTTCCTTTGGTGAACAAAATTTCGATTGATTCCACGATGAGTTTTATATTAAGACTTCAAAATTTACCATGGTCTGCAAACGCGATGGATATAAGGAATTTTTTCAAGGGATTGGGTATCCCTGATGGAGGTGTACATATCGTTGGAGGTGAAATCGGAGATGCTTTTATTGCTTTCAGGTACAGCATACAATTTTTTTGTTTTCTATTTTATTATTTTGTTTAATTGAAAATTTATTTCGGTTGAGAATTGTTTAACTATCTATCGACAATTGGTCAAAAAATGTTACTTTTTAATAAAATCGTCGTACCGAAGAAAAAGCAGAAGAGAATGACTACTGAAAGCGAATTTTCTTGACTATATTATTATGTATTTCCTTTCTACATTCGGACGAAATAGTCAACCAATACAAAAATAAACACAATCTGGACTTGTTTTAAAACATGTGACAAAAAATCTTAAAAATAAAATTATCTTGCTGAAAATTGTATTATATACATTATTTTGAGAAAGCGGTTATTCACAAAGAAGAAAGCAACTTACTTGACAAGTGGGTTTATCAATATATGAACGGGCTTTAAAGAAAAACGATTGACTTATTATTATACTAATCATTGGGTAAGTATCAATGATTTCAATTCGGTAAACAAAACGATGCTAATATTGTGACTTGGACTAATTTTGTAGGTATGTTCTCAACCGAAAAATGCGTATTTCAATTTTTTTTAAAGGAAGTGCGAATCATGAAAATCATCTTTGACATAAGGGGGAATCGCACAAATTTTGGAATTTTATTTTTGTTGTTACAGATGGATTTTTGGTTTTGCTGTTTTATGAGAATATTTACAGAATTTGTAAATATTAAATACGAATGTATTATAAATACAAAATTTTAATGAATTGCTTTGATTTTATAACGTATGTATATGTATGCTTACTCGACTTTCACTAGAATGGTATTAAACTTTTCATTAATGTTGAATCCGGATTTGCTGATTAAATTTCAACGATATCAATAAAATAATTTTTAATGCTGTGCTACGAGGTCAGAAACTACGCGCTGCGTAATTACGATATAATTTTTTTAGCGAGAATTTTGAAATTATTATCGTAAGTATGGATCCTGTAAAACATTACTTGACTATATATCCGATTGGATTTATTCTAATTATTCACCACTTATATCGACCAATAATTCTAATTATACACCACTTATATCGACCAATACCAATCCTTCCAATAAGTATAATAATCGCCGATTATAATTCGCACAACTTGAATGATGTAATTGGTTATTGAACAGAAACCATTCAAAATTAACATACTGATGGAAGAATTAAATATAATACATAATTTGTTTATAACGACAGTTTTAATTTTCATAATTATTCTTTTAATTAATTAATCATGTCCATTACTAATCGGTGTATTTCAAACCGATGCAGTAGCATAGAGAAGAGGTACTAACTTCTGAAGGATTGTACGTTATAGCAAAAACGAAGCGAAAAAAACCAGAAATACCTAAAGTATATTTCCATAATGCAGACGTATTAACATTATTTATTGAGAGATCTTACCTTAATTCTACTTATTGATTCTATTTTGAATCTCCGAAGAAAATTATATTTCTGTAATTTCTGATGGTAACTTTTCCTGCATCTAGTCCAGTCAAAATAGGGGTTAGGTTTAGGTGGCGGTCCACTAGAATCAAGCATAGACACAAAAATGGTCCGTAGCAATAAAAAAATAGGGGTTTAAAAATGAAAAATTGGTATTGGCACACAAGTTCTATTGCCTTCAAATAGAACATAAAAAAGTGTCCCGCTCAGACAGAGTGTGGGGATGCTCATTGTTAGAGTATGTATAAAAGAAAAATGCATAGCTGAGGGATCTGTATTAGGAAATTTATCCGATCCGCTGCGTACATTTCTATTATGAAACTAAGTCATTCGAATGTGTTCCCTATAACATTCGAATTTTTTAGTTCCATAATATAACATGTTAAAAAAATCACGAAAATATAACATATTAAAAAAATCTTACAATAATTCATTTATGCAACTAAATGTGTGGCGCTATTAATTGTGATAAGGCATTTAAAATGTCAAACGAAAAATTCAATACGAGTGGAAGCATACTTGTAATTGAATTCGTTTTTTTATGAATCCAATTTAAAGTAAGTGTTTTGTATAAGTTAAATAAAACAAAATAATAATAAATAAAAATTTACGTTTAATCAATTAAAATTTGAATAGGTTGTCAACATGATAATTTTTATTCAGTTTCCGCGGTAAAAGAGTTATGCATGATTAAATAAGTGGAAAAAAAATTGAAGAGGAGCCGGTAAATAAAGCCACAGCTTGATACAAACAAATCAATTTTTGACGGTTAAAATAATTACAGCTGGTTTTTTAAAAATCATCAAGCTAGAATAGTTTGAACTTTGTTTGACTCAGCACAGTTTCATTTGCCAAACTTTCATTCCAACATCCTTGCGGCACACAACAATAATGAAACATTTTTTATTTAAAAAATGTTGGATCAAAAATGTTAATTATCATGGCGAACATTAAATTACTTGTGTAAAAATACTTCACATATTTTTATAAAGACGGCCTTTAAATTAAAAACTAAAATAAATTTCCACAAAAATTGAAATTTACATATGTATATTATTAAATTTGACAACCGGAATACCTTAAACGTATACAGATAGACATCTCTGCTTTAGTTTCACGTTATTATGAGCGAATTTATTAAATTTAAATAAAGTGGCAATTGAAAGACATTGGACGTGTTATCTCACTAGGGCGAAACACTGATCGCTTCGCTTCCCTGATTTCACTTTTCATACTCGACTGAACAACCAAAATGATAAGTTGGTTTTAAACGTTCATCTTTTGTAGAGTATCTTTATTTCAGAAATGTTAGAACCTATTTATTATGATTTTTTTTATAAAATAATAATGCCCTCCTAAATAATTATAAAAACATCAGCACGATCCACAACGAAATATTTTTTTGTTTTGATAGTTAAAACAGAAAAAAAACATGGTTTTTTCCTCGATAATTTTTTCCCGATTGAAAACTAGGAACTCATAATAGGAATATCCGCCGTTGATCGTATTTTACGACGGTATCGTGTTACGTATGATATCGTTTAAGGAATGAAATTAACAGAAAAATTAGAAATTTGAAGACTATTGATAAATATTAGTTGTATTTAAAAATATATACTTTCTTTACGACCAATACCTCCCCGCTGATGCGGGGGCTGGGCATTTTTTTTTTTTAATATTTTGAGGATCGAAGAACATGTGCGCCAAGTTTCAAAACTTCCATATTATTATTATTTTATCGCGTTGAGATTATAAATCTTTTCCTTAGTCGTATCGTTTGGTAATTGTATTGCCCTGAGTTTTTACGATAATAGTAGTTTAAAGTGAGTGACTACGATATTTTTCATAGCAGCCGTTGGCTGCTATTTGGCGTGACAAACGATACAGCCAAGGGAATAGGGCTTCAAAGCTTTAAAGGGCGATTTTTAGGTAGATTTTGACTAAGCTGATCAGGCATATTGTTACGTAAATTTAGCTGACAGTAAAATACTGCAAAAAAAAAACGGTTTAAAATCGGCAGTAAAATTATTACTAGATAGAATTTCTAAAAATATTCTTTGTTTGATGGTGCTCGATAAGATGATTCCTCTATAACAGCGTGAAGAATCAACCTCCTTAAACCTCGACATTTTGTAGGCGGAACAGTAAACTGTTTACCATTTGGAAAAGATACAAATTTTAGACATACTGTTAAGGAAAAATTTAGGAAAAGCTGGAATGTCAGATTTAATTTTCATACTCTTAAAGGAAAACGAATATTACTGGTAGATTCCTTGACCAAAACCAAATTTAGGTCTACCACTTCTATAAGAGTATTGTTAAATTATTGTTTTTTAATCGAGTCTTCCAAAATATTAACCAGCATTGAGAAATTGCTAAATGTGGGCTGAAAAAAGTTAACCTATTTTTGAACTTACATTTATTTTGAAAAGCTGTTGGCTGGTTATATCAAATAAAAATCTTCAAGATCATTCAATTTCCTATCTAATATATTTTTGTCCACCCTAATTTATTACGCAGGTATCAGAGTTTTCCAAAAATGACTCGAAAAAAGTTTTAGAATTAGAATAACTTCTGAAGCAGAACCTTTAAATAAAAACCAACTAATGTTACTCAGACTTTGATCAGTTTTTGTATGACGCACCACCTAGACCTAGTTCTACGTAAATAAATGCGCTTACAGTTAAGCTATAAACAGCTGAATTTGATACCAGAATCCAAAATAATACAGTAAACGTGTTTTTTTTACCAGCACCATTAAGGAGCTATCATATTTGGAGTGTTTTTTCCGCTATGTTTTTAAAAAGTGGTTGAATAGTTCACCCGCATATTAGAGCAGAGAATGGATGTACATATTTCTAAAAGGTATTGAAAAGAGCTTGCACCTGGAAGGCTATTTGTGAATTCGATTCGAACGTGATCGAGTCTTCGATATAAATGATTCATATTTGATTTAAATAAGAAATAGCCCCCCTTGGTTTTTTATTGATGTTTCTAGCTTCAGTGATTCAGAAGTAATTGTAATTTTACAACTTTTTCGAGTCAAGGTTTTGGGAAAATCGGGAACCTATTTCTGAATACGATACGAATACGTAAGTATAAGATTCTTATTTGAATTGAATCAGATTCATTCGTTTTGTATTAAATCAAATGCGAATAATTACCGCATAATAAATTGGAGTAGGACAAAAATAAATTGAATGACCTTAAAGACTGTTTTTATTTGATGAAATTAGCTACAGCGCGTTCAAAAATTGGTAAATTTTTTATCAGCCCTATACAGAGTTATTAGAATTTAAAAATTATACTTTGTATTTGTCTTTTCTTTTATTTTGCAATTAAATTTTCGCTTTTTGTAGTCAAATTTATTAAAAATACTTTTTTAAAATAAACTAATCATTTTTCCTTCCATTAAACTTAATTTTCTATAAATATTTTTTATTTATTTGGTTTATAACTTAATTTGTTTATTTTTTGATTTCTGCAAAACAAAAATCTCCGACTTGTACAAGGGAATTTATATTTTCCACCGAAAAAACGGCCTTACACGGTCAATATCATTACCGATGCGATAACATCATGTTTTTCTTTATATTCCGGGTAATTTTTTTAACCTGAAACTTTCAAATATTTCCAAAAATAAGCACTACGGAAAAATTGTTCATAATCAAAATCTAAACATTACGCGGGGGAAATACATTAGTGCCAAAATTAGTTCCCTCCTTCCTCCTTCTAGATGAAGTGAAGGTGACTTTGAAATATTAAATAGGAATCCCTATTTTTTATTGCAACGGCTAAAATTACGTAGGATTTCCCTGAAGCATTTTTTTCGATCGATTCGATTCGAGTAGGTAGTAAATTGATTAGAGTAGGTATTAAACACCATCATAACAAGGGAGAACTTATGGCTTTGAGAGAAGAGTGGAGAAATATACCGATGACTATAGTTTTAAACGTCATTGAATCAATGCCCCGCAGATGTGCGGAATACAAAATAAAGGTTATTATACTAAATATTAAGAAGTTGCTTTTGTTTTGCAGCTAATTATAATCAATACTTGAATTATTTGAACTGAAAATTAATTGTTTTAAGTTTATGGTGGTTTTGTTTAAATGAAACATTCAAATATCTCGAAAAATAAGCACTACGGAAAAAATAACCATAATCAAAATTTAAGGATTACGCAGGGAAATTCATTAGTGCTAAAAATTAATCCCTTCCTTTTCCCTCTCCTTGTAAGTGGGGTGGGGTAACTTTGAAATCTTAAATAGGAGCCCAAATTTTGTATTGCAGATTCGGATTCTACGGCTAAAAATACGAAGGGTTTGCCTGAAATATTATTTTCGATTCATGTTAGATGGCGCTGTAATCGACGAAATTAATTTTTTTTGATTCTCCTACTGAGGACCTCTGCATACGATTCTGCAATAAAAATAAATAAGTTTTCATTGTTTATGCTCGAAATTAGTCTTAAAATGAATTGTATTTCTCAAATTTTCAATTACCTACTTGTCAAGAAACTACTTTTATCGTAAACTAATATTTCGTTTTTAAAAAACCTATGTTAAAAAATAATTTTCATAAAAATATTTCATTATGTTTACATCTAACGATTGTGTTAACATATTTCTTCTCTTCACATTTTTTGTAATTGCGAAAACACAAAATAAACTTACAAAAGAAAAAAAAGGATATTTCGTAAACAAACAGACCTGTTCCCGTTAGATTATTTAACTGTACAAGGGGAAATTGAAATGGTTCTACTTTATGGAAAAGCTCTACGCTTAGCGTTTTTTAGATAGGAGTCGATCACGTGCTTCATTTTACCATACTGTCAAACAATGTATTACTGATGGAAGTGTTCCACCGAAAAAAAGGCCCGGTCGAAAACCTGCAACAGACACTGAAGAAAATAATGAAATTGCTGCAGTGGCTCATAAGTCTCATAGTTGACGAGAAATAGCTCGCGAATCTGGATTGTCCCAGATCAGCGTTTGGAAAATTTTAAAACACCATACGTCTCATCCGTATCCTTTACACCAAGATCTTCATGGCGTTGATTTTGAAAATCGGGTAACTTTTTATCAGTGAACATGTGAACAAATACAACAAACCCCAATTTTTTTCGTTTCGTATTGTTCTTTGACGAGTCGTCTTTTACAAACCACGGAACGGTTAATAGACATAACATACATTACTGGAGTGTTGAAAACCCGCATTGGCTTCACCAAATTGAAAATTAGCGTCCTTAGACTCAACGTGTGGTGTCGAATAATCGGCAACAGACATATCGACTCTCACATTATTGAAGGCAATTTGAATGATCAAATGTACCGAGACATTTTGAAAAATGAACTGCGAACATTTCTTGAAGGCTTGAGCTTAGAAATGCGACAGAATATGTGGTTTCAACATGAAGGTTGCCCAGCACACTATTCGTTGGTAGAACGTGAAATACTTGATTGTGATTGGCCAGTAAATTGGCCTGTCAGATCACAGATCTTATTTCGTCAAATTTCTTTTTGTGGGCCTACCTCAAAGACAAAGTTTACGAACAAGAAACAATAACACCTGAGAATTTGATTAAGCAATCGTAAATGCTTGTGCCGAAATTTAAGTAGACACACTTCTCAGTTCTATACAGTCATTTGAAATGCGGATTAATAAGTGGATTGAAGTCCAAGGCCATCATTTTGGACACTTTTAGCTAAAAGTAGTTTATTCACCAACCATTTACATTATTGAATTGAATTGTAATTGAAAAGTAATTCAAAATTTGAGAAATTCTACATTGTTTTAAGACTAACTTCGAGTATTTAAAATGAAAACATAGTATTTTTTTATTGCAAAGGTATTGCAGAATCGTAAGTATGGGTTCTCAGTTGTAAGGAGAAATAGAAACTATTGAATTTCGTCGATTACGCACACCGCCATCAAACAAAACTCGAAAAAAATGTTTGACAAATCCTACGAACTTTTAGCCGTAGAATCCGAAATTCTGCACTAAAAATAGAGGTTCTTGATTTGATTCGATTGATTTCGAATGTACAACCAAGCCTAAGGCAAGTTTCCCGGAATACTTTTTTTTTTTTTTGACAAGCTGTGGTTGTCGCTGTGTGTGAGTACAACTTGATAAGACAACACAAACTCCTTAATCAACGTTCCCCATTGGTACCGCAAGTTTTTCTGAAAAGCTGTAAGGGATTATTATTATTATGTATTGTTTTTTCTCCACTGTTTTTTCTATCGGTGGTTGTGAGGGGGGCGAGATCTCTTTCCATCAACATGTTCCACCATGCTGTCACCCAAATTTGTACTAACTGTAGCTAGTGTGCTTGAAGTTGTTGCACCTCTGCTGTCTCTCCTCGTCCCCCACTGCAATAAAAATAAAGGTTCTTATTTAAAATTTCAAAATTACCCCGTTCCACCTATAAGGATGGGGGGAGGTAGAAGGACTAATTTTAGCACTAACGTAGTTGCCTCGCGGCATGATTAAATTATGAACATTTTTTTTCCCGTAGTGCGCTTATTTTTCGAGATTATGAAAGTTTCAGGTTAGACAAATCACCAGGTATGAACCAATAACTATGAACCAATTTTTTATAAAAGAACAGTAAAACAGAAATAATAGTATATTATTCAACAAACATATCTGTTATTCACGAAGATGAAGTTTACCGACCCGAGCCGATAGGTGAGTGTCGTAAACCATCTGAATGAATAACAGCCATTATATGCGAGTAGAATACGATACTTTGTCAACGACCGATAAAAAGCATTCTATTTTGTAATCAAATCCTTTAAATAATCCTAAAGTAATTTTTGGTAGTAGTGAATAATGGATATCATTATAATTGAAGAAACAAATAAATAATGAGTATATTATACGTTAGTGGTAGACAAAGTATTTAGTCCACGACTAACGTATAATATACTCATTATATATTTGTTTCTTCAATAGTGATGGGCTAAATCGATCTTTTTTGTTAAAAATCATATGAGAAAATAAACAAAATAGAACAAAAAAGATCGATTTAGCACATCACTATTCTTCAATTATAATATCCATTATTCGCTGCGAGTATATCTATTAGTCTTTTCTTCCATTATTCACTACTACCAAGTAAACATTTTTTTTAAAATTTTATCTAGTAGTCTTTTGCCATTTTCATTGTTATTAAATTGAGACGTCAAAATGTCGGCGGAAATTATTTTAGGATTATTTGAATATAAAATACAATATTTTTCTATCGGTCGTGGACGGCTTCTAACTGCTTGGTTTCCAAGTCGGTTCAAAGTTGTTATAAACTGCTACAATCTCTCTCTTGTCAAAACAAAGTAAGGTTGTGGTGGGTGCCTGGTCACATGGGCATCACTGGAAATGAGATAGCCGACGAACTTGCACGGGCAGGCTCGTCGACTACACTCATTGGCCCTGAGCCTTTTTGTGGTATCCCGTGGGCTTCTGCAACCTACACAATCAGTAAATGGGAAAAATACAGTGCTTGACTTATTGGAACTGTATTCCCGGCCTTAGACAAGCCAAATCTTTGATCAGACCATTTCACCACAAAAATTTGGCGATCAATTTCAGCAAAGGAAATATTAGGAAACTTGTGAGTTTTCTCTCAGGTCACTGTAACCTGAGATATCATTTGAACAAAATGAACCTGTCCACAGAGACGGAGTGCCGACTCTGTTTGGAAGAGACAGAAACCGCAGAACACATACTATGTGAGTGTGTTGCTCTGTGCACACGGAGGTGGATTCATTTTGAAGAGAGGTATCTGACCCCGGAGAAATGTAAATTGGCCTCTATAAATAGCATTCTCGCCTTTATTAGAGAGGTGGAGAAGCTCCTGGAGTAACAGTACCCAACAGCACAAAAGATCTTTTAGGTCGTAGTGCTAGCCGCTTTTGGGCAGGGAGGAAAAAAAAAAAAAAAAAAAAAAAATTCGGTCGTGGACAAAGTATCGTATTCTACTCGCATATAATGGCTGTTATTCACTCATATGATTTACGACGGCTCATGTTGGTAAACTTCATCCTCGTGAATAACAGCTATCATTCTGTTATGATTGTTGAGTCGATCGAAAATCGACACGACTCTCTATTGCCTTTTCCTTTTTCGTATTGTGTTTATCAAATCAACACTAATCAACAATAAATTTCTAGTGAAACGGAACCAAGTGGCAAATTTCAATACAACAAACAAAGAAGAAATATGGTGAAAAAATTTTATTAGTACAAATATAAACCGAGAAATTCACAAAAAATAAGTTTTTTAAAGCGAAATTCGTTTTGACAGTCATTATATTTTATGTTTTTAAATTGATTTTTTTAAAAATGTTGGTTCAATATAAAATTTTAATATTATTTAATATTAAGTCGAACCTCCATTGCTCCGAATGGTCTAAAAATTCGGTGTGGTATGGATCTAATTATCCTTTGTATCACGCTACAGTTATTTTCATTCCAAACCTCCTTAATGGCGTCCTTCAAGTACCTTATGTCCTGGTATTGCCGTCCGTTTTTATAGATTCTTCTGGCTAGGATCTCCTACAAATTTTCAATAGGGTTTAAATCCGGGCTGAGTGCAGGCCAAGTCATCAGAATTTTCGATCACTCACAACATCCTCCAGGTATGGAATAAGTGCACTTTCTAACATTCGTTATAAATGGCAGAGTTTATTCGATGTGTAGCAAAGTATAACTGGACCTTTCCGTATAGGGAGAAAGCTCCCCATATCATTACATCGCCCCCATGGCTGTTGCGACTCATTTGTGGGGGGAGGGGGGGTTTCTTTGGTCAGAGCGTACCAATATTTGGAGAAGGAAAGAGAAAAAAAAATATCATGTCCCTACTCTTCATTCCACTGCATATGCTTCTTGGCAAATTTAAGTCGAGCAAGTTTATACCGATTTTTCAAAGTCGGATGTTTTGCCGGTTTCTTCAAAACAATGTTTGGGATAGCTTTCAGGATTTGTTGGACAGTCTTTTGCGTACTGGTAAATCAAAGTCATCGACAAATATAATTTACAAACTAACCAATAGGAAACTTATTTATTGAACAGCCAGGTACAGCGCAATTTTTTTTTACTTTTAACTTGCAGACTTCTAGGATTGTCAGAATTTCCAAAATAACGAACAAAAATGTTTGTTCCGTATGTTGTAAAGTCACACAATCCTCTAAGTAAAAAGTTTTTGCATTGTGAAACCTAGCAAAAATAAAAACCAAAAAATCAATGTAACAAATAGAATAGCATTACAACAGCCGTTTCTGGACAATTTGGAAAGCCGACTTTAGAACTATTTTACGAGTTAATTCGATTATTACATTAATACTAAAAACTCCCCAATGTCATAGCTGATTTTCATGTTGACACACAATTATAAGAAACAAATGAAATCAATTTTATTTTATTTATTTTCCTGACATTTCTTAAAATAGCAACGATGAAGATGCTCGCCAAGCAATGCTGAGGGATGGTGGTAAAATTAAAGAAATACAAGTTAGACTACTACTATCATCTCGAACTGAAATGCAGAAAGTAATCGACACAGCTAGATTAGCAACCGCTCAATATGCAACTTTAGGCAAAAGTGCAACTGCCGTTGCAACACCAGCGGTTCATACAGTGGCGCCTACGCAAATTCAACCACCTGTAATTACCTCTAACTTGACAGCTCTTGTAGCAAAACAGGTGGGTGCGCTTCAAACTCATCCGGCAGGAGCTATTTTATCAAATCAAACCCTAATGCAATTGCAACAACAACAAACAAAACTGAATGCCTTATTGAAGAGTAATGATGTGTCAAATGATAACAAAAATGATGATCGCAGCTCCAGCGAAAAAGATCGGAAACGTGATTCGGATCGCAGAGATCGAAGTTACAGATCGCCAAGATCTCGATCAAGGGACCGCTCGAAACGATCACGAACACGTTCTAGATCGCGGGATCGACTCGGTCGAACAAGAAGACGTCGTAGTCGCAGTCGAGAACGTCGTAACAGACACCGCCGAAGTTCTTCGCGCGAACGTAGCCGAAGCCGTGAGCGCAATATTCGTGATACTAAAAAGGAACTGCCAAATCCATGGGCGGTTAATCCTAATCCAGCAACAACAAATCCGATCGTAAATGATTTACTAAAAATGCAAAAGTTGGATGATATTAGAAACCCTGTTGCATTTCAAGGTAATACTGGTCTTTTACTACCAGATAATGCGCCTCTATTTACGACAAGCTCATCACTCAATAAACCGCTTATTGTCACGAATAATTTGATTACTTCCTCATATGATCAAAAAATTGCTCAGAATGATAAAATTGAAGGAAGATGTGTTAAAATATCTAAAATGGATCGGATTACAGGTTACGGTGAGATTCGAAGATTTTTCGCTGGTCTACAAATTCATCAGAACGGAATTAAAATGATTAATGATAAATCTGGAAGGCGGACGGGTGTAGCGTACATTCGTTTTGCTCGCTTAGAGTTCAAAAAAATGGCTCTGCTACAATCTGGGTTAACTTTACGAGATTCTAAGGTTGAAGTGAGCCCGCTTCCAGATGAAGATTTTGATGATGCGGTTGATTCGTTTAAACCACGCTATGATCATTATCGTCGTGGTGGTAGTTATCGAAGTGACGATGATGATCGTGATAGTGATGATGATGATGATTATTATCGTAAAGATCGTGATCGCAGCCGAAGTCGCAGTCGAGAGCGTGATCGTGATCGCAATCGATCAAAAAATCGCGATGATTCTGATGATGATTTACAAATCATTTCAAATACTAGCCGAGATAATAATACTGATAACGATGAAGACGATGTTAAACTTGTTTCGGATAGTTCAAATATCAAAAATTCGTTTACCACACTTTTAATCAAGGACATTCCACCGTTTACTAAAGAGCAAGATATTATTAAGATGTTTTCAAACTATACTCTAGTTCATATATTAATTTGCAAAAATGTTGATGGGACGAAGGCCAACTATGCCTACGCAAAATTCCATAGAGCTGAGGATGCTAAATCGGCATTAAAAGAAAAAGCATGCCATTTAATTGCGTACAGAAATGTAACAGTTAGTCGCGTATCAGACGATATTTACGATAAAGACAAAAATGAAATTAACTCCGATATTAATTTACTAGATTCAGAGCTACAATCTTCGACTGCTAAGCAGCAAACAAATATACTTGTTTCAAGTAATATTGCTAGGCACGAAGAAAAAGAAGAACACCTAGATAACAATGCAGAGATTATCAAAATCAAAACTCCGCTTGATCCTAGATTGCAAAAAGCCCAGACTAGTCAGAACGCATATTTAATGAATCAATTCGATAACAGCTGTAACAATGTCTGGGGACCAAATGCGACACAAACTACATCGTCGGTGTGGCAAATGAATATGGGAAACGGAGGAAATAGTTTTATGAATGGTAATAGTAATGACAGTAGTATGTATCAGGCTCGAAAAGATCCAAGACTTAGTCGATTTGACAACGCAAACGCAGCACCTGCTCCACCTGTACAGCCATGGAGTAATCCTGGAGATCTGAATCCTTTAAATAATTTCACAAATATTCTATCGAACAACAATAATAATGTTCCTTTAATACGTGATCCCCGACAACGGAATACTGGCACAACATTATACAATAACGCCACTTCACCGCCATCGATGGACGAAAACTCTTTTATGTCATCAAGTGTTCAAAACTATGCACTCCAATCAAACGTCGTACACAGTGTGTTCTTGTCGAATTTAGAACCAAAGACGTCAGATCGTGATGTTATCGATTTCTTCTCGGAAGTAGGTCTAATCCCACAGCGAGTTCATTTTCTATCGAATCAAAATGGAATGCCAACTGGTGATTGCTTCTGTGAATTTAGTACACCTGAAGAAGCTAGACGTGCACTACAGAAACATAATTATCAACTCGGAATGAATTCAATCAAAATTGATTTGATACCATCTGAAAAAATTGAGGGTATTCTATCATCCTTTCAAAATGATTCATTGGATATTCGAAATGATCCAAGAAATAATAACTATAATAATAATAATAATAATAGTAACAGTAGTAATAGCAACAACAGTAATAATTATAGAGATCGAGATCGGAGTGGTAACGATAATTTCCGTGATCGTATGAATAATAATAACAATAACAGTAATAATAATTTTAATAACTATCGTGGTGGTAATAACAGTAATTTTAGAGGTGGAAATAATAGTAATAGCAACAATAATATGGGACGCGGATTTCGGAATAATAATTCGATGAATCGAATGAATAATAACAATAATAATAAAATGAATCCATTTAATAATAATGGTGGTAATAATAATAACAATTCAAACTCAAAACCACCTTCCTTGCTATCTTTGCCAACACCTCCACTTGGTATTGCCGGTTCAGCATTCAATAATAATGGTCCGGGAAATAATAATAATAATCCTCCTGATTTTGGTAAAGCCGGTTGTGTGGTTAGCATGGAAAATGTACCATATCGAGCCGGGGTTGATGATATCCTTGATTTCTTTAATGGATTTATGCTGGACAAACAAAATATCATGCGACGTTATAATGACAATGGTACGCCAACGGGAGACGCACGAGTATGTTTTCTTTCACCTTCCGAAGCTAAACGCGCAATGGAGATTAAAAAATATGGTAAAATCTTCAACCGAACGATTTACTTAAAACTATTAGATGACATGTAAGTTGTATTATATGTTTATTTTTAATTAAGGTTTAAGATTACATTATCATTATTTTTTTTTTAAATTTAAAGATTAATTTATAAAAAATTAAAATTCTATTTTTTTTTATTAATTAATTTAGTTTCCTATGTGAGAATTTTTCAAGAAATCCTAAAAATAATCATTTCTGGTTTAAACTTTGTAAATAGTAGAAATTACCTAAAACTCCTCTGATGTAATTATGGATGTTTTTTAATTTAATTTTATAAATTATGTTTAATAATTATATCATTTTAATATTAATAAATTATATTGTGCGATTTATGTATACAACTTATTCTGTATATATATATGTATATATACTTAATGAAAAGTTTCAAAAATGAATTCAACAAAGAATAATTCAGATAAAATAAAATCAATTTTAACTTCAAGATTTTCATAAAAAATATGTTAATTTATCTATGTTAAAATTCTGAGAATTGAAGAGTAAGTACAATATAGCAATGCATCACATACAGTAAGTAAAACATATTTTGTTTTAATTTATTGAACATTTGAGGCTGAGCCAGGATTTTGGTAGAAAAATGTGACTTGATATTTTGATTTACGTACTAGATCCACAATATTATATTTTATTAAAATGAAACTAAAAAACAAAAATTTTCTGATGCATATATAAAAATTGTAACTTAATATTCAAATTACCTAATTACAACATGAATATTATTATTGGTACTAAAATAAAGTAGTTAATGCTAATCGAATAATATGGTTCCTTACAATTTCTCGATTTGGTTATGGAACATTTGAAGGAGGTTCAACCATTTATTACGTGAACGGTTTTTCCCGAAATTTCACAAAAGGAGATGCAACACTTACGATAGACCGTTCTCTTTTAGATTTTACCAAAATTTAACAATTTTATGTCATCAGTGAAGTGGATCATTGTTGCTTAAAAGTGATTTTTTGCCAAAAAAAAAAATTTATAATATTGAACGGAAGCTCCGGTAAGAATGGAAACCATAATCAAATTCAAGCAAAAGTAACACAAATTATGCATAAAAAATTTCCCCAATTACCGAAGCATAATTTCAAAATTAAATTTGATATAAAATAGATTGGCCATCCGCACGTTACAACAGTTGGCAAATGATGAAAGGAAAGAGTTTCACATAGCAGCAGATATTAACCGAGGGCCGAAATTATTATCCGAGGTGTCCCAATTATTTGATCCTTTGGAGTGGAAGTCACCGACCATTATATTAGCCAAAATATTATGAAACAACTTTGGTTAACAAGATTATCTTGGGATGAGCCATTACTTCAAGACATCGATGAGATGCAGCACTTATAAAAATTCTTTGACTGCTAGAACAAATAAAAATACCGATGTGGATGAAAAATTCCAACAATTCACCCAAAGAACTGCATGGGTTTTGCGACGCATCTGATCATGCTTATGCAGCAGTAATATATTGTTATCATAGAGACAAATAACAATT
The DNA here is from genome assembly GCA_958295665.1 of Tipula vernalis. Taxonomy (NCBI): domain Eukaryota; kingdom Metazoa; phylum Arthropoda; class Insecta; order Diptera; family Tipulidae; genus Tipula; species Tipula vernalis. The sequence goes on from OY282560.1 coordinate 3,187,382, forward strand.
CCTGTGGCGCCTTACTACTTGCGAGATTGATGGCGAAAATAATTAAAAGTCTTCGAATTTTCAAACAACGACTTACGCGTGGACTGACACAATGATCGTACTCGCTTGGATCAAAGCAGAACCACAACGATTTAAAACATTTGTTACAGAGTTCCACAGTTTAATCAGCCCAACAACATTAAAAAATATCAAGTCTTCTGAAAATCCAGCTGACTGTGCATCAAGAGGCCTGGAAGCTGACTGTCTCGAACAACATGAAATACGGTGGAGTGGTCCAAGTTGGTAAACCGACTTGGCCAATTCATAATTCAGAGTTAGGACTTGAAAACGTTCCAGAGAAAAAGTTAGTAGCACTAGCCAAAACAATGAAAGAGAGACGATGAAAACTCTTTTGACCATCTGTACACGAATCATTCAAATTTAAATAAGATTCAAAGAATCATATATTGTAGACGGTTTATTAATAAGCTAAAGCTATTGAAATACGAACCAGATATCACTTCAAGAAATGCAAGAAGCTCTCCATCAGTTAATTGTAAGTGTCCAACAAGGCCAATATATGAATGAAATTCATAATTTAAAGAACAACAGACCAATCGACAATAAAAGTAAGTTACTGTTCCTTCTACCATTTTTAAATGATGATGGATTACTGAGAGTTTGGGGTCGATTACATAACTCAACGGCCTGGTCATATGATGAAGAACATCCCTAGATGCTTCCACAATCATATCCAATTGTTAACCTTATAATCCAAGAAGGACACAACTATACATGGCGGTACTCAGTTAACTTTAGCACACATCCGAACAAAATTTTGGATTATAAAAGGAACAAATATTGTCAGACAACAAATATCGAAATGTCTGAGAAGTCGCCGAGTCAGAAAACCATTAAGCAACAACTAATTTACCAGAAGTAAGATTAGCTGCTGCTCGGCTATTTTTCAAGTCAGGGGTTGATTGGGGGAAATAAATCGTACAAGGCTACAGAACCAATTCTTATCGGACAAAATGGAATCAACTTCTGAAAGTAAGTAAAACATGAAAATAAATTATAGTGTATTGTACTAATTTTGAAAGTATCAAATATCAAAAAAGCAGTAATTATAGTCGATTTTTATCAATAGCTGTGTTTTTTGGAGCGAATACCGGATAGCTGCTATCGAGAGCCGTCATATAAAAATTGGCTCCCGATAGCTCCGTATAAATAGGTAGAGCCAAATATTTTTTATATGAAGTTTTTGCTAAACAATTGAATTAAAAATGATAGTTTGACGTTAAATAAGTTTAGTTTGCTGTCAAATTTAAATTTAGGCGTAGAAAAATGGCGGCTCTCGATAGCAGCTATCCGGAGCGAATAAAAAAACGCAGCTAATGTCATTCTTTAAAATACGATATTTTATTAAACGCACTTACTATTAAATTTCGAAAATTTAGTCTTTTATTAGCCGCATTTCTTGACGTTTGATCTGATCCGGATCAGATCATGTCTCATGAAACGACACAAAAATGCGTAAAACAAACAAACACCAAAATTCAATTTTTTTGTCTCGTTTCGTTTTGAATGCCTCTTCATACTCGTACTATATTCATTATATTCTTTGTCTTTACGAAATATTGTTCAACTATTTTTAGATCACCATTTGTGATCCAAAACGAATGTTGGATCAAATGTTGTTGTTGCTTCACATGTAAATTTTGATCTGATCCGGATCACTATGCTGCCGTGCTAAACATGTTTTACTGATCTGCAAAAATCTCATTTCGAGAAAATTGATGTTAAAGTTTTTCGAAATATTTGGGGAATAACTTGCTTAAAAGCGGATTTAATTTACTTTCAAAGCCTTCAAATTATGCATTAGATCATAAATATTATGTTTCTCAAGAAAATATCAATAAATTATACATAATTAATTAATAATTTGCAGAATTAGTCTTTTACTTTAAATAGGCTTAATAAATAATCGATTGGTACTAAACAAAAATAACTTAAGTGCAATTAAGTCATTTATGTCACAAAAGAAAAACTAAAATCCTGTGTTAATAAGAAGAATATATACCTTATCTGCCATTTAAGGTATTTATGTTTAGTTTATCGTTACATTTATTTTCAAAATAAACTGTAGAATACAACCTTAAATGCTATCAAAGTCGTGTTTACTACAAAGAGAAGTTGAAATCGTTTATTATGTATATATAAAAAATATATACTTTATCTAAACTTTATGATGTAAGACCTTAAACACCCTAGTTTCTCGGATTTTATGAAATACGATCTGCAAATAGGATTTGGTAAAACTTTTGTAACAAAACACTAGTTTAATTGCTATGTTATATTTATTTATAACAAAATAAAAAACGACTATTGAAATCATAAAATTATTTATAAGATCGTTTTTTAAATAGCTTAAAAATCTAGTATGTAGTTTAAATTAATTCATAACATTTCTTTTTTATAAAAATAAATTCAAAACATGTCAGTCAACTGAAAAATTACAAAAATTCAATCAAATTGAATTAAAAATTAATATTTTTTATCACAAGAATAAAATTCAAGATTTACAATAATTGAAGATCCATTAAAACAATTCTTTCTCTACCGATTGCCGGAGGATCCGAAATTAGTAAATTCATTAAGTGGTTCATTTGTAGTACAGAATAACATTACAAGAAGATAAGTTAAAAGTCCTTGTTTATAAGTTATTATTGATTCAATTCACGTATAGAAAATTTCAAATATGTCAATTTTGCTATTGAAAATGAAAATTTTTAAATTGCCTTAAATGCAATTTCAATTATGAAAATAAGAAAAAGTAACTTAACTTACATATTTGAAAGAAAATGACCTTATTTGTGTCATAGATAAGGCGTTCATGTTTAATATCAAGTAGTTAAGTCGGTGTTACTTCAAATTTGCTACTTTTTCCGATTAGAACAAAATATATTTTGTTTAATAATGCATTTATTAAAGTAGATTTAATTATATTTATTTATATAAAATATAAAGGATATTAATACCTTTTAATTGGCATCAATAACTCAATTTCGCCAAAAATGTAGATCAGTAAAACTTGTTTAGCACGGCAGTATGCGTCAAGAAATGCAGCTATTGATGATTGGTGCGCGTTTCGATTTTTATGTAACTACCTCATTTTTCTATTTTTCACAGGAGCGCTGATAACATATTAACTGTGGCTATGACGCAATTGTGTATGGCCGGTACATGTTTTCTATCTCTCGCGAGAGGTGTTTTACCTACTTGTAAAATCATCAATTAGTCGTCGTTTCTATTTTCAAGTAGATCTGTCGTTAAGTTTGTATTTCACAAGCAACAAAATTGACGTATTCTGTATTTTGTGAAGATGATTTTGTGATCAATTTAGAAGGTATGTAGAAGATATGGATCGCCTTTGGCAACGTCCAATAAAACTGTCCGTTTTTGGGTTGGTGAATTTAAACGTGGTGGTTAATCGAGCAAAAATGATGAAAAATGTCATGCTATTTTTTATCACAAACGCACTCATTTATCACACAAAAAAACCAACTTTTTTCTTGGATTTTTGGGTTCCAGTTCTCAATTTTGAATTTAATTTCTTTATAATATTCTCGGTACTTAAATTAAATTAAATTTGCTTTTTTAAGATATTTATGTGGTACATATTTACACAGTCACAGTAAACAAAAATAAATAATAATTTATATTTCATAATTTTGTCTGAGAACACAATCACAACAAAACTCAAACTAAAATTATTTGTTAGTTAATTAATTAGTCTCCAATGTTTGGTTAAAAAAGAAATAGCTTCAATATCAAAATAATTTATAAAAAAAATTAATTAAAAAATATAAATATTTAATTAAAAGCCTGACGACAAAACAATTTATCATTTTTTCTCAATTTTGCCTTTTCAATCGGCGTATAGTATTACGTAATCGGTTGGGATAAAATATCATGATTTTATCACTTTTGCCCGATTGAATACGTCCTATAGGTATGTAAAAATTGAAAAGTCGGTTTAAAAATTCAGTCTGTGGTTTTGCATGTCTGAAAGGTACGTTCCAAAAAATGCTCATGGTCAACGTAAGATGGCGCCAATTGACTAAAAAAAAAAAATATCAAAAATCCAAATGTCAAATCATAATTAAAATGTTTTTTGTAGGTGCTTTATACGAATGCACATAAACGTTTTCTGTCAAAACAGAAAAAGGCGAAAAAAATTCATCTCATTCGCATATTTATTTATTCAAACAATTTATTGTGAAACAAAGTTTTTTGTACAACCGTGTTAAAGCATTGGGAAACCTATCATAAATTATGGCAGATGATGATAATTCATGCGATAAATACGATAGTGATTCAGTAAAGCCAGACAAAATGTTTACATTAAAAAAGTGGAATTCCGTCGCAATGTGGAGTTGGGATGTGGAATGTGACACATGTGCTATTTGTCGTGTTCAAGTTATGGGTAAGTCTTTTTTAATTATGCGGTTTAATGGCTAATAAATAAGTTGTAATTACTTAAATGAAAAACTTGTTAAAAATAATATTGTGTTCTCCTTAGTGTATTTAGTGACATCTAGTTTGTCATTTCGTATCACAATTTCAAATGGGTAATGCAGTTTAGAGCACAGGGTGTGTTTTGTCTGTTACAAAAAATCGTTATTTATTTTCTAAACATTTTTTTAATTACATATTAAAATAATAAATTACAAATTAAAAAATATAATTATGTAATAACTTAATTTTTTTTTGGGGGTTATTTATTCCTACAGATTTATAAATTTACAACTATTAAGTAATTTTATGGGTCTTGCTTCTAAAACTAATTTCTATCGCTACAAAATGTATGTCATGTACTCATTCAGCTGCTAATATCAAGGAACTAATTTAAGGCGATTTAACAATGATATTCTTATCTCTAATATTTAGCATTTATTACTAAACCTAATTTTTGGTTATAATTAAAAAATATTATGTATATGTATTTGAGTCTCTTAAAATCTATAAATAATTAAATAATTTATCACAAAATAAAATTTTAAGATACGACATGCGTAAGGCAATATTTGTGCACCACTGTTACATGTTGAATGAAAGGGGTTTGATATTGGCAACTGAACTCATACGGCGAACTTTTCCCATCATTTTTCTTTCGATGTCTTCTAAGGTGCGGCCTTGTGTTTCCGGAACACAGGTTAGGACAAAAAAAAAGCCGACGAAACAAATCGTGCCAAACATCCAGAAGGCTCCGTGTTGTCCAATGATTACTGGGGTAAAAGAAAATAATTATAATTAAGCGTCAAATAAAACAATCTTCATACTTACAGACTATATCGGCGAAAGTTTTTGTGACGACAAATGTGCAAGCCCAATTGAACGCCGTTGCCACGGAAGCGGCCGATCCTCTTATTTTTGCAGGCAAAATTTCACCCATCATTAGCCAGGGGATTGGGCCAAATCCTAAACTAAATCCAAGCACATAAAGAACACAACTTGCTAGTGGTAACCAGCCCACATTGGATGTATCAGTTCCATGGTTTTTGAAGTAAAAAAACGTTCCAAGTGTGAATAAAGTTAGAATCATGGTCACATCCGAGATATAGAGCAACACTTTGCGGCCCGATCGATCGATAAGCATTGTGGCTAAGAATGTAGCGATAAAATTTACAATACCGACGATGATGGCACATAAATTTCCGTCGATTGTTGAGCCCGCATCTTTGAAAATTGTAACTGTGTAGAAAATAACTGCGTTAATACCGCTTAATTGTTGAAAGAACATTAGACCCAGTGAGATGAGTAAAGGTTTTAAATTCTGTAGTTTCAGCAAATCAAATAAAGCATTTTTGCTCGCGTGTCGTTCCGCGTCTGCATGCGATTTCACAACGCCTTTCAATTCTGGTTCAACATCAGCTTCGCGACCCCGTAACCATTGTAAGGCAGTACGAGCACGATCTTCACGGCCTCTCGAAACATACCAACGTGGTGTCTCCGGGATTAAGAACATTAGTATTAAGAATGGAATTGGTAATGCTCCACCCAAAAATGCGAGTGCCGACCAATCCATATATTTTCCGGCGACGAAGCACAATAGAATGCCAATATTACCAAATGCGGTTGGCAAGAGACCTAGAGTGCCTCTAACTTCTGGTTGAACTGTTTCACCCAAATATACAGGAAGTGAAAGGGAAGCTACACCAACACAGAATCCTGATAATCCTCTACCAATCAATACCATTATAATTGAACTAGCACAAGCAATTAATAACCATGCGACAATAAATGGTATTGCTGTTGCTAAGATGGTTGTTTTACGACCAAGTTGTTCAATGAGCGGCCCTCCAAATATACCACCGACAAGTCCGGCTAGAGGCATGATACCACCAACCCAGGACGACTGTAGAATAAAATCCAGGTAATTAAATGAAGTTAATATTTGAGTCATAAAAAACTTACCGATTGTTCTGTAATTTCAAATGATGTAATATTTCGATTTTCCATCGATACAAGAGCCGGTGATGTGTAGGCTGAAGCGAATCCGACCACCATAGAACCAAGTGATACTGATAACGCTGCCAATACCTGTTAATTGCAAGACAAATAATTTAATAGTAGAAATTTTCCTCACAAATCAAGATTGATTATGTTTTGTTTTGTCAATCGAGACCTGAGTACATGTAAATTTTGCGGCTGGTTGATCGGCGGGTACACTAAATGACACATGAGTATCTGCCCGCATTAAAATCTTCATGTTAATTAAACAAATTAAAATTTTACTTTAAAGTTAGAGATTCAGTTATTTTATGTTAATATGATTTCATCAACCATACAAAAATTTACAAGATAAAATTGTAAAATTTATTAAAACGCGGCACAAAATAATAATTTTACGTCACATTAAACTGTTTTTCTTCTTTAAGTCTATCGCGAATTATTTGAACTCATTGATAAATCGAGACGAAATCTTAGAAATGCAAATATTTTTTCCCACTCTTGTCTCTTTTGTCATTCATGAATGAAGGAAATTTCCGACGACACAAATGGAGCACACAATTTTCTTCGCTTTAACTCCAGCAAACAACTGACTAAATACTGCAAATTTTCTTAAATATTTAGTTCTTAACGTACCACGTTACACCTTCTACTAAGTTTCATTTTATTATTTAATGATCAATTGATTATTTTTTAATTAATTTAAATATTCTTATTTATTTATGATTATTTATTTGTAATAATTAAATTAATTGGAAAGGAAAATGCATTGTACAAATTTATTTGCAAGTAGAAAATTTATAAAGTAATTAAGAAACAAGAAATAATTTGTTTGATGGCTGAAAATGTTTAATGTACAATACAGTTGAAGGTTGATTGGGATTTTGATCGACGTTGGTGACGTGGTTATCCTTAGGTATAACCAGAGATCAGGGTTTGTTTAAAATTAATAAATACTCTTGCCCGATTTTTTACATTGATTTCTAATCGTTGTACTGTATCACGGCACCACTTATAAATTTTCTTTAACATTCTATTTATATAAATAATGTAAATTTTCACCCTTACTATCTATATGTTCACCACCCGGCAAAAACATGCCATATTCATTTGCGTAATTGAAAGGTAAGCACAAAATCGATTCAATGCTATCTTAGCACCTTGGGCATACAAATAAATAAGTTGACGAGATTTATTCTGACCCGTGAGATCATAATATGACGCAAATTATTAAGTGATAAGAAAAGGTTTCGATCGAAGTCGAATAAATAACGTGTGCTAATTTTCCCTATGTATTTCTACTTACTTGCGTCCAAATATAAATGGGATTTGTAGTTGGTCGATATACTTCAATTTTTGGTTTACCATCTTCGGTAATTTGTCTAACAAATGGGACACTATTTCGAAGATTTTCGTTACGTTTATGTTTCATATCATCCATCTCAAGGAAACGTTGCAGGCTAAAAGTAAATAGCGCATAAAATTACATAAGTTTCAAACATACTTGAATCGATATTCTTACCTCTTTCTTGACTCCGTACTAACAGTTCGCTGTTGTTGAAAACTTTTTCGGGCTGATAGAAAGTCTTCGTCTTCACTCGATTCTAAATCTTTTAGATCGATTATTAAAGGTTTTGTCGTGTCACGATACTTTTCATGGATTAAGCTACGATTTTCAACGTCTAAATCTTCATCACTGCTCGATGTTGGAGTCTTTTCATCACCCTCGTCGGTTTTGTCGAGTTTAAATGTAACTCGGGTGTCTAAACTTTGGTGTTTTCGTGCTTGAAAATGTTTTCGATTTTCACGAAATTCTGCCTCCTCTTCACTAGACGAACCTTTTAGTATTTCTTCTAAGATTTTCGAATGCTTAACGTCTAGTGATACGTGCTTTTTCGATTGATAAGCTTTGCGATTACTGTCGTTCTCTAATAAATGTTTTAAATCTTTGAATATACTTTTGGGGTCAGTCCCGGCTGTGCTTATAGCTTTTTTCTGTTGGAATTGATCTCGTCGATTTGTGAAATCCTCATCACTATCAAACTGGTCCTTTTGAAATGAGACTTTTGATCCTTTTATAGATGATTTCAATTTTTTTGATGTTTCGTCTGTGATTGTAATTGTTATTGGATCGTCTGCTTCCCGGATTGGTGTAAAGCTATGAATTGGGCTGTTGGTTTCGCGCGTTATATCATTCCCAGAATCTATAACTACGGTATCTAAGCTTGTCGATGTTGAAGATGTTGAAAATTGACCATCACCAGCGGCACCTTGTAAACTTTGGTATCCGTGATTCTCTGGATCTTTTGTGTCGCCCTGTCGAAATAAATAAATAATTTTAATATATTTAAAATATTAATAAAAAAAAATATTTTTTTATTAACTAATATGATTTTTCGAACAAATTACTCTACTCTAAGGCACTATCGATACTAATCAATATCGCTGAATTTAGCTTACGAAGAAAAGTGCAATGTTTTATTTTTGATAAGAATCCAGTTCCTACAGTTCAAATCACGTTTAGTTTATGCCAAAACGTCAATCATTGGGAAAATTAAATCTCTATCCCTACTACAAATATAACTCAACTACATAATATTCTCCACGGTAATTTATTTCATTTTTAAAATAAAATAAAAGACATTTTTCAGTTTTAAGTCTGCCCAATGACCTTCAATTACAAAACTATAAATTATGTTGGTATTAAATCTGTATATATCGAGAAATTTGTGATGCTCACCGTGTGCAATTTCACACGTGTTGAACTTCTAAAACGTCTTAGCAAATGACAGCAGGCGGTTAAGTCATATACCGGCTGCAGGTTACTCTTGTAAAATAGTTTTCATTTCCATCAGCAAAACCTGATTTAAATAGCAAAAATTTAAAAAAAAATCGCTTTCGGCGCACTTAACATATAAGTTATACAGTAGTTTTGGTGTTTTTTTTTGTTTGGTTTACCATTCGTGTGTTGATGGAATTATAAGATCATTAGATAATTTATTAAAATGATGTATGTCATTGAAATAAATTAGGTTGACGATTTATTGTTTATGCTCCAGTTTAACAGGTTATGTTGAGTCTAGTTAGTCACCCGGTTCTTTCAACAAGTTTTATTCAGTTTTTGTGAAATGCATCTCGTTTAATTCATTAATTACTCTGAATCATCAAGAAACAAAGAGAAGAAGAAGAGATGCGATGTTCGATTTATAAAGGTCAAATATAGAGGGAATGAATTTTGCTATTATTGTAATGCAACTTAGATCTCACCAACCCTTTGCATGATCGCTTGAATTCTTCCATACCTTGAACTAGATAATAATTCAAAACATCATTTAGTAAATAACATTTCTAGAAAAATAACAAAAATAAATAATAAGAACTAGTAAAATTTAGTTTGTATAAAATCACATCTAGTCTGAGTGGCGATGAATCGCATTTACGCAGAGATAACAGCGAGTAAAGCTTTTAAAAATATAATTATAATTATCAAATTTTTTTTTGTAATTTTCGTAGCTTAACACGTTCGCAACTCAACCTCTTTTTTGGTGTACAAGGAAAAACTCATGTGTTAAAGTATAGTGCCACATATTTGTGCTACGTCTAGGCTCCCAGTGAACCTACTTAGTAGAAACTCAGCGAAATCGCAAATAATCGTAACAGAAATTACTACAAAATTATTCCTAAATTTCGTGTTGCAAATGTCTGACGTTGAGTGGCGAACGTGCTAATAACCGATTTACATTCCATGACATATGTGGCGTATGCAAAACAATTCAGATACAAGATACAAAAACCGAGAAAGAAATACATATACCAAAAAGCCAATAAAAAGATTTTTTTTTTAAGCGCACCTTCAATGAAGGAAATACATAGATAGCTTCGTTACGTTTATAAAAGAAATTATCTCCCTCAATGGACACTGGAGTCCACTGAGGGAGATAAGAATTTGTCTCCAGTGACTGGACACAAATTGCTAGTTTTATTTTCAGACTTACAAGTTATTCGTGCGCTAATTGAATTTTATTGTTGTTAGATCGTAATTCTTCCTATTATTAGTGGTATTTTGTTAAAAAATATTTAATTCGAATTATTTTGGAATTAACTACCTAGTCACCAACAAATAGCATATTTTCTTGAGAAATATACAACAACCATTGTACGTGGCAGAGGATAATTTAAAAATAAAATTGGACTCATTTAATTCATTCCGAATTTTAGTTATGATACCTGACATTAGCAGCCTTATTCAATAAAAAATTAGATAATGGGCCGATTCTGCCTTCCAAAATTTTATGTTCTGTTATGTTATTTTTTCAATACAAATTCATATAGGAAGCGGGAAAATAAAATAACATAACATGACGGATGTCTCAGGCGTCGAGCGCGACACAACATAACGGAGTTAAAAATTCGTGATCTCGAAATCTAGTATAGCTTTTTTTATTTTTTGTTTTTGCAAAAATAAGTTTTTGGCCCTTTATGTGGATAATTTTTTGTTCCTTCGCATTGACAGCTGCATAGAAACTAATATTTGTCAACATAATAAAGGGCTAAAAACTTGTTTTTGCAAAAACCAAAAAATAAAAAAAGCCATACTAGATTTCGAGATCACGAATTTTTAACTCCGTTATGTTGTGTCGTGCTTGTCGCCTAATTTCATAAGACAGCCATGAATTTTATCGTTCCAGAATCGGGCCCAATGTGTAAAGAAGATAAATAAATATTAAACGAAAAGATAATCGAAAAATATTGAAAAGGGTGCAGATGGCACTTTCTTTTTTCGTTCTATTTCAAAATGTTCCTATCTTGATGTAAAATAATATTTCGATGAAGTGTGAAAACAAATAAAATAAATGTTGACAGAAAAACAGGGGAAGTACCAACATACATGACAAAAATTATCGAAAAAATAATTCGCGAATTGATTCTTTGAGAAAAAAAGTAATCAAATTTAAATTTTTCTCAATTCTTTTAGAATTAATTAATTCATCTGCGGAATTATTCATGGCAATTGTTGTAGTAAAGGAGTCAACAAAATATAAGAAGATTATTTTATGGTTTTTCATAAATTTCTATAAAATTATGTCACGACAAAATTGTTCAAAATTTGTAAAGTATAGATTATTTATTTTGGTTACCAATCCTAAAAACTTATTTATGATTTAACCTTTCAGCATTTTTGATCTCTATTGGATTTTTTTAAACTCCAAAATTGACCCAACAACAGCCGCTACAAGAATATTAATATTATTTATGTACAAACTGTACCTAATATAAAAGTTTTCTTTTAGTTTGATTTAAGTTCTATTTTTTTTTTGTTTTTGTCTTATACATTTTTGTTCGTTATCTCGTTTTAATAGTTTGTTTTGCATATGCAGAATTTCACTGAATGTAAATCGGCTGTACATCTGCAACGATGAAAGCAACAATAAACAACATACAACAATTTATTCAAGTATACCTCATCTCATCATAGTCATCTCGTAATTTTTGTAATCCATAGTTTTATGTTAGACCTGCGTTTTATATTTTAGGGCATCATCAAAAAGTTTTTCGGAAATTTATTGTAAATTTTAGAAAAGTCAAAGCGCACGTGAATGTTATTGAATCGTTTGTTTTTTGGCAGTGTACTGTTTGGATGCTGGCCAACGCACATTTTTAGTATTATTTTATTTTGGATGAATCAGTTCAAAGTACAAAGTTTTGTTTTATTTATTAAATATAGAAACGAACTTTTCGGTGGTAATGAAATTTTGAGTGATATAGATTTCCGATATTTTTCAATAACGTTCTCGTGTGCTGTGATCGAATCTGGTGCAGCATATCGATGGTATGAATTTTGTTTAGTTTTAATTTACGTTTTTCTCATAAAACACCGAACAAATAATTCTTAAGCTAGAACTATTATAATAAGATGGCTCAGAAAAGTCATTAGAATCAGGTTCTGTTTTTTTTGTAGAATTACAAAAGCTTCTACAAAATCTTGAAAATTTAAGACATTTCTACTTGGTATGAAATGATTTGAAAACAAGATATGTATTTATGTAATTTCAATAATAAACTTTTTACAATTTTTATTGGACCTGCGATAATGTGGATCAGCAAAAATATTATAATTTGTTAGAACAGTATGGTTTTAATTTGTAATAGCTTAAGCTAAAAAGTTAATAGAAAATAGTAAAGTGGTTTGAGACTATGTGCGACCACTTAAATTTTTTTAGTGATTTAAACTATTAAACTATATTATTAAAATTTTACCGGCCGTACACTTAAAATTTGCTTTGAAAAAGCCGACCGGGATGTGCTAATCTAACTTTGAAAATCAATCTTACAGAAAGCATCCATAGATCATCAACATTTTTATTCTCATAAAATCTACTTATCAAAATTTCATTTCAACTTGCGTAACTTTAAATTTATAATAAAATTTTGGATCTTCAATATTCGGAGTCCCCTTAAAATTTCTATCCCTAACAATATTAGTAGGTACCGTAGCCAAAATTGTTTGAGCTGGCTAAATTTTCTTTGCAACATAACGCAAATCTCTATGAAACAAATAATAATTTTTTAGAAATTTTTAATTTTTAATTAATTAAATTAATTATTAAGTAACTAAGTACTTTTCCAAATTTTATTTAAATAAATAAAAATCAAAAATTTTGAGTTTTAAGAAAGAGTACTTGAAACAAGTACTTGAAGATGAGCAGTAATTGCTCGAAACTAGTATGTAGATCTATAATAAAATTATATCACAAATATAGAAAGATTATTAAAACTTAAAATTTTTGATTTTTATTTATATAAATAAAATTTGGAAAAGTGTTTAGTAAAAAGTGTGTTAAAATTGACGAAAAAAAAATGTCAATGATAATAATTATTAAGCCTTTTATTTCAATACAATTTTTTTTTATAGCTGACAAAGCTTTATTCAAAATTGTTTGTGCATTGAAATTTTGATTCAAAATTGTTTGTCCTTATTAAAAATTAAAACAAAAAAGTAATAAATTAATTAAAACTATTTTTTTAGCTAATTAAATGGTGGTCACTTATGCTTTGCCTGCTTTTGTTTAGTTTTTATGACATTTCTAGGATATCTCGTAGGTGGTCCAGAATTTAATGATAAAACCACCTGGAATCTTATCGCTCATGGTTTAATTAGCATCCTAGTAAAACTGTTTCTTTCTACTAGCTCGCGACTATGATCTTCCGGTTCCATTTAAACCACCTCAAGTTTAAATCGGAACTCTCTATATTCAACAATTTTTTATAATTTTGTGATAATGATTCTTCTTCTGTATGGGAAAATTATTGCGCTGAAACTTAGCTGGCTCTTAATATGGTCTTAAATATGTGGCTTAAACCAATTCTAAAATAATCTGTTTTCAAACTACACTACGCCAAACAAAAAATGCAACAGGAAAGCTTTTCGAAAAATACCTGGTTTTTAAATGTTGGTCAAATTTCAGATTACATTTTTTTTTCTTTTTAATTAAAGGAAATTTGGTTCCAACGCTGAGGTTCGTTTTTATTTATTTTCTTGTTTTTTTATTACTTGTTTATGACAATGTTAATTTTAAGGCTGTCAACGAACATTCCTAATTTTTTATTCAAATAAAAAATAATAAATGCAAATTCAAATAAGCCATTTTGTAGATAATTTAGACGCCTTGAACCTTGAAGTCCTTGTCGAGTTTTTGCGGTTTCTGGTGTGTAGACACTTATTTTCTCCCTCATGGGACCAAAATTACGTCCGACATGTGTATTGATTTTTTTTTTTGTTTTTCGTTAAAATCGCAATAACTCGGCAAAAAATGGCTTATTTCAATTTGCAAATAAAAGTTAGGAATGTTCATTGGCAGTCCTAAAATTAACATTTTTCTTTCTCGTTTAGAACATTTTTGTTTACCTTAAAAAGTCATAAAAAAAACAAAAAATAAAAGACGAGCGCCAGCTTTGGAAAGGAGACGTACCAAATTAACTTCAATTCAAAAGAAAAACAATATTTAATCCGACATTTAACCAAGATACAAGCTTTTATAAAGAAAGTAATTTTTCGAAAAATTTTCCTGTTGCGTTTTTTCTTTGGCACATTTATTAACGTGGACAGTATAATTATTCAAAACAGTTTATTGGATTAGAAATCTTTTTTTTTTTTGCGTCCATCGCGCACAAGTTGAAATTAGTCGTTTTTACGACCTCCTGCAACCTCCTCAAATTGTCACTAATCCATGATGAAATTAAATAAATGCCAAAGATACAAATTTGTTGAATTATTCAAAAAATCATTTAACCGAAAACTGCTTTGTATTGTTATTATTCTGTAAACACGGTGCACATGAACGTAAATTTAGTCTGGTGAATTCAGAAATAAACGTAATTTCGTAAAAATTCATACCATCTCGTTAGTCACAAAAACAAAAAACACAATCACAAACAAAAAACTATTACACTCCATTTAAGGTTACCTGTTCCAGAGCTTTTTTCTTTATTTTGTCCATTAATCGGCCCACTTGGCCACTATATCTATTGTGTCCGCTCATTCTGTTTCTTTATACAAAAATTTAAATCGAACAATTTTTACGTTCCACAATTTATGTGTATGAGATGGTAAATATTTAAAGAAATATTCACTTCACTCCAATATAGATGTCACTAGTAGTAATTCAATATTTTATTTTATTCGTTTCAAAAATTATTAATAACAATAATATAGTTTAATAATTTCCACCACACATTTTCACTTTATTAAGTACAAATAAATATTTTGTTGTAATTCAGTCAATTAAAAATACAATGTCAACTTTATTCAACAAATTTTATTATAAAACTATTTTTTTTTTTTATAAATAATTAAATTAAATTTTTTTAAATTCGTGAAATTTTCCGACGATTTTTATAATAAATTAGCTAAAAATAATTAAATACTCCTATTTTTATTTTATTTTTTTGGCAATTAAATTACATATAAAATCATTGTTTCTAACATTTCTCAAATATAGGTTCTCGTCATTTTTTTGCATTGCGTATTCATTATTTTATCACCCACTTTGCATTTAACACATCACTGGTCGCAAAAGCTCTATTTTTTTTTTTGTTTTATTTGCTGTATGTAATTCAAGGTCAGTAATTTTTCCAGATTTTCCGTTCCTCGATTTAAAATAAATAAAAATAGTTATGATTAAATTTTTTTGTTTTCGAAATAATTTTTTAACAACGATACATTCGCGGTTTGATTTTTTATATAAAACTGAAACTACACACTTGGTTTTACCGACTTTATATAGATAATTTTAACGATATATACAGTTTTTAATTTTATTTTATTTAGTTTTTCTTATTGCATTTGTAGTAGTGAAAAATGTTATGAATAAAAATAAACATTTATAATATGTATTAGTTTTGTAAAATTACACAAAAAACATTTCTGTGTAAATCGCGTGCTTCAATTACACCATTTAGTGGTGTTTACCTTGATTAGTGCATTGGTTTTGTTGCAACTGTTGATTTATGGTGTGTTTTAAAGAAATTGTCATTGCTTAGTTTTGATTTGTTTGTTTGTTTGTAAATGAGATGGATAAGACAAACTACTCGTGGAAGGACTTTAACTCCCGTTTATTTAAAAGTATAAAAATAAGTGCTTATTTTAAGGTGCATAGTTTGACGAGGTTTAGCAATTCTATATCGAAGTTTGGAAAATGGAGAAACAATTCAAATTTTGCCCTTGCAGTTAATTATACCTAATTTCTGAATTCAAATTGGAAATGAAAATTTTGAATTTAAAAATTTGGGTTTTTTGAAATTTTAAATTTCGATTATATTAACGAAATTTTTATTTTGAGTAAATTTTACAAATACATATCGTACAATACATAATCAGAACATATCGTATTTAAAAAAAGACCAGAAATGTCAAGGAGCTTTAAAATTTCGATGTAATGTAAGTATTTTAAATATTCAATGATTTAAATTTGTTTCGATTTTCAAGAAAAATGTATGTAGTTTGATACAACAAATATTGCAAATTCCACACAAATCACGTCTTGTGAAAATTACGAAACATCTCACGAAAATTATTTGTGGGTGTGTAAAACAATGTAACCAAATTAATTTCTAAATTTAGGCAACAAAAAACAATACGCCCACACAAAATCGGTATATAAACCCAAAATATTGTATCAGCCAATAAAACTACAAATATTCTAAATCAAACTATGTATATAATATAAATAATGTACAGAGAGAGAGTATACATTCACAAGAAATAGTAAACTAAAACTACTACTAAAAATAAATTAATTTGTATGCTGAAATATTTTAAACTTCACGTGATTTTTAGTATACAAGTATGTATGTATATTGATATATGCATTCAAAATTGGAGGCCTGTCAGAATGACGTTGCTTATCGATCTATAAATATAGTGGTGGTCACAAGACAAGATTAATTAAATATTATTAGAAACAACAACTGCAACTTTGTTTACGTACCAATCTTGTACGTATGTAAGTTGTGGGTATATATGTATTTGGTTGTGTAAATGCACGATTCCGTGGTAATTAATTTAAATGTGCAAAATTGAATTTGTTATGCAATTCGCAGTGTGTACAGTTTTTTTCTTTGTTATACATAAGACGGGTATGTCGTTATATAGTGCAAGCATTTTTCATTTGTCGCGATCATCTTAATTAAAAATTAACGTTAAAATGTCAAGATACAAATTACTTCTAAAACCATAATTATTAGTGCCACTGTGTTAATTATATATCATTAGAGCTGTATCACACTATCTTTTAATTTTACTATTATTGTGTGATTTAGCTAGATGGTTAGTAGATGTAGATTGGCGTCATTTCCATAATATTTTAACAATATTTGTGGGCTAAATTATATTTTACTCGTATTTCAACAAACTTGCGTAGAATGCATAAAACGCTATGCATACTTATCGCGTGTTATATTGTATATAAAACACGTTTACATTACATTTGCTGTTTAAACGTTCGATCATGATCTGAATATTAAAAATAATTTAAACTATTATGGATAAACATTTTGACAGCTCAATAAATGTTTATATTTACATAGTCGTACGGTATGATTCGTAATTAGAAACTATTACATCAGTAAAAATGATTTGAGCCATCAAAAGTTCTCATGGTGTCTCATGAATTTAGTCTCACGTATCACTTTATGTATAATTATCATCTTTAGTTGCCACATTATTTTATGCAAAACAGATTTTTTGGGTGTGTCAACTTTAAATTAAATTTTTTTTGCAACTAAATTCATTTTCAAAAAATGCATATGCTTCTAAAAAATTAAAATTGATCCAAATTAATAATTTATTCGTAACGTGCTCGTAGAAATGTATAAACGTAGTTGCGGATATCCATACGTTAATTTTTTTTTATGTCTAATGAGTTTAAAAATTTACATAACGGCAGGAAATTAGTTAGGAAGGTCATTTTTTATAAATGGTATTCACTTTCACCAGTACAAAGTATGGAAATAAATAAAACCCGAAGTGTGTGGCTTAATTTTTGTCCTAAATTTATGATAAATATTTTAGTCACCCTTTTTAGGTAATTGATTATAATTATAATTGTACTGTTATAATTTAGTAACATAATTAATAAGTAATAACCCAAACAACCTTCAAGTTGATTTCAAAATTAAACAATCGTAATTTTTTGGAACTATTATTGTAAGCAAAGGGTCTTTCAAATTAGAAGAATGCACCTTGTAACATTTACAAACAATATTTTAGTTTAGTTGTGAAAATTCGGAAAAGTTAAATTTAAATTAAATTCTAACGAAAAGGAAATGGAAGAGCTCTAAACTTTCCACACACAAAAAAAAGTAACCATTTCAAGTGGAATTAGTCATATTTTTTTCGATGACTTAAGTTGTTTTTGCAAATGGTTACTTACGTTACTGCTATTTGCGTTAAAGCATGTCTCTTGTGTGATTTGTGAAAATAATTTTTTTATTTTCAAATTATATAATATGGAACTTGAAATGATTTTTAGATGAGGTCAATGATGTTCCTCCAAATAGTTCGATTCGCCTCAAGAGACCGCCAATCATGCTGACCGAGTGTGTTTAGGTTCCTTTTAACGCCGTCCATTCATCCGATCGGTTCCACGAGGTCCTATTTTCGTTGGACTACAAGGTCTGTTTAGTGGTCCGATTTTGTGAACAAATTACGTGCCCAAGCCATCTTAGCCTTGACGATTTTATGAATCCGATCATGTCGATTTTATCGAGATCGACGTGGCGCACCCTCTTTTATGGGACTGAGAATTATTCTGATGATCTTTTACGCTGTTACAGCAATTTTCTGGAGGTTTTGTGCTGTCAAGGTGATAACTGGTCTTATCAGGGCTTTGTAGTTGTCCAGTTTTATTTTGCGTGATATATGAGCAGACTTGAATATTTTGATGTTGGCGTAAAATGCTCGGTAGCCTGCTGTGATTATTGATGAAATGTCCACAGAATCGAAGTTTTACTCAGTGATCCTAGATATTTGAACTCATTCACCTTCTCATATTGTGTATCTCCTGAAATAAAGTCTCCTCGCGGTGACCATGTTTTCATCGTCGCTAAGGTTGGTCTGATGGCCAATTTGTTGGACTGTTTCTTTCAAAGGAAGGGGGTTTCTTTCAGAGGGATGATGTTATGACCCAGAATACTAAAATCGTCAGTGTACGCTAATAGCTGGGTTGATTTATAATACAGGCAGCTGCGCGAATGACATTCTCCAATGAAAGCTTGAAGAGAGTTGGAGCTATTGGGTCTCAGTTGTTATCTAGAAGGTATCCGTAATTTTGCCTTCTATTAGCACCTTGCATATTGAGCCATCCATTAAAAGCTGGCACATAGAAACCAATTTTGATGGTATGCCTATGTATGACAAGCCGTTCCTTAACATATCCTTCTTAATGCTGTCGTACTCCTGTTGGAAGTCTAGTAGTCTAGTAAATAGTACTTCTCGAGCACCATCCTCAGAGTAAAAGTTTGATCGCCGTTGATCTATTTGGATGGAAATCGCATTGATAATCACCCAAGATCCTCTCGCTATAAGTTAACAACATTGCCGCGACTAAAATCGCAGTATTATGTGAGTTTAAGGACGAATTATTAAAGCAGAACTAATTTTTTTTATAAATGCATCATGTTATTTTTAAAATTACCAGGGGGTCTATTATGAAATTTTCGACATCGCAAATTTTCGACGTTGTCGACCAACTCGAAAATAGCTATTATGAATTATTCGACAATATCGAAAAAAAAAATAAATTAATATTAATTTATTAATTAGGCGGAAAATAAAAATTAAAATATATGTTACGAACTGAATAACTGAAATTTTTTTATCTCACGATTTATTATTGAACACGCGTATGCATTCGTCACCTCAAGAGCAGTCGCATATTGTTCGACTTTGTCGAAAACAAAGTTTCATAATAGGAAAATTTTCGATATGATCGCAAAAAAAGCGTGTCGAATAATTTCATAATAGCTAATTTTCGACGTTGTCGAAAAAAAAGCGCGCGTCGAAAATTTCATAATAGCCCCCCAGTTCCATTTCGAATTTGGATGAAATTTGATAACGATTACAATTCAACTGCTTGATTTTAACTCTAAAAGTACTAATGTTTGGTTCTACAAAAAAGTGCCAAACTCCAGTTAACTCGTTCGCTACCAGCCATCATATCGGTTTGTTATCTGAGCTCGTCGCCACATAAATGTGGCAGACGTTTTTAGTCCATTTATAAGACATGTTGAAACACATAAGTACGTAAAGTCTAATCCAATTGACGTCATATAATCCTGAAAAAATCCTCAGCTGTGGTGGACGTTTTTTTTTAGGAGACCCTGGTAGTTAACGAGTTAAGAATTAAATGATATTTCCTCTCTTGCTTTTTGTTTGAAATTACGATGTGTTTCATAATTCAACTTCATTACTTGTATTGTAATGCTCATTGCTTAAATCTTGTCAGGGGATCATAATATTTAGCTGCTCAATTTCGTTTAAATAAATATTTAACCCGTTGAAATATTTATGTAACATACCTAGTTAAATTTGAATTATGAAGCAAATCGCAATTTCATAAAAGTAGAAGGAGAGGAAATGTTATTTAACAGGATTTGGCTTTTGGTTTGTGAAACCGGGCATTAGATTAAATCAAATTTGATCAGAATTTTAAAGGCTACAAATATTCAAAGTTTAACAGCAATTGCATTATTGAATTCTTCGAGTTGCTAAATTGACAGATTGAAAATTCAATTCCTCGTTTAGTTTGGCTACTTTACATGCATCACATTTTTTTTTTTTTTTTTGAATTCTTTAGCTATTTTTTATATAATAAAACAAAATATTTCGGTTTTGTCACTTTCTTTAACGTGATATTTATTTTATTTGTAAATGAAATTACGATCGTTTCGGATGTTACTCCTTTATCAAATTTCTAACAAACATGTTTGTTAGAAATTTGATAAAGGAGTAACATCCGAAACGATCGTAATTTCATTTACAAATAAAATAAATATCACGTTAAAGAAAGTGACAAAATCGAAATATTGTGTTTATTATATAAAATTTTTTTATTGGTGATATTAGCACAGAATATATATAAACAGAACAATATCTTCTATTGCGCTTTAATTCTAAGTTTGTGAACAAATATTTAAATTAAGATTTAGAAAAGATAGAAAAACAATTTTATATGGAATCAATGAAACAAAACAAAAATACAAAAATGTTTGTACCCATCTGTTTGTTTTGATCAATAAAAATCAGTACAATTTTAAAAGGAAAGGGAAATCTTTACACTTTGTAATGTGTTTAAAAGAGATAGACGTTCATAAATAATTTTTGATTTTGATCTAGTTTAGCTTTGCGAAACTTTAAAATCAAATCAAAAAATAAACAAAGGATCACTTATTGTTTTTGATGATGAGATACAAAATTATACAAATAAAAGTGAAATAATACATAAACACATACACAACCTTATTCAAGTTTAGTTTTTGTCTTTATTATTTGTTTGATATGATTTGGTATCCCGTTATCGAAAACAATAAGAGGTCCTGTGTTTAGTTTTTTATTTGATTTTAAAGTTTCGCAAAGCTAACTAGACCAAAATCAAAAATTATTTATGAACGTCTATCTGTACTGATTTTTATTGATCAAAACAAAGAGGTGGGTACAAACATTTTTGTATTTTTGTTTTGTTTCATTGATTCCATACAAAATTGTTTTTCTATCTTTTCTAAATCTTAATTTAAATATTCGTTCACAAACTTAGGATTAAAGCGCAATAGAAGATATTGTTCTGTTTATTTATATTCTGTGATATTAGTACAGGAGTAAACAACAAATATGTTATCTTTAGCTATGGTTTTTAATTCGCTCTCGATAGCTGCTATCGAGAGCCGTCATTTTTCTATACCTAAATTTAAATTTGACGCGCCTATTTATTGGTAAACTAAATTTACTTTACATCAAACTATCATTTTTAATTCAATTGTTTAGCGAAAAATTGTTATAAAAAATGTTTGGCTCTATCTATTTATACGGAGCGCTATCGGAAGCCACATTTTATATGACGGCTCTCGATAGCAGCTATGCGGAGCGAATAAAAAAGCGCAGCTTTTGTGGTTGGCTTTGTGAAATTTATTATTATTTTGACTATTTTTTGGAAAAATATTTATGACATGCGCTAAATGTAAACAAAACCTTCAACAAATATTTTATTCGCGAACAAAATGGGATTTCACAATACAAAATTTCAAAATGCTACAAACCTTTGAAAACCAATCGAATTCTAAATGAGGATTCGATGGCTGTTTTGTTCGTATTTTATTTGCCAAGGAATTAGATTTGGAATTGGAATTCAATTTTTGTCAAATAAAATAGCCATGGAATTTAGTTTTTGGAATTCGGTTGGTTTTCAAAAGTTGGAAGCATTTTGATTGTTTTTTGTGGTGGGTTTGTTTACGTTTCTTTATGTACCGACTAACGAATTGAAAAATATTCCTGATATATCATTAGAAATTTTTTTTTCTCCATTCCGAATATGTATACAGAAATATTCCAAAAATGCTAAAAAGTTTTTATTCTCTGAATACAGAAATCCTTCTTTTCTTTTATTTATTTAGAATATTCCGAATGAATTTTGTTTGTACTAGACCGAAAGTTGCCGAAAGGTAGAATAAAAGTAATATTCTGCCAAACGTCATATTATCTAAAGGTTCTATCACACCAACCGCGGCGCTTCATATTCCAAACTATCAACAATATTAGACGCACGTATCCGATCACAGCAAGCGCGCGTTTATTTTTCTTACGTACAATTTTTATATTTTTTATTTTTAATAGTTGTATTTTTTGAGAATTGTGTTTTCTATGTGTTCTTCCGAAACAAAATGTTAAAAAAAAAAAAGAAATTTATTTTGTATGCTTATTTTATTCGATCTTTGAACAACCCCTAAAATTTTTATTGTCGTTTTCAATTTTCTATTGTGTATTTTTGTAAATACTTCATGTGAAATAACAAATGTTGGAATATTCGAGTAACGAGTAATGATTTTATTTAAATCGTCAATTTTTGAAGGTTATGTTCCGCGATGGAGCACGATTTTTTTTGCCACTGGGCGAACATAATTTTGCGGCAACGAATGCCACTTCATTTGGTACATTTGCTTAAAATTGTAAATTTTCTATTAAAAATATAAAATTTGTAAACGGTTTTATAAATAATAATTTTATTTTGGTTTAAGCTATGATTTCCGTTCCTATCAGTACATAAGCAAAAAACTTGTATTTAAATTTGACGCTCGCCGCCGACGCTTGATGTCTTAACGCGTATTCTACCGTGCTGTTTTATTACATTTCGTTCTCTCTGTGGAATGAATAAAAGGAAGTACCCTAACTTCCTACTTCCTAACGCTTTGCGCACATGTGAAAGAACGCAGAGTAAAATCAAAATTGTGTGCCGATTGATAGTATGAATAGATAGGAAGATTTTTTAACTCTTGTAAATTATTCTACAAGAAAACACAAAGCATGACATAAATATATTGTTCAATAAAAAAAATTTATTCATTTAAATTAATTTTAATTACGGTATTTGAATAACTAAGTAATAATGAAAAATTCATCTTGAAAACTGATTTTTTTATGTGAATTGCGCCTTGATTTAACTGATTGGGAAATGCAACGTGTCAGGGTTAGTCGGAATATTTAGGGGTGGATTTCCGTGCGACATATGATTTTGATTTACTTAATTTATAGTTATTAACAGCAAAAATGGACATATTAAGCCGTGTTTTAACAATTTTATGTTAAAATTTAATCAATTTCATCTTACCCGTTTAAAATTATTAGAATACACAAAACGTTAAATTTAACATAAGAAATTCACAATACTCTTACACAAAAGTATATTTAAACCTTAAACAGCTTACATTGACTACTGACAACGTTTTAAAAGAATTCTGTACCATTGAAGGACTATATATACTTTTTTTAGAAAAAATTACCTGCATCTTATTTAGTTAAAATTTTATCGCGCAATTTTCAGAAAACGTGACCCGATATTTATTTTGATAAATTCCAGAATCCGCACCCCGTTATATATGCGTTCATAAAATCGATATTTTATTATCATTAGAATAATCATCGCAAATATCAAAAGTGTTGATCTTGTGTTCGATAAATTATACATTATTTGCATTTCAAGGTTTCGCATTTGAATAATCGATGATTCGAATTTAGTGTTCACTCAAAAAATTGATCTGGCACTGTGTGGAATATAAAGAGTGCCATCTTAACAAACCTGAGCCAGAGACATTTTTCTATTTCATAAAATTTTCCATTCGATCACTACGCACCATCTATTTGTAAAATACAACAACTTAAAATTCCTAAAAATAAAAAAAATCCCATACTTGTTAGCAACGCACCGTGTAACTTTAAATCAGAACCTCAATCCTTAACCAGTACTTAGGAAACAAAAGAAATTCTAATGGAATTTTCCGTTCTTATTGATTGTTATTGAAATTGGTTTTTTACGGTATTCATCTTTAACTGTGGAAGATTTATTTTTATATTGATACTATTGTCTAAATATATGGGTTAGAAACGTAAACTATTTTAGAATACCTAAATCATAGGTTCTAACGATGTCATACTTCTTGTTGTAGTTGTTATATAATAACAAACAGAAATTTCCATTGCAACAGTTTAGTTTTGTTATTTATTAGGCCAATGACCTATACTACAATAATATATGCATATAGTTTTGCGAAAAATGTGTAATTCTTACGATGTTTGATGCACGATATACGATGACCTTGTAATAATAAGGAATAAATATGTAGGTAAAATAATAAATGTTATTAGCATTTTCTTTTTGCACAACAGATGAAAATTGCATTAGTACTTAGTACTCCTGTTACATGTAAAATTTGTTTTCTAGATTTCTCTCTTCATCGTATTTAATAAAATTTAAATGTTTTGTCTTTAAACAAACAAAATTATAGAGGATTCACAATGCAAAACCTTTTTACTTGTAAACTTACAGGAATGTAAATATATATGAATTTCGAAGTGCTGTGAATGCTCTGTTAATGGCGCATTTTATCTTCTTCTCTACTATAAATTTGTGCCGTGTTCTAACATCACTTTTTCGCTTTGGTGCATTTCCGATAGAATAAATGTATTCATTTGATAAAATATAAAATTGTAAAACCATTTAGTTCTAAGATGCCGTTTAAACATGTGAAGTCAGCAGGCATTCCAAACCGTTCAAAACAATTTTTGGCCCAGTGGTTTCACAGGGAATACCAAAAATTACAAAAAAATAGTTCAACTCTAAAAGAACTTTAATATTCTTTGAAAATCTTGTTAAAATTGATATAATTTCATTCGATGTCGGTCGAAAAAAAGCAAAAGAGTGAAAATTACACTTTTATGAATGACTCACTTTTTTGAATGCTTCTCACTTCCTGAAAATCGTAGTTAATAACTACACAAACTATTTATCTTTGACACTGTAGTCAATAAGAATTTTGTTATAATGGTTTATACAAATCAAAATTGGTTAGCTGCCATGCACTGCAAGGCCATCAGATTAACTGAGTATAATTTTCTTTCAACACATAGGAATACCCTATTTATCACTTCCTAGAAAATCACGACACTTTTCGCCTAAGATAAAAAAAAAACACTTATATAGACACTGGTATAACAACAGAACAACACTATTGATTTAGTTTACAAACCATCACCAAAATTACCAAAATTTCTGACCTCCATCACAATGCAAATTTTTAATTTATACCTAAAATTGAAAGCAACGTTGCGTTTTAAATATTTTCTGCTCATTTCTTCTTACCATCATCAACAACATTCGTCAAAATACAATTTTCTTCTTCAACTAATTCGTCACAACATTTTGTTTATTTTATTTTTTTTTATTTTATTGTTGTCTACTTGTTCTGTATTCCCTGCAAACATATTCAATCTTTTGACTTCATCGTCATTGATCTATAACACATTTGCTGCCACTGTACCACATTCAGATTCATATTCAACATAAAAATTAATAAAGTAAAAATTCGCGTACACAGAAGTACGCTGTGTGAATATTGTGAAGAAGAAAAATTATAAGAGAATTCATCTGTATTAGTACGATTCGCTAGTACTTAACGCACAGCACATTCTGTATATATAGAATGTAAATTGTGGTATAATCAGTTCAGTCGGCGCAGCCTGATGAGAAGATTGATTTTTTCATAATCATAAGCTCATCAGTTCGAAACTGGATTGAATTTTCTTACAATCTTCGGAACATATTAAAATCACACATTTAGATATTGCGCGACTGATCAAGCGGATCACGGTAGAGTAAGAAGGGGAGGCTCGTGAAATATGATAGTTTAAAGGAAGGATAGAATAACATATTGAAAGGGAAGAGTATCATTCACATTCTGCCACACTCACGACTCCGTTCTTTAGTCAACATACTCGTATATGCAACCATTTTCGAGTCGATGACGTCGGTTGCAGTCGAACTAGAAACTAAGGCCAGAATGGTGATAGGTCAACGTTGGCACTATCATATAAGGCAAATTCACAATCGTTTTTGAATCATACAAATACTCGAATTATCGAATCATTCGGAGTTTTTTATTCACCACTCTGAAATTGTGTCAAATTTTTTAGTGCATTGAATTTATTTTTGTTAATTGTTTGTATTTGGTTTCTCAGCGAGATTGAAATTTACAAACAAAAATTTTATTTTGATTATGCTTGGTTGCATTGCTTTGGTAAAGTTTTTGATTTAAGTTGTTTTAGGTGTTTTAGAATTCTCCAAAGCTAGAACAACAATTTTATTTATTTGTTCTATGTTTTGTACGTTATTTAACGTTTTACCGAACGTTTTTATGAATTTTGACAAATGTCCATATGTGAAAAATAGATGTGGAATTCGAGAATAGGCCCCTGGAGCCCTATTCTCGAATTCGACATCCATTTTCCACATGTGGACATCTGTCAAAATCTATGTAATTATATTGACGTGATCTATGTAATTATATTCGTAAATATTCCCTAAATACAGAAAAAATTCCATAGCGAATTGAATCTAAATTTCCGAATGTTTTTATGAATTTTGACAGATGTCCACATGTGGAAAATGGATGTGGAATTCGAGAATAGGGCCCCTGATTTCCTAATTCCTTTTCCTTACCTTAATTATGGGTTTAAATATTTAATTATTCAAATAAGTATTACCCGTTTTATTGTATTTTAATTTTAGTTTTTTTTAATTATGTTAAATTATGTTATATCGCACCTATCACGTAACAATGTATAAACTACGTTGCACAAAAGATTTTGTATATATTGAAAAAATGATTTGCCTTATTTGTGTAAGTTATAATGATGAATAAGTAAATAAATTGTTAAGAAGCAAGCTTCAAGCTAGCCATTTTCTCAAAAACCATCAAATACATCTGAAGATATGCTAATCTGTTTAATACAAAATTAACAACCTATCCAATCGACGTCGAACGGTCTCGATAAAAATGTTTCGAGCTACATAATCGAGATGATTATCTCTTGTTCTGTTTGTAATACGAATTGAGCGCAAAGGTACTTTAATTTTACTCGAAACTCTTTTTATAAGATCGATAGTAAAAGTGAAAATAAAATAAAAAGAAAACCTCCGATTATTTTATCACAAATTTTCTTCCTCAAATAAATCATTATTTATGTATAAACTTATTTAGTGAAAGTAAATGTAAATAATACAAAACATGCTCGACCGACCGACCATTCAATTAAAATGGCATAAATCTAAGTGCTTTGAAAAATAAAACGCCGGCGCCAAAACATGCATGCAAATTAAAAAATTAAATCTTTTCTCATAATTTCCTTACAATAACGATCCAATTAAAGAGTAAAACTTCTTTCTCATCATATTCGCCAAACGATTATTATGCATTTAACAAACAAATTGCTTCAATCATTATAGGGTCATACAAATTAGTGCGGGATCACAAATTATATTAGTGCTTTATTCTTCAAATCGTATATTCGTAAAAATCGTGTAAAGTATGCAATGGAAAATTCCGCGCTAGAAGCGGAAAACAAATTTGTTTTATATTTAAGCGGAGTAAGAAGTTCTTCAGTGGAAGAAAGTATTACCTTAAAAATCGTGTTTGGGGAATACAGTTCCCCTTAAAATTAAATTAATCAAAATCAAACACTACATTACATTTAGGAGCATTTTTATATGAATAATTTTGTTACGTTGTTACTCATTGTATCATTTTACAAATAAACTAAGTACACAAAACTCAAAATCATTTAAAAAATGTGATTATCCCTACATTTAATGAAAATAATTACTGGGGAATTCTATTCCCCATAACATGGATTTAAGTTGTAAAACATACACAGGGGTATAAGGTTAAATGAATTGCTGTAAATCTACAGGGTTTGCTACTCCAAGTGTTACTTTGCCTTTCGAATCATTTCTGGTGACAAACATTTTAGTCACATGTAAATGCTAGAACTCACGAATAACTACTGGTTGCGATTTTCCGGCCAAATACAAGGTAATCGTCAAACTAACATTTGAATTCCATTTCGATATTTCTTTTCGATTGTATTTTATTTTAAATATCTACTTATTTTCTAGTAAATTTATTTTAATTTAGGTTATTGCATGTTTGGTTTTTGGTAAACAATATTTTCGATTTTTTTCATTGGAAGAAGAAATATAGGAGATTTGTGTAACCCTATAGCAAGTGAAAAGTTCAAAGTCAGGTCGAAACGGGAATTGCAATATTTGAAGGCAAACGGCACATTAATGGAAATCCCTTCAATTCTCGAAATGAAGGCGTCTGACCGTTTTGCAAAGCTGCATAAATGGTGGCTTCTGTGAATTTCTTGTGTGACAGTGTTAATTGATTCGTAGGATAAGGTAACTCCAGGAATTTAATTTGGATTGTAGAAATTTGTGTTTCTTCGATGGCCTTGAAGTTCTTGCTAATTCGAGTTTTTTGCTGATGTAATTTTCCAGCGACTAATGTTTCGATAAAATCTGAATGCGAGATACTAATGTCGAAAATTTGAAGAAAGAGAAGTCTCATGTTGCGGTTTGATCATAGCAATCATATTAGCTTTGTATATATACATATATGTCAAATTGACATAAATATATGTCAAATTCACATAATAGCCGTAATAATAGTCAAGTTTTTGTATAGGAGATGCTACGGATATTTTGTAAGTAGAAGGTCACGTTATAGAGTACAAAGGGCAATCCTGTTAAGGATTTATCGAGATAAGTGGTAAATCCTTAATAAGATTATATTATGTAAAGCTGTTTGCGGGCTCGTTGTCAAATTTAATATAACTTCCTAGTCGTCATTTCCAAGACCAAGCTTGGTAAATAAAAAGAGACGCTCTGGACCTAAACCTATTTATTTCCAAATAAGTGTGTGTGTGTGTGTGTGTGTGTGTGTGTGTGTGTGTGTGTGTGTGTGTGTGTGTGTGTGTGTGTGTGTGTGTGTGTGTGTGTGTGTGTGTGTGTGTGTGTGTGTCAATTGGTTGCCGCTGTGCGCCCTCTGTTTATAAGCTTCGTGCTCGGCTATAATAGTGGACTTCTAACATTGGTGTATGATTTACAATTTATACCCCAAATCAGAACATTTGTTGAACATTTCTAAACACTTCACTGTGGTGAGTAACTAATTTCAAATATGTTTCTCAAAATCAATTCAATCCAACAGAAATTCATTGTATAATCAGGAATTCACAAACATTTAAAAAACTAAACAATTTTCACATACCATTCAACCACACATGTTTTTCATTTAGTTTATAAATAGATTGCATGCAATATAAAAATTTATGCATATTATAATAAAGTGACGTATTAGATAGAAGGCTTGTAATCAATTAACCAATCAAATTGAATATAAAATAATTGACCTACAGATTTTATTTGCTACATTGGTTTTGCGTTTTTCCATTCTACAATTTTTACAGTAGTAAATAATACAGTGACCACTGTGATCGTTACTTTAAATTGGCATTATACTCGATTTTCTCTAATTAAAATTTACAAAATAAGAAAACTACTTGAAAAATGTAGACAGAAAACTAAAAATCAAACCAAACTACATTTTGTGCATTGATGAAGTTTCTATTTTTAGTTTAAAGTGAATGACAGAGAAGTTATATACTGACGCATTCGATAATGATAACTACGAATTTTCACATCAACAAATCCTAAACATACATGAATTGCAAAAATTGATCGTAGCTTTTCATAATCAATTGAAGGTGTGTCAGAATATAATTATAAATAATTAAAACGTTCTAAGATTTGCTCAGTACGACAAATTTTATTACCTGCCATTAAAACGTATATTGTCGATTGATTTGAACGTGGTTGAATACCAGACTTAGTAGAAACGTTTCATGTAAAGTTTTGAGTCACTTAATAAAAATATGTATGTATTTATCATCAGTAACTAAAACTTGTGTTTACTCGTACGTGATCTACCGCATAAGATTGTTTTAAAATTTATTAATTCGGCCTAAATAAAACATCGTCATAATTGCAATTCAACTATTATAATCTAAATAAAAAGAAATTCACATCATTCAACAAGTTATAGCAAACACTTAATATCAATTAGTAACAATAAAAAAGGCAAATTACACGTCATATCACCAATCAAGCATTACGTACAACGTAGAAATAATTAGAAATCGTTTCAATAAATTTCATCAGCATATCTACACATTAGAATCCATTCTTACGTGATCGATTGCACGATTCATGTACAGATGTATAGAATATATGAGAGAGACGAGCCTCTAAATTAACACCAATCAAAACCAAAGAACTCTGTAGTAAAGAGTCTACGCAACAATAGACATAATGAAACATTGGAATCAAAAAGAGAAAGGAAAATTCATACTCAAGTATATTTTAATACGTCACTGACACACCTTCCATATAATTTTATTTATACGATACTATGAGTGCATGCATTAGTTATGCTGTAAAACTATAAAATTTTGTTGAATAACTATAATAAACAAAGTAACATAATTAAAGAATACGTTAACCAAGGTATTTTACATTTTGTTTCTTTTCAATAATATAAGTATGTAGTGTGTAATTAGTTTTAGCGTATTGTATAGAGAGGAAATTGTTGCTTGATCGTGGATGTAGAGAAGGTCAATAAATCTATTTTAGTCGAAGGATTATGAAACAGTGTTGATTTTCTTGGAAATGCGCTTTTTAACTTCTTGGTAGAGTTATTAATTAGCATTTGCTTACATGGTTCTTATAGTAAAAACATAAGGTTCAAATCAAGATACAGTGAAACTTTTGTGAAACGATCATTTTTTTTTCTCCGGAAAATGTATATTAAAAAAGGGATCGCGAAATATGGGAATGTCTTTCCACCACAAAAAAAAAATAACTTTTCGGTACCGCCATTTTTTAAAGTATTTTTCCCAATTTTTTTTATGCCTTACTCAAATATGCCGTTTTGAAATATGATGTAGTGTACCATATAGCATACTGAAATATACCGTACATAAACTTGCCGTAGTGTATCTTATGCCTTAGTAAAACATGCAATAACGGACGGATCCCGTATTAAAGATGCACGATTCGCGATAGCTGGATATAATGTAGTCCCTTATCTCTTGAATTTTCCGATAATATTATTTTAGTTTATTACTTTACTTAATGTAACGATTTTTAATCATTTTTGCTCATCTCTGAGAAATTATCACACTCAAGTTATTATAGGCAGCAACATTAAAAAATATCCATCAATCGTCGTTATCAACCGTGTGTTCCGGGTTCAATTCTCGGTGGTGATAAGAGAAAATGTCATGACTGAGTGTTATGTTGTAGTTGTGAGTGTTGTCAGAGGGTTCGCACCTCATAAAAACTGCCTTCCGTATTGGTTCCCTCTCCAATAAAAAAAAATTGTTTGTCTGTGTGTTAGTTTACTCATTAACGATACAAATAAAAATCCTAAACATAACAGTAATCCATTCCACCTTTAAAAAAAAAAATCGTCATCATAAAAGTCACAAATTATTGTAAATCACAGCACTTGGGCAGGGCCTGCAAAGGGCATTCTCTCAAAGTGCGAATAGTGAGTTTCGAGAAAACTATTTTTAATAAACTATCATGTTTGAGAAATCTTTTTATTAAAATTAATTTTTCTGTAGGGTTTCTATAGCTTGGGTTAAGTATTGTATTTTTGATTTTGCGTTAAACTTTGTCGTGTCAGCAATCCGGCCCTACTGATTTCGATCCCGAGGAAGCTCTTCGTATTGTCCTAGAGCTAGACAACCAGAAGGTACTAAGTGGTTCTCTATGCCAACTACTTGTATAATTTCATGTACAAGATCAGGAATTCGCTTGAAATTCCTAACCTCATGGTTGAACTGAGCTCGGGTTGTGCCATCAGCGTCATAACAGAATAGTAATTTTTCATTACTTGTTAAGATAATATATGGTAAATTACAATACATCAATTATACAAATAAACTAAATTGAAGAACCAACAGAAAAACTAAGCTCATTAAACAAGGAATAGTGGTTATTTTGAATGCATATTAATGGAGAATTGTTGCGGTATTTCGTTTCAAATTTGCTAACTTAAAATGTTAAGGAATTTCTAACCTTATATGGATTGGTGGATCAGTATCTACTATGTCATTGAGAATATTGTACGGTGCAAGCTCATCATTTTTTGCGCGTCTACTCCTAATTGAATCCAAACCATATCTCACTAACCTATTAGTAAATGATTCAAAAGGATTTTTTTTTTTTTTTAAATTAAGAAAGCTAGTGAATTTTCTCTGAACACTGGCCTCAATATGTAGGTCAAAACTAGGGGTTTCACGTGGTAGTTAAGTATTCGATCTTTAAATGGACCATGGGTACTTTAAATGGAAATTCCCAAATTTTGGTGTCACCTGCATGGTAAAAACTAGCACATTAAGTGATTTTCCTACAATATGCTGAATGTGACTATTAAAATTTAATTTACTGTCAATAACAATTCCCAAATACGAAACAAATGGTTTTACTTCCAGGCAGATGCTGTTAATGTGGTAATTAAAATTGCTATTGGCGTTCAGTACCAATCAGCTAGTCTATTAAGATCATCTTGTAGTTTCTCACATATTGAATAACAAGAACATCAATGGGCCGAAGGTTAAACTATTAGTAACTCCAGAAGTGGGTATAAATTCGTTGGACTGTACACGGCATATTTCTACAAACTGCGCCCTGTGAGTTAAGTCCATTCAAGCTTTTTGCCGTCTTTTCTAAAAGTAATCAATTTATTAAATAACAAAGAATGATTAACTGTATCAAACGCCTTTGACAAATCTGTATAAACCACATCAACAGCTACTTCTGAATCCAAAGAATCATAGACATATTCAGTGAAAATTGGTAGTATTGGCAGTAAATTGGTCAATGTTGATCGGCTATTAAAAAACTATGCTGATGTTTAGATCAGACGAAAATTATTTTAGGATTATTTAAAGGATTTTATTATAAAATACAATATTATTTATTCTCCGTGGACAAAGTATCGTATTCTTC
The DNA here is from genome assembly GCA_958295665.1 of Tipula vernalis. Lineage (NCBI taxonomy): Eukaryota > Metazoa > Arthropoda > Insecta > Diptera > Tipulidae > Tipula > Tipula vernalis. The sequence continues at coordinate 3,221,053 of OY282560.1, forward strand.
TCACATATAATGGCTGTTATTCTCTCAGATGATTTACGACACTCGTTATTATGAATATATATTGTTTTTATTAATTATGAATAAAATTTTAATTTAATACGGATACATTATGGCCTACCAAACGAGCAATAAAATACATCGAAAATTTAGTACATTCGAAAAAAAAAACAATTTCGATAGTGTTGGGGGCTACACGTTAAAGTTTAATGACTATTCAAAATTATATATCGGGCAAACTGACCGTTCATTTTCTCAGAGGCTCATAGAACATACGCGGGAGGCCAAAACAGCAAATGGTACCACAAATTTGTGATTTCACTATGCAGAACATTTATATACCGAAAAACACTCACACATAGATTTGGAAAATAACCGTATACATATTTCTATACAAACTTCCAAAGGGCAATAATAATGGATCGAATGGAGGAAATTGAAATATATAAACACCGGAATAATCCACTCTTACTAACCGAAATACGAAACAGGAAAACGAACAAAATTTATGACATGTTAATAAAGCTCACATGTCTATCCTAAGGACCTAAGACCAATAACTCTATCATCCTTTCTTTTGAAAACCTTGGAAAGGCTGCTGGATGTATACATTAGAGACAAAATAGGTGCCAGAAAGTAGGCACCGTCTCAGCATGCGTACACAAAGGGTAGATCTGTGGACACTGCTCTCCACGCCTTGGTGTGTACGATTGAGAAATCGATTAATTCGAAGGAATTCTGTTTGGTGGCCTTCCTGGATATAGAGGGCGCCTTTAGTAATGTGAAAGCGGAGGCAATCAAGGAGGGATTGTCATTTTTGGAGGTGGACGTTCCTCTGATAGGGTTAATCAATTATATGCTGGGAAGCAGGATTGTTCGCTCGAAGTTGGGGGACTCCACCATCAAGAGGCGAGTAACTAGGGGAACCCCGCAGGGGGGTGGGTGTTCTGTCCCCTCTTCTCTGGAATATAGTGGTAAACGGGTTACTACTAGAATTGGAGAGAGAGGGTATTGAAGTTATCGCTTACGCAGATGAAGTAGCTTTAGCTGTTTCCGGGAAATTCCTGGGCACGATTGTAGACGTAATGCAGAATGCGCTTACCATCATTACGAAATGGGCTGGCAAATATGGACTTGGTATTAACCCGTCCAAGACAGAGCTGGTAGTCTTCACTAAGAAATACAAAATCCCGGTAGTTGTCCCTCCTGCCTTAAATGGCACGAGACTTGCTTTTACTGATAGAGTTAGATATCTGGGCATTATCTTGGACAGTAAGCTTAGTTGGAAGCCCAACATATTGGAGAGAATAAACAAATCTACTATAGCTTTGTACTCCTGTAGGAACGCCATTGGTCATAGATAGGGTCTGAAGCCGGAGCTGGTACACTGGCTCTACACCGCTGTAGTGAGATCTGTACTCATGTACGGGGTGGGTGTTTGTTGGCCAGCTCTGGACAAGGTAAATTATAAAAGTAAGATTGAGAGAGTGCAAAGAACGTCCTGTATGCTTGTTAGCGGGGCATTGAGGTCGACACCGACAAGTGTCTTAGAGGTTATGTTGCACCTTCTTCCGGTCGACATTTTTGGCAAAGAGATGGGGGCAAATACGGCTGTACGACTTGCAGCTGTCTCTCAGTGGAGGTGTCTTAGTATAGGACACTCTACTATTGTTAGATCGTTGAAGGATGAGCTGGCGAATCTTGACTACATTAAACCTACTCTACGCTTCGAGAAGCGATTTCGGACCTCCTTCCCTTCAAGGGAATCCTGGAGGGATAGACCGTTATCGGAAACAGAAGCGTTCCAATTCTTCACAGATGGCTCCAAGCTAGACGGCATTTCTATTCCCTGATTACTGCAGCGTGTACCAAGCTGAAGTCGTAGCGATAGAGGAGGTCATGACGTGGTTGAAGCATAATGTGTTATCCTCAGATGATATCACAATCTATATGGACTGTCAAGCGGCGATTCGGTCGTTAGAATCGGTGTCTTTGGCGTCACGGGTGGCGTTGAGTTGTCACTCATCTCTAAATAAGATGGGTGAGCATTTCAATATCCAGGTAATCTGGGTCCCAGGTCACTCGGGCGTCATGGGGAACTGCAGGGCGGATGAACTTGCTAGGCATGGTACGACTCTCCAGCTGCAACCGGAAGGGCAAGTCTGGGAAGGCCTATCACAGCGCTGAGACAATCACTTGGGAAGCAGGCGCTATCCTCAGCGGGGGAAAGGTGGTCTAACACCCTCACCTGTAGAGTTGTAAGGCAAGTTTGGCCAAAGCTGGACTTGGGGCGCACTAGGGCATTAATATCCCTACGCAGACGTGAATTAAGAATGGTCGTAGGAATTCTCACGGTACACTGCCTTTTTGGAGAACATGCAAGAAGGCTGGGTCTGGAGGCAAATGACTTCTGCAGAAGCTGCTTGGACGAAGAGGAGGAAGAGACATTGGTCCACTTCCTTTGCTTGTGTCCAGCATTGGCTCTCAGAAGGCACAAACACTTGGGTAAGTTCAGGATGGACTGCCTCTCGAATCTCGAAAACAGTAAAGTGCGGGACGTCTTACGCTACATAAGTAGCTCGAAATGGTTCCAATAGAGGTAAAAGGGGAGATATTCTGTGGTATCACAATGGACCGTCACCGGTCTAAGTGTGCATAAGCAGCCACTCCAACCTAACCTAACCTAACCTAATAAAAAATACACGAAACAATTTTATAATGCTGGAAACATATGTGCAGAATTCTGCAAGCATCGAAATTAAAAAACACTAGTTTATATGGTATGAAATACCTGGATTCTCCTTGCCCTCTGAATTCTGCAAGTTATTTCTAATTTTGCTGCGAATCAGCAGGCTACATTAATTAAAAGAAAGCAAATCTAGTTCAATTTGTATACTTTTAATTTTTTTCAAAAAATTTTTTTAATTTCTAGACAGAAAATTAGTTTGGCGTGACAATTGCCAAAAATGGAGGATACAAATTCAATAATTGGTGACAAAATAAGGCATCATTCATTAAAAAAATTGTACGTTAAAATTAAATATGTATCAAATAAATGGCACAATCTGCTTGTCAAAAAAGACTCATGTAATTCACCCAAATTTCTGCCTGCAGCGCTGCTAATGTGTGTTTTAATATAGAAAAATTTATATTCACATAATACATTGTGATATTGACGATTGGAGCGTCACTGATTCCATCTAGTGGATTTTCTTTTAACTGGACCAACGCAGTTTTTTGGCGTTTCTGATTATGCTGTAAGTAATAAAACAGGCATTGAGAATTAAATTGAGATTTGATATTAACTTGTGACTTTCGTATTCGTAGGTGGTTATTTTTGACCTTTCAATGATTATTTTTCAATTGTTATAAGCTCAAACGTCACATTTCGCGTTGGCCCAATTGTATTTTTTTCCGCTAGAGGCGCATTTCATAATGCGATGCATACCATTTTTATAGTTATCATAATTGACGATTGGACTGTCATGATTTTGCATGCAGAGCGTAGGGTTTAGTTTAATTCCGGTAGTTTCACTCTCCATATGTTTTATATGGAGAGAAATGTCATTTCATGCAGAGCGTAGGGTTTACATTATTTCCGATAGGTATCGCATTTTGCAGTTTTCCAATCGCCAATATGTTATTTGGTGATTATTATTTATAAATCGACTTAAAAAAAGTGGCAAATAAATACTTTTATAGTCTGAGGCAGACAAATTATCATATTGCAATCGCGAAGGAATAGAATTGTTATTTTGGTTCTTACAAAATGAACAAAACTATTTAGGGTTATCGCAAATAGCACTTAAACGGTATCTTTAGAAGTAAAAAATTTAAGGCGGTGGTTAAAGGTGGTGCAATTATGTTCAATATTGGAAATTCTAATCGAAATTTTAAAAATGGACCAAATGACCCGGTCTTAGTAGGTTTAGTGTTAATCTTGGTAAATACCAGTTAGTGGAATATTTCATTATGTTATTTATTCGATTATAAAACAGTTGTCCAGATAGTTCAGTGTCAAGATGTCCCAACTCACTAGTTTAATTTGATGACTAGGATTCTTTAAGAAGACGCAATTTGTTTATGTCTAGTGACATTTCCATTGGAGGGTGATGTAGATCAATTCTACTCAGAATTTTAACAGCAGGATTACTTTAACCAAACAACTAAGAAAAGTCATAGGGATTTGTATACATTAATAGTTTTACTAAGGTTGTTAAAATATTGTTCATAACTAGTTATAGATGGATTAGGATAAATATACGGAACATACCTATATTTCTAATGAATAAGCTCCCAATAAATTATGAGAAACGATTTTTTTTTACTTTTACCGCAACAAGACAACCTGCGCCATCCATTTTATACAGAAACAAATTTAACTTCCCATCTTGCCTATTAGGCAGGCAACATCATAAACGCTACTCAAAATACTCAATTTAAATTCACTTAATTTGATTATTAGGCCATTAACATTTTGATGTCAACAGCTACCTTTCCTATTCACCCGTCAGGGTCCCACACCCATGCATGAAAGAGGCCTATCAATTGTACAACTTTTACAACTTTTTTTTCTCTCCTACACTACTGTTGTGAGTGACAAGAGATCGCAGTATCTGAATCTTGCCACTTTCTCAACTGTCCAGTTACTATTGCTAAAGTCAATTGTGTCTTGTTCTCCAAAACCAAACATCAGATTTTTACTAAAATTCTGTCGGCTGTTTAAGATATACTTAGACCTATAAAAGCGTTTGTGACGTGTCTCGTTTATGGATGTGACTGTCAACACATAATATAATACTTAAATCAAATAAACTTCTACAATGATAAACATATACAAATATGCAGACTTTCGTTTTGTAGTGAAAAGAAAAACGAAATTTCCAGACGTCACAATTTTTTTCACAAACTACTTTCAACTTGAAATAAAAATAGTTGTACTCAGTAATAATAGTTATAAGCACAATTACATCAGCACTAAGTAATATCGACAACTACACGTTTTTTGATTCAACCGAATTTGCATAATTTGTTTTAATTTCTGTTCAAATTTCAATGACCTTGTAACACACCATGTAACCGCGATAGTGCGGCACTATTAATTAAAGTTTTTTAAAAATAGAATTGCATTTAAGCACTAAAAGTTGATACATACATGACCGAACACACAACAAATCAATTTTTATAAGCAATAAAGCTGGTACATACTTTTAGATCAACGGTGACGTAATATTTTGTAGCGGGTAGAATGAAAATTGATTAATTAGTATATATAAGTGTTCTAAGGTATTAAAGTATTTTATCGTAAAAAATAGATGTGTTTTCACAGAAAAATGTGTTTGAATAGCAGTGTTTGTTGATATTAATATTTTACGATGTGCTAATTTACATATGGCACAAATAAGTAAGTTGCAAGTACGAGTAAATAAACTAATCTGTTCACAGTCAAAGTTGTTTGCTGCTAAAACGTGCAATTTCTTCTTTTGTCCATTTTTCTAATCCACTTGTAAATGTTGTATCTATTTGCAATCATCTTGCTACAATCAATAAAAATAATTATTTTAATAATCGATAAAAAATAAAATTGCATATAGATTTGCTTTAATTTTTTTTTATTGAATGGAAAATTACTGTACAGCTAAATTGAAAATTATTTAATCGATTTAAAATTTTCGTAGAAGTTTCGTAATATGTGCCTTTACTATACTAAATAGAGGAAAGTGTTCGTAATTTTGGTTTGCGATAATACACGGTCAAACACTTAAGTCTGTAATTGACATGTATTGTAATGTACATTTAATATGACCTCGTCATTGAAAGGCGGCAAAATATTTTTATTACAAGTCATATCTATATGCAGGGCTGGCGCATCCATAGGTGCAGTTAATTCAGTTAAGCCTGGCGCCAAAATTTTAGGGCGGAAAATTATTTGCGAAATAATTGGACAAAAGTCGTAATAATTACGCTTTTACGCTCAAATGAACCTGACTTGCTTTTAGAAAAGTTGGTTCTCAGCACTATTGCCCCCAAAAACTAAGAACGTATTAAAATAGGGAAATACCAAAGGAATTAATAAGGGAATTTTCGCAGATATCCACACTCGAGATTTGATCTGGAATTCAAGAATATTAACCCTAGATGTATAAAAAGCGTTTCAAAAATTACAAGTAAAATTTAAAAAAAATGTACGCAAATAAATAGATTCTTCTTTTGCTTTCTTCTTATGTATTTTTAGATGTTGTTGTGAAACAATAAACCTGTCAAAAAAGACGTCAAATTTACGCAATAATTAAATATTCATTTACGCTTAGTCGTTCTGAGTTTTTGTTTAATTTGAAATACAATTTACCCTTACCGTAGAGTATTACACTGTCGAGGTTCTCTGACCCCGAGGTCTGATCACGTTGAAATTTAAATATTTGTTTAATTTTTCAGACCCTCAAAAGGTTTAATTAGTGTGACAAATCTCTTAACGGTGCTCTGACTACTTTAGCCTATTGACTAATTTAGCCTATTGGGGATTTCTTTTCATGAAACCCCTTGACCCCGTGACCCATTACTTTTTATAATGCGCATTATGTGAGGTAATGTGTAACGGACTTTTAAGCCCGCCATTTTTTAAAAGTTCACAACATGAGAAATTGTCTAGCGCTAAGTTAGTTTGGTGATGTGTTCAAACGGTTCCTAAGCTAAACACATGCAAGCTAGTATTACGCACCTTATTATCACCACATGTAGCCCAATTTTTACAACGTACAGCTACAAAATCAGTTTCACAAAATTATGTTAAATCAACTAAACTAATTTTTAGGAAAATATCAAATACTAAAATTACATTTTTCATGAATTTTCATTTTGAAATTATTCAATCAATATTACAGCAAACATTAAAGGTAAAATAAAACGTCTAAAATCGTTTGATCTTATTTAATGTACCTTAAATAAGAGCAACTAAATATTATTCTCTAAGACTGCTACTTTTGACATATTAAATTTTATCACAATTCTAAGAGTACCTCTACTTACCTTCGCTTTTGAAACACAATTTAGCATTAGAAACAGTAAATTTGTGTACTGCTATTTATTGATGTTTTAAATAATTTTTAGATATTTGTAGATTCCAAACTTCACAACAATTATTCTTTAAAGAGTTTTACAAAGGCTTTGGCTTAACGATATTAAAACTTCAATAACACACATTCAGATAAATTTACAAATGTGACATTCCAAACGACAATCAACTTGTTTCTTCAATATCTAAGGTGCAACTTGTCAAAGTAACATGTAAGAAATAATAAACAGTCATAAATTTAACGTTTGCTATTAAAAAAGAAGTCGCTATGGGTCAACCATTCACTATTTAGTTATGAATGATCACAACCGCAACATATTGAAATTAAGTTGTGTGAATACTTGAATATGTGTAGAATACTCGAATTTACACTAACTTAATAATTTATTATGATGTTTAGTAATATTGGGCGTACAAATAAGTTTTGAGGGATTTGCAAAAGATGGCGTAACTATTATGAAATGGCATCGAACCATCTTGTAACTATATTCATGTTAAAGCGTCATCATTTCCCTCTAAATATCAGTAGGTGTCATTTCGCTGAAGTGTAAACAACAGATTTTTTTGTGCTTTAACCATATCAACCTTTGTACCAACAAAACACAATTAATTTGAAGAAAAGTGCAGCTGATAGATATCGATTGCTGGGTGAAGCATATGTTGAACATGCTCCATCAATAAAAACATGTGAGCACTTGTTCCGGCGTTTTAAAAGTGACAAAGAACGCGAAGGGAGACGAGTAAAGTTTGAAGACGCTGAGTTGGAGGCGTTATTGGATCAGGATTCATGCCAAACTCAAGAGAAGTTCGCTGAAAATTTGGGAGTGACTCAACAAGCGATTCAAAACCGTCTCAAGAGGCCATGGGCATGGTGCCAAAACAAGGAAATTGGATGAAAAATTGTCGTTTTTTCACGTACGAACATCTGCTCCCAAAGACAATATTGAAAGGGTTTTTGCATCGAATCGTGACAGGGGACGAAAAGTGGAGCCACTACCACAACCCAAAGCGCAGAAAATCATGGGGTAAGTCCGGTCATGCAGCAACTTCAACGGCCAAACCGAATATTCATGGCAAGAACCTAATGTTGTGCATCTGGTGGGATCAGTTCGGAGTGATCTATTATGAGCTGCTCCAGCCTAACGAAACCATCACTGGAGAACGTTATTAATAACAATTAATGGAATTAAGCCGAGCATTGAACACTAAGTGATCGCCAAGAAGACTTTGGGGGCGCTACAAGGAGATGGTCTACCCCACCCCCGTATTCACCAGACATTGCTTCTTCCGATTACCACTTGTTCCGGTCGATGACTCAGGGCCTGGCCGAGCAGCACTTCACTGCTTACGAAGAAGCCAAAAATTGGGTCGATTCTTGGATCGCCTTAAAAGACGAGGATTTTTTTCGAAGCATAATCGTAGATAACGATGGACAATACTTTGAATAAAATACATTTTACCAATTTCTCTGAATAAAGCTTTGAAGTTATAAAAAAAAACATCCAGAATCTTTGGAAAGTGGAAGAAGTCAAGGGCAGATAAAAAATATTTTCATCGATCATTGCAACGGTATTAAAACTGGATACATTACTTTTTTACTGATCATGTAGTAAATCGATATTATTAAAAATAGTAAAAATTCTATAGCTGTAACTTTACAGAAATTTTTTATAGAGCAACATTTACAGCGTACCAAAAATTGGTATTCACAAACTGTAAGAACCTCGCCACTATAAATAAATACATTTGAATTCGCCGCTCAAGCCATTTAGGCTTGAAACTCGAATGATGGAGAATGAATGAGATTATTTACACGCGCCTACCTGAATTTGGTAAGAAAATTATTTTTCGACGCGATTCGTAGAGCCATTTGCGCGAATTAAATCCATGTTGAATCAGAAAATTTTGTTGTATTTGGTGCAAGATATGATAACTTTGCTTTACATTTTTCGACTTTCTGATGGTACAAAATTCGGTATATCCAACCATTGCCGAGTTCTGAGCAATTACTAATCTATAAGGTTCTTCCCTCGAAAGTCATGAGCCGTTATCGTCTTTTGTACTCATTCATAATAGCATCAACTTTTACTTCCTTAAATGATAAATGGGCATTTGCAAGTTATTAATTTTAAATTTAGTAGAGGACATAAAGGGTTAGAAGGATGTTAGTGGCAAGCCATTCTGTGGCACTATGGCGTCCCATACACTGTTTACATGAGTGATAAGAAATCCCACAATGATCTGAACATTTCCAAAGTGGTAGATATTGTGTTTTGGACTTAATGTCAGTTCTTCAAAATTTCGCCAAACATTTTAAAGAAGAAAAATTATTTGCAAAAAAATGTGAAAATACCAGACACTATCGAGCAATATAAATATCGATTCGATAAGAATACATAGAAATCCCAATAGAAAATTGTTTAGTGAAAATCGTGAAAATCTACAAATAAATTCCTTTTTGGTTTCTTGCCGGTCAATAGATGCTATCGAGCGTAGAACTTCCTGAAAAAATCGTGTCGTAAAATTTCCACGCTGTCAAGTTATGAACTCTTAAAATCAAGATATGTAGATTTACGTCAGCAAATTTGTCGCTGTATAGAGAACAATTTACGTTTAAAGACTAGTTACATTTTGGGAATACCATTTTAGTACTAATCGGAAATTTTACGGTTATAGAGCAAATTTACATTTTGTGAATATAGGGGCAAATATTTCAAAAAGATAGGTAGCAATGGAAACTCTAATATAATAAATTTATAGCTAAGGACAAAAGACGATTATTTTCCTAGTAGGCCACATTCCGCACTGCATCTGTTACAAAGAAATTAAATTATTTGGTAGCGAAAAAACCTTATGCGCAAGTTTTTTCTTTTCTCGGTGGTGAAGTGGTCCTCGGGTTCGCCTCGGACTACAAATTTCCACCTTGAAAAGCAAAAAATTCTTACCGGCACCTGGTAAGCAAATAGCTATTGTGTTAAATGCTTTTAACAGTAAAAAAGAAAAATTGATTAAAAGAACCACTGTCAGTCGTTGCGGTATATTCTTTTCAGAGCTAACTAATTTGATCAATCAATAGGATTTGAATTTATTTAGCTTAGCAGAATAACAAAAACTCTATTTATTACAAGCGTTGCTTGAAGTAAAATAGTTACTATAAAATCATTTAAATTCTTTGAGTATTTTAAAAGTAAATTTCAATCAGAAATGTGGTTGTGCATTCAATTCTTTGCTGGCGAACGCCGCCTTATATGCGATGCGGCATGTCACTTTTATCTAATAGATCAAGTAAGTGGTTTAGAAGTAAGTGTAAAAAACCGTGAAAACGAGAAAAACAATTACACAATTCGATTGAGAAATGACAATAGCTCGTAATTACCGCCCGAGTGAATTTTAGAGGAGAAAAAACTGTTTAAAATGTTTGATTGAATATGACAATGTTAAATAAATTTAAAGTGATATCAATAAAATTATCATTAAAAATAATAAAACCTCTTCGTTTATAAAGGGTTAATTTAATGGTTTTTGTCTTTAATATTTCATTTACTTGTCACTCATTAATTTGCACGTTTTGTTAGCTTTGTGTAGATAACAGACAGATAACTTAAACAATTTGAATTAAAAATTTGAGCAGATATAAAACACATTCTTTATCCAAGCCTTCAAATTCCAATAGGCTAGTTAAATCGTTGCTCATCAATAAAGCCAAAAATTTAGAAATCTCAGCCAATACAAATACAAATACACTCGTATATTTTGTATGAATAGTGAATACGCTCTTTAACACTTTTGGAAACAATTAATTCAAGATTATTCACATTTATTTAAGAATTATTATTATCATTTATTATTATGCTAATTTATAATTACAAAATTAAATTAACCTTATTAATACCATAAAATATACTAATCCGAAATTCAACGTCACAATATCGAATGATTTATATTTTGCCGTTTTTTTTTTATGAAATAGCACGAACAAGGAAAATGATAATTACATTGTATATTATGCTGCGAGTGGAATTTAATTCTGGTTTAACTTTCACTACATACACTACAAAATGACTCGACTCGACTAGTATTTCGTGAAAGTTATACCTGAGGGGCTATTTCTGAATACGATACGAATACAAAAGTGTGAGATTCTTATTTGATTTAAATGAGATTCGCTTGTTTTTTATTTAAATCAAATACGTATCTTATACATTCGAATTCGTATCGTATTCAGAAATAGCCGCCCCTGGATTAAACTTGGCACGACTCGCATATTCAATAAACCGTATTTTTTTGATTTTAAGACGCATTTTTTTTTTATCATTTAAACGCGTACTTAAGCAAATTAATTCTATAAAATAAAAATGTAGTTAAACAAGTTTAGTAATTTATGCATTCAACATTTTTCTCTGTCGAATGCTAAAATTAAGATTCATAGATGCGTCTTACAATCGACGACGTCTTAGAATCGAGGAAAAATAGTAAATTTTAACGTGCATGTGTCTTGACTGTCCTCGCTGGTAGTTGAATCAAATTGTTGGTGTGTGCAACGTCCGCCACACACCTCAACTAAATGAGGATTTTCCAGAAAGAAAAGTTATAAATCTCTGTTAGGGGACTAAACATACGTGAATGTGATTTTTCAGTTGGGTGGTTTCAGTCTACCTAGAGAAAAGTTGTGAGGTTTGTCTTTGACTGAGATTTGAGAGAACAAAGTTTTAAGTAGCCACGTGCGAATTTTTTCTAATTCAACGGAAACAAACTCACATTTTTGGGGAATATAGTCAAAATCGGCTATTCCATTTTCTCAAAAACTGAGTTAGGTATGAGTATCTTCAAAAATATTCTTTCACTTTAAACTGTAAAATTAAACAAAATTTAACGTATAATCCTTATTTTTCCGTATAGACAAAATAAGGTTTTTTTCAAATTAGAAAGCGTACATAAAAAATTTTAAAATTAATAGATCTGACCTGAACGCAACTGATTAAGCATTGTCTCTAAAAATTTTTTGAATCTAATAGTGACACTATTCTGGTTTTCCCTAGGAATTTTAGTGGCTTTTATTAGTATATTTTAGTTTTTTCCAAACTTTCGATGTCGACCTTGAACAGAAAAATTTCTTTGAAGGTGCCACAACTCCTTCGATAATTCGTGCCCTTGCTGAATACATAGGATCAGATGATTTAGATCTCTCAGAAGCTGAATTATAAAAGACTTAAAACGCTACGATACCCAAGAAACAATTTGATAAGTAAGTTGCCCTAGACAGCAAAAACAAAGAGGACAGAAGACAATGTTCTGTTGGACAGAAGGCAATGTTTTGTATTTGGCGGGACCAGAAGAGTGTGATTTATTTTGAGCTGCTAAAACCTGGTGAAACCGTAAATACTAAACGTTACCAACAACAAATGATCACCGAGCAAACGGCGCAGTGGTTAAAGCTGCGGCGTTTGGATCGGGAGGTACCGGGTTCAAATCCCGATAGGGGCGGGATGCAAAAGGGATTTTTCATCATCTGATTACGATCGGTGATGACGATGAACACAACTATGACCCCCTGTTGAGAGTGCAGAATCCATGGGCCGACCCACCTTTCATGTCAGCACTATAGGTTGGCATGAAGCAATGCAATGTGCAGGTGGTTTATACAAAGCGGGTCTATAGCCGTACGTCCTCGATTTGGCTAATACTGCGTAAAGTAGGACGGTAAAATTAACTGCGAAAGAGTTGGGAGTGCCTTGAGCCCCAGAAAAAGATTGCAGAGTTTAAAAAAAAATAAAAAAAAAAAAAAAAAAAAACAAATGATCAATTTGAATCAAGCTTTGTGTGAAAAACGACCAGAATGTGATAAAAGGCAACATAAAATGATTTTGCTTCATGATGATGCACCATCACACAAAGCAAAACCGATCAAGGAAACATTGGAAACGCTTAATTGGGAAATAGGTACTTTCACATGCGGCTTACTTGCCAGACTTGGCCCATCCGATTATCACTTATTTGCATCGATGGGTCACGGGCTTGCTGACGAGCACTTAATTTCCTACGAAAATGTACGAAAATGGCTTGATAACTGGTTTACCTCAAAAGAAGAACAGTTTTTTTGGCCATCCACGCACTGTCAGAAAGATGGGAATAATTTATAACTAATAATGGGCAATACTTTTAATAAAATTCTCTTAACTATTATCAGTTGATGAACGTGTACTTTTTAATAAAAAATTCCGGTTTCATATTTACACAGCTGGTAATGTTTGTTAATATAATAATATGTTAGTAATTTTAACCTGAGACCTAGTTTTCGATTTTTTCACATAAAAATTACCCTACCATAATTTTCCCCGTCAAAAAAAATTGCCTGCTAGAGGGTTAAAGTAAATACACATTATTTCATGGAAAGTCCAACAGCTAACACGCTTAACACAAAACAATAATATTTTATGATCAATGATTTTCTCATTCAAAAGCTAATTAGTTACTTAGAACATTTAATATATTTTGGTTACTTTTTCGTAAGTTCGTAAGACACTTTAGCTGTAATAATATTTAATTTAGGACAAATAATTAAAATGGTTATCTATTACGTTATTTAGCTGTTACATATATTAACACCATCTTTTATCTAGTAAAAAACTTCGACGAAAACATCTTTATCACATGCAAATATTGAAAAAAAACGCATACCAGAAGCCTTTTTAACAGATTTGAATTTATTTTTCGAAAAAAATTTTGATTTTCATCTTATTAATAATATCAAAAGGTCGCGTTTTCCTTTTCTGACCTACTTTTTCAAACTGGTCGATGAAATTTGTTTCCCGTGTATTTTAACGATTAAAAATCACAAGCAAAGTCATATTTTCTCTGTCGATATTTCATAAAATGTTTGTGACATTTATTATTGAAGTATAGAAAACATAATTAAAATGACATCATTAAAATTGTAGATGCAAATATTCAATTATAGAAATATGTTTTTTACCAACCATTTAGCAACAAATTGTTATTGTTACAATAATTTTCAAAATAATTGCTCTTTATTTTATTGCTCTTCTGACTGTTTTGCTATTTTGAAACCCGATTCCCTTAACTAACTATAGTTATTGCTTTCAAACCAGCGAAATTACATCTAAAATGTGTTTACTTATAACATTAATTTTTCTTAAGTACCTATGTTATTAAATAAATGAAACTGCTGTCTCAGGAGTAATTTACTATTTATTATGAGTTTGCTGTTTGACGTTGCTATAACATATCGGCAAGCAAACTACGATTACCATTTTTGCTGCTATTACGTCGACAAACCAACAAACTCACGTTTTTGATTATTTTTTAAGAAGTTATTATAACTAAATTGCTGTGAATTTTAGATGGTGCAACGCTTTGACAACTCCAAATTGTTATTTGGAATAGTCAAATGCGAACATTAAAAGGTTAAAGAAAAAAAATTTCGGTTTCGGAAATGTGACGTAACATAGACAGGGAGGGGGCCTATATCTAAGTACATTTTATGTCGAAATAAAAAAAAATCATAGGACGTCGCTGATGGTCGATCGGATATGAATAAAAAAGCCCTAACTGAGTAATTGATCAATTATACACCTTGGTGCAAAGCTGATTTTGCAGGGGATCCAAATACCGTGCTCCGATTGAAGTGTTTTGAACCATTATCGCTACCTTATTAAAGTGGAAATAGTTATTTTTGGCGGAATATTATGTAAAATTGAGCAAAGATATTTCAAGAAACGTGAAAGTTTTTTTTGCCGAAATTAAGTCGTTAAAGAATATTTGATGTTTAGCACTATCAGTTACTGGATTCGTAAAACGACTTGATAAATCCATTATTTATCATCGTAGTAAAATTTATTGTATTAGTTTACGCGTTAATTTGCTCTCTGTAGTGACAACTAAATTAGACGACGCTAAACAAACACGTCTTAAAGGTTCGCAGGTCAGCATCATGCAATTTTCGTACATCGCGCTTTTGCTTAAAGTTGTTATTGAGTGAGTATGAATTAATTAATATCAATAATTTATTTTTAACTTTTATTTTCAAATAAGCAAGTCAGTATAGTTATCGGGCCATTAACTTATCAAAAGTGAATACATTATTTAACCTTGAGTAAATTTATGGATGCTTCCATTAAATTAAATGCAATACGATTGAGTAGAAGTTGATCAGCCGTGATATTGAAATAATGTTTTAACGCTAAATGTATACAATTATTTCCCAAGCAACCAACTGATTCAATCAAGTTGTTATTCATTTCTCCTCTAAATACGTGGAATTTATTAGAGAATCAGTTGGGATACTATCTAGTAATAAGTGATCGGTTAATATACGGAATAAAAGCAAGTTAAATTATGTTTGAATTTGTGTAGGAAGTTGTGAAAGGGGTTCAAATGAAATTCGGGAAATATCTAATATTTGTTGCATTTAACGTTATCGTATAAAGACTCTTTTTTTTATATTGATAAATGAACTTGCAATACGATTTAAATTACAAATTAAGACGATACCGATTGTTGTTTATTCTATTATTTGCGTTATCTAGATTATTGTCTAATGTGTTTACAAGGAACAATGAAACTATAAAGCAGCTTACTCTATATCTTGTAAATAATAAATGTACATACTCGTTTATAGTTAAAATTAAAAAGCGGCATTTAAAAAATAAGCGTCTAAGAGAAACGGGTAATACCGTTTTAAATACAAACAATTTTGCTGAACCAAAAAAATTCGCAAGCAAACATCTGGTAACAAGGAGGAACTGGATGGTTTATACGCCGTAATCGGCCCTTATCGCGTCTCTTCTGGGGCCTATCGAACCATATTTATAACGTATTGGTGAACATCCAATGTTGGTGGTTAGCCAAACAAACGTTTTTACACACAATCATTTTTAATGTCTTTTGAACTTGTCCTCAACTTTAACACAATATTGTGCTTCGCCAACCAATCGAATAAGGTTGAAAGTCTGTTTCACAAAGTTTTCCCGCCGAATATTAAGAGTTTCTAATTAATGCGATCATATATTGATGAATGATTTTTCTTCAATATCTGCATAGCCTGTGTGAATTCCTCAAGCGATCTTGTTCGTGAAGCGAATGTTCAACTTTAAAGAGCTTTATCTGACACAGACGGTACTACGACACACGTTGGACATTAAATAAAACGGAAAAAACATTTATTCCATATTTCGGTCGATGCTGCACGATATTAACATGAAAGTTTTCATTCCTGTCCTGAATGACAGTTGATGTAGGGCTGAAAGTATGGTGCAATCATGTAATTGCTTTGCAGAAATTACGTGAATTTTGCTCAATCCTGAGTTGTTCTACGTAAAAAACTTGGACCTTTCACCACTCACGCTTTTCCATCTACAAATTTGCTTAACGGTTCTCCTAACAAGAACCACTTTGTCTTTCCGTGCGATGGTAAATTGGCTTTCCGCTTCTCTATGAGCTGTATTTGTTACTTGACAGTAAGAAGGGGTTTTGGGCTTATTTTTGTCCGCTGTGCGGCACTGACAACTGAAGTTTTCAGAAAATTCCAAACAGAATTCACTTCGTGGTATGTACTACTGATTGGATCCCAGAATTATTGCTGACAAGATCTTGAATTTGTTGTTTTGTATGTTCAGTTTTCAGACCTTCACCATTGAAACGTTCTGTGCGCTCTACTGTGATCCCCGACCTGTACGAAAAATGCCATCGTACCATTGCAGTGAACAAATTATTATCGCTGCCTGCGAATTTGGTAGCTTATATGACTTCTTATATTGTATTATGTACATATAAATTACAGGGTGAAAATGTTATTTTTTTTAAACTTTATGATAACGCAGTACAAACCATTTATTTTCTTTATTTGAAAGATGTCAAAAACGTAATTCATTTTTATTCTAAATTGTGTTTTTTTTAATTAGCTATACGTTTTTTTCTTTTGGCATGCAAACAATTTATTAAAGTACCGTTTTAATAATGTGATTTTAAACGTCTTCAACCAAATAAATTCTATAATGATTTATAATTCAAAATATTCTAAACATTCTGAACGTTTTCCGATTTTTAGTTTTCTCAATAATGCTTAATTCAAGTTATAATAATATACTAAAACTAAAAATAGAAAGGAAAGTGGGTAGAAAGGTTAATCATTAAAATGCAATAATTCGTTCATTAGCTTGAAAATTATTAACACATTGTTGTCGGGACCCATACAAATATGTGCGTAGAGTCTGGGTCACGTATTATATGCTTTTTTAAAGATTATTTATTTATTTATTTATATATATCATGTATAGCCTACAGTGATAACAATCAGCTATACAAACATGTTAAAAAAAAAAAAAAACACAAAAGGAATAAAATATAGATAGAAAACGCCGACTATTTAGTTTTTATAAAAATTTAAATAAAGCTTTCTTAAACGACTCTCTGGACATATTGAAATCGAAAACACCATACACTGAATTAAAATCTCGCGAAGCTCTCAAAAGTGGTTCCGAAAGGCCGTAATTAGTTGATACCCGGTTGACGAGTAACAGTCCATCACGTGGACGCATTTGACGTTCTGGAGCGTAAAGATTTAAGCGCGAAAGCAGCTCGGTACATTCGATTCGAGAACTGAAAATATCGCAAATGAACAATGCCGATGCTACAACACGTCGACAATCTAACCGGTGCAGTTTCAACAGGTTGCAGCGATCTTGGTAGGGTGGAAGAACATATTCAACAGACCGTGCAGATGGTAGACCTCGAAGTGCGTATAAAACAAACTGCTTCTGAACACTCTCTATTCTATTCGAATAACAGTGATAAGACGGTGACCACACCGGCGATGCATATTCCAAAATAGAACGGACAAAGGAACCATACAGTGATGTTAGAGTAATCGGGTCGATAAAGTCCTTACAGTTCCGCTTAATAAAGCCCAACATAATGTATGCCTTAGGTATAATGGTGTTAATATGTTTGGTAAAGGTGGCATCAGTTGAAAAAATTACACCCAGATCGGATATAAACTCCACTCTGTCGACTTCCTCATTGCACAAACGATACTGATGAAACAGAGGTGACTGGATGCGATAAAATGAAAGAGTCTTACACTTACTCACATTGAGACCCAGTCTATTGCTAATAAGATGGTAGAATGAATGAGAAATGAAGCTAAACAGGTGATTACAACTTTTTGTTGTAGTCCGGTCTTATACATAGTACTACGAAGTAAAAACATCCACATAACAATAGATTAAAAATCTATTGTTATGTGGATGTGGACCTGTAATTGCTGTGACAATTTTCATTTTGATTGCTCGATTATTTCTAAACATTTCTTAGAAAATTCAATTTTATTGAAAATTAACTGTGCTCTAGCCCACAAGTTTTTGGGCGGCAAAAATCTAAAATGCTCCGATTACGATGGTTGATACCTCTATCAATAGGTTTTGGGACCTGTAATTGCTGTGACAATTTTCATTTTGATTGCTCGATTATTTCTAAACATTTCTTAGAAAATTCAATTTTATTGAAAATTAACTGTGCTATAGTCCACAAGTTTTTGGGCGGCAAAAATCTTAAATGGTCCAATTACGATGGTTGATACCTCTATCAATAGGTTTTGGGACCTGTAATTGCTGTGACAATTTTCATTTTGATTGCTCGATTATTTCTAAACATTTCTTAGAAAATTCAATTTTATTGAAAATTAACTGTGCTATAGCCCACAAGTTTTTGGGCGGCAAAAATCTTAAATGGTCCGATTACGATGGTTGATACCTCTATCAATAGGTTTCGGGACCTGTAATTGCTGTGACAATTTTCATTTTGATTGCTCGATTATTTCTAAACATTTCTTAGAAAATTCAATTTTATTGAAAATTAACTGTGCTATAGCCCACAAGTTTTTGGGCGGCAAAAATCTAAAATGGTCCGATTACGATGGTTGATACCTCTATCAATAGGTTTTGGGACCTGTAATTGCTGTGAAAATTTTCATTTTGATTGCTCGATTATTTCTAAACATTTCTTAGAAAATTCAATTTTATTGAAAATTAACTGTGCTATAGCCCACAAGTTTTTGGGCGGCAAAAATCTAAAATGCTCCGATTACGATGGTTGATACCTCTATCAATAGGTTTCGGGACCTGTAATTGCTGTGACAATTTTCATTTTGATTGCTCGATTATTTCTAAACATTTCTTAGAAAATTCAAAGTGATTTTTTTTAACAATAAAATTCGCGCACATTTTTCAAAAAATTACCCGCTTTGGCATAATGCGCTGGCCCAAAACGCTGTATTACAATGTGTTAATTTATACGGAAAATTGTAAATGAACAGGGGTAGGTTCATCTCTGTGAACATTTCGTTAATTCTTATAAAAAGTAAACAAAAAATAAACAAATTTTTGTAAATAACAAACATTATTGTTCCACACTTGTTCACTTATAAATAAGTTATTAGTTATCTTGAAAATAGGGCAAAGTGCAAATCTCTTGATTTTTGCAACACTTGCAGCTGTATATGAGGGAATGCAATATGTGAGCTTTCAAAGAGTTAGGTACTCTATTTGTTTATAATTTAATAATTTAAAATATTGCCAAATAATTAATTCATTTAAAAATGAGAAACGGGGCAGTTAAAGCACGTGGTTACAATCCTATATTTATTGGATATAGGATTCTAACCACGTGCTTCATCCACCCCGTTTCTCATTTTTAAATGAATTAATTATTTGGCAAATAAAAACAAATAGAGTATCTATACTCTTTGACTTAATAATATTTCTAGTCTATCTAATAGATAGGGTTTTAGCACAAAAACAAAGAAATCACAGTACAAGTTTCAGGCACGAATGTCGTATAATTTTTACAGTTAATATTTTATTTATAGTTTATTTGGCCTAGATTGGAGAAAAGGATACGCTTTATTGCGTAATTTCGACCAATTTAAAATAAAATAACAGTAAAAACTCGTTAAAAATTTTTAAAATGAAGTTTTGATCAATAGGAATGATACATATCATATGTTTGCATCGCATGCTTTCAAGAATCTGTTTCTAAAATGGTGTATTCATATAGTGGGTTCGTTTATGGTGAATTAACTGACTTATCTGAATTATTGATTGTCCGTTCGTTGTCCGTTCGTTTGGTATACTTCACTTCAGTTAAAAATATTGAGCTACTGATTTATCTGAATAATAATTTTGCTTGGGTAGGTAATTCAGATACCTAATGGCTTTTGTTGTTTTTGTGACATTCTTTTGTTTTACGCATCGAAGAAGCCAGGATATTTTAGAGAATTTTGTAATGTGATACACAAAAATAATTGATCCAAGAAAATGGTCGATTAACTTTAAATTTTAATTATTTTATAACATAAGCCAATTACTTTTTAACAATTTGACATTTATCGGAATTGTAGCAAACGAAAGACCAATTTACTTCAGTAGCTTAATTATCTGAATATTAACTCAATTATTGGAATAGTAACTCAATATCAATTCAGTTAATTCACCACAAACGAACGTGCTTGTATTTGTTAATTTTTGTTTCATATTTTTATTTGCAGATGCCTGTTTAAGATGTCAAGCGGAAAGTAAAAAAGATGCAATTGGCCGCCAAGATTGTGTTGTTGTTTGGGGTGAATGCAATCATTCGTTCCACCATTGCTGCATGTCATTGTGGGTGAAACAAAATAATCGTTGTCCTTTGTGCCAGCAGGAATGGTCAATTCAAAAAATTGGAAAGTAACTCGAAGATTTATTAAGTCAAAAAAACCAAGTTTAATGGAAACAGATCTATTTTTGCTAAGGAATCTGATTAAAATAAAAGTTCTAAATAAAATTGTTGGAAAATATTAAATCGGCGTATTTGTTTTATCTTATGACAGTTTTGATATAATGGAGGCCCACGGTAAGTTATGTATAGTAATGTTCTCTTGCTCTGCGAACTAATCGGCTCCTTTATAATCTCGGCCTGCTCATCCTTCGACTTTCCTCCAAATTCGATTCTAAGCCATATTCGCTTCGATTCGATTTATGAAATTATAGGTCTTTATGGACGATTTTGTGAATGTATAATAACACCTTAATTTATACAAGCATTTACATTAATTATCTCAGTGCCCAGAAATGTATAAATCTATTTTAAAGAGTATAAAATATAAAATTGTAGTAAAATTAGAAATAAACAATGAAGAAGAGAAACGAAAATGAGACGTTCAGAAGTATACATGAACTGAAAAAGGAAAGTTCATAAAATACGAATTTAATAAATATTGAACGTCATTACTTTCCAATTTTTAAAACGATAACGTTAAAAGTGGATCGTCTATACATCACGTTAGAATAGATTAGCCTTATCAATTTCATTTTATTCAATCAATAGTCAGTCAAATATGTTGCTCAAAGATTAGCCCTAGAAAGTGTCTTTATTCGATTTGAATAAATCTAGCTCCTAATTGAAATGCCAGTTGACACCGTCAAATTGTTGATTAACCGTCATTCAACGAGACAATATTTTTTAATTTTACTTTACAATGAAGTTGGCAACATTTCTATTAAATTTGTACTAAATTTATTACTTTTTTTCATTAAAATTTATTTTCATATGTCAAAGTACAGTTAAAACAAAAACTTTATCCAGTGAAAATCTGAAACATGACGGCCTTCGAAGTGACAGAACATTTATTAGCCCTAAAAGGGCTAAGCTTAACCAAACCAAGATTAATAAGTCCTAATATAATATAAAGCGGCTTTGGGAATTTTGCAACGAGAGTATGGATGTAATTTCGTTCCGCCATAGTTTTAAACCAATTTTTTATTGGTATAGAATTATTCAAGCAGCTAGGTATGTATTTTGAAAATTTCATTATTGATACAAAAGTCACAATTGATACAAGTATAAAAAATATTCTTGGTTATTTTGAACAAAATTATCTTTTCCTATCCCAGTTACCAAAGTAAAGCGCTTTTAGTGACGTCCGAGACAACAGATGTACTACCACAAAATCTGTTGAAAGCCACCTCAATAGAGATCCAACCGCTGTAAATGATGTCGAAGTATTAATAGCAGGACAATTTGAAACATTTGCAAGTTAAGTTATACGAAAACAACAACAATTGCGTAGAGTTGAATCTACCAATATCGTCGCCAATCGAGCGCACGAGTGCATCGCTTCCCATGTACTTAGACATGTTAGAATTGCCAAATTAAATCCTAACGTTACTCAAAAGTGAAAGAAATTCTGCCTGTTCGTGTGAACATAGAAAGGGGTTAGTGTTCAAAAGGTTTACCATAAAAAGGAAGTTGAAACTTTTAACCACACGAAGAAATGACCAAAGGAATACATTGCGATTATACCAACAGCAAACCATAAGTTCCACCTCTTGTGTTAACCATACGGAAGTAGAATTTGACAATGAGGAGATAGCGTTAATACAAAAATGGTTGAAATGCAACGTAATTCCAGTCAACAACACCAAATATCAAAATAAAATCTTGATAAACACAGAGAAAGCTATTACAAAACCAAATTTGGACCATCAGGATGAAATTAGAATACGGTAGTACAAAAAATAACAAACCAAATTCGAGAATTACTATCAATGCATAACAACGAGAATATAATCGTTGTCAACATTGGAAGTGTCTATTCGGACAGATAGTACGTGTAAGAGTACGTGGAGTACGTATAAGAGTACATCGAATACATGTAAGAGTACGTCTAAGGGTACGTCGAGTATATCTAAGAGTACGTCGAGTATGTCTAAGAGTACGTTGAGTATGTCTAAGAGTACGCATATTATCTCAGTTGATTTTTCGGCATTTTTTATAGACAAATATATTAATTGTTCATGGCACTCTTGCAGAGTGG
Organism: Tipula vernalis; assembly: GCA_958295665.1. Lineage (NCBI taxonomy): Eukaryota > Metazoa > Arthropoda > Insecta > Diptera > Tipulidae > Tipula > Tipula vernalis. The sequence goes on from OY282560.1 coordinate 3,243,990, forward strand.
TACATTGGTATAACTCTTTGGGCCTTCAGCCAAAATTACGGGGAGGGGGAAGATATTTCTACTTTTTTTCAGTAGATATATTATGAGCGATTGGCCTCTGTATTTTGCTGATTCACCAAATCGAAAATATTGAGATTGCCATGAACAATTAATATATTTGTCTACAAAAAATGCCGAAAAATCAACTGATTACAGACAGACAGACAAATTAAATTGTGGCTTTCTTTAACATTTGTGGTACTATCAGAAGAAGCGATAAGGGCAAAAAAACTCTTTGATCTGTGTCTGCAAGGTTGACGAAGCAATTATTATTAATAAAAATCTTGAAACTATTAATCTTTGCTAATATAAGAAATGTTTGGAAGGTTCTTTTAAAATATTTTAACATTTGTGGTACTATCGGAAGAAGCGATAAGGGCGAAAAAAAACTCTTTGATCTGTGTCTGCAAGGTTGACGAAGCAATTATAATTAACAAAATAAATAATATAAAAATTATTTTGTTAAATTATATTTGTTAATTATAATATCTTACCTTATTGTGAAAAAAAAAATAAAAAAGTGGACATTTTCCCGGAAAATTAGGTAGTTTTCCGGGGAAATTTGGCTTCCTCCTCCTAAAAACTATAGATGCACAATCCTACATTCAAAAATTTTCAAAATATATACTCCTTACCTGATTTTCCCGATGTATACGTAAAGTAAACTTTAGTCGAAATGGAAATACACTTCCTCCACTTAGAAATGCTATAAGAATTTTTAAACATGATACATTTATTTTGGTATTTTTATAATTTACAATGCGAAAAAAAGATGAGAATATAATACGGATCGAAAAGAAAATGGTAAGTATTTGAGGTAAAGTTTATCTGCATTTTGTTTAAAGTTGATTGGGTGGTATAATTTCCTAAATGTTGATATGAATTATAACGGCGTACGTCACCAATCATTATGGTTGCACATATTTTAATAACCGAATAAAACAAATAAAGTTAGTATTGTTTACCAAGTGGGCGACGGTTGAGTGGTTAGCGTAGTGGACTAGTGCGGTAATTCGAATCTCGGTTATGTACATTTATTTTTTAATCGTAAATGTTTGAGAAATTACAACATCATTCGCGTTTCGACAACCGGATGCAGGACTATACTGCTATAAAAAAGAAATTTCCCACCCTTAGTATCTTAGAAAATTCTGTTGTTAAACAAAAGGTGCTTAACACCACTATTACTTTAACAGCCCTAAGCTCATTATCATTTTTGATATTTTATAAGGTACATCAACGGTCAAATTTCTGAATTGCGGATATTGCAAATGACAAAAAAATCCGAAGAAAACAAAATTATTTTTGGAAATATTAATGCAATGATAATGTTAAATAATTAATTAATTTTTTAAAAAATCGAGCCTCAGACATTTGGTACAAAAGTAAAACACACGCCTTCTTTTAAGCAAAACCAAATATTTCAACAGTTAGCAGAAACACTGTGTAGTAAATGTAATACATTTGCTCTAACAGAGATGTGACACACATTTGTTTTGATTGCATAAAACAAACAAATGTCTATAATTTTGTATATGTTGAGATAGTCGAGGCAGTAAGGTGATGGAGTAGATTGAGAAGGTCCGGAGTTCGAATCCAAGCAAAGCCAACGAGAAAATTTGTTTTTAGATGAAAAATTGTGAATTGGGGATAATTCGAGAAGATTATCGATCATCGCTCGATTATTTCTAAACATTTCTTAGAAAATTCAATTTTATTGAAAATTAACTGTGCTATAGCCCACAAGTTTTTGGGCGGCAAAAATCTAAAATGCTCCGATTACGATGGTTGATACCTCTATCAATAGGTTTCGGGACCTGTAATTGCTGTGACAATTTTCATTTTGATTGCTCGATTATTTCTAAACATTTCTTAGAAAATTCAATTTTATTGAAAATTAACTGTGCTATAGCCCACAAGTTTTTGGGCGGCAAAAATCTAAAATGGTCCGATTACGATGGTTGATACCTCTATCAATAGGTTTTGGGACCTGTAATTGCTGTGACAATTTTCATTTTGATTGCTCGATTATTTCTAAACATTTCTTAGAAAATTCAATTTTATTGAAAATTAACTGTGCTATAGCCCACAAGTTTTTGGGCGGCAAAAATCTAAAATGGTCCGATTACGATGGTTGATACCTCTATCAATAGGTTTCGGGACCTGTAATTCCTGTGACAATTTTCATTTTGATTGCTCGATTATTTCTAAACATTTCTTAGAAAATTCAATTTTATTGAAAATTAACTGTGCTATAGCCCACAAGTTTTTGGGCGGCAAAAATCTAAATGGTCCGATTACGATGGTTGATACCTCTATCAATAGGTTTCGGGACCTGTAATTGCTGTGACAATTTTCATTTTGATTGCTCGATTATTTCTAAACATTTCTTAGAAAATTCAATTTTATTGAAAATTAACTGTGCTATAGCCCACAAGTTTTTGGGCGGCAAAAATCTAAAATGCTCCGATTACGATGGTTGATACCTCTATCAATAGGTTTTGGGACCTGTAATTGCTGTGACAATTTTCATTTTGATTTCTCGATTATTTCTAAACATTTCTTAGAAAATTCAATTTTATTGAAAATTAACTGTGCTATAGCCCACAAGTTTTTGGGCGGCAAAAATCTAAAATGGTCCGATTACGATGGTTGATACCTCTATCAATAGGTTTCGGGACCTGTAATTGCTGTGACAATTTTCATTTTGATTGCTCGATTATTTCTAAACATTTCTTAGAAAATTCAATTTTATTGAAAATTAACTGTGCTATAGCCCACAAGTTTTTGGGCGGCAAAAATCTAAATGGTCCGATTACGATGGTTGATACCTCTATCAATAGGTTTCGGGACCTGTAATTGCTGTGACAATTTTCATTTTGATTGCTCGATTATTTCTAAACATTTCTTAGAAAATTCAATTTTATTGAAAATTAACTGTGCTATAGCCCACAAGTTTTTGGGCGGCAAAAATCTAAAATGCTTTGATTACGATGGTTGATACCTCTATCAATAGGTTTCGGGACCTGTAATTGCTGTGACAATTTTCATTTTGATTGCTCGATTATTTCTAAACATTTCTTAGAAAATTCAATTTTATTGAAAATTAACTGTGCTATAGCCCACAAGTTTTTGGGCGGCAAAAATCTAAAATGCTCCGATTACGATGGTTGATACCTCTATCAATAGGTTTTGGGACCTGTAATTGCTGTGACAATTTTCATTTTGATTGCTCGATTATTTCTAAACATTTCTTAGAAAATTCAATTTTATTGAAAATTAACTGTGCTATAGCCCACAAGTTTTTGGGCGGCAAAAATCTAAAATGCTTTGATTACGATGGTTGATACCTCTATCAATAGGTTTCGGGACCTGTAATTGCTGTGACAATTTTCATTTTGATTGCTCGATTATTTCTAAACATTTCTTAGAAAATTCAATTTTATTGAAAATTAACTGTGCTATAGCCCACAAGTTTTTGGGCGGCAAAAATCTAAAATGCTCCGATTACGATGGTTGATACCTCTATCAATAGGTTTCGGGACCTGTAATTGCTGTGACAATTTTCATTTTGATTGCTCGATTATTTCTAAACATTTCTTAGAAAATTCAATTTTATTGAAAATTAACTGTGCTATAGCCCACAAGTTTTTGGGCGGCAAAAATCTAAAATGGTCCGATTACGATGGTTGATACCTCTATCAATAGGTTTCGGGACCTGTAATTGCTGTGACAATTTTCATTTTGATTGCTCGATTATTTCTAAACATTTCTTAGAAAATTCAATTTTATTGAAAATTAACTGTGCTATAGCCCACAAGTTTTTGGGCGGCAAAAATCTAAAATGCTCCGATTACGATGGTTGATACCTCTATCAATAGGTTTTGGGACCTGTAATTGCTGTGACAATTTTCATTTTGATTTCTCGATTATTTCTAAACATTTCTTAGAAAATTCAATTTTATTGAAAATTAACTGTGCTATAGCCCACAAGTTTTTGGGCGGCAAAAATCTAAAATGGTCCGATTACGATGGTTGATACCTCTATCAATAGGTTTCGGGACCTGTAATTGCTGTGACAATTTTCATTTTGATTGCTCGATTATTTCTAAACATTTCTTAGAAAATTCAATTTTATTGAAAATTAACTGTGCTATAGCCCACAAGTTTTTGGGCGGCAAAAATCTAAATGGTCCGATTACGATGGTTGATACCTCTATCAATAGGTTTCGGGACCTGTAATTGCTGTGACAATTTTCATTTTGATTGCTCGATTATTTCTAAACATTTCTTAGAAAATTCAATTTTATTGAAAATTAACTGTGCTATAGCCCACAAGTTTTTGGGCGGCAAAAATCTAATATGGTCCGATTACGATGGTTGATACCTTTATCAATAGGTTTTGGGACCTGTAATTGCTGTGACAATTTTCATTTTGATTGCTCGATTATTTCTAAACATTTCTTAGAAAATTCAATTTTATTGAAAATTAACTGTGCTATAGCCCACAAGTTTTTGGGCGGCAAAAATCTAAAATGGTCCGATTACGATGGTTGATACCTCTATCAATAGGTTTTGGGACCTGTAATTGCTGTGACAATTTTCATTTTGATTTCTCGATTATTTCTAAACATTTCTTAGAAAATTCAATTTTATTGAAAATTAACTGTGCTATAGCCCACAAGTTTTTGGGCGGCAAAAATCTAAAATGCTCCGATTACGATGGTTGATACCTCTATCAATAGGTTTCGGGACCTGTAATTGCTGTGACAATTTTCATTTTGATTGCTCGATTATTTCTAAACATTTCTTAGAAAATTCAATTTTATTGAAAATTAACTGTGCTATAGCCCACAAGTTTTTGGGCGGCAAAAATCTAAAATGCTCCGATTACGATGGTTGATACCTCTATCAATAGGTTTCGGGACCTGTAATTGCTGTGACAATTTTCATTTTGATTGCTCGATTATTTCTAAACATTTCTTAGAAAATTCAATTTTATTGAAAATTAACTGTGCTATAGCCCACAAGTTTTTGGGCGGCAAAAATCTAAAATGCTCCGATTACGATGGTTGATACCTCTATCAATAGGTTTCGGGACCTGTAATTGCTGTGACAATTTTCAACTTTGATTGCTTGATTATTTCTAAACATTTCTTAGAAAATTCAATTTTATTGAAAATTAACTGTGCTATAGCCCACAAGTTTTTGGGCGGCAAAAATCTAGAATGGTCCGATTACGATGGTTGATACCTCTATCAATAGGTTTCGGGACCTGTAATTGCTGTGACAATTTTCATTTTGATTGCTCGATTATTTCTAAACATTTCTTAGAAAATTCAATTTTATTGAAAATTAACTGTGCTATAGCCCACAAGTTTTTGGGCGGCAAAAATCTAAAATGCTCCGATTACGATGGTTGATACCTCTATCAATAGGTTTTGGGACCTGTAATTGCTGTGACAATTTTCATTTTGATTGCTCGATTATTTCTAAACATTTCTTAGAAAATTCAATTTTATTGAAAATTAACTGTGCTATAGCCCACAAGTTTTTGGGCGGCAAAAATCTAAAATGGTCTGATTACGATGGTTGATACCTCTATCTATAGGTTTCGGGACCTGTAATTGCTGTGACAATTTTCATTTTGATTGCTTGATTATTTCTAAACATTTCTTAGAAAATTCAATTTTATTGAAAATTAACTGTGCTATAGCCCACAAGTTTTTGGGCGGCAAAAATCTAAAATGGTCCGATTACGATGGTTGATACCTCTATCAATAGGTTTCGGGACCTGTAATTGCTGTGACAATTTTCATTTTGATTGCTCGATTATTTCTAAACATTTCTTAGAAAATTCAATTTTATTGAAAATTAACTGTGCTATAGCCCACAAGTTTTTGGGCGGCAAAAATCTAAAATGCTCCGATTACGATGGTTGATACCTCTATCAATAGGTTTTGGGACCTGTAATTGCTGTGACAATTTTCATTTTGATTGCTCGATTATTTCTAAACATTTCTTAGAAAATTCAATTTTATTGAAAATTAACTGTGCTATAGCCCACAAGTTTTTGGGCGGCAAAAATCTAAAATGGTCTGATTACGATGGTTGATACCTCTATCTATAGGTTTCGGGACCTGTAATTGCTGTGACAATTTTCATTTTGATTGCTCGATTATTTCTAAACATTTCTTAGAAAATTCAATTTTATTGAAAATTAACTGTGCTATAGCCCACAAGTTTTTGGGCGGCAAAAATCTAAAATGCTCCGATTACGATGGTTGATACCTCTATCAATAGGTTTTGGGACCTGTAATTGCTGTGACAATTTTCATTTTGATTGCTCGATTATTTCTAAACATTTCTTAGAAAATTCAATTTTATTGAAAATTAACTGTGCTATAGCCCACAAGTTTTTGGGCGGCAAAAATCTAAAATGGTCCGATTACGATGGTTGATACCTCTATCAATAGGTTTCGGGACCTGTAATTGCTGTGACAATTTTCAACTTTGATTGCTTGATTATTTCTAAACATTTCTCAAAAAATTCAATTTTATTGAAAATTAACTGTGCTATAGCCCACAAGTTTTTGGGCGGCAAAAATCTAAAATGCTCCGATTACGATGGTTGATACCTCTATCAATAGGTTTCGGGACCTGTAATTGCTGTGACAATTTTCATTTTGATTGCTCGATTATTTCTAAACATTTCTTAGAAAATTCAATTTTATTGAAAATTAACTGTGCTATAGCCCACAAGTTTTTGGGCGGCAAAAATGTAAAATGGTCCGATTACGATGGTTGATACCTCTATCAATAGGTTTCGGGACCTGTAATTGCTGTGACAATTTTCATTTTGATTGCTCGATTATTTCTAAACATTTCTTAGAAAATTCAATTTTATTGAAAATTAACTGTGCTATAGCCCACAAGTTTTTGGGCGGCAAAAATCTAAATGGTCCGATTACGATGGTTGATACCTCTATCAATAGGTTTCGGGACCTGTAATTGCTGTGACAATTTTCATTTTGATTGCTCGATTATTTCTAAACATTTCTTAGAAAATTCAATTTTATTGAAAATTAACTGTGCTATAGCCCACAAGTTTTTGGGCGGCAAAAATCTAAAATGCTCCGATTACGATGGTTGATACCTCTATCAATAGGTTTTGGGACCTGTAATTGCTGTGACAATTTTCATTTTGATTGCTCGATTATTTCTAAACATTTCTTAGAAAATTCAATTTTATTGAAAATTAACTGTGCTATAGCCCACAAGTTTTTGGGCGGCAAAAATCTAAAATGCTTTGATTACGATGGTTGATACCTCTATCAATAGGTTTCGGGACCTGTAATTGCTGTGACAATTTTCATTTTGATTGCTCGATTATTTCTAAACATTTCTTAGAAAATTCAATTTTATTGAAAATTAACTGTGCTATAGCCCACAAGTTTTTGGGCGGCAAAAATCTAAAATGCTCCGATTACGATGGTTGATACCTCTATCAATAGGTTTTGGGACCTGTAATTGCTGTGACAATTTTCATTTTGATTGCTCGATTATTTCTAAACATTTCTTAGAAAATTCAATTTTATTTAAAATTAACTGTGCTATAGCCCACAAGTTTTTGGGCGGCAAAAAACTAAAATGCTCCGATTACGATGGTTGATACCTCTATCAATAGGTTTCGGGACCTGTAATTGCTGTGACAATTTTCATTTTGATTGCTCGATTATTTCTAAACATTTCTTAGAAAATTCAATTTTATTGAAAATTAACTGTGCTATAGCCCACAAGTTTTTGGGCGGCAAAAATCTAAAATGGTCCGATTACGATGGTTGATACCTCTATCAATAGGTTTTGGGACCTGTAATTGCTGTGACAATTTTCATTTTGATTGCTCGATTATTTCTAAACATTTCTTAGAAAATTCAATTTTATTGAAAATTAACTGTGCTATAGCCCACAAGTTTTTGGGCGGCAAAAATCTAAAATGCTCCGATTACGATGGTTGATACCTCTATCAATAGGTTTTGGGACCTGTAATTGCTGTGACAATTTTCATTTTGATTGCTCGATTATTTCTAAACATTTCTTAGAAAATTCAATTTTATTGAAAATTAACTGTGCTATAGCCCACAAGTTTTTGGGCGGCAAAAATCTAAAATGGTCCGATTACGATGGTTGATACCTCTATCAATAGGTTTCGGGACCTGTAATTGCTGTGACAATTTTCATTTTGATTGCTCGATTATTTCTAAACATTTCTTAGAAAATTCAATTTTATTGAAAATTAACTGTGCTATAGCCCACAAGTTTTTGGGCGGCAAAAATCTAAAATGGTCCGATTACGATGGTTGATACCTCTATCAATAGGTTTCGGGACCTGTAATTGCTGTGACAATTTTCATTTTGATTGCTCGATTATTTCTAAACATTTCTTAGAAAATTCAATTTTATTGAAAATTAACTGTGCTATAGCCCACAAGTTTTTGGGCGGCAAAAATCTAAAATGCTCCGATTACGATGGTTGATACCTCTATCAATAGGTTTTGGGACCTGTAATTGCTGTGACAATTTTCATTTTGATTGCTCGATTATTTCTAAACATTTCTTAGAAAATTCAATTTTATTGAAAATTAACTGTGCTATAGCCCACAAGTTTTTGGGCGGCAAAAATCTAAAATGGTCCGATTACGATGGTTGATACCTCTATCTATAGGTTTCGGGACCTGTAATTGCTGTGACAATTTTCATTTTGATTGCTCGATTATTTCTAAACATTTCTTAGAAAATTCAATTTTATTGAAAATTAACTGTGCTATAGCCCACAAGTTTTTGGGCGGCAAAAATCTAAAATGGTCCGATTAAGATGGTTGATACCTCTATCAATAGGTTTCGGGACCTGTAATTGCTGTGACAATTTTCATTTTGATTGCTCGATTATTTCTAAACATTTCTTAGAAAATTCAATTTTATTGAAAATTAACTGTGCTATAGCCCACAAGTTTTTGGGCGGCAAAAATCTAAAATGCTCCGATTACGATGGTTGATACCTCTATCAATAGGTTTTGGGACCTGTAATTGCTGTGACAATTTTCATTTTGATTGCTCGATTATTTCTAAACATTTCTTAGAAAATTTAATTTTATTGAAAATTAACTGTGCTATAGCCCACAAGTTTTTGGGCGGCAAAAATCTAAAATGCTCCGATTACGATGGTTGATACCTCTATCAATAGGTTTTGGGACCTGTAATTGCTGTGACAATTTTCATTTTGATTGCTCGATTATTTCTAAACATTTCTTAGAAAATTCAATTTTATTGAAAATTAACTGTGCTATAGCCCACAAGTTTTTGGGCGGCAAAAATCTAAAATGCTCCGATTACGATGGTTGATACCTCTATCAATAGGTTTTGGGACCTGTAATTGCTGTGACAATTTTCATTTTGATTGCTCGATTATTTCTAAATATTTCTTAGAAAATTCAATTTTATTGAAAATTAACTGTGCTATAGCCCACAAGTTTTTGGGCGGCAAAAATCTAAAATGCTCCGATTACGATGGTTGATACCTCTATCAATAGGTTTTGGGACCTGTAATTGCTGTGACAATTTTCATTTTGATTGCTCGATTATTTCTAAACATTTCTTAGAAAATTCAATTTTATTGAAAATTAACTGTGTTATAGCCCACAAGTTTTTGGGCGGCAAAAATCTAAAATGCTCCGATTACGATGGTTGATACCTCTATCAATAGGTTTTGGGACCTGTAATTGCTGTGACAATTTTCATTTTGATTGCTCGATTATTTCTAAACATTTCTTAGAAAATTCAATTTTATTTAAAATTAATTGTGCTATAGCCCACAAGTTTTTGGGCGGCAAAAAACTAAAATGCTCCGATTACGATGGTTGATACCTCTATCAATAGGTTTCGGGACCTGTAATTGCTGTGACAATTTTCATTTTGATTGCTCGATTATTTCTAAACATTTCTTAGAAAATTCAATTTTATTGAAAATTAACTGTGCTATAGCCCACAAGTTTTTGGGCGGCAAAAATCTAAAATGCTCCGATTACGATGGTTGATACCTCTATCAATAGGTTTTGGGACCTGTAATTGCTGTGACAATTTTCATTTTGATTGCTCGATTATTTCTAAACATTTCTTAGAAAATTCAATTTTATTTAAAATTAACTGTGCTATAGCCCACAAGTTTTTGGGCGGCAAAAAACTAAAATGCTCCGATTACGATGGTTGATACCTCTATCAATAGGTTTTGGGACCTGTAATTGCTGTGACAATTTTCATTTTGATTGCTCGATTATTTCTAAATATTTCTTAGAAAATTCAATTTTATTTAAAATTAACTGTGCTATAGCCCACAAGTTTTTGGGCGGCAAAAATCTAAAATGGTCCGATTACGATGGTTGATACCTCTATCTATAGGTTTCGGGACCTGTAATTGCTGTGACAATTTTCATTTTGATTGCTCGATTATTTCTAAACATTTCTTAGAAAATTCAATTTTATTGAAAATTAACTGTGCTATAGCCCACAAGTTTTTGGGCGGCAAAAATCTAAAATGGTCCGATTAAGATGGTTGATACCTCTATCAATAGGTTTCGGGACCTGTAATTGCTGTGACAATTTTCATTTTGATTGCTCGATTATTTCTAAACATTTCTTAGAAAATTCAATTTTATTGAAAATTAACTGTGCTATAGCCCACAAGTTTTTGGGCGGCAAAAATCTAAAATGCTCCGATTACGATGGTTGATACCTCTATCAATAGGTTTTGGGACCTGTAATTGCTGTGACAATTTTCATTTTGATTGCTCGATTATTTCTAAACATTTCTTAGAAAATTTAATTTTATTGAAAATTAACTGTGCTATAGCCCACAAGTTTTTGGGCGGCAAAAATCTAAAATGCTCCGATTACGATGGTTGATACCTCTATCAATAGGTTTTGGGACCTGTAATTGCTGTGACAATTTTCATTTTGATTGCTCGATTATTTCTAAACATTTCTTAGAAAATTCAATTTTATTGAAAATTAACTGTGCTATAGCCCACAAGTTTTTGGGCGGCAAAAATCTAAAATGCTCCGATTACGATGGTTGATACCTCTATCAATAGGTTTTGGGACCTGTAATTGCTGTGACAATTTTCATTTTGATTGCTCGATTATTTCTAAATATTTCTTAGAAAATTCAATTTTATTGAAAATTAACTGTGCTATAGCCCACAAGTTTTTGGGCGGCAAAAATCTAAAATGCTCCGATTACGATGGTTGATACCTCTATCAATAGGTTTTGGGACCTGTAATTGCTGTGACAATTTTCATTTTGATTGCTCGATTATTTCTAAACATTTCTTAGAAAATTCAATTTTATTGAAAATTAACTGTGTTATAGCCCACAAGTTTTTGGGCGGCAAAAATCTAAAATGCTCCGATTACGATGGTTGATACCTCTATCAATAGGTTTTGGGACCTGTAATTGCTGTGACAATTTTCATTTTGATTGCTCGATTATTTCTAAACATTTCTTAGAAAATTCAATTTTATTTAAAATTAATTGTGCTATAGCCCACAAGTTTTTGGGCGGCAAAAAACTAAAATGCTCCGATTACGATGGTTGATACCTCTATCAATAGGTTTCGGGACCTGTAATTGCTGTGACAATTTTCATTTTGATTGCTCGATTATTTCTAAACATTTCTTAGAAAATTCAATTTTATTGAAAATTAACTGTGCTATAGCCCACAAGTTTTTGGGCGGCAAAAATCTAAAATGCTCCGATTACGATGGTTGATACCTCTATCAATAGGTTTTGGGACCTGTAATTGCTGTGACAATTTTCATTTTGATTGCTCGATTATTTCTAAACATTTCTTAGAAAATTCAATTTTATTTAAAATTAACTGTGCTATAGCCCACAAGTTTTTGGGCGGCAAAAAACTAAAATGCTCCGATTACGATGGTTGATACCTCTATCAATAGGTTTTGGGACCTGTAATTGCTGTGACAATTTTCATTTTGATTGCTCGATTATTTCTAAACATTTCTTAGAAAATTCAATTTTATTTAAAATTAATTGTGCTATAGCCCACAAGTTTTTGGGCGGCAAAAAACTAAAATGCTCCGATTACGATGGTTGATACCTCTATCAATAGGTTTCGGGACCTGTAATTGCTGTGACAATTTTCATTTTGATTGCTCGATTATTTCTAAACATTTCTTAGAAAATTCAATTTTATTGAAAATTAACTGTGCTATAGCCCACAAGTTTTTGGGCGGCAAAAATCTAAAATGCTCCGATTACGATGGTTGATACCTCTATCAATAGGTTTTGGGACCTGTAATTGCTGTGACAATTTTCATTTTGATTGCTCGATTATTTCTAAACATTTCTTAGAAAATTCAATTTTATTTAAAATTAACTGTGCTATAGCCCACAAGTTTTTGGGCGGCAAAAAACTAAAATGCTCCGATTACGATGGTTGATACCTCTATCAATAGGTTTTGGGACCTGTAATTGCTGTGACAATTTTCATTTTGATTGCTCGATTATTTCTAAACATTTCTTAGAAAATTCAATTTTATTGAAAATTAACTGTGCTATAGCCCACAAGTTTTTGGGCGGCAAAAATCTAAAATGCTCCGATTACGATGGTTGATACCTCTATCAATAGGTTTTGGGACCTGTAATTGCTGTGACAATTTTCATTTTGATTGCTCGATTATTTCTAAACATTTCTTAGAAAATTCAATTTTATTTAAAATTAACTGTGCTATAGCCCACAAGTTTTTGGGCGGCCAAAATCTAAAATGCTCCGATTACGATGGTTGATACCTCTATCAATAGGTTTTGGGACCTGTAATTGCTGTGACAATTTTCATTTTGATTGCTCGATTATTTCTAAATATTTCTTAGAAAATTCACTTATTGAAAATTAACTGTGGTATAGCCCACAAGTTTTTGGGCGGCAAAAATCTAAAATGGTCTGATTACGATGGTTGATACCTCTATCTATAGGTTTCGGGACCTGTAATTGCTGTGACAATTTTCATTTTGATTGCTCGATTATTTCTAAACATTTCTTAGAAAATTCAATTTTATTGAAAATTAACTGTGCTATAGCCCACAAGTTTTTGGGCGGCAAAAATCTAAAATGCTCCGATTACGATGGTTGATACCTCTATCAATAGGTTTTGGGACCTGTAATTGCTGTGACAATTTTCATTTTGATTGCTCGATTATTTCTAAATATTTCTTAGAAAATTCAATTTTATTGAAAATTAACTGTGCTATAGCCCACAAGTTTTTGGGCGGCAAAAATCTAAAATGGTCCGAATACGATGGTTGATACCTCTATCAATAGGTTTTGGGACCTGTAATTGCAGTGACAATTTTCATTTTGATTGCTCGATTATTTCTAAACATTTCTTAGAAAATTCAATTTTATTGAAAATTAACTGTGCTATAGCCCACAAGTTTTTGGGCGGCAAAAATCTAAAATGGTCCGATTACGATGGTTGATACCTCTATCAATAGGTTTTGGGACCTGTAATTGCTGTGACAATTTTCATTTTGATTGCTCGATTATTTCTAAACATTTCTTAGAAAATTCAATTTTATTGAAAATTAACTGTGCTATAGCCCACAAGTTTTTGGGCGGTAAAAATCTAAAATGGTCCGATTACGATGGTTGATACCTCTATCAATAGGTTTTGGGACCTGTAATTGCTGTGACAATTTTCATTTTGATTGCTCGATTATTTCTAAACATTTCTTAGAAAATTCAATTTTATTGAAAATTAACTGTGCTATAGCCCACAAGTTTTTGGGCGGCAAAAATCTAAAATGGTCCGATTACGATGGTTGATACCTCTATCAATAGGTTTCGGGACCTGTAATTGCTGTGACAATTTTCATTTTGATTGCTCGATTATTTCTAAACATTTCTTAGAAAATTCAATTTTATTGAAAATTAACTGTGCTATAGCCCACAAGTTTTTGGGCGGCAAAAATCTAAAATGGTCCGATTACGATGGTTGATACCTCTATCAATAGGTTTTTGGACCTGTAATTGCTGTGACAATTTTCATTTTGATTGCTCGATTATTTCTAAACATTTCTTAGAAAATTCAGTTTTATTGAAAATTAACTGTGCTATAGCCCACAAGTTTTTGGGCGGCAAAAATCTAAAATGCTCCGATTACGATGGTTGATACCTCTATCAATAGGTTTTGGGACCTGTAATTGCTGTGACAATTTTCATTTTGATTGCTCGATTATTTCTAAACATTTCTTAGAAAATTCAATTTTATTGAAAATTAACTGTGCTATAGCCCACAAGTTTTTGGGCGGCAAAAATCTAAAATGGTCCGATTACGATGGTTGATACCTCTATCAATAGGTTTCGGGACCTGTAATTGCTGTGACAATTTTCATTTTGATTGCTCGATTATTTCTAAACATTTCTTAGAAAATTCAATTTTATTGAAAATTAACTGTGCTATAGCCCACAAGTTTTTGGGCGGCAAAAATCTAAAATGCTCCGATTACGATGGTTGATACCTCTATCAATAGGTTTTGGGACCTGTAATTGCTGTGACAATTTTCATTTTGATTGCTCGATTATTTCTAAACATTTCTTAGAAAATTCAATTTTATTGAAAATTAACTGTGCTATAGCCCACAAGTTTTTGGGCGGCAAAAATCTAAAATGTTCCGATTACGATGGTTGATACCTCTATCAATAGGTTTCGGGACCTGTAATTGCTGTGACAATTTTCATTTTGATTGCTCGATTATTTCTAAACATTTCTTAGAAAATTCAATTTTATTGAAAATTAACTGTGCTATAGCCCACAAGTTTTTGGGCGGCAAAAATCTAAAATGGTCCGATTACGATGGTTGATACCTCTATCAATAGGTTTTGGGACCTGTAATTGCTGTGCCAATTTTCATTTTGATTGCTCGATTATTTCTAAACATTTCTTAGAAAATTCAATTTTATTGAAAATTAACTGTGCTATAGCCCACAAGTTTTTGGGCGGCAAAAATCTAAAATGTTCCGATTACGATGGTTGATACCTCTATCAATAGGTTTTGGGACCTGTAATTGCTGTGCCAATTTTCATTTTGATTGCTCGATTATTTCTAAACATTTCTTAGAAAATTCAATTTTATTGAAAATTAACTGTGCTATAGCCCACAAGTTTTTGGGCGGCAAAAATCTAAAATGGTCCGATTACGATGGTTGATACCTCTATCAATAGGTTTTGGGACCTGTAATTGCTGTGACAATTTTCATTTTGATTGCTCGATTATTTCTAAACATTTCTTAGAAAATTCAATTTTATTGAAAATTAACTGTGCTATAGCCCACAAGTTTTTGGGCGGCAAAAATCTAAAATGCTCCGATTACGATGGTTGATACCTCTATCAATAGGTTTTGGGACCTGTAATTGCTGTGCCAATTTTCATTTTGATTGCTCGATTATTTCTAAACATTTCTTAGAAAATTCAATTTTATTGAAAATTAACTGTGCTATAGCCCACAAGTTTTTGGGCGGCAAAAATCTAAAATGCTCCGATTACGATGGTTGATACCTCTATCAATAGGTTTTGGGACCTGTAATTGCTGTGACAATTTTCATTTTGATTGCTCGATTATTTCTAAACATTTCTTAGAAAATTCAATTTAATTGAAAATTAACTGTGCTATAGCCCACAAGTTTTTGGGCGGCAAAAATCTAAAATGTTCCGATTACGATGGTTGATACCTCTATCAATAGGTTTCGGGACCTGTAATTGCTGTGACAATTTTCATTTTGATTGCTCGATTATTTCTAAACATTTCTTAGAAAATTCAATTTTATTGAAAATTAACTGTGCTATAGCCCACAAGTTTTTGGGCGGCAAAAATCTAAAATGGTCCGATTACGATGGTTGATACCTCTATCAATAGGTTTCGGGACCTGTAATTGCTGTGACAATTTTCATTTTGATTGCTCGATTATTTCTAAACATTTCTTAGAAAATTCAATTTTATTGAAAATTAACTGTGCTATAGCCCACAAGTTTTTGGGCGGCAAAAATCTAAAATGCTCCGATTACGATGGTTGATACCTCTATCAATAGGTTTCGGGACCTGTAATTGCTGTGACAATTTTCATTTTGATTGCTCGATTATTTCTAAACATTTCTTAGAAAATTCAATTTTATTGAAAATTAACTGTGCTATAGTCCACAAGTTTTTGGGCGGCAAAAATCTAAAATGGTCCGATTACGATGGTTGATACCTCAATCAATAGGTTTTGGGACCTGTAATTGCTGTGACAATTTTCATTTTGATTGCTCGATTATTTCTAAACATTTCTTAGAAAATTCAATTTTATTGAAAATTAACTGTGCTATAGCCCACAAGTTTTTGGGCGGCAAAAATCTAAAATGGTCCGATTACGATGGTTGATACCTCTATCAATAGGTTTTGGGACCTGTAATTGCTGTGACAATTTCCATTTTGATTGCTCGATTATTTCTAAACATTTCTTAGAAAATTCAATTTTATTGAAAATTAACTGTGCTATAGCCCACAAGTTTTTGGGCGGCAAAAATCTAAAATGCTCCGATTACGATGGTTGATACCTCTATCAATAGGTTTTGGGACCTGTAATTGCTGTGACAATTTTCATTTTGATTGCTCGATTATTTCTAAACATTTCTTAGAAAATTCAATTTTATTGAAAATTAACTGTGCTATAGCCCACAAGTTTTTGGGCGGCAAAAATCTAAAATGCTCCGATTACGATGGTTGATACCTCTATCAATAGGTTTTGGGACCTGTAATTGCTGTGACAATTTTCATTTTGATTGCTCGATTATTTCTAAACATTTCTTAGAAAATTCAATTTTATTGAAAATTAACTGTGCTATAGCCCACAAGTTTTTGGGCGGCAAAAATCTAAAATGCTCCGATTACGATGGTTGATACCTCTATCAATAGGTTTTGGGACCTGTAATTGCTGTGACAATTTTCATTTTGATTGCTCGATTATTTCTAAACATTTCTTAGAAAATTCAATTTTATTGAAAATTAACTGTGCTATAGCCCACAAGTTTTTGGGCGGTAAAAATCTAAAATGGTCCGATTACGATGGTTGATACCTCTATCAATAGGTTTTGGGACCTGTAATTGCTGTGACAATTTTCATTTTGATTGCTCGATTATTTCTAAACATTTCTTAGAACATTCAATTTTATTGAAAATTAACTGTGCTATAGCCCACAAGTTTTTGGGCGGCAAAAATCTAAAATAGTCCGATTACGATGGTTGATACCTCTATCAATAGGTTTCGGGACCTGTAATTGCTGTGACAATTTTCATTTTGATTGCTCGATTATTTCTAAACATTTCTTAGAAAATTCAATTTTATTGAAAATTAACTGTGCTATAGCCCACAAGTTTTTGGGCGGCAAAAATCTAAAATAGTCCGATTACGATGGTTGATACCTCTATCAATAGGTTTTTGGACCTGTAATTGCTGTGACAATTTTCATTTTGATTGCTCGATTATTTCTAAACATTTCTTAGAAAATTCAGTTTTATTGAAAATTAACTGTGCTATAGCCCACAAGTTTTTGGGCGGCAAAAATCTAAAATGCTCCGATTACGATGGTTGATACCTCTATCAATAGGTTTTGGGACCTGTAATTGCTGTGACAATTTTCATTTTGATTGCTCGATTATTTCTAAACATTTCTTAGAAAATTCAATTTTATTGAAAATTAACTGTGCTATAGCCCACAAGTTTTTGGGCGGCAAAAATCTAAAATAGTCCGATTACGATGGTTGATACCTCTATCAATAGGTTTCGGGACCTGTAATTGCTGTGACAATTTTCATTTTGATTGCTCGATTATTTCTAAACATTTCTTAGAAAATTCAATTTTATTGAAAATTAACTGTGCTATAGCCCACAAGTTTTTGGGCGGCAAAAATCTAAAATAGTCCGATTACGATGGTTGATACCTCTATCAATAGGTTTTTGGACCTGTAATTGCTGTGACAATTTTCATTTTGATTGCTCGATTATTTCTAAACATTTCTTAGAAAATTCAGTTTTATTGAAAATTAACTGTGCTATAGCCCACAAGTTTTTGGGCGGCAAAAATCTAAAATGCTCCGATTACGATGGTTGATACCTCTATCAATAGGTTTTGGGACCTGTAATTGCTGTGACAATTTTCATTTTGAATGCTCGATTATTTCTAAACATTTCTTAGAAAATTCAATTTTATTGAAAATTAACTGTGCTATAGCCCACAAGTTTTTGGGCGGCAAAAATCTAAAATAGTCCGATTACGATGGTTGATACCTCTATCAATAGGTTTCGGGACCTGTAATTGCTGTGACAATTTTCATTTTGATTGCTCGATTATTTCTAAACATTTCTTAGAAAATTCAATTTTATTGAAAATTAACTGTGCTATAGCCCACAAGTTTTTGGGCGGCAAAAATCTAAAATAGTCCGATTACGATGGTTGATACCTCTATCAATAGGTTTCGGGACCTGTAATTGCTGTGACAATTTTCATTTTGATTGCTCGATTATTTCTAAACATTTCTTAGAAAATTCAATTTTATTGAAAATTAACTGTGCTATAGCCCACAAGTTTTTGGGCGGCAAAAATCTAAAATAGTCCGATTACGATGGTTGATACCTCTATCAATAGGTTTTTGGACCTGTAATTGCTGTGACAATTTTCATTTTGATTGCTCGATTATTTCTAAACATTTCTTAGAAAATTCAGTTTTATTGAAAATTAACTGTGCTATAGCCCACAAGTTTTTGGGCGGCAAAAATCTAAAATGCTCCGATTACGATGGTTGATACCTCTATCAATAGGTTTTGGGACCTGTAATTGCTGTGACAATTTTCATTTTGATTGCTCGATTATTTCTAAACATTTCTTAGAAAATTCAATTTTATTGAAAATTAACTGTGCTATAGCCCACAAGTTTTTGGGCGGCAAAAATCTAAAATAGTCCGATTACGATGGTTGATACCTCTATCAATAGGTTTCGGGACCTGTAATTGCTGTGACAATTTTCATTTTGATTGCTCGATTATTTCTAAACATTTCTTAGAAAATTCAATTTTATTGAAAATTAACTGTGCTATAGCCCACAAGTTTTTGGGCGGCAAAAATCTAAAATGCTCCGATTACGATGGTTGATACCTCTATCAATAGGTTTTGGGACCTGTAATTGCTGTGACAATTTTCATTTTGATTGCTCGATTATTTCTAAACATTTCTTAGAAAATTCAATTTTATTGAAAATTAACTGTGCTATAGCCCACAAGTTTTTGGGCGGCAAAAATCTAAAATGTTCCGATTACGATGGTTGATACCTCTATCAATAGGTTTCGGGACCTGTAATTGCTGTGACAATTTTCATTTTGATTGCTCGATTATTTCTAAACATTTCTTAGAAAATTCAATTTTATTGAAAATTAACTGTGCTATAGCCCACAAGTTTTTGGGCGGCAAAAATCTAAAATGGTCCGATTACGATGGTTGATACCTCTATCAATAGGTTTTGGGACCTGTAATTGCTGTGCCAATTTTCATTTTGATTGCTCGATTATTTCTAATCATTTCTTAGAAAATTCAATTTTATTGAAAATTAACTGTGCTATAGCCCACAAGTTTTTGGGCGGCAAAAATCTAAAATGCTCCGATTACGATGGTTGATACCTCTATCAATAGGTTTTGGGACCTGTAATTGCTGTGACAATTTTCATTTTGATTGCTCGATTATTTCTAAACATTTCTTAGAAAATTCAATTTTATTGAAAATTAACTGTGCTATAGCCCACAAGTTTTTGGGCGGCAAAAATCTAAAATGGTCCGATTACGATGGTTGATACCTCTATCAATAGGTTTTGGGACCTGTAATTGCTGTGACAATTTTCATTTTGATTGCTCGATTATTTCTAAACATTTCTTAGAAAATTCAATTTTATTGAAAATTAACTGTGCTATAGCCCACAAGTTTTTGGGCGGCAAAAATCTAAAATGCTCCGATTACGATGGTTGATACCTCTATCAATAGGTTTCGGGACCTGTAATTGCTGTGACAATTTTCATTTTGATTGCTCGATTATTTCTAAACATTTCTTAGAAAATTCAATTTTATTGAAAATTAACTGTGCTATAGCCCACAAGTTTTTGGGCGGCAAAAATCTAAAATGCTCCGATTACGATGGTTGATACCTCTATCAATAGGTTTTGGGACCTGTAATTGCTGTGACAATTTTCATTTTGATTGCTCGATTATTTCTAAACATTTCTTAGAAAATTCAATTTTATTGAAAATTAACTGTGCTATAGCCCACAAGTTTTTGGGCGGCAAAAATCTAAAATGTTCCGATTACGATGGTTGATACCTCTATCAATAGGTTTCGGGACCTGTAATTGCTGTGACAATTTTCATTTTGATTGCTCGATTATTTCTAAACATTTCTTAGAAAATTCAATTTTATTGAAAATTAACTGTGCTATAGCCCACAAGTTTTTGGGCGGCAAAAATCTAAAATGGTCCGATTACGATGGTTGATACCTCTATCAATAGGTTTCGGGACCTGTAATTGCTGTGACAATTTTCATTTTGATTGCTCGATTATTTCTAAACATTTCTTAGAAAATTCAATTTTATTGAAAATTAACTGTGCTATAGTCCACAAGTTTTTGGGCGGCAAAAATCTAAAATGGTCCGATTACGATGGTTGATACCTCTATCAATAGGTTTTGGGACCTGTAATTGCTGTGACAATTTTCATTTTGATTGCTCGATTATTTCTAAACATTTCTTAGAAAATTCAATTTTATTGAAAATTAACTGTGCTATAGCCCACAAGTTTTTGGGCGGCAAAAATCTAAAATGGTCCGATTACGATGGTTGATACCTCTATCAATAGGTTTTGGGACCTGTAATTGCTGTGACAATTTTCATTTTGATTGCTCGATTATTTCTAAACATTTCTTAGAAAATTCAATTTTATTGAAAATTAACTGTGCTATAGCCCACAAGTTTTTGGGCGGCAAAAATCTAAAATGGTCCGATTACGATGGTTGATACCTCTATCAATAGGTTTTGGGACCTGTAATTGCTGTGACAATTTTCATTTTGATTGCTCGATTATTTCTAAACGTTTCTTAGAAAATTCAATTTTATTGAAAATTAACTGTGCTATATAGCCCACAAGTTTTTGGGCGGCAAAAATCTAAAATGCTCCGATTACGATTGTTGATACCTCTATCAATAGGTTTTGGGACCTGTAATTGCTGTGACAGTTTTCATTTTGATTGCTCGATTATTTCTAAACATTTCTTAGAAAATTCAATTTTATTGAAAATTAACTGTGCTATAGCCCACAAGTTTTTGGGCGGCAAAAATCTAAAATGCTCCGATTACGATGGTTGATACCTCTATCAATAGGTTTTGGGACCTGTAATTGCTGTGACAATTTTCATTTTGATTGCTCGATTATTTCTAAACATTTCTTAGAAAATTCAATTTTATTGAAAATTAACTGTGCTATAGCCCACAAGTTTTTGGGCGGCAAAAATCTAAAATGCTCCGATTACGATGGTTGATACCTCTATCAATAGGTTTTGGGACCTGTAATTGCTGTGACAATTTTCATTTTGATTGCTCGATTATTTCTAAACATTTCTTAGAAAATTCAATTTTATTGAAAATTAACTGTGCTATAGCCCACAAGTTTTTGGGCGGCAAAAATCTAAAATGCTCCGATTACGATGGTTGATACCTCTATCAATAGGTTTTGGGACCTGTAATTGCTGTGACAATTTTCATTTTGATTGCTCGATTATTTCTAAACGTTTCTTAGAAAATTCAATTTTATTGAAAATTAACTGTGCTATATAGCCCACAAGTTTTTGGGCGGCAAAAATCTAAAATGCTCCGATTACGATGGTTGATACCTCTATCAATAGGTTTTGGGACCTGTAATTGCTGTGACAGTTTTCATTTTGATTGCTCGATTATTTCTAAACATTTCTTAGAAAATTCAATTTTATTGAAAATTAACTGTGCTATAGCCCACAAGTTTTTGGGCGGCAAAAATCTAAAATGCTCCGATTACGATGGTTGATACCTCTATCAATAGGTTTTGGGACCTGTAATTGCTGTGACAGTTTTCATTTTGATTGCTCGATTATTTCTAAACATTTCTTAGAAAATTCAATTTTATTGAAAATTAACTGTGCTATAGCCCACAAGTTTTTGGGCGGCAAAAATCTAAAATGCTCCGATTACGATGGTTGATACCTCTATCAATAGGTTTTGGGACCTGTAATTGCTGTGACAATTTTCATTTTGATTGCTCGATTATTTCTAAACATTTCTTAGAAAATTCAATTTTATTGAAAATTAACTGTGCTATAGCCCACAAGTTTTTGGGCGGCAAAAATCTAAAATGCTCCGATTACGATGGTTGATACCTCTATCAATAGGTTTTGGGACCTGTAATTGCTGTGACAATTTTCATTTTGATTGCTCGATTATTTCTAAACATTTCTTAGAAAATTCAATTTTATTGAAAATTAACTGTGCTATAGCCCACAAGTTTTTGGGCGGCAAAAATCTAAAATGCTCCGATTACGATGGTTGATACCTCTATCAATAGGTTTTGGGACCTGTAATTGCTGTGACAATTTTCATTTTGATTGCTCGATTATTTCTAAACATTTCTTAGAAAATTCAATTTTATTGAAAATTAACTGTGCTATAGCCCACAAGTTTTTGGGCGGCAAAAATCTAAAATGGTCCGATTACGATGGTTGATACCTCTATCAATAGGTTTCGGGACCTGTAATTGCTGTGACAATTTTCATTTTGATTGCTCGATTATTTCTAAACGTTTCTTAGAAAATTCAATTTTATTGAAAATTAACTGTGCTATATAGCCCACAAGTTTTTGGGCGGCAAAAATCTAAAATGCTCCGATTACGATGGTTGATACCTCTATCAATAGGTTTTGGGACCTGTAATTGCTGTGACAGTTTTCATTTTGATTGCTCGATTATTTCTAAACATTTCTTAGAAAATTCAATTTTATTGAAAATTAACTGTGCTATAGCCCACAAGTTTTTGGGCGGCAAAAATCTAAAATGCTCCGATTACGATGGTTGATACCTCTATCAATAGGTTTTGGGACCTGTAATTGCTGTGACAGTTTTCATTTTGATTGCTCGATTATTTCTAAACATTTCTTAGAAAATTAAATTTTATTGAAAATTAACTGTGCTATAGCCCACAAGTTTTTGGGCGGCAAAAATCTAAAATGCTCCGATTACGATGGTTGATACCTCTATCAATAGGTTTTGGGACCTGTAATTGCTGTGACAATTTTCATTTTGATTGCTCGATTATTTCTAAACATTTCTTAGAAAATTCAATTTTATTGAAAATTAACTGTGCTATAGCCCACAAGTTTTTGGGCGGCAAAAATCTAAAATGCTCCGATTACGATGGTTGATACCTCTATCAATAGGTTTTGGGACCTGTAATTGCTGTGACAATTTTCATTTTGATTGCTCGATTATTTCTAAACATTTCTTAGAAAATTCAATTTTATTGAAAATTAACTGTGCTATAGCCCACAAGTTTTTGGGCGGCAAAAATCTAAAATGCTCCGATTACGATGGTTGATACCTCTATCAATAGGTTTTGGGACCTGTAATTGCTGTGACAATTTTCATTTTGATTGCTCGATTATTTCTAAACATTTCTTAGAAAATTCAATTTTATTTAAAATTAACTGTGCTATAGCCCACAAGTTTTTGGGCGGCAAAAAACTAAAATGCTCCGATTACGATGGTTGATACCTCTATCAATAGGTTTCGGGACCTGTAATTGCTGTGACAATTTTCATTTTGATTGCTCGATTATTTCTAAACATTTCTTAGAAAATTCAATTTTATTGAAAATTAACTGTGCTATAGCCCACAAGTTTTTGGGCGGCAAAAATCTAAAATGGTCCGATTACGATGGTTGATACCTCTATCAATAGGTTTCGGGACCTGTAATTGCTGTGACAATTTTCATTTTGATTGCTCGATTATTTCTAAACATTTCTTAGAAAATTCAATTTTATTGAAAATTAACTGTGCTATAGCCCACAAGTTTTTGGGCGGCAAAAATCTAAAATGCTCCGATTACGATGGTTGATACCTCTATCAATAGGTTTTGGGACCTGTAATTGCTGTGACAATTTTCAATTTGATTGCTCGATTATTTCTAAACATTTCTTAGAAAATTCAATTTTATTGAAAATTAACTGTGCTATAGCCCACAAGTTTTTGGGCGGCAAAAATCTAAAATGGTCCGATTACGATGGTTGATACCTCTATCAATAGGTTTTGGGACCTGTAATTGCTGTGACAATTTTCATTTTGATTGCTCGATTATTTCTAAACATTTCTTAGAAAATTCAATTTTATTGAAAATTAACTGTGCTATAGCCCACAAGTTTTTGGGCGGCAAAAATCTAAAATGGTCTGATTACGATGGTTGATACCTCTATCTATAGGTTTCGGGACCTGTAATTGCTGTGACAATTTTCATTTTGATTGCTCGATTATTTCTAAACATTTCTTAGAAAATTCAATTTTATTGAAAATTAACTGTGCTATAGCCCACAAGTTTTTGGGCGGCAAAAATCTAAAATGCTCCGATTACGATGGTTGATACCTCTATCAATAGGTTTTGGGACCTGTAATTGCTGTGACAATTTTCATTTTGATTGCTCGATTATTTCTAAACATTTCTTAGAAAATTCAATTTTATTGAAAATTAACTGTGCTATAGCCCACAAGTTTTTGGGCGGCAAAAATCTAAAATGCTCCGATTACGATGGTTGATACCTCTATCAATAGGTTTTGGGACCTGTAATTGCTGTGCCAATTTTCATTTTGATTGCTCGATTATTTCTAAACATTTCTTAGAAAATTCAATTTTATTGAAAATTAACTGTGCTATAGCCCACAAGTTTTTGGGCGGCAAAAATCTAAAATGGTCCGATTACGATGGTTGATACCTCTATCAATAGGTTTTGGGACCTGTAATTGCTGTGACAATTTTCATTTTGATTGCTCGATTATTTCTAAACATTTCTTAGAAAATTCAATTTTATTGAAAATTAACTGTGCTATAGCCCACAAGTTTTTGGGCGGCAAAAATCTAAAATGGTCCGATTACGATGGTTGATACCTCTATCAATAGGTTTCGAAACCTGTAATTGCTGTGACAATTTTCATTTTAATTGCTCGATTATTTCTAAACATTTCTTAGAAAATTCAATTTTATTGAAAATTAACTGTGCTATAGCCCACAAGTTTTTGGGCGGCAAAAATCTAAAATGGTCCGATTACGATGGTTGATACCTCTATCAATAGGTTTCGAAACCTGTAATTGCTGTGACAATTTTCATTTTGATTGCTCGATTATTTCTAAACATTTCTTAGAAAATTCAATTTTATTGAAAAGTAACTGTGCTATAGCCCACAAGTTTTTGGGCGGCAAAAATCTAAAATGGTCCGATTACGATGGTTGATACCTCTATCAATAGGTTTCGAAACCTGTAATTGCTGTGACAATTTTCATTTTGATTGCTCGATTATTTCTAAACATTTCTTAGAAAATTCAATTTTATTGAAAATTAACTGTGCTATACCCCACAAGTTTTTGGGCGGCAAAAATCTAAAATGGTCCGATTACGATGGTTGATACCTCTATCAATAGGTTTTGGGACCTGTAATTGCTGTGACAATTTTCATTTTGATTGCTCGATTATTTCTAAACATTTCTTAGAAAATTCAATTTTATTGAAAATTAACTGTGCTATAGCCCACAAGTTTTTGGGCGGCAAAAATCTAAAATGCTCCGATTACGATGGTTGATACCTCTATCAATAGGTTTTGGGACCTGTAATTGCTGTGACAATTTTCATTTTGATTGCTCGATTATTTCTAAACATTTCTTAGAAAATTCAATTTTATTGAAAATTAACTGTGCTATAGCCCACAAGTTTTTGGGCGGCAAAAATCTAAAATGCTCCGATTACGATGGTTGATACCTCTATCAATAGGTTTTGGGACCTGTAATTGCTGTGACAATTTTCATTTTGATTGCTCGATTATTTCTAAACATTTCTTAGAAAATTCAATTTTATTGAAAATTAACTGTGCTATAGCCCACAAGTTTTTGGGCGGCAAAAATCTAAAATGGTCCGATTACGATGGTTGATACCTCTATCAATAGGTTTTGGGACCTGTAATTGCTGTGACAATTTTCATTTTGATTGCTCGATTATTTCTAAACGTTTCTTAGAAAATTCAATTTTATTGAAAATTAACTGTGCTATATAGCCCACAAGTTTTTGGGCGGCAAAAATCTAAAATGCTCCGATTACGATGGTTGATACCTCTATCAATAGGTTTTGGGACCTGTAATTGCTGTGACAGTTTTCATTTTGATTGCTCGATTATTTCTATACATTTCTTAGAAAATTCAATTTTATTGAAAATTAACTGTGCTATAGCCCACAAGTTTTTGGGCGGCAAAAATCTAAAATGCTCCGATTACGATGGTTGATACCTCTATCAATAGGTTTTGGGACCTGTAATTGCTGTGACAGTTTTCATTTTGATTGCTCGATTATTTCTAAACATTTCTTAGAAAATTCAATTTTATTGAAAATTAACTGTGCTATAGCCCACAAGTTTTTGGGCGGCAAAAATCTAAAATGCTCCGATTACGATGGTTGATACCTCTATCAATAGGTTTTGGGACCTGTAATTGCTGTGACAATTTTCATTTTGATTGCTCGATTATTTCTAAACATTTCTTAGAAAATTCAATTTTATTGAAAATTAACTGTGCTATAGCCCACAAGTTTTTGGGCGGCAAAAATCTAAAATGCTCCGATTACGATGGTTGATACCTCTATCAATAGGTTTTGGGACCTGTAATTGCTGTGACAATTTTCATTTTGATTGCTCGATTATTTCTAAACATTTCTTAGAAAATTCAATTTTATTGAAAATTAACTGTGCTATAGCCCACAAGTTTTTGGGCGGCAAAAATCTAAAATGCTCCGATTACGATGGTTGATACCTCTATCAATAGGTTTTGGGACCTGTAATTGCTGTGACAATTTTCATTTTGATTGCTCGATTATTTCTAAACATTTCTTAGAAAATTCAATTTTATTTAAAATTAACTGTGCTATAGCCCACAAGTTTTTGGGCGGCAAAAAACTAAAATGCTCCGATTACGATGGTTGATACCTCTATCAATAGGTTTCGGGACCTGTAATTGCTGTGACAATTTTCATTTTGATTGCTCGATTATTTCTAAACATTTCTTAGAAAATTCAATTTTATTGAAAATTAACTGTGCTATAGCCCACAAGTTTTTGGGCGGCAAAAATCTAAAATGGTCCGATTACGATGGTTGATACCTCTATCAATAGGTTTCGGGACCTGTAATTGCTGTGACAATTTTCATTTTGATTGCTCGATTATTTCTAAACATTTCTTAGAAAATTCAATTTTATTGAAAATTAACTGTGCTATAGCCCACAAGTTTTTGGGCGGCAAAAATCTAAAATGCTCCGATTACGATGGTTGATACCTCTATCAATAGGTTTTGGGACCTGTAATTGCTGTGACAATTTTCAATTTGATTGCTCGATTATTTCTAAACATTTCTTAGAAAATTCAATTTTATTGAAAATTAACTGTGCTATAGCCCACAAGTTTTTGGGCGGCAAAAATCTAAAATGGTCCGATTACGATGGTTGATACCTCTATCAATAGGTTTTGGGACCTGTAATTGCTGTGACAATTTTCATTTTGATTGCTCGATTATTTCTAAACATTTCTTAGAAAATTCAATTTTATTGAAAATTAACTGTGCTATAGCCCACAAGTTTTTGGGCGGCAAAAATCTAAAATGGTCTGATTACGATGGTTGATACCTCTATCTATAGGTTTCGGGACCTGTAATTGCTGTGACAATTTTCATTTTGATTGCTCGATTATTTCTAAACATTTCTTAGAAAATTCAATTTTATTGAAAATTAACTGTGCTATAGCCCACAAGTTTTTGGGCGGCAAAAATCTAAAATGCTCCGATTACGATGGTTGATACCTCTATCAATAGGTTTTGGGACCTGTAATTGCTGTGACAATTTTCATTTTGATTGCTCGATTATTTCTAAACATTTCTTAGAAAATTCAATTTTATTGAAAATTAACTGTGCTATAGCCCACAAGTTTTTGGGCGGCAAAAATCTAAAATGCTCCGATTACGATGGTTGATACCTCTATCAATAGGTTTTGGGACCTGTAATTGCTGTGCCAATTTTCATTTTGATTGCTCGATTATTTCTAAACATTTCTTAGAAAATTCAATTTTATTGAAAATTAACTGTGCTATAGCCCACAAGTTTTTGGGCGGCAAAAATCTAAAATGGTCCGATTACGATGGTTGATACCTCTATCAATAGGTTTTGGGACCTGTAATTGCTGTGACAATTTTCATTTTGATTGCTCGATTATTTCTAAACATTTCTTAGAAAATTCAATTTTATTGAAAATTAACTGTGCTATAGCCCACAAGTTTTTGGGCGGCAAAAATCTAAAATGGTCCGATTACGATGGTTGATACCTCTATCAATAGGTTTCGAAACCTGTAATTGCTGTGACAATTTTCATTTTAATTGCTCGATTATTTCTAAACATTTCTTAGAAAATTCAATTTTATTGAAAATTAACTGTGCTATAGCCCACAAGTTTTTGGGCGGCAAAAATCTAAAATGGTCCGATTACGATGGTTGATACCTCTATCAATAGGTTTCGAAACCTGTAATTGCTGTGACAATTTTCATTTTGATTGCTCGATTATTTCTAAACATTTCTTAGAAAATTCAATTTTATTGAAAAGTAACTGTGCTATAGCCCACAAGTTTTTGGGCGGCAAAAATCTAAAATGGTCCGATTACGATGGTTGATACCTCTATCAATAGGTTTCGGGACCTGTAATTGCTGTGACAATTTTCATTTTGATTGCTCGATTATTTCTAAACATTTCTTAGAAAATTCAATTTTATTGAAAATTAACTGTGCTATACCCCACAAGTTTTTGGGCGGCAAAAATCTAAAATGGTCTGATTACGATGGTTGATACCTCTATCTATAGGTTTCGGGACCTGTAATTGCTGTGACAATTTTCATTTTGATTGCTCGATTATTTCTAAACATTTCTTAGAAAATTCAATTTTATTGAAAATTAACTGTGCTATAGCCCACAAGTTTTTGGGCGGCAAAAATCTAAAATGGTCCGATTACGATGGTTGATACCTCTATCAATAGGTTTTAGGACCTGTAATTGCTGTGACAATTTTCATTTTGATTGCTCGATTATTTCTAAACATTTCTTAGAAAATTCAATTTTATTGAAAATTAACTGTGCTATAGCCCACAAGTTTTTGGGCGGCAAAAATCTAAAATGGTCTGATTACGATGGTTGATACCTCTATCTATAGGTTTCGGGACCTGTAATTGCTGTGACAATTTTCATTTTGATTGCTCGATTATTTCTAAACATTTCTTAGAAAATTCAATTTTATTGAAAATTAACTGTGCTATAGCCCACAAGTTTTTGGGCGGCAAAAATCTAAAATGCTCCGATTACGATGGTTGATACCTCTATCAATAGGTTTTGGGACCTGTAATTGCTGTGACAATTTTCAATTTGATTACTCGATTATTTCTAAACATTTCTTAGAAAATTCAATTTTATTGAAAATTAACTGTGCTATAGCCCACAAGTTTTTGGGCGGCAAAAATCTAAAATGCTCCGATTACGATGGTTGATACCTCTATCAATAGGTTTTGGGACCTGTAATTCCTGTGACAATTTTCATTTTGATTGCTCGATTATTTCTAAACATTTCTTAGAAAATTCAATTTTATTGAAAATTAACTGTGCTATAGCCCACAAGTTTTTGGGCGGCAAAAATCTAAAATGGTCCGATTACGATGGTTGATACCTCTATCAATAGGTTTTGGGACCTGTAATTGCTGTGACAATTTTCATTTTGATTGCTCGATTATTTCTAAACATTTCTTAGAAAATTCAATTTTATTGAAAATTAACTGTGCTATAGCCCACAAGTTTTTGGGCGGTAAAAATCTAAAATGGTCCGATTACGATGGTTGATACCTCTATCAATAGGTTTTGGGACCTGTAATTGCTGTGACAATTTTCATTTTGATTGCTCGATTATTTCTAAACATTTCTTAGAAAATTCAATTTTATTGAAAATTAACTGTGCTATAGCCCACAAGTTTTTGGGCGGCAAAAATCTAAAATGCTCCGATTACGATGGTTGATACCTCTATCAATAGGTTTCGGGACCTGTAATTGCTGTGACAATTTTCATTTTGATTGCTCGATTATTTCTAAACATTTCTTAGAAAATTCAATTTTATTGAAAATTAACTGTGCTATAGCCCACAAGTTTTTGGGCGGCAAAAATCTAAAATGGTCCGATTACGATGGTTGATACCTCTATCAATAGGTTTCGAAACCTGTAATTGCTGTGACAATTTTCATTTTAATTGCTCGATTATTTCTAAACATTTCTTAGAAAATTCAATTTTATTGAAAATTAACTGTGCTATAGCCCACAAGTTTTTGGGCGGCAAAAATCTAAAATGGTCCGATTACGATGGTTGATACCTCTATCAATAGGTTTCGAAACCTGTAATTGCTGTGACAATTTTCATTTTGATTGCTCGATTATTTCTAAACATTTCTTAGAAAATTCAATTTTATTGAAAATTAACTGTGCTATAGCCCACAAGTTTTTGGGCGGCAAAAATCTAAAATGCTCCGATTACGATGGTTGATACCTCTATCAATAGGTTTTGGGACCTGTAATTGCTGTGACAATTTTCATTTTGATTGCTCGATTATTTCTAAACATTTCTTAGAAAATTCAATTTTATTGAAAATTAACTGTGCTATAGCCCACAAGTTTTTGGGCGGCAAAAATCTAAAATGCTCCGATTACGATGGTTGATACCTCTATCAATAGGTTTTGGGACCTGTAATTGCTGTGCCAATTTTCATTTTGATTGCTCGATTATTTCTAAACATTTCTTAGAAAATTCAATTTTATTGAAAATTAACTGTGCTATAGCCCACAAGTTTTTGGGCGGCAAAAATCTAAAATGCTCCGATTACGATGGTTGATACCTCTATCAATAGGTTTTGGGACCTGTAATTGCTGTGCCAATTTTCATTTTGATTGCTCGATTATTTCTAAACATTTCTTAGAAAATTCAATTTTATTGAAAATTAACTGTGCTATAGCCCACAAGTTTTTGGGCGGCAAAAATCTAAAATGGTCCGATTACGATGGTTGATACCTCTATCAATAGGTTTTGGGACCTGTAATTGCCGTGACAATTTTCATTTTGATTGCTCGATTATTTCTAAACATTTCTTAGAAAATTCAATTTTATTGAAAATTAACTGTGCTATAGCCCACAAGTTTTTGGGCGGCAAAAATCTAAAATGCTCCGATTACGATGGTTGATACCTCTATCAATAGGTTTCGGGACCTGTAATTGCTGTGACAATTTTCATTTTGATTGCTCGATTATTTCTAAACATTTCTTAGAAAATTCAATTTTATTGAAAATTAACTGTGCTATAGCCCACAAGTTTGTGGGCGGCAAAAATCTAAAATGGTCCGATTACGATGGTTGATACCTCTATCAATAGGTTTTGGGACCTGTAATTGCTGTGACAATTTTCATTTTGATTGCTCGATTATTTCTAAACATTTCTTAGAAAATTCAATTTTATTGAAAATTAACTGTGCTATAGCCCACAAGTTTTTGGGCGGCAAAAATCTAAAATGCTCCGATTACGATGGTTGATACCTCTATCAATAGGTTTTGGGACCTGTAATTGCTGTGACAATTTTCATTTTGATTGCTCGATTATTTCTAAACATTTCTTAGAAAATTCAATTTTATTGAAAATTAACTGTGCTATAGCCCACAAGTTTTTGGGCGGCAAAAATCTAAAATGCTCCGATTACGATGGTTGATACCTCTATCAATAGGTTTTGGGACCTGTAATTGCTGTGACAATTTTCATTTTGATTGCTCGATTATTTCTAAACATTTCTTAGAAAATTCAATTTTATTGAAAATTAACTGTGGTATAGCCCACAAGTTTTTGGGCGGCAAAAATCTAAAATGCTCCGATTACGATGGTTGATACCTCTATCAATAGGTTTTGGGACCTGTAATTGCTGTGACAATTTTCATTTTGATTGCTCGATTATTTCTAAACATTTCTTAGAAAATTCAATTTTATTGAAAATTAACTGTGCTATAGCCCACAAGTTTTTGGGCGGCAAAAATCTAAAATGGTCCGATTACGATGGTTGATACCTCTATCAATAGGTTTCGGGACCTGTAATTGCTGTGACAATTTTCATTTTGATTGCTCGATTATTTCTAAACATTTCTTAGAAAATTCAATTTTATTGAAAATTAACTGTGCTATAGCCCACAAGTTTTTGGGCGGCAAAAATCTAAAATGCTCCGATTACGATGGTTGATACCTCTATCAATAGGTTTCGGGACCTGTAATTGCTGTGACAATTTTCATTTTGATTGCTCGATTATTTCTAAACATTTCTTAGAAAATTCAGTTTTATTGAAAATTAACTGTGCTATAGCCCACAAGTTTTTGGGCGGCAAAAATCTAAAATGCTCCGATTACGATGGTTGATACCTCTATCAATAGGTTTTGGGACCTGTAATTGCTGTGACAATTTTCATTTTGATTGCTCGATTATTTCTAAACATTTCTTAGAAAATTCAATTTTATTGAAAATTAACTGTGCTATAGCCCACAAGTTTTTGGGCGGCAAAAATCTAAAATGGTCCGATTACGATGGTTGATACCTCTATCAATAGGTTTTCGGACCTGTAATTGCTGTGACAATTTTCATTTTGATTGCTCGATTATTTCTAAACATTTCTTAGAAAATTCAATTTTATTGAAAATTAACTGTGGTATAGCCCACAAGTTTTTGGGCGGCAAAAATCTAAAATGCTCCGATTACGATGGTTGATACCTCTATCAATAGGTTTTGGGACCTGTAATTGCTGTGACAATTTTCATTTTGATTGCTCGATTATTTCTAAACATTTCTTAGAAAATTCAATTTTATTGAAAATTAACTGTGCTATAGCCCACAAGTTTTTGGGCGGCAAAAATCTAAAATGCTCCGATTACGATGGTTGATACCTCTATCAATAGGTTTCGGGACCTGTAATTGCTGTGACAATTTTCATTTTGATTGCTCGATTATTTCTAAACATTTCTTAGAAAATTCAATTTTATTGAAAATTAACTGTGCTATAGCCCACAAGTTTTTGGGCGGCAAAAATCTAAAATGGTCCGATTACGATGGTTGATACCTCTATCAATAGGTTTTGGGACCTGTAATTGCTGTGACAATTTTCATTTTGATTGCTCGATTATTTCTAAACATTTCTTAGAAAATTCAATTTTATTTAAAATTAACTGTGTTATAGCCCACAAGTTTTTGGGCGGCAAAAATCTAAAATGCTCCGATTACGATGGTTGATACCTCTATCAATAGGTTTTGGGACCTGTAATTGCTGTGACAATTTTCATTTTGATTGCTCGATTATTTCTAAACATTTCTTAGAAAATTCAATTTTATTGAAAATTAACTGTGCTATAGCCCACAAGTTTTTGGGCGGCAAACATCTAAAATGCTCCGATTACGATGGTTGATACCTCTATCAATAGGTTTTGGGACCTGTAATTGCTGTGACAATTTTCATTTTGATTGCTCGATTATTTCTAAACATTTCTTAGAAAATTCAATTTTATTGAAAATTAACTGTGCTATAGCCCACAAGTTTTTGGGCGGCAAAAATCTAAAATGGTCCGATTACGATGGTTGATACCTCTATCAATAGGTTTCGGGACCTGTAATTGCTGTGACAATTTTCATTTTGATTGCTCGATTATTTCTAAACATTTCTTAGAAAATTCAATTTTATTGAAAATTAACTGTGCTATAGCCCACAAGTTTTTGGGCGGCAAAAATCTAAAATGCTCCGATTACGATGGTTGATACCTCTATCAATAGGTTTCGGGACCTGTAATTGCTGTGACAATTTTCATTTTGATTGCTCGATTATTTCTAAACATTTCTTAGAAAATTCAGTTTTATTGAAAATTAACTGTGCTATAGCCCACAAGTTTTTGGGCGGCAAAAATCTAAAATGCTCCGATTACGATGGTTGATACCTCTATCAATAGGTTTTGGGACCTGTAATTGCTGTGACAATTTTCATTTTGATTGCTCGATTATTTCTAAACATTTCTTAGAAAATTCAATTTTATTGAAAATTAACTGTGCTATAGCCCACAAGTTTTTGGGCGGCAAAAATCTAAAATGGTCCGATTACGATGGTTGATACCTCTATCAATAGGTTTTCGGACCTGTAATTGCTGTGACAATTTTCATTTTGATTGCTCGATTATTTCTAAACATTTCTTAGAAAATTCAATTTTATTGAAAATTAACTGTGGTATAGCCCACAAGTTTTTGGGCGGCAAAAATCTAAAATGCTCCGATTACGATGGTTGATACCTCTATCAATAGGTTTTGGGACCTGTAATTGCTGTGACAATTTTCATTTTGATTGCTCGATTATTTCTAAACATTTCTTAGAAAATTCAATTTTATTGAAAATTAACTGTGCTATAGCCCACAAGTTTTTGGGCGGCCAAAATCTAAAATGCTCCGATTACGATGGTTGATACCTCTATCAATAGGTTTTGGGACCTGTAATTGCTGTGACAATTTTCATTTTGATTGCTCGATTATTTCTAAACATTTCTTAGAAAATTCAATTTTATTGAAAATTAACTGTGCTATAGCCCACAAGTTTTTGGGCGGTAAAAATCTAAAATGGTCCGATTACGATGGTTGATACCTCTATCTATAGGTTTTGGGACCTGTAATTGCTGTGACAATTTTCATTTTGATTGCTCGATTATTTCTAAACATTTCTTAGAAAATTCAATTTTATTGAAAATTAACTGTGCTATAGCCCACAAGTTTTTGGGCGGCAAAAATCTAAAATGCTCCGATTACGATGGTTGATACCTCTATCAATAGGTTTCGGGACCTGTAATTGCTGTGACAATTTTCATTTTGATTGCTCGATTATTTCTAAACATTTCTTAGAAAATTCAATTTTATTGAAAATTAACTGTGCTATAGCCCACAAGTTTTTGGGCGGCAAAAATCTAAAATGGTCCGATTACGATGGTTGATACCTCTGTCAATAGGTTTTGGGACCTGTAATTGCTGTGACAATTTTCATTTTGATTGCTCGATTATTTCTAAACATTTCTTAGAAAATTCAATTTTATTTAAAATTAACTGTGTTATAGCCCACAAGTTTTTGGGCGGCAAAAATCTAAAATGCTCCGATTACGATGGTTGATACCTCTATCAATAGGTTTTGGGACCTGTAATTGCTGTGACAATTTTCATTTTGATTGCTCGATTATTTCTAAACATTTCTTAGAAAATTCAATTTTATTGCAAATTAACTGTGCTATAGCCCACAAGTTTTTGGGCGGCAAAAATCTAAAATGGTCCGATTACGATGGTTGAT
This sequence comes from Tipula vernalis, assembly GCA_958295665.1. Taxonomy (NCBI): domain Eukaryota; kingdom Metazoa; phylum Arthropoda; class Insecta; order Diptera; family Tipulidae; genus Tipula; species Tipula vernalis. The sequence continues at coordinate 3,279,907 of OY282560.1, forward strand.
ACCTCTATCAATAGGTTTTGGGACCTGTAATTGCTGTGACAATTTTCATTTTGATTGCTCGATTATTTCTAAACATTTCTTAGAAAATTCAATTTTATTGAAAATTAACTGTGCTATAGCCCACAAGTTTTTGGGCGGCAAAAATCTAAAATGGTCCGATTACGATGGTTGATACCTCTATCAATAGGTTTCGGGACCTGTAATTGCTGTGACAATTTTCATTTTGATTGCTCGATTATTTCTAAACATTTCTTAGAAAATTCAATTTTATTGAAAATTAACTGTGCTATAGCCCACAAGTTTTTGGGCGGCAAAATCTAAAATGCTCCGATTACGATGGTTGATACCTCTATCAATAGGTTTCGGGACCTGTAATTGCTGTGACAATTTTCATTTTGATTGCTCGATTATTTCTAAACATTTCTTAGAAAATTCAGTTTTATTGAAAATTAACTGTGCTATAGCCCACAAGTTTTTGGGTGGCAAAAATCTAAAATGCTCCGATTACGATGGTTGATACCTCTATCAATAGGTTTTGGGACCTGTAATTGCTGTGACAATTTTCATTTTGATTGCTCGATTATTTCTAAACATTTCTTAGAAAATTCAATTTTATTGAAAATTAACTGTGCTATAGCCCACAAGTTTTTGGGCGGCAAAAATCTAAAATGGTCCGATTACGATGGTTGATACCTCTATCAATAGGTTTCGGGACCTGTAATTGCTGTGACAATTTTCATTTTGATTGCTCGATTATTTCTAAACATTTCTTAGAAAATTCAATTTTATTGAAAATTAACTGTGCTATAGCCCACAAGTTTTTGGGCGGCAAAAATCTAAAATGCTCCGATTACGATGGTTGATACCTCTATCAATAGGTTTTGGGACCTGTAATTGCTGTGACAATTTTCATTTTGATTGCTCGATTATTTCTAAACATTTCTTAGAAAATTCAATTTTATTGAAAATTAACTGTGCTATAGCCCACAAGTTTTTGGGCGGCAAAAATCTAAAATAGTCCGATTACGATGGTTGATACCTCTATCAATAGGTTTCGGGACCTGTAATTGCTGTGACAATTTTCATTTTGATTGCTCGATTATTTCTAAACATTTCTTAGAAAATTCAATTTTATTGAAAATCAACTGTGCTATAGCCCACAAGTTTTTGGGCGGCAAAAATCTAAAATGGTCCGATTACGATGGTTGATACCTCTATCAATAGGTTTCGGGATCTGTAATTGCTGTGACAATTTTCATTTTGATTGCTCGATTATTTCTAAACATTTCTTAGAAAATTCAATTTTATTGAAAATTAACTGTGCTATAGCCCACAAGTTTTTGGGCGGCAAAAATCTAAAATGCTCCGATTACGATGGTTGATACCTCTATCAATAGGTTTCGGGACCTGTAATTGCTGTGACAATTTTCATTTTGATTGCTCGATTATTTCTAAACATTTCTTAGAAAATTCAATTTTATTGAAAATTAACTGTGCTATAGCCCACAAGTTTTTGGGCGGCAAAAATCTAAAATGCTCCGATTACGATGGTTGATACCTCTATCAATAGGTTTCGGGCCCTGTAATTGCTGTGACAATTTTCATTTTGATTGCTCGATTATTTCTAAACATTTCTTAGAAAATTCAATTTTATTGAAAATTAACTGTGCTATAGCCCACAAGTTTTTGGGTGGCAAAAATCTAAAATGCTCCGATTACGATGGTTGATACCTCTATCAATAGGTTTTGGGACCTGTAATTGCTGTGACAATTTTCATTTTGATTGCTCGATTATTTCTAAACATTTCTTAGAAAATTCAATTTTATTGAAAATTAACTGTGCTATAGCCCACAAGTTTTTGGGCGGCAAAAATCTAAAATGGTCCGATTACGATGGTTGATACATCTATCAATAGGTTTCGGGACCTGTAATTGCTGTGACAATTTTCATTTTGATTGTTCGATTATTTCTAAACATTTCTTAGAAAATTCAGTTTTATTGAAAATTAACTGTGCTATAGCCCACAAGTTTTTGGGCGGCAAAAATCTAAAATGCTCCGATTACGATGGTTGATACCTCTATCAATAGGTTTTGGGACCTGTAATTGCTGTGACAATTTTCATTTTGATTGCTCGATTATTTCTAAACATTTCTTAGAAAATTCAATTTTATTGAAAACTAACTGTGCTATAGCCCACAAGTTTTTGGGCGGCAAAAATCTAAAATGCTCCGATTACGATGGTTGATACCTCTATCAACAGGTTTCGAAACCTGTAATTGCTGTGACAATTTTCATTTTGATTGCTCGATTATTTCTAAACATTTCTTAGAAAATTTAATTTTATTGAAAATTAACTGTGCTATAGCCCACAAGTTTTTGGGCGGCAAAAATCTAAAATGCTCCGATTACGATGGTTGATACCTCTATCAATAGGTTTTGGGACCTGTAATTGCTGTGACAATTTTCATTTTGATTGCTCGATTATTTCTAAACATTTCTTAGAAAATTCAATTTTATTGAAAATTAACTGTGCTATAGCCCACAAGTTTTTGGGCGGCAAAAATCTAAAATGTTCCGATTACGATGGTTGATACCTCTATCAATAGGTTTCGGGACCTGTAATTGCTGTGACAATTTTCATTTTGATTGCTCGATTATTTCTAAACATTTCTTAGAAAATTCAATTTTATTGAAAATTAACTGTGCTATAGCCCACAAGTTTTTGGGCGGCAAAAATCTAAAATGCTCCGATTACGATGGTTGATACCTCTATCAATAGGTTTCGGGACCTGTAATTGCTGTGACAATTTTCATTTTGATTGCTCGATTATTTCTAAACATTTCTTAGAAAATTCAATTTTATTGAAAATTAACTGTGCTGCCCACAAGTTTTTGGGTGGCAAAAATCTAAAATGCTCCGATTACGATGGTTGATACCTCTATCAATAGGTTTCGGGACCTGTAATTGCTGTGACAATTTTCATTTTGATTGCTCGATTATTTCTAATCATTTCTTAGAAAATTCAATTTTATTGAAAATTAACTGTGCTATAGCCCACAAGTTTTTGGGCGGTAAAAATCTAAAATGGTCCGATTACGATGGTTGATACCTCTATCAATAGGTTTTGGGACCTGTAATTGCTGTGACAATTTTCATTTTGATTGCTCGATTATTTCTAAACATTTCTTAGAAAATTCAATTTTATTGAAAATTAACTGTGCTATAGCCCACAAGTTTTTGGGCGGCAAAAATCTAAAATGCTCCGATTACGATGGTTGATACCTCTATCAATAGGTTTTGGGACCTGTAATTGCTGTGACAATTTTCATTTTGATTGCTCGATTATTTCTAAACATTTCTTAGAAAATTCAATTTTATTGAAAATTAACTGTGCTATAGCCCACAAGTTTTTGGGCGGCAAAAATCTAAAATGCTCCGATTACGATGGTTGATACCTCTATCAATAGGTTTTGGGACCTGTAATTGCTGTGACAATTTTCATTTTGATTGCTCGATTATTTCTAAACATTTCTTAGAAAATTCAATTTTATTGAAAATTAACTGTGCTATAGCCCACAAGTTTTTGGGCGGCAAAAATCTAAAATGGTCCGATTACGATGGTTGATACCTCTATCAATAGGTTTCGGGACCTGTAATTGCTGTGACAATTTTCATTTTGATTGCTCGATTATTTCTAAACATTTCTTAGAAAATTCAATTTTATTGAAAATTAACTGTGCTATAGCCCACAAGTTTTTGGGCGGCAAAAATCTAAAATGGTCCGATTACGATGGTTGATACATCTATCAATAGGTTTCGGGACCTGTAATTGCTGTGACAATTTTCATTTTGATTGCTCGATTATTTCTAATCATTTCTTAGAAAATTCAATTTTATTGAAAATTAACTGTGCTATAGCCCACAAGTTTTTGGGCGGTAAAAATCTAAAATGCTCCGATTACGATGGTTGATACCTCTATCAATAGGTTTCGGGACCTGTAATTGCTGTGACAATTTTCATTTTGATTGCTCGATTATTTCTAAACATTTCTTAGAAAATTCAATTTTATTGAAAATTAACTGTGCTATAGCCCACAAGTTTTTGGGTGGCAAAAATCTAAAATGCTCCGATTACGATGGTTGATACCTCTATCAATAGGTTTCGGGACCTGTAATTGCTGTGACAATTTTCATTTTGATTGCTCGATTATTTCTAAACATTTCTTAGAAAATTCAATTTTATTGAAAATTAACTGTGCTATAGCCCACAAGTTTTTGGGCGGTAAAATTCTAAAATGCTCCGATTACGATGGTTGATACCTCTATCAATAGGTTTCGGGACCTGTAATTGCTGTGACAATTTTCATTTTGATTGCTCGATTATTTCTAAACATTTCTTAGAAAATTCAATTTTATTGAAAATTAACTGTGCTATAGCCCACAAGTTTTTGGGCGGCAAAAATCTAAAATGCTCCGATTACGATGGTTGATACCTCTATCAATAGGTTTCGGGACCTGTAATTGCTGTGACAATTTTCATTTTGATTGCTCGATTATTCTAAAACATTTCTTAGAAAATTCAATTTTATTGAAAATTAACTGTGCTATAGCCCACAAGTTTTTGGGCGGCAAAAATCTAAAATGCTCCGATTACGATGGTTGATACCTCTATCAATAGGTTTCGGGACCTGTAATTGCTGTGACAATTTTCATTTGATTGCTCGATTATTTCTAAACATTTCTTAGAAAATTCAATTTTATTGAAAATTAACTGTGCTATAGCCCACAAGTTTTTGGGCGGCAAAAATCTAAAATGCTCCGATTACGATGGTTGATACCTCTTATCAATAGGTTTCGGGACCTGTAATTGCTGTGACAATTTTCATTTTGATTGCTCGATTATTTCTAAACATTTCTTAGAAAATTCAATTTTATTGAAAATTAACTGTGCTATAGCCCACAAGTTTTTGGGCGGCAAAAATCTAAAATGCTCCGATTACGACGGTTGATACCTCTATCAATAGGTTTCGGGACCTGTAATTGCTGTGACAATTTTCATTTTGATTGCTCGATTATTTCTAAACATTTCTTAGAAAATTCAATTTTATTGAAAATTAACTGTGCTATAGCCCACAAGTTTTTGGGCGGCAAAATTCTAAAATGCTCCGATTACGATGGTTGATACCTCTATCAATAGGTTTCGGGACCTGTAATTGCTGTGACAATTTTCATTTTGATTGCTCGATTATTTCTAAACATTTCTTAGAAAATTCAATTTTATTGAAAATTAACTGTGCTATAGCCCACAAGTTTTTGGGCGGCAAAAATCTAAAATGCTCCGATTACGATGGTTGATACCTCTATCAATAGGTTTCGGGACCTGTAATTGCTGTGACAATTTTCATTTTGATTGCTCGATTATTTCTAAACATTTCTTAGAAAATTCAATTTTATTGAAAATTAACTGTGCTATAGCCCACAAGTTTTTGGGCGGCAAAAATCTAAAATGCTCCGATTACGATGGTTGATACCTCTATCAATAGGTTTCGGGACCTGTAATTGCTGTGACAATTTTCATTTTGATTGCTCGATTATTTCTAAACATTTCTTAGAAAATTCAATTTTATTGAAAATTAACTGTGCTATAGCCCACAAGTTTTTGGGCGGCAAAAATCTAAAATGCTCCGATTACGATGGTTTATACCTCTATCAATAGGTTTCGGGACCTGTAATTGCTGTGACAATTTTTATTTTGATTGCTCGATTATTTCTAAACATTTCTTAGAAAATTCAATTTTATTGAAAATTAACTGTGCTATAGCCCACAAGTTTTTGGGCGGCAAAAATCTAAAATGCTCCGATTACGATGGTTGATACCTCTATCAATAGGTTTCGGGACCTGTAATTGCTGTGACAATTTTCATTTTGATTGCTCGATTATTTCTAAACATTTCTTAGAAAATTCAATTTTATTGAAAATTAACTGTGCTATAGCCCACAAGTTTTTGGGCGGCAAAATTCTAAAATGCTCCGATTACGATGGTTGATACCTCTATCAATAGGTTTCGGGACCTGTAATTGCTGTGACAATTTTCATTTTGATTGCTCGATTATTTCTAAACATTTCTTAGAAAATTCAATTTTATTGAAAATTAACTGTGCTATAGCCCACAAGTTTTTGGGCGGCAAAAATCTAAAATGCTCCGATTACGATGGTTGATACCTCTATCAATAGGTTTTGGGACCTGTAATTGCTGTGACAATTTTCATTTTGATTGCTCGATTATTTCTAAACATTTCTTAGAAAATTCAATTTTATTGAAAATTAACTGTGCTATAGCCCACAAGTTTTTGGGCGGCAAAAATCTAAAATGCTCCGATTACGATGGTTGATACCTCTATCAATAGGTTTCGGGACCTGTAATTGCTGTGACAATTTTCATTTTGATTGCTCGATTATTTCTAAACATTTCTTAGAAAATTCAATTTTATTGAAAATTAACTGTGCTATAGCCCACAAGTTTTTGGGCGGCAAAAATCTAAAATGCTCCGATTACGATGGTTGATACCTCTATCAATAGGTTTCGGGACCTGTAATTGCTGTGACAATTTTCATTTTGATTGCTCGATTATTTCTAAACATTTCTTAGAAAATTCAATTTTATTGAAAATTAACTGTGCTATAGCCCACAAGTTTTTGGGCCGCAAAAATCTAAAATGCTCCGATTACGATGGTTGATACCTCTATCAATAGGTTTCGGGACCTGTAATTGCTGTGACAATTTTCATTTTGATTGCTCGATTATTTCTAAACATTTCTTAGAAAATTCAATTTTATTGAAAATTAACTGTGCTATAGCCCACAAGTTTTTGGGCGGCAAAAATCTAAAATGGTCCGATTACGATGGTTGATACCTCTATCAATAGGTTTTGGGACCTGTAATTGCTGTGACAATTTTCATTTTGATTGCTCGATTATTTCTAAACATTTCTTAGAAAATTCAATTTTATTGAAAATTAACTGTGCTATAGCCCACAAGTTTTTGGGTGGCAAAAATCTAAAATGCTCCGATTACGATGGTTGATACCTCTATCAATAGGTTTCGGGACCTGTAATTGCTGTGACAATTTTCATTTTGATTGCTCGATTATTTCTAAACATTTCTTAGAAAATTCAATTTTATTGAAAATTAACTGTGCTATAGCCCACAAGTTTTTGGGCGGCAAAAATCTAAAATGCTCCGATTACGATGGTTGATACCTCTATCAATAGGTTTCGGGACCTGTAATTGCTGTGACAATTTTCATTTTGATTGCTCGATTATTTCTAAACATTTCTTAGAAAATTCAATTTTATTGAAAATTAACTGTGTTATAGCCCACAAGTTTTTGGGCGGCAAAAATCTAAAATGGTCCGATTACGATGGTTGATACCTCTATCAATAGGTTTTGGGACCTGTAATTGCTGTGACAATTTTCATTTTGATTGCTCGATTATTTCTAAACATTTCTTAGAAAATTCAATTTTATTGAAAATTAACTGTGCTATAGCCCACAAGTTTTTGGGCGGCAAAAATCTAAAATGCTCCGATTACGATGGTTGATACCTCTATCAATAGGTTTTGGGACCTGTAATTGCTGTGACAATTTTCATTTTGATTGCTCGATTATTTCTAAACATTTCTTAGAAAATTCAATTTTATTGAAAATTAACTGTGCTATAGCCCACAAGTTTTTGGGCGGCAAAAATCTAAAATGGTCCGATTACGATGGTTGATACCTCTATCAATAGGTTTCGGGACCTGTAATTGCTGTGACAATTTTTATTTTGATTGCTCGATTATTTCTAAACATTTCTTAGAAAATTCAATTTTATTGAAAATTAACTGTGCTATAGCCCACAAGTTTTTGGGCGGCAAAAATTTAAAATGCTCCGATTACGATGGTTGATACCTCTATCAATAGGTTTCGGGACCTGTAATTGCTGTGACAATTTTCATTTTGATTGCTCGATTATTTCTAAACATTTCTTAGAAAATTCAATTTTATTGAAAATTAACTGTGCTATAGCCCACAAGTTTTTGGGCGGCCAAATTCTAAAATGCTCCGATTACGATGGTTGATACCTCTATCAATAGGTTTCGGGACCTGTAATTGCTGTGACAATTTTCATTTTGATTGCTCGATTATTTCTAAACATTTCTTAGAAAATTCAATTTTATTGAAAATTAACTGTGCTATAGCCCACAAGTTTTTGGGCGGCAAAAATCTAAAATGCTCCGATTACGATGGTTGATACCTCTATCAATAGGTTTCGGGACCTGTAATTGCTGTGACAATTTTCATTTTGATTGCTCGATTATTTCTAAACATTTCTTAGAAAATTCAATTTTATTGAAAATTAACTGTGCTATAGCCCACAAGTTTTTGGGCGGCAAAAATCTAAAATGCTCCGATTACGATGGTTGATACCTCTATCAATAGGTTTCGGGACCTGTAATTGCTGTGACAATTTTCATTTTGATTGCTCGATTATTTCTAAACATTTCTTAGAAAATTCAATTTTATTGAAAATTAACTGTGCTATAGCCCACAAGTTTTTGGGTGGCAAAAATCTAAAATGCTCCGATTACGATGGTTGATACCTCTATCAATAGGTTTCGGGACCTGTAATTGCTGTGACAATTTTCATTTTGATTGCTCGATTATTTCTAAACATTTCTTAGAAAATTCAATTTTATTGAAAATTAACTGGGCTATAGCCCACAAGTTTTTGGGCGGCAAAAATCTAAAATGGTCCGATTACGATGGTTGATACCTCTATCAATAGGTTTCGGGACCTGTAATTACTGTGACAATTTTCATTTTGATTGCTCGATTATTTCTAAACATTTCTTAGAAAATTCAATTTTATTGAAAATTAACTGTGCTATAGCCCACAAGTTTTTGGGCGGCAAAAATCTAAAATAGTCCGATTACGATGGTTGATACCTCTATCAATAGGTTTTGGGACCTGTAATTGCTGTGACAATTTTCATTTTGATTGCTCGATTATTTCTAAACATTTCTTAGAAAATTCAATTTTATTGAAAATTAACTGTGCTATAGCCCACAAGTTTTTGGGCGGCAAAAATCTAAAATGCTCCGATTACGATGGTTGATACCTCTATCAATAGGTTTCGGGACCTGTAATTGCTGTGACAATTTTCATTTTGATTGCTCGATTATTTCTAAACATTTCTTAGAAAATTCAATTTTATTGAAAATTAACTGTGCTATAGCCCACAAGTTTTTGGGCGGCAAAAATCTAAAATGCTCCGATTACGATGGTTGATACCTCTATCAATAGGTTTCGGGACCTGTAATTGCTGTGACAATTTTCATTTTGATTGCTCGATTATTTCTAAACATTTCTTAGAAAATTCAATTTTATTGAAAATTAACTGTACTATAGCCCACAAGTTTTTGGGCGGCAAAAATCTAAAATGGTCCGATTACGATGGTTGATACCTCTATCAATAGGTTTCGGGAGCTATAATTGCTGTGACAATTTTCATTTTGATTGCTCGATTATTTCTAAACATTTCTTAGAAAATTCAATTTTATTGAAAATTAACTGTGCTATAGCCCACAAGTTTTTGGGCGGCAAAAATCTAAAATGCTCCGATTACGATGGTTGATACCTCTATCAATAGGTTTCGGGACCTGTTATTGCTGTGACAATTTTCATTTTGATTGCTCGATTATTTCTAAACATTTCTTAGAAAATTCAATTTTATTGAAAATTAACTGTGCTATAGCCCACAAGTTTTTGGGCGGCAAAAATCTAAAATGGTCCGATTACGATGGTTGATACCTCTATCAATAGGTTTTGGGACCTGTAATTGCTGTGACAATTTTCATTTTGATTGCTCGATTATTTCTAAACATTTCTTAGAAAATTCAATTTTATTGAAAATTAACTGTGCTATAGCCCACAAGTTTTTGGGCGGCAAAAATCTAAAATGGTCCGATTACGATGGTTGATACCTCTATCAATAGGTTTTGGGACCTGTAATTGCTGTGACAATTTTCATTTTGATTGCTCGATTATTTCTAAACATTTCTTAGAAAATTCAATTTTATTGAAAATTAACTGTGCTATAGCCCACAAGTTTTTGGGCGGCAAAAATCTAAAATGCTCCGATTACGATGGTTGATACCTCTATCAATAGGTTTCGGGACCTGTAATTGCTGTGACAATTTTCATTTTGATTGCTCGATTATTTCTCAACATTTCTTAGAAAATTCAATTTTATTGAAATTTAACTGTGCTATAGCCCACAAGTTTTTGGGCGGCAAAAATCTAAAATGGTCCGATTACGATGGTTGATACCTCTATCAATAGGTTTCGGGACCTGTAATTGCTGTGACAATTTTCATTTTGATTGCTCGATTATTTCTAAACATTTCTTAGAAAATTCAATTTTATTGAAAATTAACTGTGCTATAGCCCACAAGTTTTTGGGCGGCAAAAATCTAAAATGCTCCGATTATGATGGTTGATACCTCTATCAATAGGTTTTGGGACCTGTAATTGCTGTGACAATTTTCATTTTGATTGCTCGATTATTTCTAAACATTTCTTAGAAAATTCAATTTTATTGAAAATTAACTGTGCTATAGCCCACAAGTTTTTGGGCGGCAAAAATCTAAAATGGTCCGATTACGATGGTTGATACCTCTATCAATAGGTTTCGGGACCTGTAATTGCTGTGACAATTTTCATTTTGATTGCTCGATTATTTCTAAACATTTCTTAGAAAATTCAATTTTATTGAAAATTAACTGTGCTATAGCCCACAAGTTTTTGGGCGGCAAAAATCTAAAATCGTCCGATTACGATGGTTGATACCTCTATCAATAGGTTTCGGGACCTGTAATTGCTGTGACAATTTTCATTTTGATTGCTCGATTATTTCTAAACATTTCTTAGAAAATTCAATTTTATTGAAAATTAACTGTGCTATAGCCCACAAGTTTTTGGGCGGCAAAAATCTAAAATGCTCCGATTACGATGGTTGATACCTCTATCAATAGGTTTCGGGACCTGTAATTGCTGTGACAATTTTGATTTTGATTGCTCGTTTATTTCTAAACATTTCATAGAAAATTCAATTTTATTGAAAATTAACTGTGCTATAGCCCACAAGTTTTTGGGCGGCAAAAATCTAAAATGGTCCGATTACGATGGTTGATACCTCTATCAATAGGTTTAGGGACCTGTAATTGCTGTGACAATTTTCATTTTGATAGCTCGTTTATTTCTAAACATTTCTTAGAAAATTCAATTTTATTGAAAATTAACTGTGCTATAGCCCACAAGTTTTTGGGCGGCAAAAATCTAAAATGGTCCGATTACGATGGTTGATACCTCTATCAATAGGTTTCGGGACCTGTAATTGCTGTGACAATTTTCATTTTGATTGCTCGATTATTTCTAAACATTTCTTAGAAAATTCAATTTTATTGAAAATTAACTGTGCTATAGCCCACAAGTTTTTGGGCGGCAAAAATCTAAAATGCTCCGATTACGATGGTTGATACCTCTATCAATAGGTTTCGGGACCTGTAATTGCTGTGACAATTTTCATTTTGATTGCTCGATTATTTCTAAACATTTCTTAGAAAATTCAATTTTATTGAAAATTAACTGTGCTATAGCCCACAAGTTTTTGGGCGGCAAAAATCTAAAATGCTCCGATTACGATGGTTGATACCTCTATCAATAGGTTTCGGGACCTGTAATTGCTGTGACAATTTTCATTTTGATTGCTCGATTATTTCTAATCATTTCTTAGAAAATTCAATTTTATTGAAAATTAATTGTGCTATAGCCCACAAGTTTTTGGGCGGCAAAAATCTAAAATGGTCCGATTACGATGGTTGATACCTCTATCAATAGGTTTCGGGACCTGTAATTGCTGTGACAATTTTCATTTTGATTGCTCGATTATTTCTAAACATTTCTTAGAAAATTCAATTTTATTGAAAATTAACTGTGCTATAGCCCACAAGTTTTTGGGCGGCAAAAATCTAAAATGGTCCGATTACGATGGTTGATACCTCTATCAATAGGTTTCGGGACCTGTAATTGCTGTGACAATTTTCATTTTGATTGCTCGATTATTTCTAAACATTTCTTAGAAAATTCAATTTTATTGAAAATTAACTGTGCTATAGCCCACAAGTTTTTGGGCGGCAAAAATCTAAAATGGTCCGATTACGATGGTTGATACCTCTATCAATAGGTTTCGGGACCTGTAATTGCTGTGACAATTTTCATTTTGATTGCTCGATTATTTCTAAACATTTCTTAGAAAATTCAATTTTATTGAAAATTAACTGTGCTATAGCCCACAAGTTTTTGGGCGGCAAAAATCTAAAATGGTCCGATTACGATGGTTGATACCTCTATCAATAGGTTTCGGGACCTGTAATTGCTGTGACAATTTTCATTTTGATTGCTCGATTATTTCTAAACATTTCTTAGAAAATTCAATTTTATTGAAAATTAACTGTGCTATAGCCCACAAGTTTTTGGGCGGCAAAAATCTAAAATGGTCCGATTACGATGGTTGATACCTCTATCAATAGGTTTCGGGACCTGTAATTGCTGTGACAATTTTCATTTTGATTGCTCGATTATTTCTAAACATTTCTTAGAAAATTCAATTTTATTGAAAATTAACTGTGCTATAGCCCACAAGTTTTTGGGCGGCAAAAATCTAAAATGGTCCGATTACGATGGTTGATACCTCTATCAATAGGTTTCGGGACCTGTAATTGCTGTGACAATTTTCATTTTGATTGCTCGATTATTTCTAAACATTTCTTAGAAAATTCAATTTTATTGAAAATTAACTGTGCTATAGCCCACAAGTTTTTGGGCGGCAAAAATCTAAAATGGTCCGATTACGATGGTTGATACCTCTATCAATAGGTTTCGGGACCTGTAATTGCTGTGACAATTTTGATTTTGATTGCTCGTTTATTTCTAAACATTTCATAGAAAATTCAATTTTATTGAAAATTAACTGTGCTATAGCCCACAAGTTTTTGGGCGGCAAAAATCTAAAATGGTCCGATTACGATGGTTGATACCTCTATCAATAGGTTTAGGGACCTGTAATTGCTGTGACAATTTTCATTTTGATAGCTCGTTTATTTCTAAACATTTCTTAGAAAATTCAATTTTATTGAAAATTAACTGTGCTATAGCCCACAAGTTTTTGGGCGGCAAAAATCTAAAATGGTCCGATTACGATGGTTGATACCTCTATCAATAGGTTTCGGGACCTGTAATTGCTGTGACAATTTTCATTTTGATTGCTCGATTATTTCTAAACATTTCTTAGAAAATTCAATTTTATTGAAAATTAACTGTGCTATAGCCCACAAGTTTTTGGGCGGCAAAAATCTAAAATGCTCCGATTACGATGGTTGATACCTCTATCAATAGGTTTCGGGACCTGTAATTGCTGTGACAATTTTCATTTTGATTGCTCGATTATTTCTAAACATTTCTTAGAAAATTCAATTTTATTGAAAATTAACTGTGCTATAGCCCACAAGTTTTTGGGCGGCAAAAATCTAAAATGGTCCGATTACGATGGTTGATACCTCTATCAATAGGTTTCGGGACCTGTAATTGCTGTGACAATTTTGATTTTGATTGCTCGTTTATTTCTAAACATTTCATAGAAAATTCAATTTTATTGAAAATTAACTGTGCTATAGCCCACAAGTTTTTGGGCGGCAAAAATCTAAAATGGTCCGATTACGATGGTTGATACCTCTATCAATAGGTTTAGGGACCTGTAATTGCTGTGACAATTTTCATTTTGATAGCTCGTTTATTTCTAAACATTTCTTAGAAAATTCAATTTTATTGAAAATTAACTGTGCTATAGCCCACAAGTTTTTGGGCGGCAAAAATCTAAAATGGTCCGATTACGATGGTTGATACCTCTATCAATAGGTTTCGGGACCTGTAATTGCTGTGACAATTTTCATTTTGATTGCTCGATTATTTCTAAACATTTCTTAGAAAATTCAATTTTATTGAAAATTAACTGTGCTATAGCCCACAAGTTTTTGGGCGGCAAAAATCTAAAATGCTCCGATTACGATGGTTGATACCTCTATCAATAGGTTTCGGGACCTGTAATTGCTGTGACAATTTTCATTTTGATTGCTCGATTATTTCTAAACATTTCTTAGAAAATTCAATTTTATTGAAAATTAACTGTGCTATAGCCCACAAGTTTTTGGGCGGCAAAAATCTAAAATGCTCCGATTACGATGGTTGATACCTCTATCAATAGGTTTCGGGACCTGTAATTGCTGTGACAATTTTCATTTTGATTGCTCGATTATTTCTAAACATTTCTTAGAAAATTCAATTTTATTGAAAATTAATTGTGTTATAGCCCACAAGTTTTTGGGCGGCAAAAATCTAAAATGGTCCGATTACGATGGTTGATACCTCTATCAATAGGTTTCGGGACCTGTAATTGCTGTGACAATTTTCATTTTGATTGCTCGATTATTTCTAATCATTTCTTAGAAAATTCAATTTTATTGAAAATTAATTGTGCTATAGCCCACAAGTTTTTGGGCGGCAAAAATCTAAAATGGTCCGATTACGATGGTTGATACCTCTATCAATAGGTTTCGGGACCTGTAATTGCTGTGACAATTTTCATTTTGATTGCTCGATTATTTCTAAACATTTCTTAGAAAATTCAATTTTATTGAAAATTAACTGTGCTATAGCCCACAAGTTTTTGGGCGGCAAAAATCTAAAATGGTCCGATTACGATGGTTGATACCTCTATCAATAGGTTTCGGGACCTGTAATTGCTGTGACAATTTTGATTTTGATTGCTCGTTTATTTCTAAACATTTCATAGAAAATTCAATTTTATTGAAAATTAACTGTGCTATAGCCCACAAGTTTTTGGGCGGCAAAAATCTAAAATGGTCCGATTACGATGGTTGATACCTCTATCAATAGGTTTCGGGACCTGTAATTGCTGTGACAATTTTCATTTTGATTGCTCGATTATTTCTAAACATTTCTTAGAAAATTCAATTTTATTGAAAATTAACTGTGCTATAGCCCACAAGTTTTTGGGCGGCAAAAATCTAAAATGCTCCGATTACGATGGTTGATACCTCTATCAATAGGTTTCGGGACCTGTAATTGCTGTGACAATTTTCATTTTGATTGCTCGATTATTTCTAAACATTTCTTAGAAAATTCAATTTTATTGAAAATTAACTGTGCTATAGGCCACAAGTTTTTGGGCGGCAAAAATCTAAAATGGTCCGATTACGATGGTTGATACCTCTATCAATAGGTTTCGGGACCTGTAATTGCTGTGACAATTTTCATTTTGATTGCTCGATTATTTCTAAACATTTCTTAGAAAATTCAATTTTATTGAAAATTAACTGTGCTATAGCCCACAAGTTTTTGGGCGGCAAAAATCTAAAATGGTCCGATTACGATGGTTGATACCTCTATCAATAGGTTTCGGGACCTGTAATTGCTGTGACAATTTTCATTTTGATTGCTCGATTATTTCTAAACATTTCTTAGAAAATTCAATTTTATTGAAAATTAACTGTGCTATAGCCCACAAGTTTTTGGGCGGCAAAAATCTAAAATCGTCCGATTACGATGGTTGATACCTCTATCAATAGGTTTCGGGACCTGTAATTGCTGTGACAATTTTCATTTTGATTGCTCGATTATTTCTAAACATTTCTTAGAAAATTCAATTTTATTGAAAATTAACTGTGCTATAGCCCACAAGTTTTTGGGCGGCAAAAATCTAAAATGCTCCGATTACGATGGTTGATACCTCTATCAATAGGTTTCGGGACCTGTAATTGCTGTGACAATTTTGATTTTGATTGCTCGTTTATTTCTAAACATTTCATAGAAAATTCAATTTTATTGAAAATTAACTGTGCTATAGCCCACAAGTTTTTGGGCGGCAAAAATCTAAAATGGTCCGATTACGATGGTTGATACCTTTATCAATAGGTTTAGGGACCTGTAATTGCTGTGACAATTTTCATTTTGATAGCTCGTTTATTTCTAAACATTTCTTAGAAAATTCAATTTTATTGAAAATTAACTGTGCTATAGCCCACAAGTTTTTGGGCGGCAAAAATCTAAAATGGTCCGATTACGATGGTTGATACCTCTATCAATAGGTTTCGGGACCTGTAATTGCTGTGACAATTTTCATTTTGATTGCTCGATTATTTCTAAACATTTCTTAGAAAATTCAATTTTATTGAAAATTAACTGTGCTATAGCCCACAAGTTTTTGGGCGGCAAAAATCTAAAATGCTCCGATTACGATGGTTGATACCTCTATCAATAGGTTTCGGGACCTGTAATTGCTGTGACAATTTTCATTTTGATTGCTCGATTATTTCTAAACATTTCTTAGAAAATTCAATTTTATTGAAAATTAACTGTGCTATAGCCCACAAGTTTTTGGGCGGCAAAAATCTAAAATGCTCCGATTACGATGGTTGATACCTCTATCAATAGGTTTTGGGACCTGTAATTGCTGTGACAATTTTCATTTTGATTGCTCGATTATTTCTAAACATTTCTTAGATAATTCAATTTTATTGAAAATTAACTGTGCTATAGCCCACAAGTTTTTGGGCGGCAAAAATCTAAAATGCTCCGATTACGATGGTTGATACCTCTATCAATAGGTTTCGGGACCTGTAATTGCTGTGACAATTTTCATTTTGATTGCTCGATTATTTCTAAACATTTCTTAGAAAATTCAATTTTATTGAAAATTAACTGTGCTATAGCCCACAAGTTTTTGGGCGGCAAAAATCTAAAATGCTCCGATTACGATGGTTGATACCTCTATCAATAGGTTTCGGGACCTGTAATTGCTGTGACAATTTTCATTTTGATTGCTCGATTATTTCTAATCATTTCTTAGAAAATTCAATTTTATTGAAAATTAACTGTGCTATAGCCCACAAGTTTTTGGGCGGCAAAAATCTAAAATGGTCCGATTACGATGGTTGATACCTCTATCAATAGGTTTCGGGACCTGTAATTGCTGTGACAATTTTCATTTTGATTGCTCGATTATTTCTAAACATTTCTTAGAAAATTCAATTTTATTGAAAATTAACTGTGCTATAGCCCACAAGTTTTTGGGCGGCAAAAATCTAAAATGGTCCGATTACGATGGTTGATACCTCTATCAATAGGTTTCGGGACCTGTAATTGCTGTGACAATTTTCATTTTGATTGCTCGATTATTTCTAAACATTTCTTAGAAAATTCAATTTTATTGAAAATTAACTGTGCTATAGCCCACAAGTTTTTGGGCGGCAAAAATCTAAAATGGTCCGATTACGATGGTTGATACCTCTATCAATAGGTTTCGGGACCTGTAATTGCTGTGACAATTTTCATTTTGATTGCTCGATTATTTCTAAACATTTCTTAGAAAATTCAATTTTATTGAAAATTAACTGTGCTATAGCCCACAAGTTTTTGGGCGGCAAAAATCTAAAATGGTCCGATTACGATGGTTGATACCTCTATCAATAGGTTTCGGGACCTGTAATTGCTGTGACAATTTTCATTTTGATTGCTCGATTATTTCTAAACATTTCTTAGAAAATTCAATTTTATTGAAAATTAACTGTGCTATAGCCCACAAGTTTTTGGGCGGCAAAAATCTAAAATGGTCCGATTACGATGGTTGATACCTCTATCAATAGGTTTCGGGACCTGTAATTGCTGTGACAATTTTCATTTTGATTGCTCGATTATTTCTAAACATTTCTTAGAAAATTCAATTTTATTGAAAATTAACTGTGCTATAGCCCACAAGTTTTTGGGCGGCAAAAATCTAAAATGGTCCGATTACGATGGTTGATACCTCTATCAATAGGTTTCGGGACCTGTAATTGCTGTGACAATTTTCATTTTGATTGCTCGATTATTTCTAAACATTTCTTAGAAAATTCAATTTTATTGAAAATTAACTGTGCTATAGGCCACAAGTTTTTGGGCGGCAAAAATCTAAAATGCTCCGATTACGATGGTTGATACCTCTATCAATAGGTTTCGGGACCTGTAATTGCTGTGACAATTTTCATTTTGATTGCTCGATTATTTCTAAACATTTCTTAGAAAATTCAATTTTATTGAAAATTAACTGTGCTATAGCCCACAAGTTTTTGGGCGGCAAAAATCTAAAATGCTCCGATTACGATGGTTGATACCTCTATCAATAGGTTTCGGGACCTGTAATTGCTGTGACAATTTTCATTTTGATAGCTCGTTTATTTCTAAACATTTCTTAGAAAATTCAATTTTATTGAAAATTAACTGTGCTATAGCCCACAAGTTTTTGGGCGGCAAAAATCTAAAATCGTCCGATTACGATGGTTGATACCTCTATCAATAGGTTTTGGGACCTGTAATTGCTGTGACAATTTTCATTTTGATAGCTCGTTTATTTCTAAACATTTCTTAGAAAATTCAATTTTATTGAAAATTAACTGTGCTATAGCCCACAAGTTTTTGGGCGGCAAAAATCTAAAATGGTCCGATTACGATGGTTGATACCTCTATCAATAGGTTTCGGGACCTGTAATTGCTGTGACAATTTTCATTTTGATTGCTCGATTATTTCTCAACATTTCTTAGAAAATTCAATTTTATTGAAAATTAACTGTGCTATAGCCCACAAGTTTTTGGGCGGCAAAAATCTAAAATGGTCCGATTACGATGGTTGATACCTCTATCAATAGGTTTCGGGACCTGTAATTGCTGTGACAATTTTCATTTTGATTGCTCGATTATTTCTAAACATTTCTTAGAAAATTCAATTTTATTGAAAATTAACTGTGCTATAGCCCACAAGTTTTTGGGCGGCAAAAATCTAAAATGCTCCGATTACGATGGTTGATACCTCTATCAATAGGTTTCGGGACCTGTAATTGCTGTGACAATTTTCATTTTGATTGCTCGATTATTTCTAAACATTTCTTAGAAAATTCAATTTTATTGAAAATTAACTGTGCTATAGGCCACAAGTTTTTGGGCGGCAAAAATCTAAAATGCTCCGATTACGATGGTTGATACCTCTATCAATAGGTTTCGGGACCTGTAATTGCTGTGACAATTTTCATTTTGATTGCTCGATTATTTCTAAACATTTCTTAGAAAATTCAATTTTATTGAAAATTAACTGTGCTATAGCCCACAAGTTTTTGGGCGGCAAAAATCTAAAATGGTCCGATTACGATGGTTGATACCTCTATCAATAGGTTTCGGGACCTGTAATTGCTGTGACAATTTTCATTTTGATTGCTCGATTATTTCTAAACATTTCTTAGAAAATTCAATTTTATTGAAAATTAACTGTGCTATAGCCCACAAGTTTTTGGGCGGCAAAAATCTAAAATGCTCCGATTACGATGGTTGATACCTCTATCAATAGGTTTCGGGACCTGTAATTGCTGTGACAATTTTCATTTTGATTGCTCGATTATTTCTAAACATTTCTTAGAAAATTCAATTTTATTGAAAATTAACTGTGCTATAGGCCACAAGTTTTTGGGCGGCAAAAATCTAAAATGCTCCGATTACGATGGTTGATACCTCTATCAATAGGTTTCGGGACCTGTAATTGCTGTGACAATTTTCATTTTGATTGCTCGATTATTTCTAAACATTTCTTAGAAAATTCAATTTTATTGAAAATTAACTGTGCTATAGCCCACAAGTTTTTGGGCGGCAAAAATCTAAAATGCTCCGATTACGATGGTTGATACCTCTATCAATAGGTTTCGGGACCTGTAATTGCTGTGACAATTTTCATTTTGATTGCTCGATTATTTCTAAACATTTCTTAGAAAATTCAATTTTATTGAAAATTAACTGTGCTATAGCCCACAAGTTTTTGGGCGGCAAAAATCTAAAATGGTCCGATTACGATGGTTGATACCTCTATCAATAGGTTTCGGGACCTGTAATTGCTGTGACAATTTTCATTTTGATTGCTCGATTATTTCTAAACATTTCTTAGAAAATTCAATTTTATTGAAAATTAACTGTGCTATAGCCCACAAGTTTTTGGGCGGCAAAAATCTAAAATGCTCCGATTACGATGGTTGATACCTCTATCAATAGGTTTCGGGACCTGTAATTGCTGTGACAATTTTCATTTTGATTGCTCGATTATTTCTAAACATTTCTTAGAAAATTCAATTTTATTGAAAATTAACTGTGCTATAGCCCACAAGTTTTTGGGCGGCAAAAATCTAAAATGGTCCGATTACGATGGTTGATACCTCTATCAATAGGTTTCGGGACCTGTAATTGCTGTGACAATTTTCATTTTGATTGCTCGATTATTTCTAAACATTTCTTAGAAAATTCAATTTTATTGAAAATTAACTGTGCTATAGCCCACAAGTTTTTGGGCGGCAAAAATCTAAAATGCTCCGATTACGATGGTTGATACCTCTATCAATAGGTTTCGGGACCTGTAATTGCTGTGACAATTTTCATTTTGATTGCTCGATTATTTCTAAACATTTCTTAGAAAATTCAATTTTATTGAAAATTAACTGTGCTATAGCCCACAAGTTTTTGGGCGGCAAAAATCTAAAATGCTCCGATTACGATGGTTGATACCTCTATCAATAGGTTTCGGGACCTGTAATTGCTGTGACAATTTTCATTTTGATTGCTCGATTATTTCTAAACATTTCTTAGAAAATTCAATTTTATTGAAAATTAACTGTGCTATAGCCCACAAGTTTTTGGGCGGCAAAAATCTAAAATGCTCCGATTACGATGGTTGATACCTCTATCAATAGGTTTCGGGACCTGTAATTGCTGTGACAATTTTCATTTTGATTGCTCGATTATTTCTAAACATTTCTTAGAAAATTCAATTTTATTGAAAATTAACTGTGCTATAGCCCACAAGTTTTTGGGCGGCAAAAATCTAAAATGGTCCGATTACGATGGTTGATACCTCTATCAATAGGTTTTGGGACCTGTAATTGCTGTGACAATTTTCATTTTGATTGCTCGATTATTTCTAAACATTTCTTAGAAAATTCAATTTTATTGAAAATTAACTGTGCTATAGCCCACAAGTTTTTGGGCGGCAAAAATCTAAAATGGTCCGATTACGATGGTTGATACCTCTATCAATAGGTTTCGGGACCTGTAATTGCTGTGACAATTTTCATTTTTACTTCTCGATTATTTCTAAACATTTCTTAGAAAATTCAATTTTATTGAAAATTAACTGTGCTATAGCCCACAAGTTTTTGGGCGGCAAAAATCTAAAATCGTCCGATTACGATGGTTGATACCTCTATCAATAGGTTTCGGGACCTGTAATTGCTGTGACAATTTTCATTTTGATTGCTCGATTATTTCTAAACATTTCTTAGAAAATTCAATTTTATTGAAAATTAACTGTGCTATAGCCCACAAGTTTTTGGGCGGCAAAAATCTAAAATGCTCCGATTACGATGGTTGATACCTCTATCAATAGGTTTCGGGACCTGTAATTGCTGTGACAATTTTCATTTTGATTGCTCGATTATTTCTAAACATTTCTTAGAAAATTAAATTTTATTGAAAATTAACTGTGCTATAGCCCACAAGTTTTTGGGCGGCAAAAATCTAAAATCGTCCGATTACGATGGTTGATACCTCTATCAATAGGTTTCGGGACCTGTAATTGCTGTGACAATTTTCATTTTGATTGCTCGATTATTTCTAAACATTTCTTAGAAATACCACAAGTTTTTGGGCGGCAAAAATCTAAAATGCTCCGATTACGATGGTTGATACCTCTATCAATAGGTTTTGGGACCTGTAATTGCTGTTACAATTTTCATTTTGATTGCTCGTTTATTTCTAAACATTTCTTAGAAAATTCAATTTTATTGAAAATTAACTGTGCTATAGCCCACAAGTTTTTGGGCGGCAAAAATATAAAATGCTCCGATTACGATGGTTGATACCTCTATCAATAGGTTTCGGGACCTGTAATTGCTGTGACAATTTTCATTTTGATTGCTCGATTATTTCTCAACATTTCTTAGAAAATTCAATTTTATTGAAAATTAACTGTGCTATAGCCCACAAGTTTTTGGGCGGCAAAAATCTAAAATGGTCCGATTACGATGGTTGATACCTCTATCAATAGGTTTCGGGACCTGTAATTGCTGTGACAATTTTCATTTTGATTGCTCGATTATTTCTAAACATTTCTTAGAAAATTCAATTTTATTGAAAATTAACTGTGCTATAGCCCACAAGTTTTTGGGCGGCAAAAATCTAAAATGCTCCGATTACGATGGTTGATACCTCTATCAATAGGTTTCGGGACCTGTAATTGCTGTGACAATTTTCATTTTGATTGCTTGATTATTTCTAAACATTTCTTAGAAAATTCAATTTTATTGAAAATTAACTGTGCTATAGCCCACAAGTTTTTGGGCGGCAAAAATTTAAAATGCTCCGATTACGATGGTTGATACCTCTATCAATAGGTTTCGGGACCTGTAATTGCTGTGACAATTTTCATTTTGATTGCTCGATTATTTCTAAACATTTCTTAGAAAATTCAATTTTATTGAAAATTAACTGTGCTATAGCCCACAAGTTTTTGGGCGGCAAAAATCTAAAATGGTCCGATTACGATGGTTGATACCTCTATCAATAGGTTTTGGGACCTGTAATTGCTGTGACAATTTTCATTTTGATTGCTCGATTATTTCTAAACATTTCTTAGAAAATTCAATTTTATTGAAAATTAACTGTGCTATAGCCCACAAGTTTTTGGGCGGCAAAAATCTAAAATGGTCCGATTACGATGGTTGATACCTCTATCAATAGGTTTCGGGACCTGTAATTGCTGTGACAATTTTCATTTTGATTGCTCGATTATTTCTAAACATTTCTTAGAAAATTCAATTTTATTGAAAATTAACTGTGCTATAGCCCACAAGTTTTTGGGCGGCAAAAATCTAAAATGGTCCGATTACGATGGTTGATACCTCTATCAATAGGTTTCGGGACCTGTAATTGCTGTGACAATTTTCATTTTGATTGCTCGATTATTTCTAAACATTTCTTAGAAAATTCAATTTTATTGAAAATTAACTGTGCTATAGCCCACAAGTTTTTGGGCGGCAAAAATCTAAAATGGTCCGATTACGATGGTTGATACCTCTATCAATAGGTTTCGCGACCTGTAATTGCTGTGACAATTTTCATTTTGATTGCTCGATTATTTCTAAACATTTCTTAGAAAATTCAATTTTATTGAAAATTAACTGTGCTATAGCCCACAAGTTTTTGGGCGGCAAAAATCTAAAATGCTCCGATTACGATGGTTGATACCTCTATCAATAGGTTTCGGGACCTGTAATTGCTGTGACAATTTTCATTTTGATTGCTCGATTATTTCTAAACATTTCTTAGAAAATTCAATTTTATTGAAAATTAACTGTGCTATAGCCCACAAGTTTTTGGGCGGCAAAAATCTAAAATGCTCCGATTACGATGGTTGATACCTCTATCAATAGGTTTCGGGACCTGTAATTGCTGTGACAATTTTCATTTTGATTGCTCGATTATTTCTAA
Organism: Tipula vernalis; assembly: GCA_958295665.1. NCBI lineage: Eukaryota > Metazoa > Arthropoda > Insecta > Diptera > Tipulidae > Tipula > Tipula vernalis. Next base: position 3,303,644 of record OY282560.1, read on the forward strand.
ACATTTCTTAGAAAATTCAATTTTATTGAAAATTAACTGTGCTATAGCCCACAAGTTTTTGGGCGGCAAAAATCTAAAATGCTCTGATTACGATGGTTGATACCTCTATCAATAGGTTTCGGGACCTGTAATTGCTGTGACAATTTTCATTTTGATTGCTCGATTATTTCTAAACATTTCTTAGAAAATTCAATTTTATTGAAAATTAACTGTGCTATAGCCCACAAGTTTTTGGGCGGCAAAAATCTAAAATGCTCCGATTACGATGGTTGATACCTCTATCAATAGGTTTCGGGACCTGTAATTGCTGTGACAATTTTCATTTTGATTGCTCGATTATTTCTAAACATTTCTTAGAAAATTCAATTTTATTGAAAATTAACTGTGCTATAGCCCACAAGTTTTTGGGCGGCAAAAATCTAAAATGCTCCGATTACGATGGTTGATACCTCTATCAATAGGTTTCGGGACCTGTAATTGCTGTGACAATTTTCATTTTGATTGCTCGATTATTTCTAAACATTTCTTAGAAAATTCAATTTTATTGAAAATTAACTGTGCTATAGCCCACAAGTTTTTGGGCGGCAAAAATCTAAAATGGTCCGATTACGATGGTTGATACCTCTATCAATAGGTTTTGGGACCTGTAATTGCTGTGACAATTTTCATTTTGATTGCTCGATTATTTCTAAACATTTCTTAGAAAATTCAATTTTATTGAAAATTAACTGTGCTATAGCCCACAAGTTTTTGGGCGGCAAAAATCTAAAATGCTCCGATTACGATGGTTGATACCTCTATCAATAGGTTTCGGGACCTGTAATTGCTGTGACAATTTTCATTTTGATTGCTCGATTATTTCTAAACATTTCTTAGAAAATTCAATTTAATTGAAAATTAACTGTGCTCCTATAGCCCACAAGTTTTTGGGCGGCAAAAATCTAAAATGGTCCGATTACGATGGTTGATACCTCTATCAATAGGTTTCGGGACCTGTAATTGCTGTGACAATTTTCATTTTGATTGCTCGATTATTTCTAAACATTTCTTAGAAAATTCAATTTTATTGAAAATTAACTGTGCTATAGCCCACAAGTTTTTGGGCGGCAAAAATCTAAAATGGTCCGATATACCTCTATCAAAAGGTTTCGGGACCTGTAATTGCTGTGTCAATTTTCATTTTGATTGCTCGATTATTTCTAAACATTTCTTAGAAAATTCAATTTTATTGAAAATTAACTGTGCTATAGCCCACAAGTTTTTGGGCGGCAAAAATCTAAAATGCTCCGATTACGATGGTTGATACCTCTATCAATAGGTTTCGGGACCTGTAATTGCTGTGACAATTTTCATTTTGATTGCTCAATTATTTCTAAACATTTCTTAGAAAATTCAATTTTATTGAAAATTAACTGTGCTATAGCCCACAAGTTTTTGGGCGGCAAAAATCTAAAATGGTCCGATTACGATGGTTGATACCTCTATCAATAGGTTTCGGGACCTGTAATTGCTGTGACAATTTTCATTTTGATTGCTCGATTATTTCTAAACATTTCTTAGAAAATTCAATTTTATTGAAAATTAACTGTGCTATAGCCCACAAGTTTTTGGGCGGCAAAAATCTAAAATGGTCCGATTACGATGGTTGATACCTCTATCAATAGGTTTCGGGACCTATAATTGCTGTGACAATTTTCATTTTGATTGCTCGATTATTTCTAAACATTTCTTAGAAAATTCAATTTTATTGAAAATTAACTGTGCTATAGCCCACAAGTTTTTGGGCGGCAAAAATCTAAAATGCTCCGATTACGATGGTTGATACCTCTATCAATAGGTTTCGGGACCTGTAATTGCTGTGACAATTTTCATTTTGATTGCTCGATTATTTCTAAACATTTCTTAGAAAATTCAATTTTATTGAAAATTAACTGTGCTATAGCCCACAAGTTTTTGGGCGGCAAAAATCTAAAATGGTCCGATTACGATGGTTGATACCTCTATCAATAGGTTTCGGGACCTGTAATTGCTGTGACAATTTTCATTTTGATTGCTCGATTATTTCTAAACATTTCTTAGAAAATTCAATTTTATTGAAAATTAACTGTGCTATAGCCCACAAGTTTTTGGGCGGCAAAAATCTAAAATGCTCCGATTACGATGGTTGATACCTCTATCAATAGGTTTCGGGACCTGTAATTGCTGTGACAATTTTCATTTTGATTGCTCGATTATTTCTAAACATTTCTTAGAAAATTCAATTTTATTGAAAATTAACTGTGCTATAGCCCACAAGTTTTTGGGCGGCAAACATCTAAAATGGTCCGATTACGATGGTTGATACCTCTATCAATAGGTTTTGGGACCTGTAATTGCTGTGACAATTTTCATTTTGATTGCTCGATTATTTCTAAACATTTCTTAGAAAATTCAATTTTATTGAAAATTAACTGTGCTATAGCCCACAAGTTTTTGGGCGGCAAAAATCTAAAATGCTCCGATTACGATGGTTGATACCTCTATCAATAGGTTTCGGGACCTGTAATTGCTGTGACAATTTTCATTTTGATTGCTCGATTATTTCTAAACATTTCTTAGAAAATTCAATTTTATTGAAAATTAACTGTGCTATAGCCCACAAGTTTTTGGGCGGCAAAAATCTAAAATGGTCCGATTACGATGGTTGATACCTCTATCAATAGGTTTCGGGACCTGTAATTGCTGTGACAATTTTGATTTTGATTGCTCGATTATTTCTAAACATTTCTTAGAAAATTCAATTTTATTGAAAATTAACTGTGCTATAGCCCACAAGTTTTTGGGCGGCAAAAATCTAAAATGCTCCGATTACGATGGTTGATACCTCTATCAATAGGTTTCGGGACCTGTAATTGCTGTGACAATTTTCATTTTGATTGCTCGATTATTTCTAAACATTTCTTAGAAAATTCAATTTTATTGAAAATTAACTGTGCTATAGCCCACAAGTTTTTGGGCGGCAAAAATCTAAAATGCTCCGATTACGATGGTTGATACCTCTATCAATAGGTTTCGGGACCTGTAATTGCTGTGACAATTTTCATTTTGATTGCTCGATTATTTCTAAACATTTCTTAGAAAATTCAATTTTATTGAAAATTAACTGTGCTATAGCCCACAAGTTTTTGGGCGGCAAAAATCTAAAATGCTCCGATTACGATGGTTGATACCTCTATCAATAGGTTTCGGGACCTGTAATTGCTGTGACAATTTTCATTTTGATTGCTCGATTATTTCTAAACATTTCTTAGAAAATTCAATTTTATTGAAAATTAACTGTGCTATAGCCCACAAGTTTTTGGGCGGCAAAAATCTAAAATGGTCCGATTACGATGGTTGATACCTCTATCAATAGGTTTCGGGACCTGTAATTGCTGTGACAATTTTGATTTTGATTGCTCGATTATTTCTAAACATTTCTTAGAAAATTCAATTTTTTGAAAATTAACTGTGCTATAGCCCACAAGTTTTTGGGCGGCAAAAATCTAAAATGGTCCGATTACGATGGTTGATACCTCTATCAATAGGTTTCGGGACCTGTAATTGCTGTGACAATTTTCATTTTGATTGCTCGATTATTTCTAAACATTTCTAAGAAAATTCAATTTTATTGAAAATTAACTGTGCTATAGCCCACAAGTTTTTGGGCGGCAAAAATCTAAAATGGTCCGATTACGATGGTTGATACCTCTATCAATAGGTTTCGGGACCTGTAATTGCTGTGACAATTTTCATTTTGATTGCTCGATTATTTCTAAACATTTCTTAGAAAATTCAATTTTATTGAAAATTAACTGTGCTATAGCCTACAAGTTTTTGGGCGGCAAAAATCTAAAATGCTCCGATTACGATGGTTGATACCTCTATCAATAGGTTTCGGAACCTGTAATTGCTGTGACAATTTTCATTTTGATTGCTCGATTATTTCTAAACATTTCTTAGAAAATTCAATTTTATTGAAAATTAACTGTGCTATAGCCCACAAGTTTTTGGGCGGCAAAAATCTAAAATGCTCCGATTACGATGGTTGATACCTCTATCAATAGGTTTCGGGACCTGTAATTGCTGTGACAATTTTCATTTTGATTGCTCGATTATTTCTAAACATTTCTTAGAAAATTCAATTTTATTGAAAATTAACTGTGCTATAGCCCACAAGTTTTTGGGCGGCAAAAATCTAAAATGGTCCGATTACGATGGTTGATACCTCTATCAATAGGTTTCGGGACCTGTAATTGCTGTGACAATTTTCATTTTGATTGCTCGATTATTTCTAAACATTTCTTAGAAAATTCAATTTTATTGAAAATTAACTGTGCTATAGCCCACAAGTTTTTGGGCGGCAAAAATCTAAAATAGTCCGATTACGATGGTTGATACCTCTATCAATAGGTTTCGGGACCTGTAATTGCTGTGACAATTTTCATTTTGATTGCTCGATTATTTCTAAACATTTCTTAGAAAATTCAATTTTATTGAAAATTAACTGTGCTATAGCCCACAAGTTTTTGGGCGGCAACAATCTAAAATGGTCCGATTACGATGGTTGATACCTCTATCAATAGGTTTCGGGACCTGTAATTGCTGTGACAATTTTCATTTTGATTGCTCGATTATTTCTAAACATTTCTTAGAAAATTCAATTTTATTGAAAATTAACTGTGCTATAGCCCACAAGTTTTTGGGCGGCAAAAATCTAAAATGCTCCGATTACGATGGTTGATACCTCTATCAATAGGTTTCGGGACCTTTAATTGCTGTGACAATTTTCATTTTGATTGCTCGATTATTTCTAAACATTTCTTAGAAAATTCAATTTTATTGAAAATTAACTGTGCCCACAAGTTTTTGGGCGGCAAAAATCTAAAATGCTCCGATTACGATGGTTGATACCTCTATCAATAGGTTTCGGGACCTGTAATTGCTGTGACAATTTTCATTTTGATTGCTCGATTATTTCTAAACATTTCTTAGAAAATTCAATTTTATTGAAAATTAACTGTGCTATAGCCCACAAGTTTTTGGGCGGCAAAAATCTAAAATGGTCCGATTACGATGGTTGATACCTCTATCAATAGGTTTCGGGACCTGTAATTGCTGTGACAATTTTCATTTTGATTGCTCGATTATTTCTAAACATTTCTTAGAAAATTCAATTTTATTGAAAATTAACTGTGCTATAGCCCACAAGTTTTTGGGCGGAAAAAATCTAAAATGGTCCGATTACGATGGTTGATACCTCTATCAATAGGTTTTGGGACCTGTAATTGCTGTGACAATTTTCATTTTGATTGCTCGATTATTTCTAAACATTTCTTAGAAAATTCAATTTTATTGAAAATTAACTGTGCTATAGCCCACAAGTTTTTGGGCGGCAAAAATCTAAAATGGTCCGATTACAATGGTTGATACCTCTATCACAATAGGTTTCGGGACCTGTAATTGCTGTGACAATTTTCATTTTGATTGCTCGATTATTTCTAAACATTTCTAAGAAAATTCAATTTTATTGAAAATTAACTGTGATATAGCCCACAAGTTTTTGGGCGGCAAAAATCTAAAATGCTCCGATTACGATGGTTGATACCTCTATCAATAGGTTTCGGGACGATGCTCGATTATTTCTAAACATTTCTTAGGAAATTCAATTTTATTGAAAATTAACTGTGCTATAGCCCACAAGTTTTTGGGCGGCAAAAATCTAAAATGCTCCGATTACGATGGTTGATACCTCTATCACAATAGGTTTCGGGACCTGTAATTGCTGTGACAATTTTCATTTTGATTGCTCGATTATTTCTAAACATTTCTTAGAAAATTCAATTTTATTGAAAATTAACTGTGCTATAGCCCACAAGTTTTTGGGCGGCAAAAATCTAAAATGCTCCGATTACGATGGTTGATACCTCTATCAATAGGTTTCGGGACGATGCTCGATTATTTCTAAACATTTCTTAGAAAATTCAATTTTATTGAAAATTAACTGTGCTATAGCCCACAAGTTTTTGGGCGGCAAAAATCTAAAATGCTCCGATTACGATGGTTGATACCTCTATCAATAGGTTTCGGGACCTGTAATTGCTGTGACAATTTTCATTTTGATTGCTCGATTATTTCTAAACATTTCTTAGAAAATTCAATTTTATTGAAAATTAACTGTGCTATAGCCCACAAGTTTTTGGGCGGCAAAAATCTAAAATGCTCCGATTACGATGGTTGATACCTCTATCAATAGGTTTTGGGACCTATAATTGCTGTGCCAATTTTCATTTTGATTGCTCGATTATTTCTAAACATTTCTAAGAGAAACGTGTGACAAAGTAATTTGTTTATTAACTGTCAAAAAAATAGACACTTTGGGCTTTGAAAACAGAGAAAAAAAGCCTGCTTTTCACGGCGATTGTAGGAAAATGTCTATTATTTTGTATATGTTGAGATAGTCGAGGCAGTAAGGTGATGGAGTAGATTGAGAAGGTCCGGAGTTCGAATCCAAGCAAAGCCAACGAGAAAATTTGTTTTAGATGAAAAATTGTGAATTGGGGATAATTCGAGAAGATTATCGATCGGGGGGGTTCGAGATGGCTCAAAAAAAAATTTGGTGTTATTTGTGGAAATAAAAAAAACAAATTTTTGATTAAAAAAAAAAAAAAATAATGTCGGAAGTTTAAAGAATCGAACTCCAAACCTTTCGCACACACCTCCTTCATCTTACCAACCAACCATTCAACTCTATATAATTACCTCAGTTTTTCGTTTAAATACTGATAAATTACCATAAGAGAGCAGAATAAAACCATAGAGGTCTCGAGTTGGATACTCGCAGCTGAAGGATTTTTTTTTGTATTAAAAAGCTTCAAATTTTCTATTTGAGTGGTTGCTATTGAGTTATGATTGCCTTTTTAATTAAAAAAGTTAATTTTTATTTACCAGGTGAGCAGAAATTTAAAAGAAACTTTTTTTTTTTTTTCATCAAAAATCGCAAAAAATTTTTGTCATTTTAACAGGCGAACAGAAATTACAAGAAGGTAGAATTGTCAGCAATATGACTTTATTTTGTATGTTCAAGTGTCACACGACTTGAAGTGGCACGCTTTGATACAAAATAATGTCACGTTGCTGATAATTATGATGTTTTTTAAATTCTGTTCGCCTGGTAAAATAACAAAAAAATTTTATGCGATTTTGCTGATTTTTTCAGTATTTAAACGAAAAGAGTAGAAATTATATACAGATGATTGGTTGGGTGGTAAGATGAAGAAGTGAGTGATATGCGAAAGGTTTGGAGTTCGATTCTTGAACTTCCGACTTTTTTTTTTTTTTTTTAGCAAAAATTTGATTTTTTTTTAATTTCCAAGAATTTATTCGAATTTGACCATTTTTTTTTGTGGCGATCCCGATCTTCTCATCTCGGATCGAATTTCCCGTTCTTCTTTTTCGGATCTACTCGGATTCATATGTTATTCATCTAAAAACAAATATTTGCGTTGATTTTGTGCTTGGACTCGAACTCTGGACCTTCATCACTCCATTCCATCACCTTACCATCTTAGCTACCACATCATATATGTACATACATATTTTTGTTTGTTTTATACAATCGAACAGAGCAAAAAAATATTATGGATATGGTGACATCTCTGTTAGGGCATACGAACGAAATTTAGTATAGAGTGTTTCTGCTAAATGTGCTAGCATATTTGGTTTAGGCTTAAAAGAGGGCGTGTGTTTTACTTTTGTGCAAAGTGTCCGAGGTTCGATTTTAAAAGGTAGCGAATTTTTTTAAAATAATTACTTAACATTATTATTGCATTAAAATTTCCAAAAATTATTTTCTTTTTTTCGGATTTTTTGTTATTTGCAATATCCGCAATTCAGAAATTTGACCGTTGATCGTGTTGAAATAATCTGTACCGTATAAAATATCAAAAATTACATTTTTACTCAATACATGGCCCGAGGATCGAACTCGGTACCTTACATTTCGAACTCGGTACCTTACATTCAATAGAATTTCACGCTACTACTTCTCCCATCACATGTTATGCTACTTACCGTAAATTTCTACGTTTTATGCAATCAAAATATAAAAACAATGACGACGATGTTAGATTGATGACAACAACAATATTTGTTTGTACTTACCCATATCGCCATTTCTCATAATTCTCAAATAAATTCGACTATCACAGCGTCGGCTATCACATCATATACTGGTTAACATTAATTTGTTTGTTTTATGCAATTGTCCAGAGCAAAACAAATTTGTCTCTGATAAGTATATGGTGACATCTCTGTTTAGGCATACGTACTACTTTTAGTACAGAGTGTTTCTGCTAAACGTGATAACATTTTTGGTTTCGCTTGAAAGAGGGCGTGTGTTGTAGTTTTATGCAAAATGTTTGAAGTTCGATTTTAAAAACTGTGTGGGGTTTTTTTTTCTCGATATTTGTGATAATTTTATATTGTCTTATTGAAATAATTTGTATCTTATAATTATCAAAAATTACGATCGAACGGGGATCGAACTCGGTAACTTGCATTCTAGAGCATTTCATGATACTGCTTCTGCTACCACTTATGTTATGTTAGACAGTATAAATTTCTATGTTTTACGCAATCAATTTATACATTTGTACTTACCTATATCACCATTTCTCAAAATTCTCAAATTAATTCGAAACACGGTTAGAGCATGTTAATGAGCTTAGGGATGTCTGGTGTTAACCACCTTTTGTTTAACAACAGAATTATCTAAGTACTAAGAGTGAGAAATTTCCAATTTTGCAAAATAATAATTTCATCTGTGGCCTTTCCTGTCACCTTCTGGTCTAGAATTGAATGAATACGATAGATTTAGAGCACAAAATAATATCAATTAGCTCCCGTCTCATGGAATTTACAAATAATGACTCACGATGATCCTCTATCGTTAGTATTTGATCTAAAAAATGATTAAACAATTATTAAGTTCCTCCGAAGGAGGACGTACACAATCGTGTCGTATCTGATGAGTTTGTCAATAATTCAATCCAGATACAGCACTTTCAAGTAGAAACTGTTCTTGAATTAGACATAAAACAACTTCCCGGGTTTAAAAGAAGCTGACTTGCTATGATGCAAGTAAATCTGATCCCCTCAGGGATGTATTAGAGCCACGAAATCTTCTGGTTAACCTTGTACACAAGCGTTGCAACTTGTTTACCATTCACGAAGAAAAACACAATAAATTCAATGAACATTTACCACGATCACAATTATTTTTTATATTTATTTAATCAAATTATTTATTGCGGGATGGTTTATGAATCCCATAATATACAACACATATTTCAGTAAACACTTGCATAATTCATTTTTATTTAAGCTTTTGATTTTAGATTTTTCTGCGCGTTTGTTGTTTGTGTGTTGTCCCTTCCTGGGTGCCGTGTATTGTACTGTGATGACGACTGACTTTTTCGATTATCAGTTTGCTTATTATATGCGTAACCGGCTGAAATTGAATTATAAGGCGCTTTCTGTTAAATTCTGCTACAGTACCCTCTGCAAGTAGATTCCTCATAAATCAATAGTGAGTGCTGAAAATATAAGGAAAAAAAAACAAAACACGGAAATTGAGGAAACGGAGGTTAATTCGGCAGTTGGAAACGGACTATTTTTTTAGGATGTGTTTGTTTGGTTTCTTCTAAGCTGAGAATACTATGCGCCGGCTTCAGTCCGTCAATGGAAACATTTACATTTCGACCGTTTTACTCTATAATGAAATATTTCCTAAAACGACGAATGGCTATATACTGTTCTATCTAAAGTAGTTGATATGCCTGTGTCAATATTAATATTCACGCGGAGCACAAAGGTGGTCATGAAAAATTCTTCTGGAAATTTGAGAACTTGTCCATAAACTAGTTCGACTGGGTAACATTTCAGTTCGTCTTGGACTGCTGCTCGTTTCCCAACAAAATGAGGAGTGGCTCCTGCTTCAATGAATTTTTGTTATTTCAAGGAGTATATTTCAAACTTTGAAACGTACTGCTCGACAAAATTCTTAGCAATAGTGGGAGCCGCACTTTCTCGAATAGAATTTGCCTCCGGCCTCCGAGTTAATCGATCAACTATAGTTAGAACATAATGTAAATATATATAACCTTCGGATGGCGGGGCGGTCCCACTACATCAAAATCAAAATTTTCGGGGTGCGACTTTGTATTAATCACATCACTGTTCATGTTTGGGAAAGACCATGCAGTGTGCTGAAAAGTACTTGTCTTTGTGATGCTGGAACAAATGGTCGATTAACCCCCGTTGATGTTTCAAGGTGAGCAGATTCAGGTTGGTGAGCTCTAAATTGAACGTTGTGCTTGCCTGAGATATGTTGCTCGTCCATCGTAAGCTGAGCGATAAAGTCTAATTGTCGAGTCTGCCGTAGTTATTGTCGTGGTAACAGGTTTTAGATCCGTGTAGATGATGAATTGTTTACCTTGTTAAAAATACAAACTACTTTCTGTCAAAGGCTGAATGTTTACTTCCTACTGTGGATAATTTGCGGAAAAAACTCTAAAGGTTGCCAACATCCTTCGTTCATTTGTTACAAGATTGCTCCTGCGGCAATGTTAGAAGCGTCTGTGGCAATACTAAATCTGAAGCAAGTCCACGTTTAATTTGGACAAACGAATCATTACAATCGTCAGGCCAAGAGATGAAATTTGTTCTCTTCCTCTAAACATACACAAAGTGTTAAGGTTTTACCACTTCATTCATGAAGCGCTAGAACTTGGAAACGTATATGACCTACCAATCATAAAGCAGTTTTTCGACTTTCTCGCGAAAATATCGACGCACTAGAATCGTTGAAATCCCAAAATAAACGCTTTCAACCCCAGTTAACTCAATCCAAAGCTAATGTAAAAAGTCATGTCGTTGCAAGTGAAAACAAAGGGCAAGTGCTCAGTATGTAGCGAATATGCCGGTAGCTGACAAAAAATTCTTTTTAAGCCTACAAATTGAAGCATTTTTTGAATTGCTAGAAGAAGGAAAAATCACCACCCCAAATCAAGTTACCATGTAAAAAACCCTTCTGGAATGGATTGTTGTCGACACATCAAACGAAACGCAGTAGATCCAGATAATCACAGCTAATTAGAACAATCCAGAAGACAAGTTAGATAATCTGCCAAGAAAATTTTGGTAGATTGAGGCAACAAAAGACACCAACAGATAACACTAGCCGATTTACAGGGCACCTTGCATTCAAGCGTTCTCCATCAATTTTAGGGAATTCCTTTGGCACAGTCAAGCGCATGCATTATGGTGAAAATATTCAACAGGACTAAACGAATTTGCTGTAATGTACAAAACGTTCATGTCAGAATACATTACTTTAGGACACATAAAAACTGTTAATGATACTGAGAAAAACTCCAATAGATACTATCTTGCGAAAGCTTTGAGTTTTGTTCGACGTTTCCGCGAAGACTACCACGGAAACTTCATTAAACGATTGTCTAGCAGTTGGACCAACAGTCCAATCCACCCTGTATCACATTTTATGCCGTTTTAGGACGTTTAAAGTAACATTCACAGCTGATTTCGAGAAGACGATTCGACAAGTCTAATGACGATTATATCAAAGCCGTTGCTTTCGGTACAGCATGTACATCTTATCTAGCAGAAGCAGCAAACTACATTATAAAATTTTTATGTAGATATCCTCATAACAGGAGCAAATTCATTGGAGAAAGCCGTTACCCTAAGGCATGACATAAACGGCATACTTGCATGATGCGGGTTCCAGCTAAAGAAGTGGTTAGCCAATGATGAAACAGTCCTGATGAACACATGATTGGAACTGTGCGGTACACTACTCCTCAATAAATTGCTCTTAACTATAAAGCAAACTCTAAAAATCGAATTCGCTGAAAACACCGATTGAACAGATTCCACCATTGTGTGTTGGATTGATTATCGGCACATCCCGCAAAAAGGAACACGTTTGTGGGAAATAGGACGGGTGAAATTTTGACGAGCACCTGCCTGCACTTCAACATGAATCGAGCGTCAAAAGTTAGTAAATTGTAGTTTATGGTGGAATGGTCCAAAATGCATAACAAATTGGGAAACATCCGTTTCTAAACGAATCAGGCAAGTCTGCGGTAGAATCACAAATGCGTCAATAAACTATGCAATAAAACATCCACTAATTTTGCCAGCGAGAGATGAACTTACCGTACTAATCGTAACTGAGCATCACATGATATATCTAGCGAAAAATATTGGATCCTGGGCTGCAAACAATTAGTTAGAAAAGTCGTCCATGGCAGGATCCATAAATGGCAGAACATGAACCAATTTATGGGAAATCTTCCAGATCCTAGGGTTGAGCTGGTAAGGCCATTCTTTAAGGTCAGCATAGATTGTGCATGTCCCTTTCAAACCCGCTTATTCAAAAGAAGAGGCCAAAAAACTTACAATTGTTAAATATGTATCTTCGTTTGCCTTGACACCAAAGCTCTCCGGCCACACACTTACCACAGAAGAAATGACAACGTTGTTGGTTGAAATTGTTGCAGTCCTGAATTCTCGACCAATTTGTTTGCTGTCAAATGAAGATTTGAAGTATTACCGTCGAACAACACAGCTTCCAAGTGATGAACTACAGGACGTCAAAATATCCAAACTATCCAGGTGGCAGATGATTCAAAAAATGAACCAAGATATCTGGAAAAGGTGTCATCTGGTGTACTTAACCAAAGCACAACACAGAAGTAAATGGCAATTCTTTTACGAACAGCGAATTTTGAGAAACTTAAGATTTTTTTTATTTTTCATGTTTTCAATATTTGCAAAATAAATTTTCTGGTTCACGGAAGTTGGGAACTGGGACTGATTGGTTAAACCATCTGGACTACAAACATACAGACCAACAGACACTATTTCGAAACCCAATTTTTCGGACTCAAGGACCCCAAATATCAAGGTCGAAAATTAAATGAAAATTTTTATATTTTTATTTTACTTCCGGTAAAATAAAATGGTTTCTTCCGGTTGGCGGATTTTTACTAAAATTCATTGGGGCCTCCCAATTTATGAAAAAACCTTAATTTTGAAGTTTCAGTTCGATTAGATAAACTATCCAGGGTTTATAGGGAATACAGACAGACTGACCGTGTGACAGACTGACAGACTGAGAGGCTGAGAGCCTGACAGACTTTTTTATGTATTTATTTTTTTATTTCTATGTATTTAAGTAGACAAGCTTTAGAGATACACAGACACTTTGAACACTGACTTTGATTTAGAAAGTGATAACGGATGTTTTGAAAATCTTTATATTAATGATTCTGATAGTGAAATAGTTCTAGTGAAGCGACGAGTGACGCAATTAGAAATTCCCAGCGATAGTGAAGGAGAAAAAAATGATGAAAATGAGAATAGTGGTATAAATGAATTTACTGTTTGGATAGATGTTACGTACAGAGACTAGCAAAAACTAATTTTTCGGCGGAACCTAAAATTGTTGAACCTATTGGACCTACATACCTACCTGTTCACTGCACGGAACAAACAAATAACTATGCCAAAAATCAAACAGGCGAACAGAATTTACAAGAAGGTAGAATTGTCAGCAATATGACTTTATTTTGTATGTTCAAGTGTCACATGACTTGAAGTGGCACGCTTTGATACAAAATAATGTCACGTTGCTGACAAATATGTTGTTTTTTAAATTCTGTTCGCCTGCTATTTTAGTGATATTTTATCAGCATTTAAACGAAAAAATGAGTAGAAATTATATACAGATGAGTGGTAAGATGAAAGAGTGATGTATGTCTAAAATATACAAACCAGAAGCACAGACCTTCATACGGTCAGGTAGTTTTCTAGCCTTAACAATAGCGGACAATCGATTAAATATCAAAACCATCCATTTAGGAGAAATCCCAACATACTTTTTCGAAAGTGATCACAAAGCAATAGAGATATATTGTAAATCAATACAGCAGAGCGGTGAATGTATAGATGATATAGATGACACCACACCAAATATTTATCAATTTTCAAACACAAACTGGGATCTGTGGAGCAAAAAATTGGAAAATTTATATAAAAATTACTTAAAACAAAATAGTGTACAACAAAACATAGTACCAAATGATAAGAATATTCGAACTGACCAATTTGAAAATTACAAAGAAATCATCACGAAGTGCATTAGTCAAAACATCCAAATTACTCAACCGAAAATACGGCATAAAAATAACATGGAATGTTGTTACATGAACAGAATCATCGAAAAGCTTTACAAACATAAAAGCCATATCGTAGGTTAGGTTAGGTTGGACTGGCTACTTACGCACACTTAGACCGGTGACGGTCCATTGTGATACCACAGGATGTACCCCCTTTTACCCCTATTGGAACCATTTCGAGCAACTTATGTAGCGTAAGACGTCCCGCACTTTAATGTTTTAGAGATCCGAGAGGCAGTCCATCCTGAACTTACCTAAGTGTTTATGCCTTCTGAGAGCCAATGCTGGACACGAGCAAAGGAAGTGGACCAACGTCTCTTCCTCCTCTTCGTCCAAGCAGCTTCTGCAGAAGTCATTAGCCTCCAGACCCAGCCTTCTTGCATGTTCTCCAAAAAGGCAGTGTCCCGTGAGAATTCCTACGACCGTTCTTAATTCACGTCTGCGTAAGGATATTAATGCCCTAGTGCGCCCCAAGTCCAGCTTTGGCCAAACTTGTCTTGCAACTCTACAGGTGAGGGTGTTAGACCACCTTTCCCCCGCTGAGGATAGCGCCTGCTTCCCAAGTGCTTGTCTCAGCGCTGTGATAGGCCTCCCCAGACTTGCCCTTTCCGGTTGCAGCTGGAGAGTCGTACCATGCCTAGCAAGTTCATCTGCCCTGCAGTTCCCCATGACGCCCGAGTGACCTGGGATCCAGACCACCTGGATATTGAAATGTTCACCCTTCTCATTTAGAGATGAGTGACCACGCAACGCCACCCGTGACGCCAAAGATACCGATTCTAACGACCGGATCGCCGCTTGACTGTCTACATAGATTGTGATATCGTCTGAGGATAATACATTATGCTTCAACCACGTCATGACCTCCTCAATCGCTACGACTTCAGCTTGGTACACGCTGCAGTAATCAGGGAGATTAATAGAAATATTTACATTTAATTTGTCACAGAATACTCCAGCTCCTACTTTGCCGTCTAGCTTGGAGCCATCTGTGAAGAATTGCAACGCTTCGGTTTCCGATAACGGTCTATCCCTCCAGGATTCCCTTGAAGGGAAGGAGGTCCGAAATCGCTTCTCGAAGCGTAGAGTAGGTTTAATGTAGTCAAGATTCGCCAGCTCATCCTTCAACGATCTGACGATAGTAGAGTGTCCTATACTAAGACACCTCCACTGAGAGACGGCTGCAAGTCGTACAGCCGTATTTGCCGCCATCTGTTTGCCAAAAATGTCGACCGGAAGAAGGTGCAACATAACCTCTAAGGCACTTGTCGGTGTCGACCTCAATGCCCCGCTAACAAGCATACAGGCCGTTCTTTGCACTCTCTCAATCTTACTTTTGTAAGTTACCTTGTCCAGAGCTGGCCACCAAACACCCACACCGTACATGAGTACAGGTCTCACTACGGCGGTGTAGAGCCAGTGTACCAGCTCCGGCTTCAGACCCCATCTATGACCAATGGCGTTCCTACAGGAGTACAAAGCAATAGTAGCTTTGTTTATTCTCTCCAACATGTTGGGCTGCCAACTAAGCTTACTGTCCAAGATAATGTCCAGATATCTAGCTCTATCAGTAAAAGCAAGTCTCGTGCCATTTAAGGTAGGAGGGACAACTACCGGGATTTTGTATTTCTTAGTAAAGAGTACCAGCTCTGTCTTGGACGGGTTAATACCAAGTCCACATTTGCTAGCCCATTTCGTAACGATGGTAAGCGCATTCTGCATTACGTCTACAATCGTGCCCAGGAATTTCCCGGTAACAGCTAAAGCTACGTCATCTGCGTACGCGATAACTTCAATACCCTCTCTCTCCAATTCAAGTAGTAACCCGTTTACCACTATGTTCCAGACAAGAGGGGACAGAACCCCCCCCCCTGCGGAGTTCCCCTAGTTACTCGCCTCTTGAAGGTGGAGTCCCCCAACTTCGAGCTAACAATCCTGCTTCCCAGCATATAATTGATTAACCCTATCAGAGGAACGTCCACCTCCAAAAATGACAATCCCTCCTTGATTGACTCCGCTTTCACATTATTAAAGGCGCCTTCTATATCCAGGGAAGGCCACCAAACAGAATTCCTTCGAATTAATCGATTTCTCAATCGTAGACACCAAGGCGTGCAGAGCAGTGTCCACAGATCTACCCTTTGTGTACGCATGCTGAGACGATGCCCACTTCCTGGCACCTATTTTATCTCTGATGTATACATCCAGCAGCCTTTCCAAGGTTTTCAAATGAAAGGATGATAGAGTTATTGGTCTTAGGTCCTTAGGATAGACATGTGAGCTTTTCCCCGCTTTCGGTATGAACACCACATTGACCTCCGTCCAGTACCTAGGAATATAGCCCAGCTTCAAACACCCTTTGAATATAGCTTCCAGGTAGGGAAGAATAATTACTGAGTTGTTTTGAAGTTCCGCTGGTATAATTTGATCCGGACCAGCCGATTTAAATGGTTTAAAACCCCTCAGTGCCCATAGGATCCGTTTTCTGGTTACGATATCCTCTGTGGTTACTGACAGTGATTCCTGATGATTGCTACGCACCAACAGGTCTTCAAAGCTCCCTGGGAAGTGTGTCTCGAAGAGAAGCTCCAGAGATTCTCCACTAGAAGCTGTCCAAGATCCGTCCGGTTTTATCAAAAAACTAGGACTAGATGTACTTTTGGAAAGAATCTTCCTAAGGCGGGAGGTTTCGGATACCTCTTCCATATTATCACAGAAGATTCTCCAAGACCTCCTTTGTGCCTTTCTTAATTCTTTCTTGCCATATCGTAACCCAAATAAAAAAACTAAAAAGACAAGGTGGGACATCCAACAACAACCAAATTAGCTTGTTTAAGAGTGAAATAAAAAGCACCAACGAACTAATTGTGCAAAATATAAAAATGCAATACTGGAAACATAAATTTGAAACGATAAAACCAGGATCGAAAATGTTCTCCTACATAAAGCGAGTCTGGAAAATGAACACCATGAATAAAAATGTAACAAAATTATAAATTAAAAAAACTGAAGCATCAAACATACAGAACATAAACATCGACAGGAATAGTCTACCTATTGTCGGAGAAAATTTTATAAGTTACATTGTGTATTGAAAACCTGGAAATATTAGGCAGACATTGAAAAACAAACCGTACCAAAGCAGGATCAGAAAAAACAGCACACGAAGCAATAATAGAAGAACGCACCAAAATAATAAAAGAATGATGATCAATGCGAAATGATCAACAACATTACCAAAACAGATTTCAATCATATAAAACGATCAAATGCGATATCAGAGTTATCAACGGAGAAATATTTTATCACCATAGAAGAATTAAAACATATACTTAAGTGCTGTAATACAAAAAAATTATATGGATTGGACAAAATCCCAAACGTTGTCCTTAAACATTTACCAGAACAAATAATTGCGGACTTATGTTTGTATATTCAACAATCTTCTGAATAATAAAACATACCCGTCGTGTTGGAAAACAGCTCGGATTTTCCCAATTCTGAAAAAAATAAAGACCCGAAAAATCCACAGAATTATAGACCAATCAGCCTCCTGTCTAATCTAAGTAAAATTTACGAAATCATAATTTATAACAAAATTCAAGAACACATTGCTAATAATAATATCATGCCAGACAACCAATTCAGATTCAGACATGAACATTTCACGGTACATGCAATAACCAAACTTACCTCAGATGTATGTCGAAACATCAATAACAACAAGTGCACGGGAGCGGTGATGATTAATATGGCTAAAGCGTTTGAATCAGTTTGGCTAGATGAGTTGATATTTAAACTCGAAAAATTAAAATTTGATAAGAACATCATTCAAATATTGATAGATTTGTTGTGCAACAGAAATTTTATAACAACAGGAACGGAATCATCCAAACATATCTTTAAACTACAAAATGGGCTACAACAAAGAACAATAAACGCACCAGTTCTGTTTAATATTTACACCGGAGATCTAATAATGTACGAAAAATTGAATTCTGAAAAAGTGCAAACAATAGCTTATGCAGACGACATAGTGATATATAGCTCCTCTCCAAAAATTAAAGATATTCAAAATAATATCCAAAATACGATGAACTTTGTAAAAAAAATTCTAAAAACATGGCGAATTCAAACTAACGAAAATAAATGTGAAACGATACTATTTAGAAGGCCATATCAACTAGCGGAAAACGACACCAAGAAAAACTGAAAGACATTCACAATTCAAATCAACAATAAAACAATAGAGCAGAAAAAAGGTGTAAAATACCTATGAATTTATCTGGATCGATTTTGTTACCTGAATGTTCGTGGTACAAATCACAAAAGCTAAGCAGGCACTTCTGGGAAACTCCAAAATATTCAATTCAAAATTTATTAGTACAAGTGTTAAAAGAATTTGTTACCAAACAATTATCAGACCAATCATTACGTATGGCTGCCCAATTTGGTTCAATTGCTGCGCAAGTTATATGGAAAGGATAAGGAAGTTCGAGAGAAGCTGCATCAGACGTTGTATCGCGGGACGCTGCATCAGACGCGGAAACCGGATACAGTCATTATATTTCCAACCAAAACCATTACGATAATTTTGAAACTGAAAGAAACGATTTATATATCATTAAGCTAATCCGAAATCATATATTAAAAGCCACTAATAACGTCAGCAATTCAATTATATTTGGATCGCATTATACCGATCAAATAATATTAAAAAAAAACATTGCAATTAATAATATTCCTGGACGGGAAACATTTATTTATCTAGACCAAATTGGATACATACAAAATGAAAACCAAATACCAACAATTTAGCATACTAAAAGAACACCGAACGAAAAAGGATTTGACTCCACAAAATCCAATAACCCATCGGAACACAGAACTGCGTTTAAACTTATTGAAAAACAGAAATTCATCAAGAGCAATGAAAAGTACTGGTGGTTACAACTACCTTAAGTTGTAAAATTTAAATAAGTCTATAAGCGTTAATTAAAGAAAGTGATTATGGCAATGTTTAATATGCTAATTTTATGCTAACAAAAATTAAACCAAATAAGTCACAATATAAAAAAAAAATCAATAACGAAGCATAAAATCATACAGAAGAATACAAATTAAGTAGTCTGAGAATCCTAAATGATCAGAGACATTCAAAAATATGAAACATATCATGACGTTTTTTGTAATATTCTTTGGTCATCAAAAATGTAAATATTAAAAGCTAAAATAAAGAATTATATTACAAAAAAAAAAAACTAAAAATGATGGAGAGGTGCAAAAGGTCCAGAGTTCGTTTCTACAAACTTCCGATGTTATTTTAAGCAAAAATTGTAAGATTTCTGTATTTTCAAGAATTTAATCGAATTTGACCAATATTTTTTGTGGAGATCCCGATCTTCAAACAATAACAACGATCTTAGATCAAAATTCTCAAATAAATTCGAAATAAAAACACGGTTAGAGCTTGTTAATGAGCTTAGGGCTGTTGAAGTTATAGTAGTAACATCTCAAGAGCTCATTGTCCGGTGTTACCCACTTTTTGTTTAACTACAGAATTATCTAAGATACTAAGAGTGGGACATTTCCATGCGAGTTTTCGCTCTTAATTAAATTTAATTTGATTGAGAATATCAAAGTAATTTTATAAATTAAACTTTTTTTGTAATATTTTGTTTAATGGGGAATTTACTTCGGGGGACGTAGGAGCCGGAATCAGCAAACATGTCGCACTGACTGCCGCACGTAGGAGCGGATTCCTCCATTGGGCCCAGCAGCAACAACATTCATTCTACAAAGGAATAACAGCTTGAATTGTGCAAAGCCCATAAAGCATTAGTCGAATACTAGGTTAGGTTAGGTTAGGGTGTAGTGGCCGTAACACATACAAATTATCGCTCAACTCTACTTTTCGAACCATCCTAAGCTTATCACGAAGCGTTCAATACACCTGACGTCACTGAAGAGAGGAGCTCCTAGAAATTTCCATTCAAGTGGAGTATAGTTGTTTCTTCCTCCTCGCAACCTCGACAGCAATCATTCGAGGAGACTCTTAGTCGCCGCGCAAGCTCACATATGAGACAGTACCATGCAACAACCCCCACGACCATACCAATAAGACGTTGCCGAAGTGATAACAGCTGTCCACTTCTTGACCGATCTATTTTTGGCCAAATCTGCCTACTTAGTTATAACACACGAGTTACTATTATAACATCTTTAGGTCAATGCTCTCCTAGCTTCTTCCTGAAGTAAGAGTTGGCATGTTGGGGGCGGAATTTTAAAATTTATCGTGCTTGGTAAAATGAGGCAATTTTTACCTTGACCAGCAAGTTAATCTTCCTTTTCAATTCCCGCAACAAGTACCCTGGCACCCACGTTAAGTGGATTAAACTGATCTGCCATCTCGTTAAGAGATTAGAGACAGCCCTGTAACGTTTTAATAGTGGTCTGGCGGTCCATAAAAAGCCGAATAGCTCTTACAAATACTACATTATACCTCAATCAGTCCACAGATAGAGGCTGTGGACTGATTGAGGTACAATGTAGTATTTGTCACGATTAGTTCAGCTTGAAAAACGGTGCAATAGTCGGCGAGCCGAAATGAGAGGTTCACATTTGATTTCTCACTCAAAAAACCACCACCGATTATAACATTCATCTTTAAACCATCCGTGAAAAAATGCAAAACTTCAGGGTTCAAAATTACTTCACTCAGATATTCCTCTCTGGAGGAAATATCAGTTCGAAACCTTTCCCCAAAAGATAGTGATAGAATTAACTACCGACAAGTAGTTGGTGTTTTCAGCAATATATCTGTGATACAGAATAGATTCTGTATTATTACAAATCAACATGGAGATGCATGCGAGTCTTATAGCTATGCTCGCTGCCATTTGAGAACCAACAATATCTAGGGGTATGAGATGAAATGGAACATCCAATTATTTAGTTAGTGCGCTCCTCCTGACTGCACCACTAATACACAAGGTAGGAAATTTCATCAGCGACTTTTGGCTAGCCATACTATTTAAGGCTAACCATCAAACAAAAATTCGATATAATAGTATGGCCATGTCACTGAGTTTTAGAGCCAGTTTGCGTTGTGGAGCTCGAGGTCCTCTTTTCCCAATAGCGTTTCTCATTTAATTTATCATTTGTTTTAATAATATCATTTAAAATGGGAGGGTCAATCTAGGGGAAGTTTGTATTTCCTAGAGAAGAGGACCACCTCAGTTTTATGTCGATTAATATTAAGCCGCAGCTGTTGACCCGTATAGAAAGAATGGCAAGCGTGCTTTCCATGCGCTCTCTCAGCCACATCATCCGTATAAGCAACCACCCTAAAGTTTTGCCCTTGATTATTATGTACCGGCAGCTAAAATTGAAACGATAAGGTGGTAATTAGTTCCTATTGTTTGAACTTCGAGCTGAAGTACTATTAAACTAGGAAATTGATTATTATTGGTTTGATGTTTAAATTCCTCCCCGGGTTCCATGGTTCTTTCTCTTAGTTCGTTCCCTCTATAATGAACAAGTGAAACTTTTTTGTTAGTAATATCAGAGCCCTCTTTATATAAATGAGCTCTAATGCTTCCGCCATTTTTTAAAAGTGATTTTTATAAGAGGTGCAGATTTTGTGATGTTCCATGAAAGTCAGTGCAAAAAAACCTTTTTTTAAATTTACATTTTCTGAATGAAAACTCCTTATTTTCAGCAATTTTTTCACCCATTTGTAGATTAATAATTATATTTATACATATGTGGAAACCAAACATGTAATCTATCAATTTATCCGTAAAATTAATTTAAATTTCCATAATTTTATTCACAACTACACACAAAATTACAAAAGCTTGTTAAACGAGAAAAATAAACAATTCTTAATATGCTCAATATGGTGCGATTAGAGCGTATACATTTTGGTTTTCTATTGGAACGACAACGATGTCTATTGTTCTGATTTTTTGTCTTAAGCTTAGTTCATGAGATTTGTCAATTGAGCTGAAAGCAAGATGACAACTTAACAGAGTTAAAAATATGTTATCTCACTGGACACAAAATTGCAGTCATACCAACTTTTTTTTTTACTTTTGCTTATTTTGATTTAGGTTTTGCTCATTTTTGATATTTCTCAAAAATTTACATTGTTTTATTATCATCATACAATAAGTGTTTAATTGTGTTTATTTTGATTTTTATGCTATTTTGTGAGTTTTGTTTCAACTTCGTTAAGTGACAAATCTCATGAACCCGACCTTTAACGCGTGTTTTTATTTTTATTTGGTCGTGTTATCGCCTTTTTGTTTGTTTTGTTTTCTATATGTAGATGAGACAAAGATATCTATGAATTTTTTGTTTTTTATTTACGTGTTTGCCCGTTTTTACTTTTTAAGTTTTCTTTGTCACTTTAATTTGTTTTATGTTGGAAAGACAAAGATAATCCAAATTTTGTTTTATTTTTTATTTACGAGTTTTAATGGTTGCGTTCACTGCAAAAATTTCTGTCGGTGTGGTGTGATTTAGAAATATCAAATAAACATCGGTGTTAGTCGATGTAACTTTAAAACTCAGTGAACGCCATGTTGTTATTTTCTGTCAATCGTAAATTTTTGGAGTAGAGTAAACTACATTTGGTTATTTTGTTTCTATTATATTTTGTGTTTTATTAGATAATAACTTGTATAATGAGTGACAAAAATAAAAATAGTTATTTGTGTATCAAGAGCGCAAAGTGCCAGTTTGTCACGCGAGAAAGGAAATTGCTGGCCGACGGGACGGAGGCCAGCAACCTTTCGAGCGTGACAAACAACTTTGCGGACGTGTTTCACACTTTATTTTTCCTACAATCATTTTAAAAAGTATAATAAAAAGATAATTTTGTAGTAAAATTTACTATACTGACAATACGATTTTATTTTAGGACCGACATTTTGTTCAATCGAGTAGTCAAAGATTTTTTTTATTTTTCATAAAGAAAAACAAAAATTTGGTTTGATGTTTTATACAAACATTAGTCTTTCTTAAAAATGTTCTAATTTAGCGTGCGGTTTCAAGTTTTGTCACACGTTTCTAAGAGAAACGTGTGACAAAGTAATTTGTTTATTAACTATCAAAAAAACAGACACTTTGGGCTTTGAAAACAGAGAAAAAAAGCCTGCTTTTCACGGCGATTGTAGGAAAAAATATTTTTTATATTTATACGACTGAACACTAGGAACAATCGCTTTTGAACATTAACTAACAACACTCGCTACTACAATCAAAAAATGTCAATTTGAATCGACGACAACGTAAGCAGTGAACACCAAGTTGTCATAATATACTGTCACACCTTGGTGCTCAGTGAACGACAAGTTGTTAAAAAATGTAACTTTTTGTATCATTTTGTTGCGCAGTGAACGCACCCAATTTTAAGCTTTCCTTGTCTCTTTTGTTGGTTTTATATTGGTAAGGCAAGGATGATTATGTTTATTTATCTTTTTTTATATAAGGATTTAATGGTTTGTGTAGTGTTGAAATGGAAAGGTTTTAAAACCATATCTACGAAACATATTAAATATGTATGCAAATTAAAAAAAAATTACTACATTTAATCGAATTTTCATTAATAAACTTATAAATCATCTATGAATCATCTGGTTCTTATGGGAAACAGAAAAATGTTCACCTCTTATAGAAAGCTTATATTTTTACCTTACGGCTGTGATATGTAAGAAGGCTATGGTATTATTGTTTATGATAAAAGCACAAGAAAAACCATTTATAAACCACGTGTCGTTTGATGCCCGAAGTTAATAGAAATTGGAGCCAGGCTTCTCAGGTACTTCTGAAATGAAAATAAATTAATCATTATTTTATCTAGATACTGTTTATTAACAACTACATAGTTCCTTCCCTATACATTAATCACTAATTTAAAAATTTAGAACTAAACCCGCTGACACTCAAAAACTAAATTATCAGCCAAATCTGAACATCAACAAACCCCAAAATAATAAATCTTAATTAACAACCATCAACCCATAATACAATACAACAACAACACAACAACAATATGCTTAGAAAATATTTGGTAAAATCATATGTAACGGTTGCTTTGTATAAACAAAAATAAAAACGACCCACCCAAATCGAAAAATCTAGATTTACGTCAGTTAACTGACATGCTGCAGCCAACCCCGCCTCAAATTGGCTTTTGTTATTTATGTAACGCCATGACAAGTTAACAAACTCGGTATTCCAATATTATCTACATTTTTTAACGTTTGGTCTAATCCTGATCAAATCATACTTCATGAAACAATAAAGAAATTGAAACAGCTACTCAGATCAACATTTTGATTCCTAAAACAAAAATTTGTTCAATTATGGTTGTTCAATCTAGTTTGATTGGGTATTTTTAGTGTTGTTCTTTTTGGTAAAATTTTAGACTTTGATTTGTGACTAGAAATGGGTAGATGTTCAAAATAAAATTTCAATTTAAAGAAGTTTCCCACATCACACCAAATTTATCTTTCGATATTTAGATATGCGGTCCACAAAAATTATAGCAATTAACCTTAATAAAGGAACCCTCGCATATCTTGCACAATTTTTTATAATCAAATTACTGTCTCGTGCTAATAAAAAAAAATCTTACACCCATGTAACAGACAAATCACTTAAACGCTTAATCAAAGAAAGACCGATGACATAATGTGTTATCATCCACAGCATGATACATTTTATTACAAAACCTTTAGTGAAATCATTAACACTCAATCCTCATTTACGCTCTTAAGTCATTCTTTACATTAAAAAGTTAGAAAAAGCCACCCATTGTCACACATCCATTGTTGGAAAATTGCAATAAAAATTTTATTCAATGTTATCGTCTATCCACCGAATGAAGATATAAATAAATGTGTATGTATAAAAAATGGAAAAGACGATGAATAAGAAGAAGGAACGAAATTTTCGCAAGAAACAAAATCGGGCATAGAAAATTTCATCTCTTATTCATTGCACGTCAGTTTTCCGTCTTGCGGATCTGGTTTTGTAGCGATTCTCTTTAAGGATGGCGAAATAACTTTTTTTGCTGTTTCGTCAAAATTTTTGTAATATTTTGTCAACTTTCTATTTTGTGATATGAATAATTTTTCTATATTTGATGCCTTTTTCGCCTTTTTCTTTTATTTATTTTTATCGTTTCCAATATAAACGAAACAACAATAACAAATATGATGGTTTTTGATTAGATATGGTAGATGTATGGGTGGAGAGGGATACTGAAGGGACGAAACTAAATTGTGTATAACTCGTGCCTGCAGTTTTTGGGAAAGACTTACTGTATTATTTTGGGGGGAAAATATGGGTCAGATCAGATCAAAGTCACTCTATATTTTTTTTGTGTACATAATAATTTTTGTAACTAGGAGCAGCGATGATTGTTTATGTTTTGAATGTTATGCTTTGAAATTTGGTATGGTATTTAGAAAATTAGAACTGCAATACGCTTTTCAAATTAATAAATTTAGCTACATATACAAAATTGCGAAATTTTATCTATTTGTGAGTTATTCAAGAAAATTGAGGAAATATCACAATTCAAATATTGATGTACATAATGCGAAATTTAAAAATTTTTAAAACGTTTAACAATAGGATCAGCAGCTGTATTCTGAAAAAACGTAACTTAGGTGATTTATATTTTTTTTTGACAGTTAAAAACGTGAATCGCAAAATTAACGTTATTTTCTATTCTGAATAAACAAAAACGTGCACGTTTCCGACGTTAAAAAAATCCACGTTCTAGTTAGCGTTAAGTGTTAAGAGTTTAACAATAATAATAATTCAGTACGCAGGACATGTAAGATAATAAGCAGAGCACTGCAGTGACAACCAAACAGCGGGATAGAGGATATGCTAAGATAAGTAAACAAAACTAACAGTCATAACTTATTACCAAATATTTTTATTTTAATTTTTGTTAATTAAACTTTAGTTAGATTTCCTTTAAAAGATTCACAAGAAATTCAAGCACGGTTTGGCCAATCCGACAATGTTATTAATTATTATGAATATATTGATGTTATATTGGAGATTTTTAGGAGACTTTAATGCAAAAAATGTCCACTGGGGATCCAGATTAACAACGACTAAGGGTAAAGAACTCCTAAAAGCTATCAAAAACTGCAGTTGTGAAGCCCTCTCAACTGGAAAACCAATCTACTGGCCAACTGATCCAAACAAAGTACCAGATCTGATTGATTTCTTCATAATAAAGAACATTTCTGTAAATTATGTACAAGTAGATGAAAGCCATGACTTAAACTCTGATCATTCACCAATACGAGAAGAAGAGCGAGAAGAGTATGGCAACAAACAAGCGCCCCCCTAGATAAAACTCATTTGAACAATCCCACTCAACAATTAAGAAGAGAGATCAAAGAATTGAAAGATGAATCAATCAGCAACTATTTAAGAAAATTAACTAATGATAACAGTACTGATTATTCTCTTTGGAAAGCATCCAAAAGAATCAAAAGACCAACAATGCAGATTCCCCCAATAAAAATAGCAGGTGAGAAATGGGCTACAAATAATGAAGACAAAGCTCGAGAATTTGCTGAACACCTCGAAAAAATATTTCAGCCACATGACGACCAAACGTTGGAAGCCGAGATAATAACTGAACAAGATGTGCAAGAAAGTAAAGAAATCCTACCCAAAAAACCGAAAGAAGTCATGCGTAAAGCTCCTGGGTACGATCTTATTACTGCAGAAATCTTAAAAGAACTGCCAAGGAAAGCTCTGGTGAAACTCACCAATCTTATAAATGCAATATTTAGAATCAAATGTGTACCAAGCTTATGGAAAATTGCAGAAGTAATTATGATCCCAAAACCTGGGAAACCACCACACATAACATCGTTTTATAGGCCAATTTCTCTATTGCCAGTCATGTCCAAACTCTTTGAGAAACATCTGGTAAAAAGATTAAATCCGATAATCGAGAGTAAAAACTTGATCCCAAATCATCAGTTCGGTTTTCGCAACCAACACTCAACAATTGATCAAGTACACAGAATAATCAGTATAATTGAGAAAGCATTAGAGGAGAAAAAAGTCTATTCAACAGTATTTCTAGACGTTGCACAACCGTTTGATAGAGTGTGGCATGAAGGACTTAACCACAAGTTAAAGAATCTTCTACCAATGCAATTTGCTAAGATACTGGAATCCACTGAAAGCATTAGTATACTATATATAGTGCATATGTGTATAATTTAAAATTAATAAACATTTCAGTTCGGTGGCTTCCTTGTTGTCGCCTTGTGTACTATTAAAATCGTTGTCAATTGACCATTTTTTCTGTATTCCAGTATTCTATGTTTTTTCGATGTTCGTGAACGTTTTTTTTATCGGCATAGGAATTTGACAAAAAAGAAACGTTCACGTTAAGGAACATCACGATACCCATCACGTTTTTTTTACTTTTTTTTTTTCAGAATACAGCTGCAGACGTTTGAATGTTTAAGCCTTCAGATATTCTGAAGATGTAGGAAGGTTTTTACAAATTAAAAAACTTTCAAATTAAGTATATATCGAGATTTGTAAAATGAATGAAAACTAAAGATTTTGGGTAGATTTTTTTGATGGTTTTAATTTTTATGGTGATTATAAAAATTTAGGTGGAAATGTTGTGAAAAGTTTACAAATTAGCTACAGAGTTTGTGAACTTTATTCTTAACGATTTTCAATAAAATTGAATTTTCTAAAAAATGCGTAGAAATAATCGAGTTATATAAATACAGGTTTGCACAACAATTAGTAGTCTCGAAACCTATCGATAGAGGTATCAACCATCATTAAGCGTATTGCTTTCAACCAAAATGAGTTAGGTATTTTTTTTGGTTAACGCTGTTTTTGATGCAGCCTGCGGTTTAACCAAGGTATATGAATTTCTCAACAACTTCTATGATTTTGAGGTTCTGTCTTTCTTATCTTTATTTTGAGAACGACTTGATTCTGCAGGTGTATTCCGAGAAAAAGTATAAAAACATGACGAATATCGTGATGTTCCTTAACGTGAACGTCTCTTTTTTGTGAAATTCCTATTCCGATAAAAAAAGACGTTCACGAAAAGATATGAAGGTTCTCTCAAATTATTACATATTGACAACGATTTTAGTCTGATTGAGAATATGTACATAAATAAAATGTACTTTTTGGCGAACAGACGACGACACAGATAAGCCACTAAATCAAATATTTATTAATTTAAAATCATATACAAGTGTCAATGGTTTTATTGAATTAACATAAACATTTTATTTTAAATACATATCAGATTTTTCGCCATCGGGAACTATACTATTGTGAACAATTTATGTCCAATTGACCAAGCCGGGCTCGCATTGTTTGTGCTTTTTTGTGAAAACTAAGAGAAAAATGGAAATAAATTGTTTGTTAATGAGACATTATCATTATTTACCGTTTATTCTCCTACCTGTTTGCTAAATTATTAATAATTTATTTAATAATCCCCAATACTTAACAGTAACCAAATTTTATTAGTTTTAATTGATTGATTGATTGATATGAATGCACGGCCAAGCTTATGAAGCAAGAAATCCCGTGTTAGTGATGTGGTCATTAAACTGTCACACCAACTTTATAACACAGATGAATGCTTTCCTTACTGAAGATACCTAAGCACCATTACAACAAGGAGAGCACAATCACCCGCGATATCACATAAATGTGACAGCATCATGTCCACCCCTGGCCGGGTCCCACCGTACACTCTTTCACACATAACAAAACCGAAGGATAGGATAGGATAGTTAGAAGTGACAGAATCGGCCCGGTTACAGACACCTAGGTATAGCCGATAGTTAGTAAATTGGTAGTAATTATATAGTAAAATAGTTAGCACAGGACAACACAGTTTCTAAACTACAGCTAATTTACTACTTCTTGATCCTGGAGGGTTGATTCAAGCTAAAATTTAATTCTGAAGCTCAGGATTAATTTAATCCCTATAATAATGATTAATTCTGGAACTATGTTATATTCTGAAAATTGGATTATTTATTGACATATAAGGGAAGAGACCCCTTTAAATATTCTTAAAACTAAAATAATTAATTTTTTACGAAGGGAGAAATTATCGAGAAATTTTGCCAGTTTCAGTTTCGATCTGAGTGAGAATAACGAAAAATTTAATTTTTTACCAGTCAATCTCATCAGGCTACAGCGACTGAAAAGCCAATCACACCTTAGACTACCTTCCACATATAGAAAACAAACGTGTAGCTAAGTATTAGCGAATTATACTCAAACACACGTATTAAACTCTTAATAACCACACGTTTGCTTTCCACAAATAGAAAACAATCCAAAGTGTAACCAGCATTTTCAGCCGCTACAGCCTCATGAGACCGACCGATTTTATTACTCAAATGAATAATTATTATAACAGGATCTTCATTATTCCCGAGCACACATCATACCCCCATTTGCACCTCCCCAACCGAAGGATAAGATAAGATTACTAGTTGGGACAGATTCAACCCGTTAGCAGTCACCTAAGCAATTAATATATAATCCATTATTAGTACAATAAATGTTAAATGATAAAAGTTAAACAGGTTAGCGTAAGATAGCACATTTTAACTATGTACATGATTAGATGCTCGTTCCTCAGGAATCCAATGCCAGAGCTCAGGATTCTTTAAATCTATAAATCTAAATCAGGACATCAAAAATTATTATTATTATTAATGATTTAATTTTAACTAATCTTGTTGACATAATTAATCTTAGTTGATTGAAAAATTCTTCCGCAAATTTGAAAACATAATTAAAATAAAATATTTATTCATTTTTTAAAAACCGTCTTACACCATAATTCAAAGGATTTAATTTCTCAAAATGTTAGTGATATAAATGATAATATATTTAGCACACAACCATACACTTTTACACTACATGATAACAGGGTGCTTTTAGCTCCTTAACGCTAAGCAAGAAATTATCTGCATTTCTGAAAATTCAAATTAAAATCACTCAATTATTTCTAATTTCTACATTAAACTTAAAACCAAATAAATATTAGAAAACTTTTATAATGCGATTCCTTTATTTCGTATTTGATGCTTATGAACCGCCAAACGCAATAGCATGAACGCACGGACTCCTAGCCGTACATCATATAGCCTTTTACATATAACAAAATCTAGCTGAAAAACAGAATTATAACCAAGGTCCGACTACACCCAGATGCCGGCACCTAAGCTATCATCTAAAAATTAAATTAAATTAAATATTAAATATGACATATGACATATGAAAAATAAAACAAATTAATACATTTATAAAATTAAAAGTAAATATACATCACTCATTTCCCACGCATCCACTTACAATAAATTTACAAAGAGGACGACGAAAACTCGTCTATCCTCTTTGAGCGTCAACTTTATACCATTCAAATCAATTTAGTACATTTAATAAA
The DNA here is from genome assembly GCA_958295665.1 of Tipula vernalis. NCBI lineage: Eukaryota > Metazoa > Arthropoda > Insecta > Diptera > Tipulidae > Tipula > Tipula vernalis. The sequence continues at coordinate 3,334,433 of OY282560.1, forward strand.
TTTCAATGTAGTTAATAAAATAATTAAAATAAATTGGTTTAATTAAAACTCAAACAATATGATGGACTTCCTATGGGCAGCCCATTATCTGGAACATTGGCAAATATTTATTTAAACAATTTTGAAAATAACCACATTTTGAACAACCAAAACATATTTTACAAAAATATTATATACTGGCACCGATACGTGGATGATGTATTATTGTTGTTTAACGGAACTGATAGGCAAATACACATTCTTAAAAATCCTATCAACAGTATTCAGCCAAAAATTCAGTTTACTTTAGAAATGGAACAAAATGCAAATATTAATTTTTTAGGTTTAAACATAAAAAATCAAAATCAAAAACATGCTTTCAAAATTTATCGTAAACCAACCCAAACGGACCAAACCATTGATATTCGATCTAACCATCCGTGGCAACACAAAATGGCAGCATCTCATCATTTAATTTGTAGATTAAACACCATACCTATGTCTAATGAAGATTATGAAGAAGAGTTCAACACAATTAAATATATTGCCCAAAAGAACGGATACAAAATAACGAAGATTGAATCAATGAATGAAGCATTTATAAGGAAAATGCGGTACAGACATGAAACCACATGCATTTTTAATGATGATGATACCAGCAACCAAAAATTTATAAGTGTGGAATACAACCAAAATTCTAGCAAACATATTAATCAAATTTTTCGGAATTATGGATATAAAATATCGTACAAAACAAATCACAAATTAGGACAATTTTTAAAACCTCCAAATTCAAACATTTTAGAAACTGGTGTTTACAAATTAATTTGTTCGGATTGTCCTTCATTTTATATAGGACAAATCGGCAGATCATTCGAAATTCGTTTTAGAGAACATGTTCGGGAAATTGGGAAAATTAATTGTAACTCAAATTTTGCTAGGCATATAAATAATTATGGCAATTTTAATCAAAATTTGGTAGTCTTAAATAAAATGAAGAAAAGTGATAATTTAGACCGAAAGGAGGAATTCGAAATTTATAAAAACAGGAACAACCCAAATTTATTAAACAGCAAAATTAACACTTTGGCAAATAAAATTTACGACCTTATATTACAAAATTTACAGTAAGCCACACAGTTTCGAATTTATTAGAATATCAACGTAGCCAAATTGTGAAAATGTTTTTCAGTTTATAGCCTGCAGAAGAAAGTGGATATTTATTTTAGTATTTAAGTTACTGACGATGATACAATTTGTATCGAAATCGATATAATTTTTATAAAAAATTATATATTTCACAATAAGGAAATAATTTATTTACAAAAACATAAAATATTTTAACTAAATAATTAAAACTAAACTTCAATATCCCTTAAATTATTCCTACCCAAATAACTAACCCTGTATGTATTGAATTCATTCAATTTAAATTTCCTCGATTATACGCAACCAAATTTTATTAGTTTTAATATTAGAAAATTAATAAAACGGAAAAACGTGTTGAAAACCCAACCAAAAAAACGTGGCTTTTTAACGTCGGAAACGTTAACGTTTTTCTTCAGTCAGAATAGCAAATAACGTTAATTTTGCGTTTTACGTTTTTAACTATAAAAAAAACCTAAATGATCAAGTTACGTTTCTTCAGAATACAGCTGCAGATCTGTAAAGATATTCTTTCTAGTCTAAAGCCAGCCTGCTAATTTCTTAGGTGCTGATTAATTGGAGAGTGGTTTGTGAAATTCGTTCAAGAATAATAATTTCTTTTACTTTCATTGTACTGTAGAGGAGAGAGATGCCTTGGCAGATGTTTTAAAACCATATTTCTATGTTAAGTTACGCTTAACCATAAAATGGATAGCGATCGCACAAAATGCGAAATTAATAATTACTTCCACGACTGTAAATGTAATAAATTTTCATTTATTTAATGAAAATAGAAGATTATCTGATGGAAAACTCTATCAGTCACGATTTAACATCACATTCACATTAAAACAAACAACAAATAACTAAAATACGCGCATCTTTTCCGACGCATAAACTAAAAAAGAAAATTCCGAAAGCAACAATAACAACACAAAATTACCCTGGGTTTGTCTAATACAAAAATGCCAATAAATATTGAGAAAAAAAAACCGAAAAACTGTAGTACTAGATTCTCGTGATCTAGGGGAATATATTTCTCCACATAATATGTGTGATAACACACATACATATATAGTCAGCCTTATCGTCAATGAATGTCCCCGTATTATGTAAGTAACACACTACCTCTAATATAGACATGCTTGCGAGTGCATACATACTAATATGTATTACATTATTATTCAGGAGAAAATCCAAAAAGCAAATAGAAAAGTGAAAATTTTCTTTTTCGGTTTCCGTCATTCGGCGAGGTCGGCAAAAACAAATTTGTTTTCTTTTCTTCTCTCGCTCGCTGCGTATCGAAATTTTCTACTTTGCCTTCAGTTTCGTATTTTAGTTGATTAGATGAAAATGTCTGTTAACGGGTATTTAGTTTGTCACTAGATAAATAAAAAAGAAAAACAAAAGAATAATAATTAAATGTGTTTTCAAAAGAAAATTATTTAGTATATAAATTTTGTTTTTTGTGAATGAAAAAATAAATAAACGATTTTTTTTTAAATGCTTGTAATAAAATCAAAGTGATTTGTTCGCGTTTATAAGAGAAAAGTTTTTCCGGGAAAGTGTTTTTACATTTTTTTTTTTTTTTTTTTTCATTTTATTGTTTAAAGTGTATATTTTCATTACTGTGTTGTGAGAAAATTGTTTATTTTTTGTCGAAGTAATAAAATATAAAATTATTTGTTAATTGAAAATATAATCAAAAGAAAATTTATTATTCAAGTGAGTAAAATTTTATTGAACACGATTCAAATGAAAAATATTGAATTTCAAGTGTTGCCTCCCACTGGTAAATTGAAAATGTTTAGATCCGAATAGGTAGTTTTTTGGGGTATTTTTCGTCTAATTGGAAAATTGGTATAAAATGAAATATAATTTTGTTGTTTAGTATTTTATGTTTCCATACGGAAACCGAAATATGTATATGCACCTTTTTTTGTATAATGCTTGGATATTTTCCGCTCTTTGACAAATCTCATCTAATATTTACGCAAAAAAAAAAAAAAGATAAAAACGACCAGATATCAACACAAGATAACCATATAATTGAAACGGAACACAAGCAGAAAATTTAACAACGCATAAATCTGTTAGGTAATTTTCTTGTTCCGTTCAAAGAAGAAAATTTTATATAAAATCTCATTAAGTTTTGTGTGTGCTGCTTAAAGGTCACGGATTTTTCCTTTCATAGTTGTGAGTTAGCCACCTGTCTGTGTATACGTACATACGATTAACATCATCGTTTTCATTTGTACTGAACAATAAAATGAGAATGAGTCGAAGTACAGAAAAGCTTTTATTTAATTACCGCGCGCTATAAACATACAAGACTATACCTCTCATAATTTTCTTTTTTCCAATTTTTAGTTTTATTTTAAAATTAATTTCATCTGGAAAGGATTACAACAAAAATATTTAATGGGAGAGGGGGAGAGGTATGTATATTTGTTTTTTGATCTCAAATGGGAGAGTTCTTTATCCACCATCAGATTCATAAAAAATATATATTACGTTAGGGTAGTTGAATGGAAATTCACGTTTTTATTTTCCGGCGCTTACCGTTGATTCAATTTAACTAATTCAAATTTACGGATGAAAGGTAAATTTGTGAGTGTTTGGAAGCGGATGCATTTCTTAATCCATTTGTTCATATAGAACTGTAGTGTATGTGAAAATTTTTGAATTTAGAAAAGCGGACGTGAAAACTCTAAGCATTTTAAATATTTTATTATTTAAAATCAGTACCGATATATCCTATAAGATTACCAACTTAATCTTTCTCTAATGACTTAATTGAAACTAAAATTCTAAAAGCAATAATTTAACACAAAGAAACAAGCTACAGAGGCTTTAGGTATAGATGCTCTGGGATATGATGTCAGATTAGCTGGACTTTCGCAGTTCCGGCCCCAATGAACGAGAGAATAGGATAAAATAGTTTTGTGGGGAAATTTTTATTGTTTATGCGATTTTTTATTTTTTAAGATAAAAAATTATTAAGAATTGTTTCAAAGGACCAAAACTGAAATTGTGAACTCTTAATATTTTTTCATTTGCTTCGTAAAAAAGTTATAATATTGTCTCACACTAATATACTGGTTTCCCCGGCACGCTTAATCATTCACACGATATTGCGGCTTCAGCCAGGTACACCATTTTAAAAGCTTCATTATTTCTTTTCTGTGCTTTCCAAAATCGAAAGTCATAATTTTTCCAACCTCTAAAATGGATTTTTGCCTCATCTCAAATATTGCTCCATTTTACAGTCATACCGCTTGGCTTTTTTCTATTTTTACTATTTACCGAAAGCCTTAAAAATCTAGTAGATAATATTAGAGCTTACGGACCATTATCCAATAAGAAGCGTGCCGGCTCTCGTTCGAGTTAACAAATTGTATATATCGTTCTGGATATATAAATAAATTATTGATTTTGACCAACTCTGTGGTATTTATTTTATTAATTATTAATTTTAGCAATTATTAATTTATTGAAATAAAACGACTTGCTTCGTTAAACGTTATAATGCTTATGCTCTGTCCCGCAATTATCACAAATATTTTTATTTATTGTAAATATAGTAAATGGAGAGAAATTATTTGGTGTATATAAGAATACAATAACAAATCTATATAATACGTAAATATTTTTCACCAATCCTAGATATAAATGCAATTGAGAGAAAATTTGTACTAGTATTATCAAATTAAGTACGGTAGTTATTTACAATATCAGGGGAGTCGAACCATCCAAATTAAATTCAAAACATATAATCAAAAAATATATAAATAATTTTGATATGTCCGAACACAAATAGCATTAGAAAATTACCAAAATTGGCGAACATTCAAAATTGTACAATTTACAGAATTTTGCTAAACTCGAGTTCAGAATCAGATATCATCATAATAGAGGCATTAGTAGAGTTAGTTGCTGTCTTAATTTTCAATCGGATTCTGAAATAAAATTTTATTTTATTCTATTTCCCAACTTCGTATTCCCAGCTAGTCAACCTCATTAACAGCATATATATTTTCCAAGTTCATTAAATTTTTGCCGGCGTCTAAAACAACATTATCATATTGGAAAATGTTTTTCAAATTTACGGAATACTTTCCCAAAATCTTCCCTTCAAATTTACGGAATACTTTCCCAAAAATCCCTTTTGAAAATTTAAAAGCCTAAAGCGTTAAAATATATTGTTCTCTAAGGAGGCATTTGTTTTTATTTTTTAACCAACATCTCGCAAACAAACTTTCGTCCTGATATCACTATTTTTACTAATCACATTAATAAACTTATTAAAGGAGTTTCATGTGAGAGGCGTCATCTCTTGTTAAACACAGATACTTGTCGCAATATGCAGTAATATGAAAAAAAAAAAAATTCCTTGACGATCTGGGCCTAGATTCTGATCAAGTGACAAATGACAATTTTTTGTGACTTTGTACTAAAATTTTAACTGCTATAAAATGACAAAATAGTTGTGAGTTCTAAAATGCGATTCTGATGAAGGGACTTTTTCGAAATGTCACAAGAAAAAAAATGACAAATTAAACAAAATTGTCATTGATTTGGTTTTCCGTGACAAAAGTCAGCTGCATTTTTAAATAAAATATGTGTGAGTATATTTTGTTAATTTTTTATAACTCTTGTTATAAATTTTAATTGTTTATATTTTAATTAAAATAAAACAATATTTTATCTATTTTTATATATGTGTATAATGTGTATGTAGCGTGTAATTTCATTAAAATTAATCTTAAAAAATAACTACGATAAACTAGAAATGCAACTGCTCTAAACTGCTGTTAATGTCATAACTCATTTCATCAGAATCGCAAATTGTCCGTGACAATATTTTGTACTAATAACAAAATATCACGAAAAATTGTCATTTCATCAGAATCTACCCCCAGGTTATGTTGTATATAAGTAATTATGAGGGATATTTAAAAATGTTAAATCAATTTAATGGCATAAAAAATGTCAAATAACATTATGTAAATAATTTTTTTTGACAGTAAATTGATTTATTTTCCCAATCGAACTCCTCATAACATACAAACACGCTACAAGTTTATTCTAAAAATCCAATCACCATTTTTGAATTCAGGGTAGATTCTGGGTTTGGATTCTGATCAAGTGACAAATGACATTTTTTGGTGACATTGTACTAAACTTTTAACTGCTGTAAAATGACAATATATACTGTGAGTACTAAAATGTTATTCTGGTCAAGTTACTTTTTCAAAATGACACAAGCAATAATATGCCAAATTAGAGAACATTGTTATCGGTTCCAAAACAGAAATACAAACAAAAATATGATGAATAAAGACTGATTTACATTCAAAAATTTTATCAGATGCTGATGTCAAATCAAAAATTCATTTTCTTTACACATAAGAAATAAGTTTAAACAAAAAATGTCATTCACCAATACAAATGATTGGTTTTCTTATTTATGTAACCTTATTACAGTTATTTTTCCAAGCATCGCCGATTTTACAGAAAAAAGATGAAACTCGACATCTGCAAAAAAAGCAGACGAGGTTTTTTGGGTTTGTTTCTCGGGTTTCAATTGACTTTTTTAAGCAGATGATTGTTTTTTCTCTTTTTTTCTTTGTACTTTTTCCTATGTTGTATTTCAATTTTTTTGCAGACGTCGATTGTCGTTGAATGTAAATCAGTCTTAAATTAATATTTATACATTTTTGGAATTTTTTTTTGTACACATTATTTAGTGTTGTGTACATATTATAAACGGGACATATTTTCTCAACCGGACACCTCATATTCGCCCAGAATTGGTTTTACTTTTAACAGTCGTGCAAGGGCTTAACATTTGGGTTTTTCCATTTGGTTTTCGAAGCCGATGGCCCTTTTTTGAAATTCAATATGGCGGTTTCAAAATGGCGGGTACAAAATGTTTTATACGTCTTCCAATTGCTTTAAAAATGGCATTTATTGCAATAATATAGCTGCTACAAACTAAAAACCCAACTATTACAAACTGGTATAAATGTGACTAATGAACTGGTATAAATGTCACTGAACTAATAAAAAATGTCATGAACAATTTTAATTTTATCAGAATCACCTATGGGTTGATTCTGATCAAGTGACTAATGACAAATGACATTTTTTGTGACTTTGTGCTAAAATTGTCTCTACTAAAAATCGATTCTGATCAAGTGACTTTTTCAAAATATCACAAAAAATAATGTGACAAATTGAATTAAATTGTCACTAATTTTTATCAAGATGATTTTTGTTCTGTAAAATTCCGCAAATTTTGAGTGACAATATTTTGTACTAATTAAAAAATGTCACGAAAAATTGTCATTTCATCAGAATGAATCCCCATTTGGATGAAACAGTTCAAAATTATCTGGAATTGTATATTGTTGGAATAAAATTAAACAAAACACGTGCTGGTGTGACTTGTACATAGTGGCAGTATAGGTGTAGTACCAACATTTTTCATTTTAATTAAAATCGAAAATACTTAAGTTGTAATAATAACAGTTCGTAACTATTCATACTACTCGTAGATTTCAGCCAGTATTTCAATTGAATTTCATTTGTAAATTTTCAATTCAATTAAAAATTATTGTTAACGTGGAATAAAATGAGAAAAATGCTGTATACTGATTTTATTTATAAATTTTAAAAGCTCCTTTATTTTATCTTCCTCAGACTGTGTAGTTTTCGATTTAGTATTTGTGCTTCTCCCAGTTAAAATACTCGCACAATACAACATTTCTTTCATAATATACGAAAAACAATAAATTAGGGAAAGAAAATGATTATTGTTTTTCATGTTTTCCACACACCACACAAAAATGATATTAATTGGAACTAATTGAATTTGGCTTTGTAATTAATATTGAATACGCAGGAACGAAATAATCTTGAATGTTAGGAAAAGCAATCATACGATTTTTTTTTTGAGATTTATTAATTGTTTTGCTTCTTTCAAGACGATAAACATCTGCTGAAAAAAATTCAAATTACATTATCGTGGAAAAGTTGCCGTACAAAAATTTCAATTTAAGGTTTCTCGAATTTAATTTAAAGTTTTGCGTTGAACCAAATGAGAATTTAAATTAAAAATAGCAAATTATGCAAAAAATGTAAATAAAAATTCAGACTGAGCCTCAAAAGTTGTTAAAATTGTTGTTGTCGAAATTATATCAAATAACACAAAAGTTTTAAGCTGATTGAACTTAGAGTCAAAGTGGTATCTTATTTGCACAGAATAGAACAGATACTTAATGCAATTTCTCCAAAGCTTGTCATGCCTATTCGGGAAAAAATTACGCACTTTTAGTCAACCTTAATTCTCTCTCATACCCTTAAGATAGTTTACTGATCCGCCGATTTAATGAAATAATTTGCATTTCAGCAAGTAACCCTAGTTTCTCTCGGTCAGATTAACCTTTACTCGCTGATTGTATTCGCTTTATTTAGGGCAATCGTTGCCCCGATTATAGATCTGTTAATGTAACCTACCTTAACTTAGCTTAGATGAATTTCTCATTGATTGCATTGTTTGAATTTGGAATACCGCAATACCGCCTTAGAATAAGAATTTGAAAATCCTATTCTCCAACCTCATACATAAGCCACATAAACAGGCGGCTAAAAATCCGGATCGGGCAATCAGAAAATGTTTAGATAAAGTAAGTAACTTATTTAATTGGTTTACTCATTTAAAAGATAAGGAAACCAGAAATATAGAGTTTTCGGCTACTTGTTCAAGAATACATATCATGAATCAAGGACGTTTTACAAAATAATGTATCATTAAACGATTCAATTAACGAACTATCTCTTTCTGGGGAAGAATAATCAGATAAAGAATCCACGGTTTCAACTGAAACTTTCATTCAGAAAAGAAATATTTCGCCAGACCCCAACATCCATAAAGATTCACTTGCGGTAGATAGTTTGAGTTTTTAAATTTATTGATTAAATTAATGCTTTAAAAATTGGTTCTTATAATTTACCAAATCCAACCAATACGTTTCAAAAATTACCAGCAAATAATGTGCCTTTTACCAGGGTACTAACACACTTTAATATTAATGCTCCTCATTTTCTTGATCGTAATTATCAATATCAACCAAATTCATAGCAGCAAAATTTGTTTAAAATACAAAAACAAGTCAATGGCTCCAACTTAGCACCTATTATCAACTTTCTAAATGGAATTTGATTTTGATGGATCTACCGGAGGAATTTCAGTTGAACCGTTTCTATTCAGAATCGAACATCTCGCTTGAACATATTAAGTTACAGAAAATAATTTACGTAATGAATTTAGTGTTCTTTTGAAAGGAACTAAATCCAACTGGTATATTGGTGTTATATAGAACGGAATTCCTCTTGTAACTGATTTCAATTTAAAACAGCATTTGTCGAAAGATTTCAGGATCGTCGTAGGGATTATGATATTCGTCGATTAATCGATTCGAGGAAGCAAAAACTGAATGTATCTTTTATCAAATTCTACAACGAAATGCTAGCATTGACTTTGTAATTTCGTTCTCCCAAATCGGATACACATATTTTGGCTGACCAAAATTTTGAGTCTATTAGCATACTAGTAAGGCGATGTGTGACGAAACATGTCAATGAATTCTCGTCCGATGGTGAAACACCGATTAGCCTTGTTCCTATTTCTAATGGTCAAAACATTCCGAATAATGTCAATAATAATAATATTTTGTACCAATTTGAAATCCAAAATTTCAGTCAAATATCAATACTTACCAAATTGATGTCGAGTAAACCTAACAAAATCTAAATTTTAACTGGGGTTCAAATTATGGTATGTGTTGGAATTCTTTAGATAAGGGACGTAAGTTTTATCAATGTGTTAAACCCCTTCGTTTGTTTTGTTTTGGGTGTGGTGCCGATGGCGTTGCAAAACCTAACTGTTCAACATGCGGGTCGAGAAACGGCAAGCTGGGGAATCAAACAGCGGCATACAAAATTTCTCGCACATACGCCGAATACCTTGAATATGGCCACAAAGAATTGCCACCCCTCTCTTTCCGCGTGTCTTCGTACTAAACATTATTGGGAGGAGTGTAAATGTCGAAAATTGGAAATATCCGAAACCTTTTTGTCGAATTAAATAGGTGGAAGACCATTTGCAAAAGTAGGCATTAACAGGTTAACTTATACCGGATTGATGAATAGTAGGGCGTGGTGTCAAAATGTTCATTATATCGTCTAAAGTGACTGCGAATTGGAACTCTGAACGTATTTTCGGGTATTGATGGGCAAAAGTTAAATTTAATGGAATTGAATTTATTTGGTGACCGGGGTAAAACAGGCGTTATACTTGGGGATTGATTTTTGGAAACTTTTTAATATTTGACCAAAACCAATTTCAGAACTAAACAAAAACGATGCCGAGACACCAAATTTTCATATACTCCTGTCTGATCAACAAACCCGTCTCGATTCCATTGTTGAAAATTTTCGGTCGTCTAATAAATGTGGGTTAGGAACAACCTTAATATTGCATCATATAGATACACAAACAAATTATTATTATTATTATTATTGGAGGGCCATGCGGTCAATCAGCCACCTCGCACTGCGACCTAAAAGGTCTATTGTGCTGGACCCTGCTTAATTATCCGTCCAGTCAATATTCAGGTTCTTAATGAACCTGACAATACTGCCTCCCGGTATGTGATACATACTATCTAGGCTTATTGCTCTCCCTCCTAGATGTTTACTATAGCATGTAGTTCCGCTAGAAAGACGGTAGCATCGGAGCCCAAGGACTTCGAGAAGGCTTCCCACTCCCGTATATTCCTACTCCTGCCCCGTATTCCGTTTTATTTTACTCTTACGAGTTGCTGGGAATTGTAAATCGCCTGTAGGTCACCCAGCTTTACTACAGAAAGGCTAAATAAAACTGGAGGGTGCCTGGTATCCAGAGTCCGCATATTTCAGACTGATTAACCTATCAGCCATTCATCCATCGGCATATGCTGTTCCACCTTAGATTAGGATTTTTTGTCAAGGTTTTCTCCTTTAGTGCCGTACTTTAGCCTGTGCCAAATGGCCAAAAATGTGCCAAATGGCCTTAGTTACCAGTGGTTGCCATGAGGAGGCAGCACGTACACTTGCGAATTGTGAACAGGTTACCCCTTACACAATCGTACCCATCATGCAGCTGCCTAATGACATGACCAGAACAGCTCACGTGATGCGCACCCTACTGGAATACACAAACAAAGATATTATAAGATGTCTCGAATGCGGTCGCTGGGGATGATTTAAGACTCAAAGAGTTCATGGAGTTCACCTGTGACATTTCTCTCTGGACTCAAAGGGTAAGGCTCGTCTGTCTTTAGACGCTAGACGCGTGAATGAAGTAACGAAGAGAGATGCATATCCGCTGCCTATATTGTCGACGGACTCTTAAGCCAGCTAGAGAATACCAGGGTATCGATTTTGGTCGCAAAATGAGGATTGAGGATTGAGAATTTTGTATGTGTACACGGCGTATAATATACATTTTGCTATTGTGTGCCGTCAAATATTTTTATTGTATTAGTGTGTTTTCTCATGATGGTAAGTATCAAAAATAAGCTAAGCGGGTGAAATCGGTTCAACTTTTTTGTTGCTTCCGCTCGCCTTGAGTTATTTTTCCCTACCTTTTAACATGAGGAATTCATGTTTTTCTATCTATTGTTGTTGTAAACGAGACATTCATTTTACTTCGTTACCAAAAATCCAAAACAATATACGCAATCAATTGCTCGTGGTGATCTTCAATATAAAAAACAAAAAGCAGCATAAATAAATGGTTTTTAATTTTTACATTCTTCGTCGACCACATTCATAATATTTTTAACTTTTTTTTTTTTGAGTTATGTCATGTGAGAATAAACATTTGAAAAATCAAAAAAAAAACAATTCAGTGTTATCTCATGCGTACGAAAGGAATGTTGTTCATATTTTTATTTCCAGTAATTTTCTGCAAGATTTAAAACTAATAAAATTGTTAATTAAATAATGATTTAAAGATAAATAAATATTAACTAAAAATGGAAAATAAGTCAGATAAATATTGATAAACTATAATTTTATTAATAATTTAAAATGATGAAAAATCACACGACGTACATCCACCCTTTCCTGTGCTTGAATTAACACTAAGCCAAAATAACTAATTTACTTCTTATTTTTCCCACATTATATTTTATATCCTTCTTTTTCGTGTCATTTTATCTCTCTTATTTGCATCATGATTCATGTTAAACAAAAAACTTAAAAAAACGCCCATTAGACACTGTCAAATGTGCGTATTTTTTAGTTTTTTGTTTAATATAACATGGCATAAGGTTTTTTGTTTAACATCGGATAAGAGGGATAATGTGAAAAATATAAGAAGTAAATTAGTGATTTTAACTTTTAGTGTTGATCCAAGCGCAGGAAAGGGAGTATGTACGTCGTGTAATTTTTCTAACTTAAAATTATTAATAAAATTATAGTTTATAAATATTTTTCTGATTTATTTGCCTTTTTTAATTAATATTTATTTATCTTTAAATCATTATTCAAGTAACAATTTTATTAGTTTTAAATTTTGCAAAAAATTACTGGAAATAAAAATATGTACAACCTTTCGTACGCATGAGATGACACTGAATTTTTTTCTTTATATTTCAAATGTTTATTCTCTGTTTTTCTCTATTATTTGGACACCAATACAATTTACCAATACTTTTGCCTTCCGGTAATACTCAACTCAATCCTCAAATTGCGACCAAAATCGCTTTCCAGATGTATTACAAGTTTAGGCTTTAAAGATACATTTTGGCAAATCACTTTCCACCCATATTGGTCGATCGTTATATCAATTTAAAGTATTGCTATTTCGTTTTTGCAACGATCAAACTTTGTGCCGGTTAATGGATCAGGTGATTCCATTATTTCATTATTTCCAGGAATTTCACGATCGCATTTGTGTATACCTTAATGATCTTTTAATTACTTGCAAGTCATTGAGGAACATTTTCTTTTGCTACCAATGGTCAATATAGAAAAGAGTCATTTTCTGCTCAAAAGAATTACGTACCTGGGATATGTGATTGGAGATGGCACAATAAGCACTAATCCAGAAAATGTTGCGGCTATCTCCGATTACCCTTTTCCTTCCAATCTCAAGAAACTGCAGCGGTTTTTGGGAATGTCATCAAATTAGCACTAACGAACACACCTGTACTGGTACATCCAAATTTTAATAAACCGTTTGTAATCTAGTGCGATGCCAGTACTACTGGAGTCGAAAGCCTGTTACTTCAAAAGGGAGAGGACGGAGAGAATCATCCGATAGTATATTTGTCCCAGAAACAAAACACAGCTCAGCGTAATTATTCGATTACGGAATTAGAATGTTTTGCTGCTGTGCTAAGCGACAAAATTGTCGGATATATATTGAGCGTTAACGGATCACCCCAGGAAACATAGGAACTCACAAGCAGTTTAGCGCGATGGAGTTTGAAATTACAGGAGTTTAACTTTACAATAGAGCACCGTAGTGAGTCGCAAATGATAGTCCCAGATGCGCTCGCCAGAGTTTTTATGGAAGAACTCGTTCTTCATAAATGTGGGTTCAATATAAATTTAGATTCTATTTCTTTCCAATCTTTCTATTATTTACATTTGGTTACCAAAATTTAAAATAATTCGTTGAAATTATATCTAAATTTTTTATTACAGTTACATCAACCTTTAGTTTTAAACTTTCTAAATCAAGCTCATAACCCTCCAACGTCTGTACATTTTGGTTTTAGTAAAATGCTCGAAAGAATTCAACGTTATTTCTATTGACCAAAGATGGCAGGGGACGTGAAGGATTTTGTAAAAAAGTGTAAAATTTGTAAAGAAGCTAAACCGATAGGACTGAAATTGGTGAAAAGCGGTTGGTTGTGCGACTTAAACCGTATCCCAGATCAAAGAATGGAAATTCCTAATTGTTTTTAGTTTTGGATCATTCGAAAAACCTTTTCGAAAAGCTATTGCCACGGATGTAATTAAATTTTTCGAGAATGACGTTTTCTTACCTTTTTGGAAGCTAGATTACATTGTATTTAATAATGAGGCACAATTTACTTCCAAATTATTTAAAAAATTATTGTCTAAATACATATAACATAACACATTCATTATAACCTCGGTATTGTCCTCAAGCCAATGCCTCAAAACTAGTCAATCGTTATTAAGGAGGTGATTTCCAGCAGCAACCCAACATGAGAGAGCACAAGAAGGGTGTTAAGGAGGGCGACTGGAACGAGGACGCCTTACGAGACAACATTGCTCATTTATATTCACTTAAGTACTGCCCCTTAAATCCATTTTATCTATTTAAAATTATTGGTATAACTTGGTGACTAAATTTAAATTTTTTTGTTTCTAAGTCTGACGTGGGTTGGCTGAATTTCCCAATTTTATTGTTACCGTAATGAGCAAAACGCAAGACACCATCCAATACGAGTTACCGGATATCTAAGCTCAAATTTACAAATAGGTAACACTATTTGACGGTACTTTAACCAACTGTAATTGAATTCTGGAATAATTTGGAGTCGATGTTGACCGAAAACAAAAAAATCCGCTGGTACTTTTTAATTACATATTTACGGTTTTTGTATCAGATAAACATTACAATATTAACTAACGTAAACAGAATATTTGAAGCAAACAAATTATTGTTTCCAACCAGGCGAAGCGCTATCACAGTTTTCTAATATTGCTGAAGATTATTGGAAAGAAAACTAACCGATTTTCTGCCAAATGAATAGTCGTCTCTCTGTTGGTTTGATTCAGAATGCCTTAGATTATTTTGTCCAGTTGTGAATGCTATCGAAGAACATCAGACGTACATTTTTAGAAATTGAACAATATTAAGTGGTATTGATGAAGAATTGCGTGAAGATCTCATTAGATAGCATGCGTGCCAATTGCTTCGCTTTCGCGTTAAGTATTTGTGATCGGAAAAGTAAACTCTACTGCCAACATCAAAACACTTGGTCATCATCAACAAAGGATTTTTCATCCCAATTCCACTTATACATCTGCTACTTGAAGATAATTTAATACCACCAGTGTAATTTCTATTCTTCATGGTTTCGTTGTAATGGTTTATTATTAGGTTATCACCAGTTTTTTGATCTTTACATGTTTCTTATACAAAAAATAAGATAACTTGTTAAGCTTGTTAAAATTTCTAAAACTATAATAACATTTCTATTGCAATATAGTATTTCTCCTTCCACCCTTTTTATCATTTCCCTCCATACTTATTTATTCCACGGAAATAGGGTGAATTCAAAATCAGGTGAAGATAAATTCTCATTATGGCCTGTTGACAATGATTATTATTACCGTTTTCAAATGACAAATTACTTCCTCTCCAAAATAATAAATGTTTCCTTTGAATCCATTGTATATGGTGGATACATTAGAGATCCCAATAATTTCCCAACCTTGCACAAATATTTTTTTATTTTATTTTTTTTACCTCTTTCCATATTTCATATCGTCATTCTGCCCAATAAGTTTTCTTCTAAAAAATATAAATCGATTTTGTTCACCAATTTTTTTTGTGTACTTTCATGGTGTCAATTTGAATTATGTTATGGAGAGAACTGCGATAAAATTTCCTTTCGTTTTTTTATTTGTATTACACACCCATTTTCGGCGAAAACACAAAACAGGATGAATATTTAATTCTTCAAAAGTATGTGAAATTGGAAAATACATTTGGTTTTTTCTAGCAACAAGTGGATACTTGTTGCAAAATAAGAAATTTTTATTAAGTACTTGCAACTGCATGCTTTCATCAAGTTTGAACTGGATTCCTGCTACAAAATATTAATAACAGAAAAAATCGGCGATGGGGTACGAGTAAGGCGACAGCGTGTTGTTTTTACTCGTATTGCATCATCATCTGCGGTTTATTTATCTATAACACGAAATATCCGCAGCTTATTAATTAACGTGATTATCGAGGCTTTAGTCGTAAAACGTAATAAGTACAGACAATAATAATATTTGTCTATTTTATTTGGTTTATATATATATATATATATATATATATATATATATATATATATATATCGTATTAGAAAAATAGAACATATCCCCTATTTGTTGACTCTTGTTTACAAATGTAGATGTAGGTAAATGTTAATTTATTTAAATTATTTAAGGAGTGTCTGTTGTCACTTTCAGGTATTAAGGAGAGATTTATGTGTACTTGATTAGTAGCATAACCCAAAACCACGTACTTATTATATCTAAGCTTTTTGTGTCCACCTGGTTGGTTTAAGAGAATCTTTTCAAAGTACTTGAATCAAGCCAAACAAATAAGAAAACAAAATGAATGTTCATCAAATTTGTTTTGAAAACTTTGACAAAATGACGTAAGAGAGCTTCAATTTCTGATGTATTATTATCAACATAAAAATAGCTTTTGAAAATGACGTAAATTAATTTACATATTTAAGTTGTTTGAATTGGCAGACTTTCTAAAATGATTGCCAGCAAATATCAAGTAATTCAGTTTTTTTTGTTTCGAGCTTTCAAATAAAGGGAAAAAATTATTAATGAACTTAGAAAAAATGACGTAAACAAAAAGCCAGCTATCTCCCAGTGTATTAGTTCTCAAGCCTACGATAACATGATTCAACAGATGATATTATTGAAATTCCGGTGGAAAGGAAATTTGAAGAATATTTAATGAGTTTCACAGTGTAGGCGGGCATTTTATCATCAAAAGCACTTAAAATCGAGTAAAAAAATATTTTTATGTCCTAAATTGTTGATTAAATTTCGTGACTATATTAAAAAATGCCAATTACTCGTATATCAAATATAAAATAACCATGATAAAAAATAACCTAAGAAATAAAATTAGCAACAACCAAAACATTTCTAGAAAAATTTTAAGTGCTCTTGCTATTGCACACTAAAATTTATTTATTTGTTTATTAAACAACAACTCAGACTTTGAAATTTTGTTTAATTCATCTAGCCAATATGTATCCATATTACTGTATACCGTGACAGAAAATTGTGATAATTTTAACAAAAATTCATAACATTCAATTATTTGCGCAAAAAGTGCAATAAGCCTACCGAAGCTACAAAACACAAGAGGGATTTTCATAGCTGTTCTACAACCAATCCTCTATTGACGAAAAGTTAAGATTGTTAATAATGATTGGTTAATCAGTGAAGAATGAGTGAATATTAATGATGTATGTCCCAGTCTGATTTTTCGGTTAAATTAAGGGCTTTACATTTCAGCGAAACATTAAGTTATTCACCACTAGGCGGTGAGCGAAAAGTGTCCTCGCGAGGTTATTTTTCAATTTTTTTGTTACGCCCAGAAAGAGTACTTGAATTACGCATTATGTAACATTTTAATTTTCGAGGAGCGTTTCGCGAAATACTGTACTAATACTGTACTAACTAATACTGGTCAAAAGGCATTACAACTGAAAAAATATATTTGATTTTAATGACCAACCAGTTTTTAGAGTCGTGACCTACAATTTTAGAAAGTTTTTTCACGACACATTCGAAATCGAACCCATCAGTAAGACATAGCGGCTCATTTATTCATATCACGTGAGCATTAAGTTTAAAATTTTAAAATTTTGCTGTTACGGGTGATATTTTTAAAATATTCCATCAACAATAAACAAAGGACTAACATCAACCGTGTTAGGATATTTGGTGATAAGCTTTTTATATCGATTAGTTGACGCAGAAGTCAAAAAGTGAAACGAAAGAAGCCATTGGAGATCAACTCTTTGTGAAATAGTGAGGTTAAGTAAATTTTAAATTTCCCCATGTAAGCCAAGTTGAACTGCATTAAGGCACCAAGTTCAGCAATATACAATTAAAAAATCCTAATCCATACGAATCATTCGTTTAGTAAAAGTTCTACAAAATTATATTTTTGAAATCGCACTCAACCCTTAAGGGCCAATATCGGCCATTGCCAACAATGATGACAAAGGTTTGGCTAGCACTTGGAATAGGACCCTTAATTACCTAATTAAAAAACCCTAATTTATAAGAATCGTTCGTTTAGTAAAAGATCTACAAAATTATATTTTTGAAATCGTACTCAACCCTTAAGGGCCAATATCGGCCATTGCCAACAATGATGACAAAGGTTTGGCTAGCACATGGAACAGGACCCTTAATTACCTAATAAAAAAATCCTAATTTATACGAATCGTTCATTTAGTAAAAGTTCTACAAAATTATATTTTTGAAATCGCACTCAACACTCAAGGGCCAATATCGGCAATTGCCAACAATGATGACAAAGGTTTGGCTAGCATATGGAATAGGCCCTTTAATTACCTAGTCAAAAATCCTAATCCATACGAATCGTTCATTTAGTAAAAGTTCTACAAAATTATATTTTTGAAATCGCACAACCCTTAAGGGCCAATATCGGCCATTGCCAACAATGATGACAAAGGTTTGGCTAGCACTTGGAATAGGCCCCTTAATTACCTAATTAAAAAACCCTAATTTATACGAATCGTTCATTTAGTAAAAGTTCTACAAAATTATATTTTTGAAATCGCACTCAACCCTTAAGGGCCAATATCGGCCATTGCCAACAATGATGACAAAGGTTTGGCTAGCACTTGAAATAGGACCCTTAATTACCTAATCAAAAAATCCTAATCCATACGAATCGTTCGTTTAGTAAAAGTTCTACAAAATTACATTTTTGAAATCGCACTCAACCCTCAAGGGCCAATATCGGCAATTGCCAACAATGATGACGAAGGTTTGGCTAGCACTTGGAATAGGCCCTTTAATTACCTAGTCAAAAACCCTAATCCATACGAATCGTTCATTTAGTAAAAGTTCTACAAAATTATATTTTTGAAATCACACTCAACCCTTAAGGGCTAATATTGGCCATTGCAAACAATGATGACAAAGGTTTGGCTAGCACTTGGAATAGGCCCCTTAATTACCTAATTAAAAAACCCTAATTTATACGAATCGTTCATTTAGTAAAAGTTCTACAAAATTATATTTTTGAAATCGCACTCAACTCTTAAGGGCCAATATCGGCCATTGCCAACAATGATGACAAAGGTTTGGCTAGCACATGGAATAGGCCCTTTAATTACCTAGTAAAAAACCCTAATCCATACGAATCGTTCGTTTAGTAAAAGTTCTACAAAATTATACTTTTGAAATCACACTCAACTCTCAAGGAGAGTTGAGTGCGATTAAATATCGGCTCCCAATATCGGCAATTGACAAATATGATGGCAAAGGTTTGGCTAGCACATGGAATAGGACCTAGTCAAAAACCCTAATCCATACGAATCGCTCGTTTAGTAAAAGTTATACAAAATTATATTTTTGAAATCGCACTCAATTCTCAAGGGCTAATACCGGCCATTGCCAGCAATGATGACAAAGGTTTGGCTAGCACTTGGAATAGGCCCTTTGATTACCACAAGTCAAAGCACTTGGAATAGGCCCTTTAATTACCTAGTCAAAACCCCTAATCCATATGAATCGTTCGTTTAGTAAAAGTTCTTAGCACATGGAATAGGACCCTTAATTACCTAATTACAATGCTGGGCAAATTACATTACACTGAGTAATTAAAATACTTTTCCGAGTTACAGCAAACACAGTAATTAAAATACAAATTACAATTACTTTACATTTGTAAATTGATAAATTTATTTGACAAAATTCATTTAGTGTAGTGAAAAAACGTATCATTAGAAAAAGATTATTAAGATTAGGTTTTATGCTGATGACTCTGGAACCAAATTTTAATAAGCCTTGTAAAAATTTAAATAAGAAATTTCAAAAACTGGGGTAATTAAAATACAAATTACAATTACTTAGAATTTAAGTAATTAAAATACAAGATACTGTTACTTGGAGAATGAGTAATTAAAATACAAATTACAAATTGTAATTTTTATTTTAATTACGTAATTCAAATATATGTAATTCGTTACTGCCCAGCCTTGAATATACTATACTGCAATTCTTTATCAACACATTGTTTCATTGAGTTAAGGCAATCTACTGAGGTGTTACTTAAAAAAAGATACAAATTCCAAAGGTGCCGAAAGAGTGCTCGAGTCGTAAGATAATTCTGGGTATCTCAAATTTGTATTTATCTGATGACTTATTACAAACTAGTTAGATAGAAGTATGAACTAATATTAGCATACAATGAGAATTGTTTATTACGTAATTTTGCGACCCTCAAATAAAAAATCTAACAATCCAATTTTTGGTCGCGTCCCTTAGTTTAAGAATAGCTGTTCAAAACAATCAAAATATGCAAGGGCCTTCTCTAATATGAGGGACCACGTACCAAAGGGCCGTTCAGAGAACCGAGTAACCGCTATCCGTTAATTTAATGTATTACATCATTCGAATCAAATTCTTGCGCGATTGAATAGAAATCGCATGTGCCACCATTGATAAATTTAGGGTTAATTGTCATAAGCATTATAGTGTGCTCTCAAACGTCATTATACAGCTCATTTATTCATTTGGAACAGCTTTATCATTTTAAATGTCAGAAAACTGTGCTAAAAAATTGAACAAATTATACATATATATATATATTGTTTTGTATAACACCATCTGCTGACATTAGCAGTGGCGGCTGTTGATTTAAATTTTCACGTATGCAAAAATTGAATAATTTTTTTTTGGCAATTTTTAATTATGCACAAATTGATTCGGGTACTTTGGAAAAAAAAATTATTATTCTCTTTTATTTTTAAATCCTAATTTTTTTTTTAGGAAAACCTAACTTTAAAAAAAACATAAAGGTTGCTCTGATACCCAACCATATACATACCTACATACAAATTATTTGAAAATCTGAAGTAGCTTGCTTAGACCCTGTTGCACAGCTAATGGTGGCAGTACTGAGTGAGACATGGAAAGCAATGAATTAAACGTTTCGGTTATTCGAACCGAAAATTTCCGATTTAATTTTACAGCAAGTTGCAGTTATTGTAATCCATCCATATTTCAATTTCACCTGCTAGAGTTACCTCTGGGTATCTATTCTCTCTCAAAACTCGTACAATGCTTACATAACCGACTACCAGGTGTCCTGATTTCGGATTCTGTAGTTTTATATTGTATTTTATGTTTAAATAAAGTTTAATATGCAATGGGTATTGTCTTATTAGGGATTATTGGAGATCATTCGAGTTTCTCGAATTACATGTACATTTTTATAGATAAATTGGAATTTTCGATTTTTAGAGAATTTAAAACGTATTCTAGATTTCTTTCTTTGCGGTAGGGGTAAATAGTTTAGCAAACAAACAATTTTCATAAAAAAGAAACAAAACATTTGAGAACTAATTTTTATCGTTAGTATTCCTCATTTTATTTGTGGATCCGCAAAAATTGTTAGATCTAGGAAAAAATAAAAATTATAATTAAAATTTGCTTGTGATTCATCGGATTATCGAGTATTTGCCCCTAACAGAGATTATTCGAGTTTAGTTTGGATTGAATTGAGCATTGAGTTAGGTGAGGTCTTCCAGTTTTTTTTCGAGAAATCTTTTTTGTTGCTTTTGATTTGCCATGCATTGAAATTTTTGAAAATTATTCTAGGATTCTAAGTTATTATTCTAATTTCACAAAGCAATGTAGTTACGTGATGCTGCAGAATTGGTAAATATTATGTAATAGATATTGTTCGAGATTTTTACTCCACTTTTGCTATTGGATGCGGCTTCTAGATTTATTTTAGTTTTTACAGTTTTTCGACATTTTTGGGCTTTGGAATTTTGGAAGCCATACTCTATTTTGTTTGCTCAACCATTTTTATGTATTGAATCTAAAATTTTGATTTGTTCTTCAATTATCAAGTTCGATCCTAGATTTCACAAAAAACAAAAAAAAATCAAGAAAATAACGTTGTTGTTGGTTTAACGAGTTGATGAGAAAATGTCCCTAAAAGCACATTTTTGCTTTGCGTGTACAATACATGTATTGCATTCATGGAGCAGCCGCCCCTGCACATTAGTACGTAATACAATAATATACTACGATTAAAATCACCCTGTAACAGACCGTAAAATCAAATTTACATATTTTTATGTACCTACATACTTACATCATCCAACTCTTACGAAAAACTAATTTCATCATCATCAACAAATCCAAAGGATGTACAAATAGATATACCGCATCTTCGTATCAAATTCAGAAAACAATAATGCAAAGTGCTTTTCTCAAGTAAAAATGGTAAAGAATATACGTAATTTGTATCCAGGATCA
Organism: Tipula vernalis; assembly: GCA_958295665.1. Lineage (NCBI taxonomy): Eukaryota > Metazoa > Arthropoda > Insecta > Diptera > Tipulidae > Tipula > Tipula vernalis. The sequence goes on from OY282560.1 coordinate 3,356,930, forward strand.
TGAGATACACCAGCAAAATATGTTTCAAGCATATCTAATAGGAACATAATAGTTATGTACTATATACGATGCAGTAATAACAGTAATAGAATGGATAATGATAGGTATGTTTAGCCGAACGTTGTGGTCTGTTATTAAAATTGAATTTTTATTTAAACATTTTTATGTATACTTGTAAGAGATTATCGGAACTTTATATAGTTATACACTTAATAGTAAGACATTCATATGCATATATGTGTATGTACATATTTATAAGAAATTATGTATATAACTAGACATGTGTTTCGTTTAATTAAAATATGTATGTGTGAGTGGGCGGATTTTGATTCCATTGATTGACATATTTTTTTATGGATGAGTGGAGAAACGCATTAATATTTTCTTTACATTTATATCAAATATTATTTATGTATCACTATTCCAAATAATTTTCTCGGATACATCCAATTAAATTTTCACTAAGCTAAACAAATCTCACTAATGAAATACCAACATTATATTACTATAATATACGACCCATATCAATTACATGTGGTGTGCAAGACAAACCTGGAAATTATATTTTTATAATAATTTTCACCAAACATAAACTCGTTATAATTACTCAAAGTGTTTTGAGCATACCCGAATATACATTTTCAAAATCCATCATTATTATATTAACAATTTAACATCATTTAAATCATTAAGTTAAAAATTAAAAACAAAATGGGAAAATTAGAAAAACAAATTTAGTCATATCATGGCATGTAAGGTGGGTTGAGAGGACAATGAGAGTGTTTTATTCATGTGAGACCAACTGATTGTTTCCCACAACTACTAGAGTTATTGTGATTCTTTTTATTGTAAATAATTGATTGATATTGAACCACCCCTGTCTTCTATATTTCTTATTTTTACTTAAACGAAACTTAAGACCATAATGTTATACACGTATGCATGTACATACATATTAGACACGTAACGTCCTTTTAATTATGAAAAATATATGACATGAAATTATTTTTCCCAACGTATACGAGTAAGTATGTGACAATAATGATGAGCTCCTTCTTATTTAGCGTTAGTCTACATCTATACCAACATATTTCTTACATTCTATAGTACGTATCAAATCGGTATGTGTCGTCATCTTATTCGTCTTGTTTTGGGCCAAATGTGATGTACGCTTCTTATATCAAACGTTAGCCATTGAATACCTCAACGTCAGTATATACAGAAAACTATAACACAAATGCACGAGTATTGTATACAAGACATGTGTTAGTGTAAGTTAATACAAAATTTGTTTACCGATTTTTAGCAAATTTATATGAAAAAAATAATTTTTATGAGAAAAATTGAATTTTGCATTTTAAAGAATGCCGCCAAAAAGGTAAGGGTTCAATTATGTTCTACAGACACTCTAAATTGTGAGGTTAAAATTGACATTAACATATAGTGCATGAGAAAATATTTTTTTTTATGAATTACGCAAATGGGGGTGAATTTCATTCCCTAAATTAAGGTGCCGTCTTACTCAGCATTCGCTGTAACCAATCATGCTTCTGGACCTCCCAAAGAAATCTGTACTAAACCATCTTAATGGTGAAAAGAACAGATGTGCGGAAAAACGCTTGCGTTTAAATTATAATACACTACTTTAAATGAAATGAAATAGATGTATTCCGCGCACAAAGACAAGAGCGTCCATATTTTGTCACTATTCTATTCACATTTGGCGTTTCTAGCTTTTACGCAGGAAAGTGTTTCATTGTTTCATCACTTCTAAATCGCTTGTTTGAAAAGCTTGAATTAATAAAATTTCAGACTCAGGCCCTTGTGTTTTGGAACAGTTTAATGGATGCTTGATATGGTAAATAAGGGATACCATTATATTCGCAAAAATTAAAATCCTCAAAAAAATCCCGAAAACTACAAAATAACGTGTCCCATTAAAAAGGAGAACCTCATTAAATTTTTGTTAACTTCAATATGAAAAAAAGGAAACTACATAATTTCTTGTCACCCTTGCGCAGAAAGCACCAATGCTAAGAGGCTTTGGGTAGTTTTATAGTTTTGAATGTGACAATTTTTGGAATAGGGCTGAAAGGCCGCATGTCGAATGTCGCAAGGGTGAATATCGAAAGGCTGAATGTCGAAAGGCCGAATGAATCGAAACAGCAAAGGGGTCGAAAGACCGAATGTCGAAGGGCCGAAAGGCCGAATCAAATTCAAGGGAATTAAGTAAACGAAAATTTTCTGAAGTAAAGGATGATTCTATGAGAATTTTGTTGAGTTAAGGAAAATATATTAAATCAAGGAAAATTCGAATAGGTGAAGGAAAATTCTATTAAGTGAATAAATTTCAATATAATCAGTTATAAAATAGCCAAGTTCCACCTTAATTGGTCATTCTCTAGAAGTACACCAAAAAAATCATTTTAGTATCCCACTAACATATCCATCGTTTAAATCTAATTTAATCATACTCGGTTAAGGAATAGCCAAGTCTTAAAATATACCGTTTTGTACCATATGCCGTATTGAAATACGCCGAAATAAAATATGCCGTAGAGTATACTATGTATATTCCGTAGTGTACCATATGCCGAACTGAAGTATGCCATACTAAAACATTCCGTACTGTCATATTCCGTCACGAAATATGCCTAACTACCGGGCCCCTTGTAGGTAGTACAAAACAATAAAAAATGTTTTATAAATTATAGTGCCCGAATTATAAAGTAATATAAGATTTTCAATACAATTGGTCCCTAACTCCCATTAAAGTATATTTAATATTTTAATGACATGATTCAAAAACAGTTTTAACGAGATTTTCGTATTAGTTATCATGTTAAACAACTTTTTAAATCTTCCACACTTAAAAATGCAAAAAGACAAAACTAAAGTAATAAAAATGGAAAATATATATTTGCGAAATATATTTCTTCGTAGCCTACTCAAGTGCTAAAATAGCCGGCAATATATGCTTACAAATAATATCCTTGACCATACAAAAATTAACACAACGCCTGTCTGCAACAATTATTAGTCATGTTTTCCATGAGAACTGCACCAGAACTCGATACATTTTAAATCCCTTTTATTCTATGTAAAGAGAAAAATTAATAAATTTATAAAGTGCTAATGTGTAGTGCATTTGACATAAATACACATTTTAAGTTGTTACAGCAATAAATAATTACAGTTATAGCTTTTTTTTAGTTACACTTGATAAACCCATGAATTTATCGAGTGTATTTGCGTGTAATGACGTCAGGAAGAAATAAGAAAATGTGGACGAAATAACTGAAGGGGGAAATTTTTAAACATAAAATGTGTATTTATGTGAAATACACTACATATTCGCGCTTTATGAATTTATTTTATTTCGATTTACATGGAATAAAAGGAATTTAAATTTTATCGAGTTCTACGGCTATTATAACAAAACATACCAAACATCTAATAAATAAAAAAACACAAAAAAAGACAATAATACATACAGAGAGATGATTTATGTGAAAGAAAATTTCATGATTCGACCCAATCGGCCTTTCGACATTCGGCCTTTTAACACATTCAGCCTTTTGACCCATTCAGCCATTAGACATTCGGCATTTTGACACATTCGGCCCTCCGACATTCGGCCTTTCAACATTCGGCCTACCAACCCATTCGACCTTTCGGCGTTCGGCTTTTCGACATTCGGCCTTTCAACATCAAACGCAATTTTTGAATGCTGAAAATGATTTACGAAACGATGTGTCTTGCCCATAGTATTGTTTATCTTATTAATATTCGAAGTAATTTTGATTTCATGAAGCGATTGTTTTTAACATTTAAAACTACAGAAGGATTTTTCAATTAGTAAGAAAGCTCGCCAATCAGTCCGTATGTTCACTGATGGCCTTTTGACAGAAAATATCCGGATATTTTTGACAAATTTTACCCTCGCTAGTTCGAGTGAACAACTTTTGTTCTAGACTTGGTATTTTAAACGTCAACATCAGATTTTATTTTTATTATTTTAATACTTTTTATTAATATCATTTCCAAATCGAAGCTTTTCATATTATTTTAATTTTAATTTTTCAACTCGCAAACATTATGGATTTTTTACGCCGATAAATGAAATAATTTTTGGTTGTCAAAAATAATCCAAATAAAAGTAGAGTTAAAAATATACCGATCCTTTCCATGCGTTCGTTTTTTTGCTCAAAAAATATCCGGATATTTTTTATCCCTTGTCATCAGCGAACACTAGGAGTGTGTCTGGAATTTATTCTAAAACCCATCAGTCTTAGAAGGCTTATCTATAACGTGATATTTAACACTTTTGAAACAAAAAACTTACAAAATTGAAACAAATGTGTTACACAGGAATTCCTGAATCTAAGCCCAATACAGGTGACATTGGAAATAAAATCTCGTTCTATTATTTTATTTTAATTTTAAAAAACGGAGTTTATTTAAAAAGAAATCATTCAATTGAATCGCAAGATGTCAATATACATACTCGTTCTATTATTTATGTCTTATTTGAATAATCTTACCTGACTAGATTTTATTTGCATAAATGAAATAATTTAACTTTATTTCAATAAATTCTGTGAGGGAGTAAAATAGGAGATTATTGCTCGAATGAAGAAATTCTGAAACAAGAAAACAATAAAATGAAATATTCAAAAATGAGCAGAAATTTAATTGTAATAAAAAAATTAAAATTCGAGATTGACTAAACCAATACCGGGATTCCAGAATTAATCCGGGATTATCTCGATAATCCTGGGATACCGAATACCGGGGTTGCCTGCCCCTAAAATACAAAGTATTTTATTTTCTGAACAGGCAATTATTAGTCGTATTTCCATGAGAATTTTACAACAACAATTGCTCGCGACAGACGAATTAAATAAATCAAACCAAAAGTTTGAATTATTTAATTCATTCCTAATTTTAGTTATACCACCTGCCACCAGATTCCAAATTCTTTTGCCTTTGTTGTTTTATTTGAATTCGAAAACATGAGAAAAAATAATTCAAAAATAATTCTAATTAAATTTTTCTCATGGAAATACAGCTTATGAGTGTCGAGCTGATCGACAATCGACGACACGACTCTGTGTTGCCTTTTCGTTTTTCATATTGTTAATATTAAATGAAAAAACACAGAGGCGTGTCGTTTGTCGATCGACTCGTCAATTATAATAGGGGTGATTTTAACATTTGTGGTAATATTTGTGGAACTAAGAGAAGAAGCAATATGAACGATTAAAACTATTTTTGTCTGCAGTGCAAAGTTGATGATTTTAAAATTAAGGAAGATTTATTATTACTTACACTAATGGAGCAAATCATTTTAGCCAATAATTAAAAAGTTTGATTAAAGTTAAAAACTAACGTCTAATTGTAAGTTAAAATGTTATACTTATAAACTGTGCTTTAAAAATAGTCTCTCACCTTCTATAAAATGTATTTATTCCAATTTAAATCACCCACTTTTTATCCGTGACATTTCTAGGTAATTTGAGGTGTAGTGAATTAGTTTTGTATAATATTAAGATTCAAATGCATTTATGTAAGTTCGAACTATAAAGCAATAATGGCGTGTTTAAATAATTGTACATAAAAGTGTATAAATTATAAATTATGGAATGTAAAAAGGGGAACTCTGATTTGCATAAAACTAATAAAAATTTTCCTCTATTTTATAACAAAAGAAAATGGTTTTTCCATCATTATTCCGATTTAGCTTTCGAAATTTATAAACACCTCAACTATTAATACACATTTGAACACCTTGATGCGATTTTCTTTACGAATACAATATCTACATAATAAAACTACAATATTTTCTAAATTTAAAATTGCATTTTCATTTTTATGATTATGGCAAAAATCATTAAAATGCCAACCAACGAGCAAGCACATAATGTAATACACATATAGTACATATATGTAAAAATAAAAAATTATCTTCTGCATATCTAGATCTAGGTATGAGGATTAAGTCAAAAGCTGAGTCAAAACCAGCCAAATGTGTATATTTATATAAGCCCGAATGTAATTAATACGCAGATACAACCACAAAATCACGGCCACATTTAGCATTGGTTGGTATACAATGGAAATATGATGATAAATAAACTGTTTTGGCTTTTTTCAAAACCAACACAAATTTATATACAAGCCGGAGCATAACTTTCATACGCAGAGCCCAAACAAAATATTAGACCACTATTCGTATATTGGAGTTAGTGAAAAATAAAATAGAAATATGCAGTAAAATATAGAATTTATTACAATGTCCAAACAATTTGCTTGGTAATGCATTACTACGGTTTTTATAGACATTGATGTTGATTTATGGTATTGCTTATTTTCATTCGTTTTTCTACATGTGTTTTTGGTCGCCTTCTTAGCGAAAATTTATCATTTTGAAAAGGTTTTAATATGTGATTCGTCACCAATACTACAATAAATGAAGCCAAGCAAATCGTCAGGCTTATTTATTTATTTACATCATCAACGGGATAAAAAATCCTTTTTTGATTACAATTTTATTTTACAATTTTATAATTTAGTTGTTATTCATTTTTTAAAAGAACATTTAGAAATATTAAAATCAAACACATCAAAACTACAATTAAATTGTCGATAAATCGCCGGGACCGGAGCATTATGTGCGTAATTAGATTTAAATGTCGGCAAATATATAAAATTCCTAATCCGAGTAGGTTTACAGGGCACATGAATATCAATCTTTGCAAGTAGTTTAGGGAAGTCAATCGAACTGTTAAGCAGATCAGCGATGAATGTTGAAGCAGCACATCTACGTCTTACAAGCAATGAATCCAAATCAGCAATTCTACAGCGGTCACCGTAGGATGGCAAATTCTTTTTATTCAGCCACATTGGAAGGTTCGGATCAAATGGCCAATTTAATTTATGAAGATAGTAAATAATAAATTGCTTCTGTATTCGTTTAATTCTATCGATATAAATATTGTAAGCAGGATCCCAAATAATGGATGCGTATTCCAAATTAGACCGAACAATGGAACAATACAAAGTTTTAATTGATTGTGGATTACGAAAATCTTTTGTGATACGACGAATAAAGCCAAGTGGATAATTAGACTTAGCTACTATTAAATTAATATGGTCTCGGAAATTCAATTGATGGTCCAGGACAACACCCAAATCTTTAAATGTCATAACTCGTTCTAGCTGGTGATTACCAATAAGATATTGATGAAGAATAATTGCTTTTTTCCTGGAGAAGCTCATAATCTTGCACTTTTCCAAATTTAACTTCAACTTATTCATAACTGACCATTTATACAGCAAATCAAGATCACTCTGCATTTCATTACATTGTTGCGGGTTACATACACTTCTTGATATTTTCAAGTCATCTGCATATAATTCACAAAGAAGCAATTTCATTGATGAAGACATTAAATAATACAGGTCCTAGGTGGGAGCCCTGTGGCACTCCAGAATGAACTTCAATCATGTTAGATGTTAATTTGAACTACCTGCTTCCGATCACGCAGATACAATCCAATCCAATCCAAAAACAATTTACTCACTCCAAATCTGTCCAGTTTGGCAAGAAGTAACTCAAACTGAGGTGAGTCAAATGCTTTCGCAAAATCAGTGAAAACCACATCAAGCTGACATTTAGAGTCAAAGGCACTGAATACTTTAGATGTTAAACTTAAAAGATTTGTAGTGGTAGAACGATGCCTGACGAATCCATGTTGTTGAAGTGATAATAAAGGTTTAACATTAAAATACAAATAATCAGAAATAATAAGCTCAAATAATTTTGGAATTGATGATAATATAGATATGCCACGATAATTTTTAATGTTGCTCCGTTTTCCGGATTTAAAAATGGGAATTATAATTGACTTTTTCCATACCAACGGAAATACACCACTCTTCAGAGACGCATTAAATATCAGAGATAGTGGTAATGATAGCGAGCTGTTAAGATCTTTAAGTATTTTTGCAGGTATTTTATCAAAACCACATCCCGATTTCATCTTGGATATACCAAGGCTGACATCTTTTACTGAAATATAAGGTATTCTAATTAAATTTTGATGATGCGAACTACGAGGTCCTAATGAAATATCAATAGCATTATCATTGTATTTTTGATAGACTGATTGGAAAAACTCAGCAAATAATTCACATATGTCCTCAGCATTACAGGCTGTTACATCATTTAACGACATCATTTGTGGATAACCAGAACATTTTCTTTTGACATCAACAAAAGGCCAAAATAGTTTTGGGTTTGAAATTAAATTATTTTCCAGCCGTGAAATATAGTTCCTATAGGCTCGGCGTTGTTCCTTATCAAATTCCCGGCGTAGTTGTAGAAAAGTATTTAGACAATCCAAGTTATCACCAAATTCTTTGGCAAATGTGTGTGCCTTATTCTTCTTGTTTCTTAAATTGACCAAATTGTTGTCAAACCATGGAGGATGGTTATTCTTACATTCATAGCATTTAGGTACATGTTTGTCGAAAGCATCAAATAAAATGAGTCGACTAGAGCATTAACATCACTCCATTTAGAATTGAAAGTTACTTCCCAATCCACCAATTCAAAAAACTCCTGCAGACCGGCAATATCAGCCTTTAAAATTGTAATTTAACCTTGGTTGTGCATTGTTGATGCAAAACAGCTCCTGGCAGTCAGAGTTAATTTCCAATACACTGTGGTGAAATCTATCCGGAACAAAAGGTTCCAACGACTTAGTAACCAATCCACAATAAGGATCATTCAATAAAACTAGATCCAGGATTCTACCATTCAAGTTAGCAACTTTACAAATTTGATGTAAATTTAAAGACAACATGGCATCAATAAAAATCTGTTCCACATCACTCGAAACATTGGATGGAAAAACAGAAGCAGTTTCATCATCATCAGTACAACAACATAAACCCGGAAGATTGAAGTCACCCAATACACATATGGTGTCATGTGCGTTACACTGCGATACAAAATAATAAATATTTGCACAGTGTAAGCTATAAACCTCAGCAGAGCTTAGAGGTGGGACGTGTGCAGCATATAAATATAATGATTTCACAGTAATATTCGGACATACTACATTACAGTTTATAATTGAATTATGCACAGTTACAAGAACTCCACCACCATCAGATTTATTACTTGTTAGGCTGGAACAATTACATCTATACGTTACATAATTATCATCAAAAAATTCAGAACTTAAAACAGCAGGTTTCATCCATGTTTCAAATAAAACATATATCGGATAACATGACGACGATAGAAATAATGAAAACATACCACTAACATTTTGATAATAGATTGAGATTGAATTAGGCATTGAATTAAATTCCAAATTCATTCGGTTAGAGCTGAGCGTGGGACTAAAAAATTATTGTTCGTTGATTTCCGATGTGAATTTAAAAATTCTTTAATCAAGACTCCAGAAGGCCTCGCCGATGAATCAAGCATTTGGTCAAATTTGCTTACAGGAATACCGATTTTAAATGATACATAATCGCGATCATCATTACGTCGAAAGCAATATAATACAGGTTTCTCGACTACAAATTTGTTTTTGATATACATCATGAGATCATCATCAGTAACGCTTATACAATAAACATTTATGTTGCTGTTGGCTGAGTGCTGAATGTTTATTTAATTGTAAGTAAGAAAGCAGGGAAGGACTTTTATTCTGATCAACAATATAATCACATGCCACATCATTACCACATAAATTCTTTCAAATACAAATATTTATCATTAATTGATAAGAATTATAATTTTAAAATGGAATATTGGAATGTTATCACCCCCGTACAAACATTATTTGCCTGATGTGGTTGCGATAAGGCCAGTAAAAGACTATTTCTTTTTTGCATTGAGATTTTAACCCGTTAAATAAATTGCTGCAGCGTATTACACCCTGTAAAAGTTTATGCTACATGTATAAACATAATCAATATACTCTTTTGCTACCTTCATCCCAGTATATTGCACACATAATAGCCGTACATTGATTGATTCATGCAATCAGAATCTATTTTTGATATCATTACTCTTTTATGTTTACATATTGTTTATGTACGTGTGTGGTGGAAATCTATCCATTATACTCTTTCCACACGCTGCACGTCATATACCTAAACTTTATTTGCTTCGATGATGAATATTCTAAAAATTTGTAATTTTCATCAAAATGGAAATTGTTTATGTTATAAATATGTGTTTGGTACTTTTATTTGTATTATATTCCGAATTCATGTTTAGTCTATAAAAATGAAATTATTAAAGTGGTTTTCTTGTCTTCTCAAACGTGGGATAGTTAAAACTATAATAAATTGAGAATGCCTCTTAAATTCTTAATTGAGTGTTGCTACCGCAACTCGTTACATTTAAATATCAAAAAAATGCAAGATTATGTCGTTTCACAGGAAACATCAAAGGCATAACGAACTTAATGTTTGGGTTTATCAAACAGTGGATCAGCGAATTCTAAGACATATCTACATTATAGACGCTGTCATATTTGCATTTTTGTTTGATTTAATTTTGCGCCTCCTACTGTTAGACAAAGTTCAAAACAAGGAATCGTTCTTGAATACCATTACTAGTTTTTTTACTTAGGGATTTATGACAATGGCCTTAGTTAATATTTATGATAGTCTGTAAAAATGTGATTAAAGGAGAAAAAATTATAGTTCAGATAAGGTAATAAAAAGGATTTCTTATAGTAATACGAAATTATGCGTAAATATAATCTAATAAATCATAAACATAGATGATATCATAAATCCGCTAAAGATTTAAATCCACCTATATATTAAATAGGTGGACCACCCCAAAGTATTAACTTTAACAATGGGGATTTTTACATATTTTTATATTAATTTTTATATTCATATTTCATCATCCAGTGCGCCGTTGCTTGATTTGGATCCGGTCGAAGTAGATATCAGGGCATCTCTCTGGTTCTTGGGCATTCGTGTGGCACATGGATTGCTAAAATATACAAACAAAATTTTAAAATTATTATCATTTAATGAAATATATAAATTAATTATACTTACATAAGTGTAAAGATATGATGGTAAAGCGTAGTGTTAATGATGTCTGGAAAAATTTGGATGAGGTTTTTTTTTTGATTGCGCAAATTCCTAAATATAAAATATTTTTGCCAGCGTTGACATCTCGGTTCCACACGATACCACATTTTTGGCAAAACTGGTATCTGTGTGGAGACCGAGATGTTTCGTGTACTTCATGGCAAGCGGCACATAATTTTGCTGTCCTAAATTCGTCTACTCCCAGAACGTCTGCATATTTTTTAATTGATTTTATTAATTTAGAATTTGGATTTCGAACGTATCCTTTCATCGGAGAATTTGGTGCAATTTTAGAATTTCCAAAAATAACTAGAGCTCTTGTTTTTACTGGTCCTAAAATTTCCTTTGCCAATTTGTCGCAAGCTTTTTCTAAACATATACATTTTTTGAATTTGAGTCTTGCCACTTTTCTTTGGACACCTTCCTTTTGCCGAATCGTAAAATTTTGTAATTGATAATTAGTAAATTTTAAATAATCTGCCTCCATTGGCGAAATTATTTCTTTTTGGGTGGAAGGTGTCCACTTTTTTAATTTATAATTTCGAGTGTTGACCCCGGTCATGTTCCGAAAATATGAATATTTTATTTTTATTGGCGCCCCGTTGCACACACCACCAACGATTAATTTGAGACCGGGGTCAAGTCCAATTTTGACATCATAATTTTTAAAATTTTGCCGAATGTTTTCCAAATTTGGATCTTCACCTTCAAAGATTTTTTTTTTTTTTTGTTTATTTAATTTAGATTTTCCTAATTTATTCATCGAAAAACTGATCGAAACACCATCCGTCATTATCGAAAAATTAAATTTTTTTGTGTTAGTTTTTGGAATTTGGAAATATTTCACCCATTCATCATCTCTATTGAATGTTGCCCAAGGCCCTTTAAATAATTTTTGTGAGTTGCCAAAATGCTTGCGAGTCGTACCTTACATGATGTCTACCGAAATTTAATATGGGGATAAGCGAAAAATTTTTAATTTGGTGGTTTTCATTAAATCTTTGAAGGTGGTAAAAAAATTTTATGTGTTTTGAATATTTTGCCCGGTTTTCTATGTCGAAAAATAGTTCCCCATCCCAATTTAGATCTAAACGCATTTTTTTAATAGGTCTTCATTTGGTATATGTTTTGAATTTTTGTTAAAAAGATAGTCCAAAGTTCCGAATGTTTCCTTGTCTTTATCTCGGCGCAGGTACCGTCTAATTCTAGAATACGCGTGCATCCAAATGTTGTTATGAAAAAGGACCGAATACTGTTGTGCAGCTCCAACGAATAAATTTGATCTTAATTTTTTGTCATAAAATTCTAAATGATATTTTTTTCTTAATTTTTCATACTCCTCATCCAAAACATATTTTTTCACGCCCTTTCGCAAGGGGTAAAAATAGTGTAAAAAATCCACCTTACTAAAATCGTTATTTGCCCATTTCTTCATTAAACAAAAATGATTGTATCGTGATGCTTCGACAAAAAGTGAAGACATTTCTTCCACATCCGACTGAATTCTGTCGAAGACACCACGATTTTTACATTTTGTTTCTAAACCACATTTTATTGTGACTATATTTTCTTCAATCAAAGTATTTTCATCCGATTTTCTTTTTTTCGACATATTTTTTCACCATAAAGGCTTTGAATCTGAAAATAATAATGGAAAAATAAGAATGTAAATATGCCCGATATGCAGACTCTATTCTATCACAACAATTAAGGTAAGCTATGTACATATTAAATTCTATGACATATTAACAAATGTACCGACACATTGCATTTATATATAATAAACCATTTCTGATTTTCAACGAAATTGGAAAATCGCTAGAAAATATACTTTAAATACAAACACCGGCAAAATTTGGGGAACATAAAATAAAACCACTATTTTTTTAATGTTTTTTTTTAAATTTATTTTTACAATTATGCAAAGTATTGAACATTTATGAAAACAATATTTTTCATTTATGATAGTCTGGATGCGTGTGCTCATTCCTAAGTTGGGCTGGATTCTTCTGATGTACCTTTCTTCTAATAATGTCCCACTTGTGTTCTATACTGGATTCATGTCCGGTGAAAGTGTTGGCCAATCCATTTGGTTAATACAGACACTGTTTAGTTTTTCTTGCACACAAAAATTAATGGTGAATTTGTTTTAATTTTGTATATAATCAATTATATCCAAAACGTTCGAAATTTTCAATTACAATAGGTATAAAAAAAACACACACCCCAAAAATTTGATTAAATATTTCATGTTTTAAAGACAAAGTGAAATTTTGTAAAAATATGAGAGCCACCGCTTGCATAAATAGCAACACCAGAAGCCAATAATATCATAATTTTAATTAATTTTAAAAATATGTATAAATTTTACCATATATTAAAAAAATAAATATAAATGTTATAATTAAAAAAAAAATATTATATTCAATTATGATCAATATATTTTATAATTTTTATTACCATAATGGGATCCTAGATTTAAATGTTAATTAGCACCGACTGCCGACTCCGTTTTATCAACATCACTATACCCCCCCCCCCCCCCCGATTGTCTCAATAATGAGATACCAGATAAATATAATGAAATACGGCGATAACCCATCAGTCGGCTCTATTTTCGTACCCACAATCATGCCCACCAGTGTATTTGGTCAGGAGTACCCCGCAACATGATTGTGTATAACCAAAAACAATGCCATGTACCAATTTGCAATATTAAAATCAGAATAAATTCAAGATTGATTAATATATTTTTGGGATCCTAGTTTTAAATGTAAATGAGCACCGACTGCCGACTCCGTTTTATCACCATCACTATACCCCCCCGATTGTCCCAATAATGAGATATCAGATAAATATAATGAAACACGGCGATAACCCATCAGTCGGCTCTATTTTTGTACCCACAATCATGCCCACCAGTGTATTTGGTCAGGAGTACCCCGCAGCATGATTGTGTGTAACCAAAAATAATGCCATGTACCAATTTGCAATATAAAAATAAGAATAAATTATTTAATATTAAAACGAAAACAAATTTTTTATTTAATTTATTTTATTATCTAATAAATTTTATTATTTACATTATTTTAATATACGTATTTGTTTTTATATTTTTTATATTTGCCTGCAATTAAATTGTGGTCAAAATTTCAAACAATATTGTTATGGTCGGATGATTCCAATAACATCCTTGAATCCATTATCTTCATCCCAATAACCAAGCAGGATTCATTTAATGAAATTGACCAATTTTACAATACGCAAAATCATTGATATTTCGTAATTCAATGATTTTAATTTTATTTTATGCACTTATTTTTATATATTTTAAGTGCATTTTAAATTCATCGGAATTTAAATCAATCAAACAAGCGTTAAAATTCCTTAACTAGCAAATGCAATTCTACCCCATTTATAGTTATTTATAGAATGCAATCTTACCCCATTTATATTTTATTCATATGCTAAATGGGCTCGATCGAAAACCAATTTTTAATTCGAAAAGTTCCAAGTTATTATATTGTATATTTGAGGGAAAATGTTGCAAGGAATATTTAATTACATATTAAATTAAATTAAAAATAAATTAAAATTTGATGTTGGTAAATTACAAATCGATTTCGATTGAATTACAATTAAAATATTAAACATTTTTTAAAAAAAAAAATTTTTTTTTTTTTGAAGCGGAGTGACGTAAGTGATCTTTTTATAATTAATATTATTTCGTATAATCACAAAACACCAACAGTTTTCACTTACTTAAAAATAAAAAAACCAAACTTTTTATTTTTGAATTTATTTACTTTTATTTATTTAAAATTACAACTAGTTTCGATCTTGTAAAGATCATCTACAGGTAATTTTTTGCAATAGCAATTTTTTGAATTGCAAAAAATTACCTGTAGATGATCTTTACAAGATCGAAACTAGTTGTAATTTTAAATAAATAAAAGTAAATAAATTCAAAAATAAAAAGTTTGGTTTTTTTATTTTTAAGTAAGTGAAAACTGTTGGTGTTTTGTGATTATACGAAATAATATTAATTACAATTAAAAGCACGATCGATTTGACCAAAATTAGAGGGAAATCGAAAGGTAACCAAATTAGTTATTAAAATGAAAACAAATGAATATTAATGATTTAATAATTTATAATAAATAAATAAATAATAATTTATTTATTTTTGTCTTTGGACACACAAACATATAAAATCAAAATTAACTAATTAACACGTACCTTTCTTTTCGTATCATAAATTTTTCAATTTTAATATAAATTTTCTTGTTTGAAAAAATTAAAATGTTTCCAATTTTCTTCCAATATCTGCCATTATCAATTTTACTTTTAGGGTTTTTTTTATATTTTGTTTGCGACCATGAAAAAACACCAAAACTAAATTAAAATATAATAATGAAAACTTAATTCACTATGCACACTTTCACTTTATTTAAATTTTTTTCTCGTATGAATATTTTTTTTCAATAATATATCTCAATACGATTTTTTTGTATTATTTTTTCGTTTCGTTTAATTTCCCGTTCACGTCTGCACATACTTTTATAGTTTTTTATTCTAGGCTAGCAGTTATTCTAGAATATTCTACTATAATATATATACGTGGTGTTATATAATTGGTAGTATTAAAATTATTTCGTTATATGCAATTTTTCGGTTAAACAATAAACCAATATTTATTGCAGTTATATATGTATTGTGATAGGGCTTGTAAAATTTTGTTTGTTGGTACATTGGTACACACCAGAATTTAGATTTTATTTCCGTTAGTGTACACTTACTTTTATTTTTGTACATACAAAAACAATATATACATACATATACCAAAATAAACCGTATCATAACCAAACAAATACAAATAAAACATACCACCTCTAGTGCAATCTTTATATATAATATTCTCATGTTATGTACATTAATATAAACAAGGAAAGAAAAAGAAATAAAATATTTGATTTTATATACATGGACGGAAAACAAAATCTATACATAAAAATTCGAGTAAAAGTAAGAAGAAAAGAAAAAGATGTCCATATACAGAAAATAAAGGTATAATATTGCGCATGCTGTTGCTATCTTTTTTTCGCAATTAGACGTCACGTTTAGACAAAAATGCTGATATTTTTATATGGAGTTTCGTGATATTTTTGATTAATTTTATAAATAAATGGAAATAAATTTAATTTATAGTTTTATTTAATTTTCTTTTTTTAGTTTAATTTATATTTTCTATTAACTGGGCGTTTAATAACTGAATTATAAAAAACATTTTACACATAAAAAACAATTTTTTTATTTTCAAAATAACGTTAACGTGATGCGCTGATAATAAAAAACAACAATAAAATCCACGTGGTGGTTTCAGAACCAGTATTTCTTATTTCTTCTGTGTCTTGTCTTATATATGGTATTATCACAGAAGAATGATTAACCAGAATAGACATTGCGTGGATCAAATTTTTTTTCATCTTACCTTCTTTTTTGGACATTGAAGTATAATTATTTTCGAATATTATAAATTTTTTAAATATTTAATACAAATTATGCTGTCAAAACAAAACTTGTCATATAATTTCACTAACTAGACTGTTAAGGATTCTCAATTTTTATTATTTCAAATAAAAACCAGTAAACCAAAGAATACATAACCCAACTTTCTCTTACCTTTTATTATTTTATTTTAAATATCTTATTTATTAAGATTTTAATTAATTAATTTTAATAATAAATTTTTGTTTTGGTATTTATTTTTTTATTTTTTCGAAAAAATTACTCCAACATTTCGGTGGTCTATCCCGTAATTTTCATGGAGTTTGATTGAAAATTACAATTTTTTACACATAATGTCGCTGGAAAAATTTAATTAAATTAAGATAAATAGTATTAGTTTAATAAAACTGGAATACGAATTGGAATGAAAACTGCTGTCAAAATACGAAGAATATACCATATTTTTGTTTTGTCAGTTGGTATCAAAAATTATATAATTAGTTTATCTCAAATTGTTAATTACAATGAACCTTGAAATAATATAAAGAGCACCGTATATATTCTAATATTTAGGTGGCTCTGGTACTATTCATTGAATTAGATAGACCTATTCTAACATTACTAGATGTATTTATTTTAGGAGATAAAAGTCCGTTGAACCATTGATTGAATTAAACGAAGATTGCTGAACGCGCACGATTATAAAATCTGGTCCCAATTTTATATACTATCGAATAGTTAATTTCTTCTTTGAAATCTGAACTAAAAATGTTGAACTTTTAAAGATTCATGTATTTCATAAAAAAGTTTGTTTGCAAATTTTAATTTCTAAGTGTGAATCAATTAAAAGTTTTAGAAAATGTCAATGCAGTTATGCTTGTATATGTAAATCCTGTATAAAATGTCAATATGTACCTTTCGAACATAATTTTTTATTTTTCCATTTTAACGCTTTATTTGCTTCAATTTGTTTAGATCCCAGAAAAAGTAAGTTTTCACTTGAAATTCATTCAGGAGAAAAAATATAGGAAAATATTTAATTTAACAATTTACTTTTGTGTGTGTAGGCTCTTGTGTGTGTGTGTGTTTTGGTTAATACATGTTTTCCTTTTCGTGATGTAGGCGAATAGTACACGTTTATATGTAGGAGTTTGAAGTGAAAATTGCGAAAAACACTCGTCAAGCAAAACAAAGTATTTTTTCGATTTAGCATTTCTCGTCTTCGTCATCATCGTGGCACAATGGCTCTTATTATTGTTGTGAGAATTGAAACGATGAAGTTTTTTTTTGCCGTAAAAACATAATAATGCTCGACCAAAACAGTTTTATTTTCTTTCTTTTTATTTTGGTTAATAGAAAATCAAAATTTTTTTTAAAGTTTTCCTTTTTGTGCTGATGTATTTGAATAAATGAAACGTGTGTGTTTTTAAATTTTGCATAGACGATTTACTTCGTAAGAATTTCCCGATTAGGTATAAAGAAAGCATCTGAGGATTACCTAATTTATCAGGGATCATAAAATTAAAAGTTTAAATTTTAGCCGTTTTCAATACAATCCTTTCTTTACTCTAAAGGTTGATTTACGGGCAGCCCACATATATACACACCCACGCACACCAAATTAAATAGCAAATGCTATTTGAAATACTTCCAAGTTTTACATAATGAATTTGGAATTAAATTCTTCGGGGTTATATCCATACCCTCCAACAACAACTACGCATTTTATATTGAAATTTAATTTTTTTTGTACAATAAACCAAAAAAAAAAAAAAATGATTGATTTAACTTTGGATGTGAAAACTCCTTTGCTTTCTATTTATACGATTCTCATCAGTTTTCATACGTTTGCCATTGCTGAGAAAGTGTGAAAAAAGGTAAAATTTTTGTAAAATACGAATTCTTGTGCGCCCAAACCAGTCTCACACGTTCTATTATTATTATTTTTTCTTTTTAGCATTTTGAGTGAATTCGAAGAAATACTATACCTATAGCCGTCCTTCTGTGTAGTATAATAATTGGACTATATTTATTTCTCTAATAGTCATTAAAAAACAACAAATAATATATTAAGTAGAGAAGTAGAGAAAAAATAATATCAAATCACTTAAAAGGTGTGAAGGAAAATTTTTATGATTCATTTTATGTGTAGAAAAAGTTACTTAAGATTTACGCTTACATTTACTTGGTCTATTTGTTAGGTGGATATGAATAGAAAGTATGCGGAAATTATTTCAATTAAGCAATCTCAAGTTATTAATATTTCCTCTCTTTCTTCTTCTATGAAATTGCAGTTTTAAATATTCAAGCTGAAGCTGGAGACTGAATAAAGTAACACAATAATCAATAACTTTTATTTGTATAGTCAGTACCTCAACGGTGCAGAACTCCCCAACTCTTTCGCAGTTTGCTTTTAACGTCTTACCTTAGGCAGTTTTCAAATTTCTCAGAATATTGGGTTCCCAAATTATACATTTCCAAATTTGTTTGAATATTTGTATTATAATTCGGGCTAGACATGTTATTATATAAACTGGAGTATAATTAGTAATTACTATTCGCGTCAATCATTAAATTAAAAGATACGTTATACGCGAGTAAATCTAATTTTAGAACCAGTGAATTACGTTGGTTACCAAGAAATTCGTAACATCATCAATTATAATTTTCACCTTTTCACATTTATTTCCGTTTTGAATAATATCACCATCGTATGACCACAAACCATCAATCTAAATTTGAAAATTTTACTACCTCATAATACAAACCTCATTTTGATGAAATTCTAAAAGAATCGCGTATAATCGCAACATCATCCCCTATGCCACTATACATGGCATGTATTGTTTTATAAATGCGACACCGTATTTTATGATCGTGTTGATTGTTTGTAAGTTCAATGAATTATTTTGTATTTCCAATCATACCGTAGATAAGATAGAAACAATCAATTTTGTGCTAAAATATATAAAAAAGCACACGACACGCTTATGTCCTTGTAATATAGTATAAAGGCAATTGATTATTGTCTTTATAAAGTTTATATAAAACGCGAAATGTAATTTAATCCTTTTATCATTTTTATATCGTATGGATCTAAATCATGAAGTTTTGGTGCATAAACAACTTTTAAACGATTTATAAAAGATGTAAAAATGTGATAAATTTGTTGAATTAAGACGAAAGCTCTGTTAATCATCCTTTTGTATTCTATTGTTTTTTAAGACATGAGGATTTTATTATTTTACTCAGTTTATCATTAATCATTATCATAAAACAATTGTTCCATATTGTTTGTATCCAGAACATATTACAACAAAATCTGCGCAGAATAAGTTTTAGGCTCGTTGATTACAACAAAATGAGTTTCAATTTTAAGGCGTTAAGAAGATGGATGGATGTGATTTATTTTAAGGGCACTAACTACCTTAATCAGAGTTGACATTTTGCAGCTTCTTATAATATGTACATCACCCTAGGATTCCTCATATCAACATAAAGTAAATTTTTAGTTTATTAGTAATTATTTGTATTTTATACGACGTTTCGATAAATACCCAATATTACGTCGTTAAATACATAAATATAAATTTAAAAGATTTATTTTCATACCAGTAAAAAATTTTCATTTTTAAATTTTTCTTTTCCTTTATTAATTTTTTTTCGTACTGGTATATAAATAAATATCTTTAATTTAACGATCTGAAGAAGATAATTTTGTATATGTATGTAACTATGTAGTTTTATTGGCTGAGTGCTAAACCCAACGAAAAGAAGAATTGTTTCAGGATAAATAGAATATGATGACATATCCATGGTAATATGATGGATGATAATGTTTTGTTTCACACTGCTTTGGCAATTGAACCCGAATTTGATTCCTTAGGCCCAAATCGATAGATACAACTGTACTAGAAATAAATTTTAGTTAGAAACTAACGCTTTTTTTGCCTAACTTAAATAAAACATAAGCTTGTATGGCTGTGCAATCAAATTTAATTATCGTGCGACAGAAACGACATAAATGTTTCGTTTATATTACATCTAAACGAAATGTTTGCGAAGAATTGTATAAAGAAAGTTCTTCGCTATGCTCCGTAAGCGTCAAAATTTAAAAAAAAAAATATAGCGTGCTTGAAATGTAAGGTCTTTCATTATTTTTAAAATTTTAACTTGATAAACTTGATCGCTGCGTTCCATTTAACATGCCATGACAATCAATCAGCCGCTTCTTAGATAGTAATTGTACTAAATATCTTGGAATTGGGATCGATGCCAAATACATACATCATAAACACAAATTGCCAACTAAAAATAAAATACAGCAAAGTTGCATATATAGTTTGCAACGTTAACTGGAACGTAACAAAGGTAAACCAATTGTATGTTCTGCTTAAAATTTTATGTTGGGTAAAAGATACAATTTTATTTCTATTTAAAGAGACACTGTGGTAACTACTGGAACTAAATTTATTTTTATCCAATTCTTATTACATGTCCTCGAAAATTTCCTGGAAGGGAGGACCACTGCACTAAATTTCGCTCGTTGCACTCATTCGGCATTTCCTTGTAGTCGTCTGAGAAGCTACATTTTTCGCCTTTTCACGCTCTTCAAAAAAGTGGAAAATACATTTACACATACTGCGCAAAAGAAATCACGGTCGTAATAAACGGGATCAAGCCCACTGTGCAGCCAGAGAAAATTGGCGAAGAGCTAACAAAAATGAACTTTTAGAAGAAAAACGTAATTAACATTATAATTCACAACAGAAAACCTCAACTAATGTTTAAAGTTGAGCTGAAACCTAAAGTAATAAAAATTAAGGGTAAACACGCTATCTATTTATGATACCAGGTATTTATTTTATTGTATAGAAAAGTCTTAGTGGAGGAGCGACACAAACGTAAGCCGGTTTTACAATGTACCGACTGACAGAAATATGGACATTCGCGAAACTTCTGCGCGAAACTTCTACTCCCGGCTTTTTGTGCGTAATATACGGCAAACTGCATGCCAGCAACAAGTGTGATATAGGTAAAAACAAACCAGAGGCTAGAAAATGCAGTAGTTGTAATGAAAACCATACCACAAATTATAGAGGATGCGTGGTGTACAAGGAGTTAAGATAAAAAAATGACTCCACATCAAAGAGCGGAACAGCAATCACTACACCATATTTTCAAAAATCAAATCAATGCGGGTCGAATGTCTGCTACGATTAATCCCAAAATATCATACGCGGAAGCTGTCAGAGGTAATTCTCTAAATCCAACCCCAAACGCATACCAAGGAATTTATAAAGTGATGAATACCTTCAATGAATTAACGAATAAATATATGTAATTGATGGAGACAAATATCAATGAGACTCATATTTCTATATGACTCATATGCTCCAAAACATGAATACCCTCATGCAACTCGTAATCAAAACCCAAAAATGAATGAACTTAAATTAGCTGTTTGAAACGCCAATATAGGCAAGTGCAATATTTATGCTGATTTCTGAACAAAAACCTTTAACAACTACGAGCCATCTCAACATCAAAAGATACATCTCCTATAATACTACGCAACCAAGCGGAAAATCAGAGCACAAAGAAGCAACTAGCATCTATCTGGAGGAATGGACAGGGAAATGCACCATATCTGCAGTTTATTATCCACCGAAATATTCAGTTAAAAGACATCGATTTGCAAATTACTAGATAAGTTTCTTGTCGGAGGTGACTACAACGCAAAACATATCCAGTAGGGTTCAAGACAAATATCTCCGAAAGGAAAATAACTGTAGGAATGTATGCAAGATGAAAAATTAGATGACGTATTTTGTGGCCATCCAAGTTATTGGCCAACTGAGACACGAAAAATTCCCGATTTACCTCTTGTAATGGCCGAAACGTGTTACGATTTATCTTCTGATCACTCACCGGTTTTAATAAAACTAAATAAGCAAGTTCTAAAACTGTCACCACCTAAATTCCTGGCGAATCAACAATCTAATTGGACTCAATTCAAGTCTATGTTAAAAACAAAACATGAAATTTATACAGCAGTACAAAACCTAACAAATTTATTAAAACAAGGTGCAACGGATGCGACACCCAGCAGCTCAGTTTACTTAAAGTTGAACAAACCGTCTCAGAATATTACGCTTAAATGAAATTTAAATAAGGCGATCAAAAACCTGAAAATGTCATTATTAAAGGAACATGATGAAAATAAAAAGTGATGAAAAAATAATTAAACGACCAACACTTTCGTGTCCTCCTATTCGGCTCCCTGACAGAAACTGGGCAAGAAGTGATACAGATAAAGCAAACATATTTGCTCAGTACCTTAGTAAGGTATTTATAACCAACAGCAAATTGGAAGGAAATCCAGACAATTAAATACAAATGGTGCCAAGTTAATACAAGTGGATTGAAGTAAAGCAGCAGGGCATGATCTGATAATAACATACATTTTCAATGCTATAATGAGAACAGGCTACTTTCCTGAAACCTGGAAAATTTCGCAAATCATAATGATTCCAAAACTTGGTAAAGATGAAATAAAAGTAAACTCATATCGTCCAATCAGTTTCCTATACCGTCTCTCTCTCTGAGCTATTCGAAAAAATGTCCCTGGAGAAACTTAAATCAATTCTCAATGAGAAAAAAATTATTCCTGATCATCCTGTGGCTTAAAGGACTTATATGTACACTAAAAAATCATCGTTTTTCTAAAATCATTAAAAATTATCTGCTATGATCGAAAGTTTTTGGTGAAATATGTATAATTTAGACGAAATTCTTACTGAGGCTCCACAAGGCAGTGTGCTAGGCCCACTATTATATTTGATCCAAACAATAGACCTACCAACATCAAATTACGTAAAAGTTGCAACATCTGCGGATGGTATAGCAATCCTGCATACGCATCAAAACCCCACGATAACATCAAGAATTCTACAAGATCATTTAAACGAAATAGAAAAATGGCTAACTAAATGGAGAATTAAGGTCAACGAGCGTAAATCGGTGCATATTACTTTCACACTCCGCAAACTTAACTGTCTGCCTGTGAGACTAAATAATACAATATAATTCTACCACAACACCAAAATGTTAATTATCTCGCCCTACATTTAGATAGAACGTTACATGGAAAAAGCACATCGAAGCTAAACGTCAACAAATCAAGAAGATGTGTTAAAATGAACTGGTTAGATAAATATTCCAACTTAAGCCTAGACTATTCCTATATACAATGGCACATAAACCTATCTGGACTGGATGTATGGTATTCAATTGCGAGGTCCGCCTGTGCTTCCAACATCATAAAATTGCAGCGAATGCAGTCAAAAATTCAAAATATAATGGTAAATGCACCCTGGGCTATACGTAACACAGTTCTAGGGAAATGGAAACGCTCTAGCCAGGGAAATTTTAAAATGGCCATAAAACGGCGTCTTAAAAAAAAGATCCTTTAGATCTAGCTATCTAATTTAAAGTAACTACCAAGTATTAAGAACTAACATAGTTAAAGTGTTAATTAAAACTTTGTAAATAATTAGTTTGTAAGATTTGATTACGTCTTGTGAGTTTCCTCTATAGGAAAGATTCAAGAATAAAGCCTTAGGCAGTTAAAAAACAGGTGAAAACCTTCTTGCAGAAACGAAAATAATAATCAAGACTCTGCTCATTCCCTTTTAGCTGAGAACCAGAATTCCGGCACAGACAGGGAAATCACATCCACTGTGATGGTTAACCAAGTAAAATTTAGAATTTTTTATTCAATTTTGTGAAAAAAATAAATTCTCAAAACAATTATAATTAATATGGTCATTCATTTCTCATCTTTTTTAGCTACGAGTATCAAGATTTTCAATTTACAAAGACGCAATTGAAAGAAAACGCAATTCTGTATGCACGCATTAAGAGAGCTTAAAACATCTTATATAATCGCGTTTTATCGAAATTTTGCAAAAAATTCTCGAAACTCTTTTAATACTTATATAATCCACCACCAGTCGTCCCAATTTTAGTATTTGGTCGTTTTACATTTTTTCAATAAAGTTTAATTTGATACATTGGAATTGTGTAATAGGGGTTATTTGCCCACTTACAGGTATATCGATATTTTCGATTTTTAGGCGATTTTTAAAGGTTTTTAAACTTATTCGATATTTAATTGGAGTATGTACAATATATGGTATGTATATGCGATTTATATAGATATTAAGCAAAACTTTCGAAAATTTTCAATATTGTTTGAATTTGTTTTGAATTGAATTAGGTAAGCATAACATTGGGTTAGATTCCTGAAATTAGAGATTTTGATATTTTTGAATTACCCTACAGATTTCCGGGGTTGATTAACTTTAAGTTGTTTGGTATCGAAGTTATTCGAAATTACCAACATTATTCAATATTTTCGAGATTTTTCGACGTCTTCTAGTTATTTTTTTGAGAAAGATGTTGTTGTTGCTTTTTGTTTGCTTCTAACATTTATTACAGATATCGTAACTGATTGTTGATTTTTCATTATTGTTCTAGATAGAATTCTAATTTTATTCGAGATTTTCGAAAATATTCGAAATTTCTTGAGAATATCGAAATTATTCGAGGTTTTTCGAGTTTGTTCGATTTACGTCGAGATTTTTGATATTTTATAGGATTTGTGAGTGGGACTGAGTGTAATGTAGTAGATATTATTTAAGATTTTAAAGATTATTCGAGTTTAGCTTAGCGTAATATTCTGTTTTATAATGTTGCAGAGATATTTTAAATTCAGATTTTTACATTAAACAGATTTCCAAATTGTGAATGGCATATAACATCAACATTATAACCATTATTAAATGTTTTCGAGATTATTCGAGATTTTGCGATGCCTGCTTGATATTCGAAATTTTCAGAGGTTCGAGCTGCGTCTTATTAAAGGTTATCGAAATTTGCTTAGCATTAAGCTACATATAGATATTTTCACTTATTTTTCTGCATTTAAACAGCGACTACTTACAAGTTTTTACTTGTGACGAGGTAGTGTGATGAATGGAAAAACGAAACATTTAAGTAACCTAAAAATTGCTAGTTGTGATAGCATTTTGTGGGACATGTATAGAAAAAAGATAAGAAGAAGAATTATGGTTCGCTGAAAAAGTTGAAATTAAACAAAAATAATTTTGCTTTGCTACTTTGCCTGTTTGTCAGTTCTGTGCAGCTTTATTTATGATAATAGCGATTTTAATACTCAACTAGTTTGTTTGGGACCGCAACTTAGGGTTAAAGCAAATTTCAATGATGTCGAAACCATAAGTTTAGGAGCTTCTCAGCTTCTCATTTTGAATTTATCCAATTTAACAAAGTAATAATCCATCTCAATAAAACCAGATTTGAGTTGTAAAATCATAAAGATGATTTTTACCCTTGCAATGGCAACAATAACAACCAAATAATTAATAATTACATTATATATGATCATTCATTAACCTAAATTATTATTTATTCGTTTAAAAAGGATAAAAATCCTTGGTATAAAAATTTATTTTTATGTACATATACATATATAAATAAATATTTCCCTCCATGGGCAGGCGTTACAACAGAGGACGAGTATTATTGTCGGTTGTTAATAGGATGATATCACATAATAGCAAACAAAAGAAAAAAGGATATTTAATAGAATAATATCGAAACCAAAAAGGATTTACCTAATAAATTGCATTATTTTCATATAATATGTGTACAAGATAATACATATATTATGTATGTGATATCAAAGAGCAGAACATTGATTGTAGGTCTAAAGGAAAACAGTATTAATACCGTAAAAAGTACGGTTTTTATTCCACAAAATGATCCCGTCTGAAACTTTGCATATTCGTCTTTTTTGGGTATTCTGAATGAAAAACAAAAATTTACCCTCCTCCCATTCCGTAATTTTGTTGGGGTAGGTTTTAAACTTTGAAAATCGTTTTTTCTAATAACCATAAAAAGTATACATTTTTATGAAAAATATTTTTGAAATTAATTAAAGTAACAAAAATTGGTTATTATTCGTCCACCCCTTTGGGGCTTTCTAAATTATTTAAGAATATTTGAGATTTGAGAAAAGGTAATTTTGGTTTGCATTAGGAGGCTTTGCAACCCAACATCAAATTGGGTGATTCTATTATTTTACAAGTTTGTCAAGCTTTTTTTAGGAATATTAAGGAGCAAACCATTAATTATTCGGCGTTATTCTTGAGTATTAAAAATTGATGGGATAAAGATGGCAGAACTACCAAAACCCAGAAGCCACGTCAATTCTGAATAAGCAGCATCACTACAAAACTACAACTAAATCCCAAAGTTGTTTAGAAAAGTCAATTACATTGGTATATTTTCGTATATTTTTATTACCTTTTGAGAATAGAACTTACAAACTAAATGATGCAAACGACCTTCTTAAAAATCTCCTAAATAATTGATCGATATAATAAAAATTTAAATAATAACTAACAGAATCGTTAAAAATGTTCCTTTTCAGTTGTTCTGGATTTTAATAAACTTCAAACACTTCATAACTCGACTCATATTTGAGTTATAATCGACCTGCTCGATCGGGCCAAAATTAAAAAAAATATCACGACATTTTACGTCAAACTCATTTTCAGAGAAATGCTGTAAAATGTTCTTAAAATTTAAATATCGGCAAATTAAAGCGCAAAAGTGCCTATCATTATATTTTACAATTTGTGCTAAATACAAAATTAAGGTTTCAAAAAGGTTTTCTTTATCATTTGTAATTCCTATTACTTGGTGCTAATCTTCTAGAACATTATTTCCAACTTCCAAGGATATTGAGTGAAATCTATACCTATGAACTATATCTGGACAGACCATGAAAAGTTTCTATATAAATTTTGTGCAGAAAATATTAAATGGGCGGTCCCCGGAAATTTTTCTTGATGCCAAAATGTTTCATCGTGAATGTCCTTATATATGTATAATGTAATTCATCTTGAAACAATCAATTGGCCGTATAAGTAACAAGCAATTTTTATATGAAATCTTGTCCGCTGAAGAACTACGCTCGACAAACAAAATTAACTTAACCTTACTTCTAAACTACTTGAATTCTCTTTGGAGGTAACACGTCCAATTATAAACCGAATTTTTAAGCCATTTCAGGATGTAATAAGCCTAGAACATGACAAGCTATACTATTCTGCACCTACCAAAACATATAGACTTTTATGACCAACGGAAGCAGTGTACAACAGGGTTTACAGCGTATAATCTTTCGACATAAGTCTTTTATTTATATGATAAACCCAAGGGACAAAATTTTTATACAAAATCTATACAATAGATACTCCAGAAGCGCTCGATGCAACATTGCATGCTTAAATTGACTGTTACATTCTAATCGCCGACCCCACGGATCAAAGAAATGTATTTTAATAAACTAACACGATATTAGATTGTTATACAATTAAACAAAATTAAAAACAAGATTCTGTCAGATGTTTTCGTGTTCAAATTGAAAAAAATTGCTGTTAGCCACTACAGCTTAGCGGATTTTGCGGATGTGTTGCGAGAGTATTCACCACAAGCGGCACTCGAATTAAAACACTTAAATCAATTATATTATACTTTATTGAGGTTAATGCACTTCTTCGTTCGTATGTTTATTATGAAATTTGCTGTTATGATCTTGATGTTGTTTTATTAATTGTAGTTATTATTGTTGAGAAAATGGCCACTGTAGTTTTGATGAACACGATGTGCGATGTTGTTAGGTTGACGATCGACGAGAGAAGAGGAAGAAAAATGGTTGGACATCGTGTAGTTTGACGTCTGTATTAATTCGCTGTGTTCGCCACAAGGTGATGTGTTTGTTGTGGTGGCGCCAACATTGCCGGCCGGCCTAAAGGATTAATCCTTTAGCTATCGATGTTGTCTGGGATCGGCAGTAGACACAATTTTACTACCGGTCTCGTGAGTGTGTTGCCTTGACATTTCAGCGTGACTGTGCGAATAAGACCATCGGCACCCGGATGAATAGCAGTGATTCGGCCCATCGCCCATTTGGATGGTGGGCAGAGTTCATCTTTTATCAGAACTAGCTGACCGACCGTGAAGTTAACGTTTGTTTTGAGCCATTTGGGACGTTGCTGCAGTCGTGACAAGTATTCGGTTGACCAGATCCTCCAGAATTGCTGGTATATTTGTTGTATTTGCTGATATCGTTTTAGATGATTCGACTGAGTGTCAAGCACTGATGGTTCTGGAATAGTGATGGGTGGCTCTCCGATGAGAAAGTGGCCGGGAGTGAGTGTCGTATAGTCCTCGGGATCATCTGACATAGGGCACAATGGCCTCGAATTGAGGCAAGCTTCTATTTGGCACAATAACGTTGTCATCTCTTCGAATGTGAGTAGTGTATTGCCGATGATTCTTCGAAGGTGGTGTTTGACGGACTTCACCCCTGCCTCCCACAAGCCTCCGAAATGTGGTGAAGCGGGCGGATTGAAGCACCAGACCGTGTTGTCTTGAGCTAACATTGTGGCGACCTCAGGATTTACATTTTTTGTGCTGTTTTGGTGAAGAGTCGTTAGTTGACGGTTGGATCCAATGAAGTTGGTGCCGCGGTCGCTGTATAGAGCTTGGACTTTACCTCTTCGAGCGGTAAACCTTCTGAACGAAGCGATGAACGCGTCTGCGCTGAGATCTGACACCATCTCCAGATGGAGCGCCTTTGTTGATAGGCACACGAATAAACAGATATACCCCTTTGTTGATTTTACGCCACGGCATCTGCTTAATTTGATCGAGACCGGACCCGCGTAATCCACTCCGCTGTGCAGAAAGGCTCTCGATGGAGTGACGCGTGGTGATGGAAGGTTGGCCATTAGTTGCTGTCCGGTGGTTGAGCGATAGCGAAAGCATGTCACGCAATGGCGAACATGCGTGCGGACTAACCTCTTAACGTTGATGATCCAGTAACGGCTTCGAAGATGTGCCAACATTAATTGTTGACCACCGTGAAGTGTGGTTCGATGTGCCTGTGCGACGATTAAATTAGTGAGTGGACTGTTTTTTGGCAGAATTAACGGATGCTTGTTTTGATACGGCAATAACGAATGTTTTAGTCGTCCACCAACTCGTAAGATTCCCTCATCATCGGCGAATGGGTTAAGTGAGCGAAGCACACTTTTGTTCAGCAGGTTTTCTCTGGATTGGCATCGTCGGATTTCATCAGCGAAGTGAACCCCTTGTACGAATCGAATCCAAAAGCGGAGTGACCAATTCATCTCAGGAACCTTGATGAAAGTGTCATTGTGATCGAATTTGAGAGTACGAAAGTGTTGGATGAAGCGTCTACAATAGGCTGTGACTCTGAGTAGTTTTTCGAGAGTGGAACAGCGACTCAGGAGTTGGTAAATCCCATCAGACTTTGATGTTTCGTTTAACTGCGTGGCGACCATGGATACGATTCTGCATTCTTCCGATGGGGTGAAGCATTCGTTGATTTTGTGTGTTGGCCAAGTGTCCGAGTGTTTCGACAGCCATTCAGGACCTCTCCACCATATGTGATGATCGTGAAGTAACGAAGGTTCGATGCCGCGAGATGCACAGTCTGCGGGGTTGTGTCGAGTATCAATGTAACGCCATTCGCTAGGCTTTAGATGATCGGTGATTTGCGAAACGCGATTCGCCACGAAAGTTTTCCATCGGCTGGGAGGACTGCGAAGCCATCCAAGGACCACTTGTGAGTCGGTCCACGCGAACTGTTGTATGTCGTTGAGGTTGAGTGACTGGACGATCTTGTTCATGAGAGTGGCCAGTAGCAGACTGGCGCATAGTTCCAATCGCGGTAGGCTGATGGCTTTAAGTGGGGCGACCTTGGTTTTCGCCGCCAGAATGGTGACTTTTATTGATCCGTCTGTCGACGTGGTGCGAGCATATACGACCGCAGCATATGCCTTCATGGAGGCATCACTGAAACCGTGGATTTGAAGATTGCTGCGACATGGTTGATAATCCATCCAACGAGTGATTTTAATTGATTCCAACGATTTCAGATTCTTTCGATATCTTGACCATCTTTCGGCAACTGATTTCGGTACTGACTCGTCCCACGATAGTCCGAGCACCCATAACTCCTGAAAGATTATCTTTGCGATGACAACAGTAGGGGACAACCAGCCGAGCGGGTCGAAAATCCTTGAAGCCTCTGAGAGGATGATTCGTTTGGTGATCACCGGAAATTCTGGAAAGTCCTTGATTTGAAATGCAAAATAATCTCCCGAGGGTGCCCAATGTAAACCAAGCGCCTTGACCGACTCTTCCCACTTTAACTCCCGCAATGGCCGATGTTCATGGTATTCTGATGACACTTGATCCAATAGGGTTTGGCAATTTGAAGACCATTTTCGAAGCTCGAAACCGCCTCGCTGAAGTAAAGCCACCATTTGTTGCTGGATTTCAACCAATTCCTTGACTGTGTTTGTGCCCGTCATCAGGTCGTCTACATAGAAGTCCGTAAGAGCGACCTTCGTAGCGATGGGAAATTGCTTGGATTCGTCTCGTGCCAATTGGTGGATCGTACGTATAGCCAAATACGGAGCACAGCTGGTACCATAGGTTACTGTGCGCAGACGATAATCTTGAATTGGGTCCTCAGGCGTTGTTCTCCAAACAATCCGTTGATAATCTTGGTGCTCAGGGGCCACCAGAATCTGTCGATACATTTGTCGAATATCTGCGATAAATACGTATCTGTGTTGTCGAAATCGAGTGAGGATGTTGAATAGATTCTGTTGAAGCTTAGGACCGATGCGAAGGTTTTGATTGAGTGAAACTCCAGAAGTCGTCTTGTGTGAGGCATCAAAGACCACGCGTAATTTTGGCTTGGAACTCGAACCCTGTATCACGCCATGGTGTGGAAGATAACACATTTGATTTGTCGGCTCTCCGTCGTCGGATGGCACTGCCTCCATGTGATTCTGCTCAGAATAGATTTGCATGAATTCTCGATATGCGATGCGTAACTGCGGATTCTTCGAGAATCGGTGCTCCATGTGCTTCAACCTCACGATCGCGCCTTCTCGAGATGTTCCGAGTGGCACTGGCTGATCAACAAAAGGGAGTTGCACGATATATCTTCCCTCCTTGGTTCTGGAGTGCGTTGATTGGAAATGCCTTTCACATTGAATTTCATCTGCAGTAAGTTCTCGGGATGCTGGCACGTTTTCAATCTCCCAAAATGACTTCAAAATGTTGTCGACGTTGGTGTAGTTCTCGATGATTGCAGTCGTACTTAAAGAGTGTGTGATTGTGTTGCGATCGAACCTACCAAACAAAATATGTCCCAGTCTGGTTTCTTGTGCGAATGGGGAACCGTTGAGAGATTTTATGCATCCATCCATATGAAGCATTCCGAGGACATCAGCCCCCAGCAGCACGTCGATTTTGTGAGGTCGATTGAAGTGAGGATCAGCCAATTGGAGTTGATTTAAATGTGTCCACTGTTGTGACTCGATATGTTGCGATGGCAATATGCCAGTTATCCTTTCGACGACTACTGCTGTGATGGAAATTGAGAATCTCGGATCAACACGTGATTTAAGGACAAATTCGACGATCGATTGTGATTTGGCTGCTTCCCTGGCCCCGATTCCGTTAATTGAAATCGAAGCTGGCTTTCGTTGTAGGCCAATTCGAGTTATGGCGTTTTCCGAGATGAGATTCACTTGTGATCCAGAATCAAGCAGGGCACGAATGGTGAATTCTTGGTTTCCGTTTGCGACGATTCCAACTGCTGTTGCGAGTAAAACATCTGTCAGTGGCGATGTGGTATGATTGGAACTGGCGTCATTTGAGTGATTGGTGATTGGCGAAGTGTTAGCCGGTGTTTTACTCGTGTTGGTGCCTGAGTCTCGACTTGACCCATCCGATATGTGTAATAGGGTGTGGTGTCTGCGGTTGCAGACTTGACAGGAACTTGACCGACATTCTGCGCTACGATGTCCCTTCCGCAGACAGTTGTAACATAGATTATTTTCACGAATCTTTTTTGATTTCTGATCGAACGTTAATGATTTAAATTGGCTGCATTGGAACGCACTGTGCTCCTCATTGCAGAATGGGCAATTCGTCGATGTGATTGAAGTCGATGTAGCGACGAACGAATGTGATGGTTGCATGGAAGATTCATGCTTCGAGCTCGGGCGTGATGACGAAAGTTGAACTGTTGATGGTGAACGATATCTTGTTGGTTCGTTTCCCCGGCGCATTGATGAAGCGATGGGCTTTGACGAATTTGATTTGTACATGGAAATCATTTCCAACGATTGCCATCGAGCCTCCAAGAAATCCATCAGCTGTTGATATGTGGGATACTGCACTCGAGTTAGTGTCAATTCCCATTGACGATGAGTTTCTGTATCAAGTTTGTCGACGATAATATTGACGAGGATGATATCCCATGTGGCCACCGGAACTGCCAGAACTTTCAGACTTCGAATTGTGTCTCTGGAGATGTCTATGATGTTTCTCAATCCGATTGCGGATTCATGAGTGGACGCGGGCATATTTCGAAATCGACGGATGTGATTGTCGATGATGAAACGTCGATGTTTGTACCGATCGGTGAGGATCTTCCATGCCTCGTTGTAGTTAGCATCGCTGATTTTTACCGTTCTCAATAGGGTAGCAGCTTCACCAGTTAAGTTTGCTTTCAGGTAATGGAGCTTCTGTGAATCAGTCAATCTTGGATTTTTGTCGATCAAATCAGTGAACAAACTTTCGAATTCCGTCCAATTTCCATAATTGCCATCGAATACAGGCACTTTGATGCGTGGTAACTGAATTTCGACTGGCTGCTGTGGTGTGGTAGCATCGACTGGAGTTGCCTTGGCATCCTGCATTGGAGTCATCATGGTAATTCGTCTCAATAGAGTTTTGAGATTTGAACTTGCTATGAAATAATATTCCTCACTCTGCTCCCGATTTCCAAATTGTTGTTCCAATTCATTCTCGGCACATACGGCCTCGATCTTGTCTTGCGTGTCGCAGAATTCCCTATACCGTTGCTCCAGGTTAGTGACCTGGATTTCGACTGTCTCTCGTGTGACTCCTGGATCCAAGCTGAGCTCCTTGCTGCGTTTGAGGGCTCGTTCCAGACTCTTCTGGAGCGACTCCTGCTTTACCCGCATGGTCATGATGCACTGATTTCACGTGATTGATGTGTTGGAATTGTGAGATACGCACGCGATTGATATAAATTGAATGCACGAATTATTTGATGATACACGAATTATTTCTTATGTTAATGTCTATAACACTCGATGATTGAAAACACGTGAATGCTTTTGATGATAATGTGCAACACTCGAACACTGCACTGGATACGATACACGAATTATGTTTTTGATAATGTGTCACACTCGACGACTAATTGAATAGATCACACGTGATTATTTTGATAATTGACGATTGATTCGAAAGATAAAACACGTGAATGATTTCGATGATAATGTACAACACTCGAACACTGCACTGGATACGATACAAGAATTATGTTTTTGATAATGTGTCACACTCGACGACTAATTGAATAGATCACACGTGATTATTTTGATAATTAACGATTGATTCGAAAGATAAAACACGTGAATGATTTCGATGATAATGTACAACACTCGAACACTGCACTGGATACGATACACGAATTATGTTTGTGATAATGTGTGTCACACTCGACGACTAATTGAATAAATCACACGTGAATTTCTATGATAATTGACGATTGATTCGAAAGAGAAAACACGTGAATGATTTCGATGATACTAATGTGACACACATCCGGCTCGAAGGACCAATTTTGTTAGCCACTACAGCTTAGCGGATTTTGCGGATGTGTTGCGAGAGTATTCACCACAAGCGGCACTCGAATTAAAACACTTAAATCAATTATATTATACTTTATTGAGGTTAATGCACTTCTTCGTTCGTATGTTTATTATGAAATTTGCTGTTATGATCTTGATGTTGTTTTATTAATTGTAGTTATTATTGTTGAGAAAATGGCCACTGTAGTTTTGATGAACACGATGTGCGATGTTGTTAGGTTGACGATCGACGAGAGAAGAGGAAGAAAAATGGTTGGACATCGTGTAGTTTGACGTCTGTATTAATTCGCTGTGTTCGCCACAAGGTGATGTGTTTGTTGTGGTGGCGCCAACAATTGCTTTATGTCATTGAAATATTGAAACATTTAATTTAAATTAAAAATGGTTTACGTTTTTTATTAAACATTTGTTAGAAATTTATATTTATCAAAAAAATAAAACTTAAATAATTCCATGTTGAAAACAATTCAATCATATTGTTTATGACTAAGCTAAAACCGACAAATTTCCCCAGGGCAGTCTCAAATGTAAATCAAGATTTTCTAGAAATAATAACAGAATAGAAGAAAAATAAAAGATTTACACGGAATCAGGGTAATTATCTGTAAAGGGTGCAAAAAACGTATAATTTAACGATTAATCAAATCCCATAAATTGTAAAGGATGATAACGACCTTGTGGCGAAATACTCATTCTGGATTAGAAATTGGCAAGAGTGCGTCTTTGGAATAAAAGATAAGACAAATTGAATACTATATATGTACCAATCTAATAAATTTATTTCTGTAAAAAAAAAATATAAAATAAGTGATAAATTATGTTGCATGTTATTTTCAACAGTCTGTTGTCTAACTACGACGATATACTTTTGTGTTCGTGATAATTTTGTATTTTTAGTCTTATTAAATATGAAAAATATCAGGACTCGGGACAAGAAGCAATGAAGAATTATGCGTGTGCGATTGACATAAAATTTCATTTTGTGTATTTGTATCTTTGCTATATATAAGTTAAAGTTGGGAAAAGGGCCGTGTGAAGGCATAAATTTAATAAAATTATAATATATTTTCTTTTCGAGTGTATAATTTTAAGAACGAATCTTAATTTATTAATTTTATTAAACCCATACGTAAGGATATGACTTCCTACCAATATCATGCTGATTTCTCTTCATATACACGTACACAAGACATTAAAGAAGAACAGTTTTCAAGGGTTTTTCGAAATAATTTAATTTTTGTAATTAATTAAAAAAGTTAAGCAGTATACTAAGAAGACTGAATGTGGTACACACTCTAAGAAGAAAACGAACATCCAAAAACCAATAAAATATTCCATGTTCATGTAAATTGTTAATCTTTTCTGACCTTTTCGTGTTTATTATTATGTATGCATACTAAGCATACGAGTATGTATGGTTCATCCCTTTTGTTGCTGGTGGGTAAATTTTTGTACTGCTCCAGAAAATCGTTGTATGTATGTACATTTTTTTTTTGTGTTTTGATCCAGCTCAAAATATCGCATTAAGAGAATATTTTAAATAAATATACAGTGAAATCTCTTTAATGCATGGTAACGATGTATAACGAAATTTCACAATGAATTTTCATTCGCTAAAATGAAAATTTTGTTATACAGCAACACACTATGGCTAATCAAATGGGTTAGAAATCCTGTTGCAAAGAAATTCCAATAATGCGAACAAATTTCTGTGTTAAGACACAAACGTTATTAAAGGTGTTACAGAACATTTATTGTATCAACGTATTCCTCGTTATACCTTTATGACATTTGAAAATTACTGCCGAAAATTATTAGAATTCAACATTTTAAAGGTGTTTCCTAAACAATAGTATTTTTTAGTTGTGTCATTGGTAGCAAAACGCGATAAATTAAATTTTAAACGAATTTCAAAACCAGAAACTAAAAATTCTAAACCTGTGGTCATGAGTGTAACTCCAAGGTAAAATATTATAAAATATTTTTGGATGATAAAATATCGGTCATGATTGATTGATTAGAGTGTAGCTTGAGCTTGTACACCCTCTTTACATATAACAAAATCGCAGAACAGGAAAGGTTCATTAGTTATGAAAAAGCCTTTTCAAGCTAAGCTCCTCAATTATTTCTTGAGACCTGCCATTGTCTTGCTAAGAAACCGACCGGACTTTCCTGCATTCGAAAATTGCTGTTAGCTAGAGACGATTATACTCGTTGTAATTGTGAGCAGTAGAGGTCTACAGTA
This sequence comes from Tipula vernalis, assembly GCA_958295665.1. NCBI lineage: Eukaryota > Metazoa > Arthropoda > Insecta > Diptera > Tipulidae > Tipula > Tipula vernalis. The sequence continues at coordinate 3,393,710 of OY282560.1, forward strand.
AAAACCTGACCATTTTCCATAAGTTCCCAATGAATAACAACTTGCATACACCACCATACACACAGCTTCACCTTTTTTCGATGCCAATGTGGCATTGGTGTTAATTTTGGTGCTTGAAAATGCTTAAGCTAGTGTTTAGAACGAATTCTATTACCCAACGGTACTCACATCATATGTGAAAATTCTATCCAAAAATGATTGTTTGTTTGTCGTTGTTTTGCAAAGTGAAACCTTTCTTTTCGAAAGACAAAGGTTCACGTTTTAGAATATTTGTTTTTCATACTAAACACCTTTCATAGGCTGTAAACTATTTAATGCAAGAGAATAAAATGAAATGAAGAATAATTGGTAATTTTCACCGTTAACAAACAAATTTATCAGAGAATACCAACAATTTTGTTGCCAACCTAATAATTTAACACAATATACACATAATTCAAACCTATTAATTATTTCTTAAAACTAGAATCAAACCAGCTTCCAATCATGTGACATTCTAAAATTAAAAATTAACTTCTCAATTAGAAAACTAACAACTTACACAAACTAAAGTAAATTAAATTTAAATTCAATTTCCGGAGAAAGATAAAAAATACGCTCTTCTCAATCGAGCGTCACTCGCCAACACAGATATTTTATTCTCACAACCCAGGTTCACATAGAAAAAATTATTAACCATCTGCTACGTCTCTTAATTTCCAAGTGATTGCAATAAGTTTATTACTAATTTAATATATTCGCGAAAATTTGATTTTAATTCGCATAAAAGAGCAATTACTTGAAAATAATTTAATATAATTCAGAATTTTTGATTTTTCACGATTTCACAAATAAAAGGAAAGCAACCAGATTATGCAAAGTCATAATCTAAAAAACGAAGCTTTCATAAGGGAATTAGAAACGAGGAGAAAATCAAACTTTTCATAGTAAAACACATAAAACATATGGGAAATCATTTTTTTTTTCCTAAGACAAATTTTTAAATAAAAACCCTACAAATTCTTAATTATGGTCTCTGAGATATTTTCATAAATGTTTGAATTACAACATACTAGTATATGAAAAATCATTTTCATTTTCTTGTAATAATTAATTTATTTAAACCAAAATTTATAAAATTTTCTTAACAACATCATTTTGGTAAAATTGAAATGAAAGCTTATTGCGAAACGTGTGGTCACTACGTCAATAGACATTACGTAAATGGCAATGATGGTAGTACAAATTTGCTAAAATCGAATCAAAAATTACCACCTCACAATACCAGTCACAATAACACTTATTAACGCACTTATGTGAAGTTATCCCAGGATTTCATCGCAGTAAATGAAAAAAATTGAATCAAGCAGCCCTAGTAAAATTAAAGTTATATTTAATATTATGTGAAGTTAGCCCAGCCAGGATTTTATTAAAATTACATAATATTAATTTTACTAGGGTTGCCTGATTCGAGTTTTTCATTTACTGGAAAGAAATCCTAGGATTACTTCACATACGTGCATATTAATGAGTGTTATTGTGAGTGATACGAGCGTCGTGAAGATACGATAAATATCCAGAAATCGGAAATTGTTCAATTATGTGAATAGTTCAATTTCTAATTTATTTATTGGTCGTGAAGGTGATTAGTGATTGTGAATTAACAATGAACCAGCATGTCTTTTTCGACCAATTCGTGACAATTTAACAGCATGAATCTAAATTTTAGAATTTATTCAACATAAACGAAAGTTAATATCCCAAAAATATCCTTATTTCTCCGAAATTATTGTATTTAATGTGAGATAACAAATAAATGAGAGACCCTATTGTGACAGGGTAATAAAAAGTTATGGATAATACCGTATATTTTTGAAATAAACGTCAAAAATGTTTACTAAAAAAATATTTATCACAGGTTTCGGACACAGTCTAAATTAGAGCAATTTTCCAAGTTACATTGTACCAAGACACTAGTGCAGAGATTTCGTTTAGAAAAATAAATCGGTTTACATTTCGATATAAATTGTAACGAACAACTGACTCTAACAATTTATTTATTTCGTTTTCTTTTTTCTTTGCTTTTCCAATTTCACACATCAATCAAATTATAATGTAACATACAACAATAACAATAAATATACATTAGTAATGCAAATAGAGTACATAAATATAAACAATGGATTTTTTTTTTTTTTAAATTAGGCTATTTATAAAATTTAAACAAAATTAAAACATTTATCTGCGAAAGAAACCGAAATAATTAGAAACTGCCTTGAGAAAATGATTGATTACTCAATAAAAGCTCTTGGAAGCATATTTATGTCAAGAGATTGCTTTTAAGTAACGGCAAGACGTTAGTATTTTAACGTTCTCTAGTACCTGTATTGTTAGTGGTTTAAATCAAAAATGCCTAAAAAATTATTTTGCAGTCATCAAAATAATATTATATTACCCAAGCAGTCAACTTGTTATACTCACGCTAATGGGTTAGCCTGTTGCTCTTTTCATGTACACAATTAATATTTGTTTTCGTTTTAGTTTTATTAATTATTTAAATTAGTAATCTAAAGCTTTTCATGCTGCAAAATCAACATGCAGAAACATAATAATTTGTCTCCTGTTTGTAATTTATTAATTTTTTAGCGCAGCACATTAAGTGGCAATGTGTTACGCCAAGCAATTATGAACAACAAAAATTTCAACAAAATAACAAATCAGAATTAAATTGATATTCTACTCATACTTAAATTTTATACAAAACAAAGAAACTTTAATTATTATGAACAATATGAACCAATCGAATGGGAAATGAGAAAATATACATCAAGCGACTATGGAAAAATACTAACCAGATGGCACCTTATTCGTATCTAAAATATTTATGTAGTATAGATTATGTTGCTGACTCTATATAACAACATTATAGTAAAATGCAAAGTGTCTACACTCCAGACGACTTAGTTATTTATTGTATAACTATGAGTAAATATCAAAACTAATTATTCATCATTATCGTTTTCTGGTCGAACACCACGCAATTTCGCTATCAAATCGACCATAAAATCGTACGCATTGTATCGAATCGGAAAAATATAAATAGAAAAAAATCGAAATCGTCCGTATATATAGAGCTGTGTGTATACAAAATAAAACTTGAAACCCAATATTTTATACAATTATTATCGTACAACTAGGTTTAATAACGAGAGGTGCAGTCGTATAGTGTGGAAGGGTGAGTCGAATAAATAAACAGCACAGGAATAAAAAAAACGGATAAAACTAAAAAACTCCAACCATATTGAGTACACATATTACCTTTTATAGTACCTATACCGAAAACAGGGTTTGGTGGAATAATTTTCATATTTTATAGTTCATTGGACTTAAATGATATTTTATTGATTTTCCAGGTTATTCCAATGAACTCTCTAATCTATTTATAATACAGTGAACAACATATTTTGTTGTTCACTGCAAAAGAAAAATACAATCCAAAGCTTGTTCATGGGGAAAACTATGTTCCCTGAAATTTTTTAGTGAATTTTATGTGTTGTTTGCTTGCATATGGAAAATTGATAAATTTTTTGTTTGCCCGATCCCACTCAATTTAAACGTACACAAAAAAACCCACAATCAAAACGACAGAAAATTAGAACAGTACGCACAAATAAATTGAAAATAGAAATGCTTTAAAGAATTTTACAAATACATAAAAACTTAAATTAAAAAACTTTGCCTCTTTATTTAAGTAGTCCCAGTATGACCACACAACTACTACCTAGAACACTCTCGTAAGTGGCCAATAAGAACATTTGTTTTATTTAACGAAAAACACGAGCTTAACGTTTATAATTCATTAAATAATTAGTCCTTGTTACTTTTCTTTGTATGTAGATACCACTTTTCAAAAATCAATGAACAATTATTAATCTTACAAAGTAAAATTCTATAAAATTTATATTTTCTTGTGTTTTCAATAACACCTCGCCTCATTCACTTTTAATCGTCGTTTTGTCAATAAATATAAAATTTCTGTGGTACCGTACGGCGTAAACACACTCAACGATGTAAATAAAATATTAAATGACAAACCGAGTAACCGAAATATAATCCGAACATTGTTATAATTACGAAGACACAAAAAATGTTATCTCAATGCTTTTTCTACTTTGATGAACACTGCTACCTGGTCCGTAATGTTTAATGTTCGAATTCATGTAAAACCAAAATTGTTGAAAAAATTCGAAGGATCTACGAAAATCTCAAATATCTGGAAACAGGAATGATGACACCACCAAGTAATTCAACGCTATGCAACCTCAAATCACTAAAATACTGAATTATACAAGTCTGTAAAAACATGCTAATCAACGCTCTGCGCTATTTAATGACTTATAAAACTTTCTAGTTTACCAATAAATAGCGCGTCAAATTAAAATTTAGGCGTAGAAAAATGACAGCTCTCGATAGCAGCTATCGGGAGCGAATAAAAAACACAGCATATAGTTTATACAAAATTTTTGGGTTAGTGTACCCAAAATAAAATAATTCCAATAAAAATCAATCCCAAAAAATCAAGTTCTTTTAGTATAACAAATTTTTGAAATATTATTTTAATTCGTTTTATACCTTAGAGAAGACTAGGGCTGCCGCCCCAATACCTAACATTCATAGAAGTTCAGTTTTGAAAAATGTATGTTTTTTAATAATTATTCACATACTTAAATAGAGAAGTCTCCAAAACCAGAAGTTCCTCCCTTCCCCTTTGTGCCAGTATGATCAGGAAAACGTCAGAAAAATTTCAAAATTATTTACATTTATAATGATACTATAATAAAACCCGCCAAAACAATTTTGGTAATCCATTATTATTTTAAAAAGCCAGCGGCTACTTTTCTCTAACATAATTCAACCATTCAACCATTCAGCCAAATCTCGCTCGCATAAACTTTGCACATTCATTTCTCATCGTAGTTCGAATTTCTAATTTCAATAGTTCGAATTATATTGTAGGAAGTGCCACCTAAATCGGCCATATTCCAGAATCTTGTCCAAAAAACATTTTAGAATTTCATTTTCATCGCCAATGACAAATTTCATCATAATAGGTTAAGAAATAGCCAAATTTCATTTAACTGGCCATATTCCAGCACCGTTTGCCTCCTGAGACAAAGCATTTCGCAATGTCGCTTGCATACACGTCAGATTGTAAATCCCTTAGAAAAATTAGGAAATTGTAATACCGGAGGATTAATTAGAATTCTTCCATTTTTATAAATGCTTCAACGCAGAACGCCTCCCTCACTATATATTTTTTGAATAGATTAGTTAATGAGACCAAGAAATGATTTTCCATCACGAGATACTTGTGGCGTTGAATAATACTTTACTGTATCAATTTTCCTTAGATCTGGTTTAATGCCTGACTCAGTAATTAAATGCCCTAGATAAAATCTCTTGGTCTAGAAAATACTTCAAATAACACACTAATGCAGCATTATCCATTAGCCGTTGAAAAGTAATCGGAGCATTACGAAGTCCCATACTCATACGAGTAAACTGGTAATGTCCAGATTCCGTGATAAACGTTTTTTTTCACGATCTCTTGGATCGATAGGATGGTGTCCATGAGCAAGGTCTATTGTGGAAAAGTAATGAGAACGACCTAATGTATCTAGGATTTCTATGTTATTAGATAAAGGAAATATATTTGGAATAGTGACGTCATTTAATCAACAAATCTATAATCATAACTACCCCATGGGGATTTTTATACATTAGTTTTTGGTAGACATAACAACGGAAAATTCCAAGGAAATTTCGAATCTTCTACTATACTATCAGCTTTCGTGTCAGAAATTTTTTTATTTACTTCGTCTTTTACAGCATCTGGTAGTCGATATGGCTTACAAAATTTGGGTTAGAAATTGGCAATGTATTAATTTGATGAGAAATAGCTTCTCTGACGGGCAACTTATCTCCATCAAGAAGAAATATATCATTGAACGCAAGACACATTGATAAAATTGAATCTTTTTCCTCTATAAGAAATACAACATTTTATTACTTTGTAAGGTTAATTTTAAAAACATCTTGAGATTACAATTATTTATGAAATATTAAGATTTAAATTAGTTCAGGAAAATTTGAAGTTGTTGGTTTGGAATAGACAATGGTGTTATACTTATTTGAATACTTTACATAAAGTATTCACGTGAATTTTATCCTAAACTAACCTAAAAAAAAAAAAAATTAGGATCGTTTATCGTATTGAATACTTGGCAGAAAAAATACTTCGAAGATGACATGGCCTGCAAGGGGTCCCAATTTGAATACTATATAGGAAATGTTAGGGACATTCTTGATAGAATAATACGGTCTCATATTCCAGCTCTGAATTTAATGGAACAACTCCGAAGCGCGCTCTTAGAGAAATTGGAATATAATTTACAGTGTGATGTCCAACAGATTATCAAAAGCAAGGAACGGAGGATGACAGCGGTTATTTAAGCTCGTCGAAGCAATTCACGCTCTTGTGAATAATATTTGATAATCAACATGATTGAAGACATATTTGGAAGTTTTACAGCTAATGGGCGCTTTCAGGTCTCGCAATATGTTGGCTTTGAAACATTATTAATAAGGGATTTTTCAATAGGGACACTCGAAAGGAAGGTTATAGCGTTAAACAACGTGTGCAAATCATCAAATTTTATTTTTAAAATCAGTGCTCCGTTCGAGAAACGTTCCGTGCATTACGTGATTTTTATCCTCGCCATATTAGTCCTGCCGAGTCGACTATTCGACTTTTGGTGGCCAAATTCGACTCAATCGGTTCGGTGAATTATCAGCCAATACCCGTACGTCACCGAAACGCAGGGTACTTACACTTCATTTGAAAGGAAATTTTGTAAGCTTTCAAATGAGTATAAAATTTCAAAATTGTATTATTTGTACCTGGTTTTAATGGCACGCAGTATTTTCTTCAACACGCAGGATTCTGTGCTAGAAAGTTTCTATTTAAATGGTGTCCTCTTGGTACGATATAAACTAAACTATCATGATACCACCGTGGGATACCTGTAAGTACATAATTACAAAATTTTGTAATTTACTAAAGTTACATGTTGAGCCGAAATGTTGAATGACTGAACATGTGACCAGGTGAATATGAAAACATTGAGTTTACGAATAACAAATTGCTGGTAATATCTTGTATTAAAATGTTATTAAAGATTCGTGTTATATCTGTAAATCTTTATTTTATTCTGATTTTATATAAAAACGTCACTTCAGTCTAAAAATCAACCACGCATCTAACCTTAAACTGAAAAGATCGTCGAATTCTGAGAGTAATTCCGCTCAATGGGGTAAATTCATTACCTTTTCTCAAAATGAGGGTAAGCGGAATAAGGAAATATTTGTTTTTCTATTTTACCACCTGTAGGGTAACAAATGATCTCTACGAGAATTCGCACAAAGTCCCAGTCGCTCATCTTTTGGCTCAACAAGAACTATGTAATTACCTCCAAAAACCAAATAGCGCAACAATAAAAGGAAAAATGCCCACCAGGCTAGAGAGTCCCTACGTTAATTTCGTCAAAAAAATCGCATCCAAATCAATAAAAAAATCGCCCAAAAATATTACAGTCAATTTTAATGCCGAAAAGATAATTCGAAATAAAAAATTTTGGTTTTCTTCACTTTCTTTATTCATCTCGCAACACATCTGTCAAAAAAACCTAAGAGAACCACACCGAAAGGAGCAAAGTTGTTCTTGACTGGGCGCAACGACACGAGGGAGTTGTAAGTGATACAGAAGTGAAGAAGTTCCGGAAACAGGTTCCAGCGCACAAACAAATATCGTTATCATCATTTAAGATCCATTCTAATAAAATATTTTAGATTTTATAATTTTTTTGAAGAGAATTTTATCTTTACCTGCCCACAAAAAATGTGCTTGTGGAAAATAAAGTTCAAAAGAACCACACGGATACAGACAATAAAAATAGGAAATAAATATATGGGCGAAAATATAGTAAAAAGCGACTGACACACAGACACAAAAGTCCATCAGCCAGTCAACATGAACATTCAAATAATTCCAACTGGTTGCTGCGGCAATTTCCAGTTTTTCAACAGAATAATAGATTCAGTGCTCTGAGTCAAGAGGATTATTGCACAGATGAGGAAGAACTGGAAAAAGAAGTTTCCGGTGCTGATAACAGAAATGCTAGGAAACGCAGGCGTACAAAAACGAAAACTCCTCCAAAAAATACTACACAAATTGTGATCAATAACACTGAACAGAAAACCCCAAAAATACCACTGCCTCCACCCATTAACGTGAGCAATATCAAAAATTTCGAACTTTTTCGACAAAAAGTAATAAAAACCACTAGTGAATCAACTAATTTTAAGGCGCTTTCAAATAGTGACATTAAAATTACATTTCAAAATGAAAATGATTACAGAAATGTCAAAAAATTACTGGAAGAATTAAAAAAAGAACCCAGCAACCAATCCGAAAATATAGAATATCACACCTATCAGCTGAAGAGCGAAAAGGCTTATAGAGTAGTTATCAGAGGCTTACCATCTTCCATTAGTCACGATGTAATTAAAGCAGACTTAGAAAAAATGGGACATGAAGTCGCAGGTATTACTAACATATACAAAATGGTCACAACTAATGGTATAAAAGACAAGAAACACTTTCCATTGTTTTACATCGACTTAAAACAAAAAGACAACAATAAAGAAGTATACAACATCAAGAAACTTGCGTACTGTATAGTTAAAATTGAGCCACCTAACAAGACAAGGGACATTCCACAATGTACGAATTGTCAACAACTTGGACATACCAAGAGTTTTTGCTATCGTCAAACCAAATGCGTTAAATGTGCTGGAGATCATCACACGACAAAATGCAAAAAACAACCAGATATCGCGCCTTCATGTGCTCTTTGTCAACAACAAGGACATACTGCAAATTATAAAGGATGCTGTGTATATCAGAACAAAATTAAAAGTCAACAGAATAATAGAACAAGAGTAGTACAGCGATTACAAACCAAAGCTGCTAAACCACAAACAACAATCACACCATCCACAGTTGGATTATCCTATGCGCAAATCACCAAGTTATCTGCTGATGAATCAAACCAAAACAACAAACATATAGAAGTTAATAGCGAGTCTAATAATAACTTTGAAATTGTTAAAAAGCTTAGTCAAATTCAACAGACACTTGGTCACTTAACAGAAAGGGTGGCAAAACTAGAAATTAATTTCTATCCGCCTAGCAAAAAAAGTCAGCATACACACAAATGATTAACTCGTTCCTACGCATTGTAACTTGGAACGCTAATGGGCTCAACCAACGAGCCCAAGAACTGGAAATATTTCTCCATACATACAACATAGATATTGCACTTATTTCAGAAACGCACTTCTCCAACAAAAGCTTTTTTAGAATAAAGAGATTTAATTTCTACTGGACAACCCATCCTAGTGAAAGAGCCAGAGGTGGTTCAGCTGTACTAATTAAAAATAATATCAAACATAATCAACAAGAGGATATTCGAGAAAGCTACATGCAAGCAACTGTTATCTCAATCCAATATAATGGCGCAGATCTAAATATTGCGGCAGCATACTGTCTTCCACGGCATACACCAACGAAGTTACAATTTAATAACGTCTTTAATAAGCTCGGTCCAAGATTTATTATTGGAGGGGACTATAATATAAAACATACAGCTTGGGGTTCCAGGCTAATTTCTCCTGGGAAAGGAAATGCTTTGTTCAATGCCATTCATGAAAACAAATGTGAATATCTGTCTCCAAGGAGGCCAACGTATTGGCCAACGGATGCAGGAAAAATACCAGATTTGCTTGATTTCTTCATCATAAAAGGTATTTCATCCAATTACACTATAGTCGAAGGAATTAACGACTTAACATCTGATCACATTCCTGTACTGTTGTCAGTAAGCGCTATAGTCATCAAGAAAAAAAAGAAGCAAAACCTTACTAATAGATTCACGGATTGGGACCTCTTCAGAGAAACACTGGAAGAGCTAGTTGAATTAAAAGTTAGTATTAAAAGTAATGAAGAATTGGAATAACAAACAAACAATTTCATTGAATACACTCGTATGGCCGCCAGTCTAGCTACTCCAGAATTAAAGGACAAAGCGGAGATTGAAGTCAAATACCCGGCTGAAATCAGGGAACAAATCAAGGAAAGGAGAAAGGCAAGGAGAATATGGCATCTCACCAGAAATCCCGCTGACAAAACCACCTTCAATCGAATAAGTAACAAAGTCAATAGGCTAATCAAAAGCTTCAAACATGATTGCTTCGACAACTACTTAAGCGGGCTAGGTCCAGAAATGGATAAGGACTACTCGTTATGGAAAGCAACCAGAAAATTTAAACGACCTGTAGTTCGAGTACCACCTATAAGAAATGCTCAAGGCAATTGGGTTCGACATGACAAAGAAAAAGCGGAACTCTTTGCTCAACACCTAGCAACAGTGTTTCAACCCCATGACATTCAATCCAACATTGACGTAACACCTGTCTATCAACCAAATCAGGATTTTAAAAGGGTCACGCCAATGGAAATTGCTGAAGAAATCGACAAAAGTCTTAGTCAAAAAAAGGCACCAGGAATTGATGAAATATTTTTATTTTTATTTATTTATTTACCAACATAAATTTTGCGTTACAGGGACCAACCCCATGCTTACACAATCTGTTTTGAGCAGGTGCTCATTCATAATAGATCATGTAAGACAAGGTGGTTTAACAACAAATTAATAAATTAAAAATAAAACAGAAACTGCCACTTCATAGTTTAGAATCGCCAACACCACAAATTCACCCGGCAAAATTAAATGTTTTCTCAAGTAACATGGTTTCTTGCAATTAATGTAAGGCCTCACTTGTACGATTTGTACCACTTGGCTGGTTTCCGTGGTTGAATCTTTCTGAATTTTTGAATTTACATAGATATAAAATAATATTTTATACAAAAAAAAAAAAAAACGATCGACTGATTGACTTGAAAGTCAAAGCAAAATATCACCGGGTCTATTCAAGGAACTTCCACGCAAAGCAATCATCATGATCACATACTTATTTAATGCCTGTATGAGATTGAAGTATATACCCAAATGCTTCAAAACGGCTCAAATAATTATGTTGAAGAAACCAGGTAAACCAGATGAAGAAGTAACATCATACAGACCAATTTCACTGCTTCCGACCTTATCAAAGCTGTTTGAAAAACTACTACTAAAACGTCTAAAGCCAATGGTAAACGTTCCTGATTTTCAATTTGGATTCAGGAATAACCACTCCACAATAGATCAAGTCCATCGAATAACTACGGTAATAGAGCAAGCGTTAGAAGAAAAGAAATATTGCCCCGCCGTATTTCTGGATGTATCACAGGCCTTTGATAGGGTTTGGCACGAGGGATTGACATTCAAGATGAGCAAAATGCTACCACACAACTATTGCCAGCTGCTTGAATCATACCTCTCTGATCGCCAATTCAGAGTCATCCATGAAGAAACATGTTCTGACTTTTATCCAACTCTAGCGGGAGTTCCGCAGGGAAGCGTATTGGGACCCCTCCTCTACCTTATCTACACTGCGGACATACCTACAACGAATAAAACATTCATCGGCACGTTCGCTGATGACACTGTAATTATGTCAGTAGACGAATCACAACCAAGGGCAGTGGAAAATCTTCAACGAGCAATGAACGACGTTACTAAATGGACAATTGACTGGAAAATAGTGCTTAATGAGCTCAAATCAACCCATGTGACATTTACGCTCCGACACAAAAATAACAGTCTACACATATACCTCAATGGGGTGCAAGTGCCGCAGGCTGAATCGGCTAAATACCTTGGTTTGCATTTAGATTCAAGGCTCAACTGGAAACATCATGTGAGACAAAAAGCTGAACAGATACGATTAAAACAACGTCAAATGTACTGGTTAATTGGGCATCATTCCAAAATGAACCTGTATTGCAAAAGACTAGTCTACCAGACTATCTTCAAACCAATATGGATGTATGGTGCGCAGCTATGGGGTTGTACTCATAAATCCAATAGAGACATTATACAACGTAGCCAAAATAAATTTCTTCGAATGGTCACCAACGCTTACCGATTTGTGACTAACAGAGAAATACACAATGATCTAAAAATACAATTGATAGACGACGTCATCCGCGAATGTGCCATTAAACATGAGAAGAGGCTTCTTAACCACACCAACGTTGAGGCCGTACAACTACTGGACAGTACAAACGAAATAAGGCGGCTCAAACGAATCAAACCACATGAGCTAACCGTATGAATATTATATCTTAAGGGAACTGGATACTGGTCCAGCAGACCCACACAAGTTTATGCTTATATCATAAGTACTAATGTCAACCTTACTAATGAATTAATAATGTTTAAGATTGTAGTAGCCATATCAATAAAGATGTTTTAAAAAAAAAAAAAATTTAATGCCGAAAAGATAATTCGAAATAAAAAATTTTGGTTTTCTTCACTTTCTTTATTCATCTCGCAACACATCTGTCAAAAAAACCTAAGAGAACCACACCGAAAGGAGCAAAGTTGTTCTTGACTGGGCGCAACGACACGAGGGAGTTGTAAGTGATACAGAAGTGAAGAAGTTCCGGAAACAGGTTCCAGCGCACAAACAAATATCGTTATCATCATTTAAGATCCATTCTAATAAAATATTTTAGATTTTATAATTTTTTTGAAGAGAATTTTATCTTTACCTGCCCACAAAAAATGTGCTTGTGGAAAATAAAGTTCAAAAGAACCACACGGATACAGACAATAAAAATAGGAAATAAATATATGGGCGAAAATATAGTAAAAAGCGACTGACACACAGACACAAAAGTAGAAAAAATATTTTGTTCGTTTTTTCCAATTTTCTTAATGCTATCAAGGAGAACCACCTGTTGTTTTGTGTATACGTATGATTATAATAACGTGTTGGGGTTTGTAAAGTTCTGCTTCATGAAATAATTATCTCTATGTAAGTGTATTTGGTTTGGTTGGGTTTTTATGTTTTTACGATTATTACTATTGTTATGGCGACATGAAAATTGGGGATGGGGGGCGAGATGGAAATATTATGGAAATTAAATGAAATGAAATGTTTTTTTTTTTTTGGCAGCATGAAGTCATCACATCGAATGATATAAGTTTTTTTATGGTATGTGCTATTTACATTTTTGATTGATCGAAGCATATAATATGTTTATGTAAATACAGAATTTACATTATGGTATAGTACCTAAGTGAATTTCGATTCGAGTGTTTAATGGAAGAATGACAATTTTGTTGTTGCATAAAATAATGGGATTTTGGGTTTTGGTTGGGCTTGTTAGACATCTCTCAAGTTCACTTAACAAAATGCTTTTACTTAACACTAAATGATTTTTATAAATGGTCTACGATTAAAATTTACCAATTAAATGTGTATTTTTTTTTATTTAGTTATAATTATTATCCACAAGTATTATATATAAAAAGTTCATAAAAGAAAAAATTCCAAAAAACAAACGCTTTAAATATGTATATAGTGAAAAATTGTCGCGCCAAACTTAATAGCATAAATAACAAGTCATTTCGCTTATCGCTATTCTCGTTTTGCTTTTAATTAAAATCAAAATAAGTAAAAATTGTAATTATTTTTAAGAAAAATGTAAGATTTGTATCAAATTTAATTATATTTGATGGATTGAAATAATTTTTTTATGGAGGTTTATAGGTTGGAAATTAATTTGAAACGATTCTTGATAGGTTATTAAAATGTACAGATTACTTTAGAGTAGCTATACTGGAGGTTTGCGCATTTTATGGTGGTGTACTGTAATACTCCAGCAATGGTTACGTGATACTTATATATTTAGCAAATACGACCAAATAATAAATAATTAATAAACTTTTACAAGAGAGCTTTATAATAAATTTTCAATTACGTGTTCAAGAAAACGCAACAAGAACGAACAAAGAATTGAGATGTGCAACTAAATAGTATTGATTACATATAGCGATAAGTATAAACTATTGGTGTTGTTAATACGTATTGTAATACGGTTTTACATTATTCGTGTAAAACCCCCATTTAAACCAATTTCAGCTTTCAACAACGCAATCAAACTTAAATTATGACTGCAACACCATAATTTACAATCTTATTGAAACGCAATGTTTCGCTAGCACAATTTATAAATAACAGGGCTAACAGCTTAAAAAAAACTTTGGGTTGGGGAAGCGGGGTTCAATAACATAATAAAAGGAAACTGCTCGTTTTCTACTAGACATTCACAGCCTAATGTAAAGTTAAAGGCGAGATTAAAGTGAAAGTTAAAGCTAGCTCAAAGTAGATCTCAAAATAGAAGTCAAGAAGCCTAACACTCGTTAGGATAAAGCGTTTACTTCGATAACCAATGTTCAACGATAACCAATGACGACGTTTCTTAAGTTTATAAGGAGTCGACGCACAGCCCTCTCAAAGAATCGGCAATCCTCAGTTATCTATTAGTCTAAGTATTTGCTTACTCTTTGATTGGTTGAATGGAGTGTTCGAACAAGCTATAAGCAACACCTCCAGGAGATATCCGGGCCTCACGATACTTGCCACTAGAAATGAATGCATGTGAAACACATCAAACAAAAATAAATTTCGGTTTGTGGTTTTTGGCAATTTCAAATCAGCCCGATCAACTAAACTTGTTTTTACCAAAGCAATATACCTATTTTTAAACAAGATCAACTAATTAGGCTTATTTTAGCGAATCACACACATAAAACATTTGATTTTATTTTCACTAAAAACACAACCGCCCAAAAACATAAATACATATGTAATTAATTAATAAATTTGAAACCCGAATTTAAACTGGTACGTATAATTCTAAAATCGCCTGAGTGCAAAATACGATAGTGAAAATTAACCAAAATAACATTTACAATGGTAGTATAATTATTGCACTCAGTGTAAAAGTGTAATTTTTTTACCCTCGAAATGTTCGATTGACCAAAAAAAATTGCACTGACAGCTGCACCAATGCAATTTCAACTACTCTAGTTTTTTTGGTAGTTTTACCCCTCTTTTTCATACACCAAAAAATAGTACTGTCATTGTGCTGCCATTTCATATTTGACAAATGTAAATTTTTCATTTGTGATCTTTCATTTTCATTATTTTAAATATTTGTGATTAAAATATATTTGTTATTAAAAGATAAAATACGTTGTTTGCTCTTTATAAATTATTGTCGTCCTTATTTTCTTTACTCTCTAAAATAACTAGGCCCTAGGTATTATCAATATGGACAAAGGTTGTATTATAGCGAGTGTTGGTGGCGGATGTCAAATATTTAAATAAACGTTTATTTGCTTTTGCATTGATTAAAAAACCAAAGTTTATGCAAAAATATAAACATTTTTTATAATAACATGCAAAAATATCCTAATTTTAATACATCAAGTTTTCATTAATACACAAGCAAATATATATTTAAATTTGACACCCGCCGCCGAGCTTGGAGTGATAGAAGTTAGTTGGCGATTCACTTCAAATTTTATTAATTGTTGGTATGCTTGTCTTTTCTACAATTTATTTCGACAAAAAACAGAAATACACATAATGTCACTGCTCCCGTCACTGGCCCCGATAAAATTGTATTCTATTTCGCTTTTTGATTACGCTTTTTCTATTGCGATCCCTTTTTGTTGTATACTTTTCCTTTCTTTCACATCGATAAAGTATCACTAAACAAAAATGGGCTGTAGGCCCATAATGCATTCATGTGCCAAACCAAAACGCACCAATGACAACAAAAATAAACGGCGGACATAAATCCGAAAGAGTATAAGTTGCGAACAGAAATTACTGTGAACTGTGAAATACCAGGAGGCTGGGTGTAGCATCAAGTTCAGAAACCGAGTATCCTGTACATATACAATTCAAGCAGTATAACTCGCTTTAACAGTAAATGATTATTACTATTCGTAATATACTACAGTTTAATTTAATATTCGTGCCATTTCAACAAAATCGAAGCAATTTTGTCAAATCAATTATTTTATGAGCTGCCCATCTTATTTTTCTGAAATTATATTGAAATATCGTAAATATTATATTTCTGTGAAAAAATCTAAAATTCCTAAACGAATTTCTGTTTAGTCCTCAAAACAATCATCTATAATTCACATCTCAGGAGCCGTTAAATTATAAGAAACTAGAAAACTATATCCTCCCATTCTTTACGCCACTTTTTACATTGCTGCCTAAAGTGACGCTGTAAGCACATCAATAATTATGCTGACATACATTTTCGACGAACTTATGATACGCTGATACGAGTAATTTTCACAATAATATAATGTTTATCGTGAACGAATTATTAATTTCATTTGTTTATAATACAAAACTGTTTGTTTTAAATATTTATAAATTTTCTTTAACTACGTATTAGTATTACAATAGCTATAAAAAATATGCTTAAGTCGCCACTTGAGAATTTTGGTATAACATTCATTATTAAGTAAATTTTATTTTATTTACTTTAATTTTAGCGCACAATAATGAATTCGACTTTAGCAGCGTACATAATTGAGAATAGCACGGTGACAGCAGTTGCAGTAACTTTAGCAACGACATCAACAATATTACCAATAACGTCAGGACCACCGATTGACACCGAATTATTTGTCGCAACATCATTATCATTAGTATCGCCGAAACACACAAAACATCACGAGGATGTTTCACCGGTAACATTATCATCGGAGTGGAGTCGGATGGCCAGGTTACTATTATTATCGTGTTTATCCGTAGTTGGTAGTATAGGCAATGTTTTTATGATATCATCGGTTATGATCGAGGATCATTTAAAAAAAGCGGGTAAATATGCACAAGATGCATACATGTTAGATAGAAACTTATGCTATATATCTAAACCATTTTTTTGTTTTTTTTTTTCATTTGCAGGTAATTCATTTATCGTAAATATTGCACTAGCCGATTTAGTAATAACGAGCGTTTTAATTCCGGCATCAACAGTCGTGCTACTGGCCGGTACCGATGATTCACTGCCCGTATGTAAATTTCAATGGTTTTTGGCAGCATGTTCGGTATTAGTAACCGTCCTATCACTGGCAATAACTGCGATTGAGAATTACCTGAGATTGTGTACGCAACGAGAATGGTTCAATAAAACTAACATAACCGTTATTTTATTAACAATCTGGTTCATCGGAGGTGTTTCATCTGGGCTACAATTCATATTCAATATAAGCTTCGATTATTGTACTCGCAAATCAAATGGTATAATTCCGTATCAAACAGCAATTGTAGCCTTACTAATACTATTTCCACTGCTACTAACATTTTATGCACACGTTCGAATCATAATCGATGTGAAACGGTTAATGCGTGAACCACATTTTAAACCAAATCTTAATTATCAATCTGACTTAAGTCTAATACGTACAAATTTTTATAGTTTTTTAGTATTTGTACTGTTTTGGCTGCCATTCGGAATAGTTTTGGCTTATGGTACTACTAAACTAATACCAGACCGAACATTTTATATTACCGCATGGATTGGTCTAACCAAATCATGTTTTCATAATGTCATCTATTGCATAAGTAATCGATATTTTCGTAGCGCGTACATAAGTTTATTTCACTATTGTTGTTGCAAAACGACCGTATCGACGGCAAGAAGGCAACGAAATGATGGCCACCGTCCAACAGCTGATGTACGTGTACATATTATACCCGGTTATAATATGTACTCGTATACAAGCCCACAGCGATCGGGTAACAGCCATCATGGACATTGGAGTAAACGTGATGTTCATGAATTATGATCAGAATCTTAAATTTGTATTTATCGTAAGATCGTTTGGATTGGCATCTGAATTTAGGCCAAATCTTCAAATAGACTATATTTACTTATAAAATCATTTTATGAAACATAGTATTCAGTAAACATTCATAGCTACAATTTCATTTCACAACTCGTTTTCAACATACTTTTGTGGTTCTTGTGTATGGCCTGAATTACAGTATCATTTTCTATGTCAAAGATGTTTTATCAAATATTTGATCATATTTAGCTTTACGAAGCTAACTTGATAAAATATATTTTTTAAAAGGAATCTTTTATAAAAGATTCAACTCATACTATTATCATGTTTCTATGAACGAGGTTAATTTAGGTTGGATTGAAATTAGGTTTTCGTTAAATTTCAAAATGGTGTCGATCGTTTCCATCGAAGTGAGTTAGGTTGAGTTGAAAGTGTTACACCAAGGTACATTATAATTACACTTAGAACTTTTATATTCCGTTCTGAATTTTTTTATCAATATTTTTTTGTTGTATTTAATTATAGTAATATTTTTTAATGGCGGTAACCTAATATTTATTCGCCTCGCCATTTTGGTTTTCAACTCTGCTCAATTCCACTAGCTTCGTTGAGTTTAAAATAACTTAACGAAAACGTAACTCCAACCTCGTTTCCATGAACCCCAACTACAACTCAAGCCTTACATGGAAACAAGATATATCCATTTATCTTTGAGAAAGATATTTGAAAAAACATCTTTGATATAGAAAAATGATAGCGTGATTCTGGCCTATCACGAATTCGTGTGGGCAAATTGTGTTTCGACGAATCAGCCTATCTACACCCACATAAAATATAAGGAAAAAACGTATTAAACCTTAAGTCGTTTTATATACATTTTTTATTTTAAGGATATTGAAATACAATTTTCTATTTTCATTCGTCGTCGGACATTAAATGTCCGAATATACATACAAGAAAAAGGAAAATAATTTAGAATTTTTTAAAAATTATATTTTGATCCTTGTTATATTGTCCAAAATGGAAACAATTTTTTGAACTGATGTTATTGTATATTATAAATCCTTTTTACGTAATTTAAAAATTTACTGATGAAATAGAAAATTTAGAGCACAAAGATTATAAATCACAATTTTTTATCTATAATATATAACATGTGGAACTCTGGTTTATACTTTTGAAAATCCACCGAATACAATTTTATTTTTTAAAACAATTGAGAAATCACTTAATTCTTACAATTTTATGCGAAGGTCTAAATTTTTTTTTTTTTAATAAGATAATTTTATAATACAGACATAATAAATATTTTACACAAATTTATACATTTTTTATTATTGTATTCTAAATTTGTATTTTAAATAATTAAACAAAAAAAATTCAGCAAATTCAATTGTACTAGATAACGACGTATATATTTTAAAAATTATAATTTAATAAAAAAAAATATAAATGTGTAGTGAATAAATAAAATAAATGTTGATTGTTCCTCGATGTAGTAAAATAAAATTAAATTACTCGTAAGTAAACTAAACATAAAAGACTACATATATTTAAAATATATTGAGCAAATTTTTCATTTTTATTAAACAAAAACCACGTTTTTTATTATTTTATGCCGTCCGCATTTATGATTTTATTAACAAACAAAAAACAAACAATTCTAGACTATAGAGCACAAAAAATATTTTTATTAATTTTTAATATTTAAGGTTATGTAAATAGATAACGAAAACAAATAATATAATGCCTTTTTAATAACTGTGATGTTAATTAAAAAAAAAAAAAAATATGAAAAATATTTAAAAATTATACTTTTAATTTTATTTATTTTATCTAATCCCATTAAAAATAAAAACCATGAAATTTGTTATTTAACTTATGGCATTTATTAAAAAACAACAAAATATTTAAAATAAAATTTATACATAGATATTTATAAATGGGACCACTATTTTTACTGTATAAATAAAATGATAAAAATTTTATAAAATTTATGTAATTTTAAGTATATTTATATATTAATGAATATTAAGACACCTGTCCTAAGTATAATGCTTTCTTAATATTACTTTTGAGTTACTGTTTAATTTACAAAAACCAATTGTCAGATGAATTTTTAAAATAAAAAGACTAAAAATATTTTGTAACAATAATTTGCAATAGCCATAATTAAAAAAAATATTTGTGTAAGCTTTCTAAACTAAAAATGTAATAATCGTTATTTTTGTGAAATACATATTGAAACGTCAAAATACTAAACAGCTAAACTGTAAAGGCCCCCACACAAGGGGTGGTCCGCTGGT
Organism: Tipula vernalis; assembly: GCA_958295665.1. Taxonomy (NCBI): domain Eukaryota; kingdom Metazoa; phylum Arthropoda; class Insecta; order Diptera; family Tipulidae; genus Tipula; species Tipula vernalis. The sequence continues at coordinate 3,413,949 of OY282560.1, forward strand.
CCAGATCCCCCACATTTCCCCCTCCCCTAATCTAAACACAAACCGCACGAAAGACTGAAACATTGGGCTGCTGTTTGGTTGTTTAAAACAATTAAAATACTCTGTGCTCGAACCCAGAAAATGTTAAGCTTTTCCTAAGAAAAATTGAATAAGTTATTGGTTAGAATGCATAAAAATAAGAAACTACTTTGGTCTACTTTACTGGCTATCATATTAAAATAAGAAATTAATGATTGTTAATCAATCAAGAAAATATTAAATGTAAAGTTTAATAATTTCCTTATATTTAATTTTTATATGAAATTACGCTAGTAAAAGCATTAACTTATGTTTATGCGCTCGCCCGGATCAACATTTAAAAATTTTTCAACCACATATTTGGAATGACTATTTATCAGGGTGCTTGTTTAAACAAGCCAAAATTGCCTAAACTGTGGGCCAGACGTTTCGCTCTAATTTTTTAATAAATATCTAATATTTGAATTTAAAAAAATAAATGTATAACATTTTGGGCCCTCCCTAAAATTGATTAGCGTGTGCGCTTTAAACGATAAAGGACTAATCACATCAAGCGCGAATAACGAACGTGAGTAAACAATTTTTATAAAAAGATGATATAAAAAACACTTATATCTACAATTTTTCGACTTTTTACAAGATTAGTATGACATTTTTAATCAAATTAAATTTAATTAAGCCCGAAAATTATTTCAAAACTACACAAAAACGAAATTCGCTTGTAACATAATATTTTTCATTTGAGTTTAAGGTTTTTTTTTTATTAATTTGATTGAGCAGATTTTCTGCTAGCAGCGCTGCCGGCAGAAATTGAGGTGAACTACATGAGCGTCTTTTTTGATATGCAGAATTTTTTTTAGTAGTATTCATTTGATACATATTTGATTTTAATGTATAATTTTTTAAAATGAATAATGCCTTAATTGGTCACAAATTAATTAATTTGTATCCTCCATTTTCGCACTTAGCACTAAGTTTCGCGTTACCTAAATTGTACTAGATTTATTTTCTTTTACGTAATGTAGCCTACTGAATCGCAGCAAAATTAGAAATATAGAAAACTTACAGAATTCTGCGTGGCAAGCAGAATTCATGTATTTCATTCCACATAAACTAATATTTTCTAATTTCAATCCTTGCAGAATTCTGCACATCTGTTTCCAGCATAAGTGTTTCTGATATCATAATTTTGCAAAAAAATATTTACTGGAATTCGCTATTCGCACTTGGTGTGAATAGTGCCTAAAACAAACTTGTACAGTAATAAAACATGACACTTAAATGTAATTGTGAAAACTTATTCTATTTAGTAATATATATGTTCATAATTTTATAAAATAAAACTACTAAAAATTAAACTAAAAATATATTTGATGATAAATGTGATAAATAAAATATAAAATTGATTGTTTTAATAAATTAGACACGAGGGTCGAAGTAGTGACTTTACAAAAATGACTCTTATGTGGAATTCTACAAAAGGAATTGCTGTAAATCAATAAAAAATGATTTACAGCAATTTTGTGCGTTCTATGGGAAAATATTATTGCCGTTTTTTTTTATGTAAATCAATTTTGAGAAATTGAGATATTTTGAGAAATTTACCCCCACCTTTCTTCCAGCAAAATTAAAAATGTTAATTATGATAATAATAACATCAACGACACTCCAGATTTGTAAGTTGCTTTTCATGAATAAAAATTATAAAATTGTTTATATTTTTTACGACTACGTAGCCACAAAAGTTCATAGTTTCCATTTTAAATTAGCGTGTTCCATTGGCGTTAGCAAACTACTCACAAGTATGTAACGAACTGTTTCAAAATTTAACTCTTCTGAAAAAAGGCAAGGTCATCTAAAAAAAAACATGTTCGTTATCAGAAATTCTCCTGGTGGTCTATCGTGGTGGATGCAGCACATTGCCGGCTAGGTGGCAGTCCGTTGGGCGGGGATCTTTCCACCAACCACACAAGAGCTAGATAATGCTGCTTCTTGTTATTGATATTTCATTTGATGGAAAAAAGTCAACTTTCGCATTTATTATAACAAAAAAAAACTTAGCTTGGTATCACAATATACTTGCACATTAATTATTATCACAGCACTACTTTTATCACAAACAAATCAAACCGCTATGGCTCAGTGACCTCAGATGTCATGATCACTGCTTGCTGTACCCACCCAACCGTAAATGTACTACCATGATAACGGCGTACCCATATGTGAAGCTGGAACTTAAATCATCATCAAGGCGTTTAACCGACCAATTTCATGTTATTAAATAACTAAATTTGCGCACAGTAAAACTCGAAAAAACACATGATCACTTGTAGCAATAAAATAAATTCATGATAACGACCAGAAATATTAAGAACAAAAATTAAGAAATTTCGGTTAGCATTCCACACAAATTTTATTAATAAATTAGAAATAAATAACTAAATATCATTAAATAGTGAACATAAATAGTACTAAAGAGAAATGCTTAACACTAAACTATATAACTAAAATAGGTGCATGCATACAAAACAAAAGTTTCTAATTGCTTTACTTTAGAACCATGGCCCAACAAAAAAAAACGTATCTAGTATTATAGGTTTTAATTTACTAAATTTAATTAAACATATATAATCTAGTTTATAATTAATAAATAAAAAAAATAATAATAACGGGCTTACAATCTCCTCATTCTTTTGAAAAACAGTCAATTTCTCATAATTTAGATGGATCCACTGTATATGTTGCTATATGCATAGGATTGCGTCCATTTTCGATTAAGATGAACGTATGGTAAATAATTTTCTTCTCGCCAAATTTGTTTACCGTGGAACTTAGATTCGTCTGGTGTGATATCAGCAGCTATGGTGTTGTTTCACAAACGCTTGCTTTTCCGCGATTTCTTAAGGTTTTCGTCAATGCAAAAAACAAGTGGTGCACTGCTAATTACAAATCTTCAAATTGGTTTTGTTGGTAAAATGCAGGAATCAATTGTGTTGTATTTTACGGAATATAGCCCGTATTCCGATTTATTTTCACTCACTCACAACTTTACTAAGCTAAATAACACACAACGACTAATTAAAGTTAAATTTATTTTTGGCTTGCTTTATTGCCAATACGTATTATACCCTACGGCGATCACTATGCAACTGACCTATGATCATATAATTTTTTATTTTGAAGCAAAAAAAAAACAAACCCGTACAATACCAATAAAATAAATCGGAAGTCAAATTAACTGTCGCATTTTACCAAATACAATATTTTTTTAATATACATGAACATACATAATCATCATTTTTATCTTTAATTCTATTATATCAAATGAAGTGGTTTGCTGAAATTTCCTAAGTTTTTTACAGTGCGTAAGTAAATATAGCAACCAAATAATTTGCCCCAATTAATCATGTGTTTTGTTAAATTTTGAATTTTCGACTTGTAACAAGCTGAAACTGTTACAAATCGTGGGGACGACCCACACCCTGAAGAAAGTCTCAAAGCCGGGCTTACGTACTATTCCAAAATTAATAAGGACTTCTCAATGAAAAATAAAATATTCAAACCACCCTACCTAATATCTTTGGCGTGATATATTCCCATTATCTTACCATCTTCATCTCCTACCTCATACGAAACATTTCCAATTTTTCTCAAAATCAACCCTGGTTTAAATTTGAAGGCCAGCTTCCCCGAAAAATTCTTAGCTGCGTTACTCTGAACGAAATTTCGAACGAATATCCTCTGCCCAACATTAAACATTCGGTTTCTAGCGCGAAGGTTATACGTGGAAGTATTTCGGAAATGAGCTTTTCTAAGGTGACTTAGTACAATCTTTTGTGCCGAAGATAGCAGATCTGTATTACTAGGTACATGCGCTTGAATCTCACCGAGGTAATTTAATTCTCGCAACAACGAGTACGTGGAACCATGTAGTATCTTGTGCTGCCCGAATACAAGGAAATGTGGTGAATAACTGGTACTTGAATGGACTACATTCCTTAAAGCACCAGCTATTTCATCCAGATGTTTATCCCAGGTTTGATGATCATCCTTTACATATGCTCTAATTGCAGATAGTACTGACCGATTAACCCGTTCGACAGCGTTGGCCTGAGGGGAATATTTTGCGGTGAAATCATGTCTTACACCATATTTCTTCATGAGATTCGCAAATATATGGGAATCAAACTGTGTACCGTTGTCCGTTAGTATACTTTCAGGGACCCCATAAACATGGAACACCTTGTTTTCTAGAAGCTCGATTATTTTTGTGGCTGACGCTGAACGAAGTGGGAATAACACTGGAAAACGGCTGTATTGGTCCAACAGAATAAAAATGTGGGTAAATCCGGTTTTAGTCCTTGGATAAGGGCCAAGAAAATCCAAATAAAGTCGCTGCCATGGACGTAGTACCTCAAACGCTTTGCCCATTTCTGGCCTCGTTGAAAAATTAACCGGTTTCGTACATTTACATATTTCGCATTTATTCACAAAATCTCTAACCTGAATTGTCATGCCAGGCCAGTAGTAGTATCGCCTTAATACTTCAATGGTGCTTGCAATACCCTGGTGCGCAGCTGTCGGCGGATTGTGTGCTTTTTCAATCAATGAAGCTGTTAAAGCTTCTGGGACAACCAGTTTCCATGACGGTAGGTCAGTAACTTGCTCGGAACCAATGTTCACGTAAATTTTTCCGTCTTGAACTTTATAGTTGACAGACGCCTCGGCGTTTTGTTCTAACGCTTTGATTCGGGACAAATATTCGTCGTCTTGGAACGCTAACGAGTCCAAATCAATGTGCAAAATATCACCAATATCCTCTTCCATGGCTTCGACATGCACCCTAGATAAACTGTCCGGAACAACATTTAATGACCCTTTTCGATACTCTATTTTAAAGTCAAACGCTTGCAACTTAATCGACCATCGTGCTAATCTACCAGTTAGGTCTCTCTGCTCCATTAGCCAACGCAAGCTCGAATGATCGGTGATTACAATGAACGCGTAACCCTCAATATAAGGTCTAAATTTTTTTATACTCATCACTGCTGCCAAACACTCCAGTTCCGTAATACTATAGTTCTTTTGTGCCTTATTTAATTTGTGCGACATGAAAGCTATCGGATGTTCTTCATCATTATCGAATTTCTGGAATAATACACTTCCTATTCCCGTTGTGGAGGCGTCGCATTGTATATAAAAGTGTTTTGAAAAATCCGGATTAACTAGAATCGGCGCAGTGATAAGTGATGTTTTTAATTTATCGAATGCCTCCTGAGCTTCGGTATTCCACTGTTTATTTTTCCCTTTCTTAAGAAGGTCTGTAATCGGTGCAGCTAGAGTTGAGTAATTCGAGACAAATCGACGATACCAGCCAGTCATTCCCAGAAATCTGCGAATCTGTTTGACATTTTTCGGAACGGGATATTCGTCTATGGCTCGTATCTTCTCAGGGTCCACTCTGAGGCATCCCTCACCAATCACATAACCGAGGTACTTCGTCTCCCGTAGAACGAACTTACTTTTTTCCACATTTATAGTCAGATTTGCTAACTTTAGCAATCTGGCTACTTCAGACAGTAGTGATATATGTTCTTCAAAAGTTGCCGATACCACTAAAAGATCGTCCAGGTAAACGAAGACGCGGTCATGTAGATGGTGAGGAATTACCTTGTGCATTAACCGGCACATCGTCTGGGCTGCATTACACAGCCCAAACGGCATGACGGTAAACTGGTAGAGTGGACGACCCGGCACCGTGAAAGCCGTCTTATCCCTGGACGAAGATTCAAGGGGTATTTGCCAAAAGGCGTCCTTGAGGTCGATGGTACTTATGTACCGTGTTTTGTCCAATCGACCTAATAATCCCTCGATCAACGGTAAGGGATAAGCGTCTCTCACCGTAACCGAGTTCACCTTTCTTGCATCGAGACACAGACGAACCTTCCCGTTCGCTTTTCTCACTAGAGTTACTGGGGATGACCAAGAACTGGTGCTTTCCTCGATCACTCCCAAACGGAACATTCTGTCTAATTCCCGATACATATCCTCCTGAACTTTGGGTGATACTGGATAGTATCGCTGCTTTACGGCTGTTGCATTTCCAACATCAATAGTATGTACTAGAATATGTGTTCGACCCAATCCATAGTTTTCGCAGGACGGAAATTTTTGGATGACATCATCTAATGTGATTTTCTCCAATGGGTTTAATAGGTGTCTGTTATTATCAGGCTCAGGACCAAACTCCAGGCGACTGCTATCCAATTCATTGACCATTAACGGAACTAGGCCAAACATTTCCCAAAAATCTATCCCTAAATATAATTTTTGAGTGAGGCTTGGAACGATATGCAGTCTCATTGTTTTTGTCTTTCCACCGTATGACACCTTAGCAATGATATGTCCAAGGATTCGTTGTTGCTCGCCACTAGCAGTTGATAATAGAGACGTCAGGCTATGTAACTTAAGGTTATTTTGTTCAATGAATTGCTCAGACCCTATACCAAGGACAGAGATGCTGGCTCCGCTATCCAAAAGACCGCGATATGGAACTCCATTGATAAGGATTTCTGCATATGGTCTGTTGTCACCGTTGCTAAGAACTGTTGACTCAGCAATTATCCGCTTAATTTCTCGTCTGGTTTTAAAATATTTTAAACTCCGATTTAAATGGTTTCGACATCTAGATGTTTGATATTGATCGTAACTGGTTTGAGTTGACTTTGTTAAATTTTGTACTGTTACTGATCTGTTTTTCTCTGAAGTATTCTGTAAAACTCGGGGTCTGTGTTGGTGACCGAATCCACCATTTCTGGTTTGGGGACATTCGACAATTGACCTTAGGATCTCAGAACCCCAATATTTCTGACACCCCGTTGAAAGTTTCCCGAGGCTCTAGCACTCCGACATGCCTGGCAGTTGACTTTTATAACGTTTCTGGCTCCACATCCAAAACAAAACTTATGAGTGATTGGATGTATGCAGTCTTTAAAGAAATGCGTTTTGCTTTCACAATTCCAACAAAAGTTCCGGGAACTATTATTATTGGTATTCGACGTTGGAGTGTTTGAAAATGATACAGCACACAAAGAATCATAGTTGTTTGGCAGCTCAGAAAAATGGACTTGATTGGGAATTGGTTCACTGTAATCAACGCTCCCTTCAAGCTCATTAATTTGGCGTCTGGATTGATAAACCAGCTCCGGAATCCATCCGATGCGATTCCAGGTATCCTCGACAGCGATCGATCGATTAACTAATGTTGAAATGTCGTTAAAGGTTTGTCCCGCAAAATTGGATTGAAGCCCAGGTCGCATATTCCTAACAAGCAGATGAATAGTCTCTATTTCGGTCATTGGGATCTGTAGTGGTAACGCCATAGACAGAATATCATTGTAAAAATCAACAAATGTTTCTTTTACCCTTTGCTTGCGTCTTTCTAGTGCTTGTCTAATATCGGCATCAGTTCGTCTATCTTGAAACCGATGAGTCATGGCAACCCGCAATCCTTCCCAATTAACGCTCCTCTCCCTCTCCATGAACATCCAATACCATTCTCTTGCCTTGCCTTTTAATAGCGCATTGAGATTTCTAACCAAAAATTCAGTGCAAACACCATTGGATACGGCCAAACTTTCGACTCGGTAGATAAACCTCTCCACCGGAATTTCACCACATTCACCACTGAATGAGATATCCCATTTATGAATTTCAAGTCTTCCATTCTTCTTAAGGTATGTTTCGGAAACTGAAGAAGTAGTTGGTTGGGTTGTTAAAGTAAGTGGATGTTGGCCACCTGCCTGTACAGTAAGATTATTGTGAATCGGAGGAGGTACTGCAACATTAAACGGAAGAGACGTTTGAATATGCGTTGGAGATATAATCGTAGACGAATGCATTCCTTGACTAGTATGCGCATTCCCTGTGACAGGCAAATTCAATTTGGTTAGCAGGATCTCAGCAATGGAATTTATTTGTTCTGGATTTAAACTGGTTGTAGTTGCTGATTGCGGAATATGTTTATTTGACTCTGAGTATTTGGAAAAATCTTTATTACTAACTATCAGTTTCACGGTTTGGTTGTCTTCAGGCATATTACCTTCAGGAAGGTGTACCTCGCTGAAGCCCATATCTACCTCATCTTCACCACCATCCGGCGTAAATATAACTAAATCTTTTAGAGATTGCTCGACTTCTGGAACTGTACTGAGTTGGTTACGCAGGTCATTAAAACATCCCAAAAGTTTTTCACAAGTTCCCAATAATTTCTGCGCTGCTATCAAGGTGGAGCCTGCCTTAGTCGCGGAAATTCTATTAAGACGACCTGCAACATGTTCTACCCCTGTTACTAATTCTTCCAACTTCTCAGCGCTCATGGAATCAGAAGCATGCATTAACATTTCCACTGCATTATGTATTTTTTTCAGTTTACTTGCACAATTGGTAAGTTCGCGCTTAGGGTAACGTGCGGCCAGGGAATGCGGCTCTGTAGGCCGTTCAGCTTCACCTGAGTTCTCTTTTCTTACCATTTCCGAAAGTGAAGAAATTCTATGCGAAATAGTTCCGCAGATATTCCTTATTTGACATTCAATATCCAATTCATCGCAATCAAGAAATTGAACCTCCATTTTCGATCAAAACTATTATGACTTAAATTTGTATAGTAAATAAATAATATGATAACTCAATATGATAATAAGCTCCCTACCTAATATATCTTAGTGACAGGGCGGAAGCGTATTACTTATAAAAAAAAATTCTTTCCAATATTGAAATAAAATATAAATTGTAATTTAGGCTCACTGAACTTCAGTTCTAAAATTCCTAACAAATAATTTTTATTCTTTTTTATTTTTTTTTATTTAAACTAATCCTTAAAATTTTCCAACAATATATCATAAGCTGATGATTTAAGTTTCAACCACATGCAAATGCTTAACCGTTTAAAATGTTTGTGACAAATGAAAAAAAAATTGTAATATGATTTGTTTGAAACACAGTGCACATACTCTTCAAGGTTATCATTAACCAACGCATGTCTGCGGAAAATGTGCAATCATTTATCAAACAATAAAAATAACAAACAAAATACCCAAGATCACATATCCAGTACCAACAATCAAGCCAATAGGCGAAAGTTCATACAATGAAGTCTTGGTATTTCGACAAAAAAAAACCTCCTACTTAACATGTGGTATTTGTAAATGCAGAAATCACAGTTGGTCTAAATTGCAACCCAACGTTCTAAGGTCAAATTAAAACGGAAATCGCATTATAGCCACATGAAAAATAAGATAACCAATACTAATTTAATCTTTGAGAAACAGGCGAGATATTAGAATCAACACAACCCCCGGTGGAAACAAATATCAACTGCTCAGCAAAGATCAAATAATGGAAAACCTACTAAGGCCGCTGAATGACCTGATGACAATAAAATGGAAAGTTAACATTTTGTAAATAACCGACTTTTTATTTTTTTATATATATACCGTACTTGGGCGCCACTGTAACGAACTGTTTCAAAATTTAACTCTTCTGAAAAAAGGCAAGGTCATCTAAAAAAAAACATGTTCGTTATCAGAAATTCTCCTGGTGGTCTATCGTGGTGGATGCAGCACATTGCCGGCTAGGTGGCAGTCCGTTGGGCGGGGATCTTTCCACCAACCACACAAGAGCTAGATAATGCTGCTTCTTGTTATTGATATTTCATTTGATGGAAAAAAGTCAACTTTCGCATTTATTATAACAAAAAAAAACTTAGCTTGGTATCACAATATACTTGCACATTAATTATTATCACAGCACTACTTTTATCACAAACAAATCAAACCGCTATGGCTCAGTGACCTCAGATGTCATGATCACTGCTTGCTGTACCCACCCAACCGTAAATGTACTACCATGATAACGGGGTACCCATATGTGAAGCTGGAACTTAAATCATCATCAAGGCGTTTAACCGACCAATTTCATGTTATTAAATAACTAAATTTGCGCACAGTAAAACTCGAAAAAACACATGATCACTTGTAGCAATAAAATAAATTCATGATAACGACCAGAAATATTAAGAACAAAAATTAAGAAATTTCGGTTAGCATTCCACACAAATTTTATTAATAAATTAGAAATAAATAACTAAATATCATTAAATAGTGAACATAAATAGTACTAAAGAGAAATGCTTAACACTAAACTATATAACTAAAATAGGTGCATGCATACAAAACAAAAGTTTCTAATTGCTTTACTTTAGAACCATGGCCCAACAAAAAAAAACGTATCTAGTATTATAGGTTTTAATTTACTAAATTTAATTAAACATATATAATCTAGTTTATAATTAATAAATAAAAAAAATAATAATAACGGGCTTACAATCTCCTCATTCTTTTGAAAAACAGTCAATTTCTCATAATTTAGATGGATCCACTGTATATGTTGCTATATGCATAGGATTGCGTCCATTTTCGATTAAGATGAACGTATGGTAAATAATTTTCTTCTCGCCAAATTTGTTTACCGTGGAACTTAGATTCGTCTGGTGTGATATCAGCAGCTATGGTGTTGTTTCACAAACGCTTGCTTTTCCGCGATTTCTTAAGGTTTTCGTCAATGCAAAAAACAAGTGGTGCACTGCTAATTACAAATCTTCAAATTGGTTTTGTTGGTAAAATGCAGGAATCAATTGTGTTGTATTTTACGGAATATAGCCCGTATTCCGATTTATTTTCACTCACTCACAACTTTACTAAGCTAAATAACACACAACGACTAATTAAAGTTAAATTTATTTTTGGCTTGCTTTATTGCCAATACGTATTATACCCTACGGCGATCACTATGCAACTGACCTATGATCATATAATTTTTTATTTTGAAGCAAAAAAAAAACAAACCCGTACAATACCAATAAAATAAATCGGAAGTCAAATTAACTGTCGCATTTTACCAAATACAATATTTTTTTAATATACATGAACATACATAATCATCATTTTTATCTTTAATTCTATTATATCAAATGAAGTGGTTTGCTGAAATTTCCTAAGTTTTTTACAGTGCGTAAGTAAATATAGCAACCAAATAATTTGCCCCAATTAATCATGTGTTTTGTTAAATTTTGAATTTTCGACTTGTAACAAGCTGAAACTGTTACAAGTACTTGTATCTACTCGCAACTACTCATGCTCAAGTGATGTTGTAGTTGTTGGAAGTAGTTACGCATATAATTAACGAAAGTGGGATTTTTGTTTAAAAAATTCTAATAGATGGCTCTATACCAATTTTGGTTGTGTGAAACGTCATTTTTTAACCCTAATCCAACCAAGGTGTACCTTTTTGGCTCGTTTGATAAATGCATCGATTTTCAAAATAATGTTGATTTAGTTATAAACTTGTATGTATTTTATTTTGAAACATTTCCATACAACGTACTTGACATCTAATCATTCTATGAAAAAATTTTCGTAAATTATTTGATTAGAATTTGAATTTACTGACATAACAAAAATACGTTGGTTCGGTTAGGGTTAAAAACAAAAAAAATTTGTTTATCTTTGTGATACGACGCACAATTGTTAAATCGTAAAAATATTTTAATTATTTTGTTGTTTAATGTTTTATTACTTATTATTATTAATAGAGCAACGTATTTTTTATTAAAATCTAGCAGTTTTATTTAAATTGAGGTTATGTTTTACTATTGTCACAAAAATTTGCGTTCCATTGAACATCTACTCACAAGTACTTGGCAGTAGCAAATTGTTTCCAATGGAACACAGTGAATATTCTTTATATAATATAAACAAAATTTCTCTTGACAGCTAATCTCACATCTAATAAAACTGTTGTTTTGTTTCCATCACAAAATAAATTTGCTTGTACGTTCTATGGGACATGTTTAAAATTGCTATATTTCAAAAATTCGATAGAACTCGACATTACTTATGTGGAGTTCTTTCAGGTTTATCAATTCCATCAATTTTGAACGTGGCTGAAAGAACGACAAAGTTGCATGGTGTTGTTTATCGTTGTATTGGTAACCAAATAAACAATTTATTTTTGATTTGAAGTTAAGCCACAGAATACACAGTTAATCTTTCTTCTGTGGTTTAGCCACAGAAGAAAGATTAACCAGAATAGACATTACGTGAACCAAATTATTTTTTCATCTTACCTTCTTTTTTGGACATTGAAGTATAATTATTTTTGAATATTATAGTAGTTAATACAAATTATGCTGTCAAAACAAAACTTGTCAAATTATTTCATTAACTAAACTATTAAGGATTCTCAATTTTTATTATTTCAAATCAAAACCATTAAACCAAAGAATACATGGGAACTTTATCTTATCTTCGGCAAATCAAGGTCAAAAAAATGATTCCAAATTTTTTCATACAAAAATAGCGTTATGTCTCTGGGGGTGCGCTTCAATAGGGTAGGAGTTGACCGTTTATAGCCACGACTTTCGTGAACTATATTCCAGCTCTGCAACTATGTAGAGGCCACCAAATGTGTCTAGTATACCTCCTCGTGGTGACACCCGGGCAACGATTTTAAAATCGGCTAAATACTAGAGGCGAGTGGATTACACTATAAATATACAATATGCAATGAGTAAAACAGAAGGAAAAAATACCCCAGGTGGTAAACCAATAGAAATATTGGGCAATCCACTCTCTGATGAGACTGGCCCTAAGGATTCTGGGGAGGGCCGATCCTTGCATACACAAAAAAACAAAAATATGGAAATAGTAAACAGCCCGTTCCACAAGGGAGGAAACGTTGCTAGATCTCCTGAGAAAACTTTTAATTTCTCATCTGAAAATTTTAACATGGAACGATTCCAAAATAATAAGGGCGCAACAGCAGCACCCCAACAAGCAAGTATAACAACCTCATATAACTATGGTGAAACATCTATTCTTGAAAGTGGTACTTCAGAAAAAGAGCTAACGTTATACAAACAATGGCAAAAAGTAACTGATGATAAAAATCAGCAAAGCATTATTATTCTCAATTTACAACAACAAATTGACGAACTAAAAAAAGAAATGATGCAATTAAAGCAGAACGAAACTCAAGCTAAGCCATCAATGAAGCAGAACCAGAATACCGAACTTAACGCCAACAATGTTAAATGTCCAACCGAATCATCAATAATACAGAAACAAAACACCAATTATAATGTTAATAAAAACGTTGAATATCAAACCGATGAGGAAGACTTAGCTAAAGAAACAGAATGGATTCGTGCTAAGTCTAGAAAAAGTAAAAAGAGAAGGTTAAATAATACACCGTCACCACCACAAAAACCACAAACTCTGGATCAAAACACTCAGCCTCAAAAGGTTGAGACAAATATCAAAACAGATAAAAAAACACCTCCCCCACCACCAATCATAGTAGATGATGTTAAAAATTATCACGTTTTCTATGATATAATTAAGGCGAGTGTTTCAGAAGAATCATTCATCACTAAATTGATGAATCAAAATAAAATAAGCATCAACGTAAATAGCGTCGATGCATATAGAAACGTAGTGAAAACTTTGACCGAAGGCTCATTTATCTTCACACGTATGAAAATAAACAAGAAAGGCCAATCAGAGTTATGGCAAGGAACTTACATCATACATGTAGCCCAGAACGAATTAAAGAAGAATTATCATCGAAAGAATTTAAAATAATCAGCGTAATGAACAAAGTTAGCTGGAGAAATAAAAAGAAGCTAGACATGTTTGTACTAACATTCAGTTGTGACGAAAATATAACTAAAATATATAAGATCACTAGTTTATTGGGTTGCAAAGTGGAAATTCAACCACTTAGAAAGTCTAAACTAGTTCCGCAATGCCAAAAGTGTCAGGCATATGGACATACGCAAAGATATTGTGGCAAACTTCCAAGGTGTGTTAAATGTGCCGGACACCACCTAACTGGAAAATGCGACAATCCACAAGCTCAACTTAAATGTGTACACTGTGGACAAGGTCATCCTGCTAACTATCGAGGATGTATTGTTGCAAAGGAAATTCAGAAAATGAAAAACCAAAGGATGAATAAAACTCAAATGTATGTCCAGTCAAATCGATATGAGAGGCATGCAAAACAAGACAATGGGCAACCATTTGGCCGCCAACTAAGAACTGAAGGTGTTACATATGCTGAAGTAACAAGTGGCGTAGTCAATAAACCCCAGCAAAAATCTAAAGATGTAGACATCAGTCAAACATTACAAGATATTCTCATGAAATTAACAAAATTTGATGAGAGGCTACAAAAATTGAAAGATAGAGCATTGGGAGCTAGACCCAAATCAACACAAAAATGAACAACACAATGAAAATCATGTCATGGAATGCTAATGGTTTGCTCCGGCATCAGCAAGAACTACAAGCAGTCCTCGACATTGAGAATATAGATGTGTGTCTTATTTCGGAAACACATTTTACTAAGCAATCCTTCATAACATTTAAAGGCTATTGCATATATCACACCAATCATCCAGATAATTCAGCCAGAGGAGGAAGTGCAGTCATCATTAAAAAAAATATTCAACATTTTGAAGAAGCAAAGTACGGAAAAGAAGAAATTCAGGCCACAGTGGTTTATATAAAAACGGAAAACTTTCCTATTGTTGTGGCAGGATTATACTGTCCACCAAGACATTCAATTAAAAGCAAACAATACTCAGAGTTCTTTAAGCGTCTGGGAAAAAGGTTCATAATAGGTGGTGACTTCAATGCGAAGAATACTCACTGGGGTTCTAGATTAACTACCACTAAAGGAAAAGAATTATTGATTGCCATCAAAGAAAATGGATGTGAATCCATTTCAACAGGTAAACCAACATATTGGCCAACTGACCCAGGGAAAATACCTGACCTGATCGATTTTTTTATAACCAAAAATATTTCTAATAATTTTATGAAAGTTGAAGAAAGCCAAGATATGAGCTCAGATCATTCTCCAATAGTCCTAACTCTAAGCGAGTATATCATCCAAAAAGGGAATAATCCAGTATTAACCAACAAATATACGAACTGGGAAAGTTTCAAAGTACACCTGGAACAAAGAATACTTTTGAAAGTTCCTTTAAAAACTATGGATCAACTGGACATAGAAGTAGAAAAGTTCATTACAGATATTCAACAATCAGCATGGGAAAGTACTCCAGAAATCAAATCAAGGCTAAAAGGAAATAACTATCCAATAGAAATTAGAAATCTCCTTAGGGATAAACGCAAATTCAGAAAAAATGGCACCAAACTAGAGCTCCACAGGACAAAAAAAGACTAAATAATCTTACTCAACAATTAACAAGAGAAATTCAGAAATTAAAAAATGACTCAGTTAATTTCTACTTAAGTAAGTTAACGAATGATAGTAATACGGATTATTCGCTTTGGAAAGCAACTAAAACTCTGAAAAGGCCAATAATGCCGATCCATCCTATCAGGAAAATGGATGGAACATGGGCAAGGAAAAACAAAGAAAAAGCTGAAGGTTTTGCCAATCATCTTGAAAATATATTTCAACCTCATGAATGTCAATTACGAGAAATATTGGATGAAAACATAACACAAATTCTCGAAGATGTCACCCCTACATCGACTACTGAAGTAGCAAATGAAATTAAAAACAATTTAAACTTAAAGAAAGCACCAGGGTTTGACCTGATTACCGGAGAAATAATAAAGCAGCTACCGGGAAAAGCTACGGTAAAGTTAACTAATATCATAAACGCCGCATTTAGGTTAAAATATGTACCCAAACTTTGGAAAGTGGCTGAGGTCATCATGATTCCCAAACCAGGAAAACCGCCACATCTAATAACATCATATAGGCCTATATCGTTGTTGCCGATAATGTCCAAACTCTTTGAAAAGCTACTATTAAAAAGGCTTAAACTAATAACTGAAAAAAATAATCTAATTCCGAATCACCAATTTGGTTTTCGCAGTGAGCACTCAACTATCGATCAAGTGCATAGAATAACCAATATTATTGAGAAGACTTTAGAAGAGAAAAAAGTTTGTTCAGCAGTATTCCTTGATGTAGCGCAGGCCTTTGATAAAGTTTGGCACGAAGGATTAATCTACAAACTCAAATTAATCCTACCGAAACAGTACAGCATAATACTGGAATCATATATAACGGAAAGATATTTCAGGCTTAAGCAAGAAGATGAATATTCAGAGCTTAAGGGAATAAAAGCAGGAGTTCCACAAGGAAGTGTACTTGGGCCACTTCTGTATTTACTATACACCCGAGATGTCCCAATCCCACAAAACAACATGATAGCCACTTTCGCCGATGACACAGCTATCATGGCAGTAGGTGACAACAACTCAGATACAGCAGAGCAATTACAAAACGCCATAGAGCAAGTACACAATTGGACAAAAAAATGGCGCATAAAACTAAATGAAACTAAATCTGTACATGTTGACTTTACGAACAAGAGATTAGTTCATAAACCAGTATATTTAAATAATCAAGAAATACCACATGCAAACACTGCCAAATATCTTGGTATGACGTTAGACGCTAAACTTCGCTGGAAAGCTCATGTAAAAAAGAAAAGAGGCGAGTTGGAATTAAAATACAAAAAAATGTATTGGTTACTGGTAAGAAACTCTCATTTATCAATCCCTAATAAACTTCTGCTTTATAAGCAAATATTGAAGCCTGTTTGGACTTATGGTATACAGCTGTGGGGGTGTACCAAGCAGAGCAACATGGATATTATCCAACGATTCCAAAACAAAGTGCTAAGAAGCATCGTCAACGCACCATGGTTTGTCAGAAATAGCGACATCCACAAAGATCTGGGCATAGAACTCATCAAAACCGAAATTATGAAATTTGCTAGAAGTCATGAACAACGGCTACTTCACCATGTCAACATAGAGGCCAACCAGCTACTGGATAATACGGATTTAGTTAGAAGGCTCAAAAGAGTAAAGCCTTTTGAGTTAGTGTAAATCAGTTAAAATAAATCTTTATCTAGCGCACGACAAAAGCGCGATCAAATCATAAATATCAAAACTAAGGAGTACATCGATGGATGAACCCTTAAATTTCAGTAAAATGTAGTAATTTAAGTTAGAATAAAATTGCTTATTAGTCTTAGACTAGATTGTAATTAAAAAAGAAATAATAAAACAGAATTATTTTCAAAAAAAAAAAAAAAAAAAAAAAAAATGTCTCTTCTGGTTGTATTCTGTGGTTTAGTTGTCAAAATTTATGTACGTCTCTTGTGTTTTAACCGAAAAGAAAACAAAAAATATAAAAATGGAGGAATTTTAAAAAAAAATGGCAACCAAAAAGGAGCAAAGAAGTCAACGAAAGGAGAAGGCTAAATAAAGGAGACACACAGAAAAACTCGAAATTCTGGCGGAAATTTTGAAAGATCAATAATAAAATTTGTATTATATTGTTTTGTTTTTTATGTTTTAAAAGTTTTTTTTTTTTTTTTTTTTAATAAAAATGAAATTTAATTTATAATCTAGAAACTTTCAGTTATTCGAATTCATTTTATTTCTCTCATCTGCTTTAATACAGCTTCAGACAGTGTCCCATGTCCCTAGCCCTACATTTTCATTTGATTGTGATGTCTGATTTTTCGTTAAATTTGGGCAACAGTGTTAAACATATATCTACATATGTATATTTTGTATTTTTTTATTGACGATTGTAAAAGTAGAGAAAGCGCCCCTCGAGGAAATAAGTTAAAATGTGGCAACTGACAAAATGACATTTCTCACAAATGCGATGAAAGAAAATTTTCCAATCCGGTAGTTAAAAATTGTTTTCATAAACCAAAATTGGAATTATTTACAATTATTAGCAATCTGGTAAGTAAAAATTGTGTTTACAGGTCAAAATTGGAATTCTTTACAACAATTTCGAACGTCAAATTATCAACTAGCTCAGTTCAAAAAAATTCCACTAGGTGGAATCTGTGATGCTCCAATCGTCAATAAATCTGAAAAATTCGATCAACCGGGATCTTTGATTATCCGGGAAACGCTCGGTCTCGAGCATCTCGGATAATGGAACTCGAATTTTTGTGACAGTAGTAAAACATAACGTCATTTTAAATAAAACTGCTAGATTTTGGCAAAAAATACATTGTTCCATTAATAATAAGTAATAATAATAAGTAATATAACATTAAACAACAAAATAATTAAAATATTTTTACAATTTAAATCGCATTGTATCACAAACATAAACAAAAATGATTTGTTCGAATCGAACTAACATATTTTTGCTATGCCAGTAAATTCAAATTTTAATCAAATAATTTACTAAATAAGATATAGATGTCAAGTACGTTGTATGGAAATGTTTCAAAATAAAATACATACAAGTTTATAACTAAATTAGCATTATTTTGAAAATCGATGCATCTATCAAACGAGCCAAAAAGGTACACCTTGGTTGGATTGGTATAGAGCCATCTATTAGAATTTTTAAAACTAAAATCCCTCTGTCGTTAATTATATGCGTAACTACTTCTAACAACTACACCATCACTTGAGCATGAGTAGTTGCGAGTAGATATACAAGTACTTGTGAGTAGTATACTAATGCCAATGGAACACGCTTAATCAGCTTGTTTCTACGTAAAGTTCAAGCTGGCTTGAGTTGGGGTTGGTGCTCATGGAAACGAGGTTCCAACGGAACAGGTTTTCGTTAAGTCAGTTTGAACTCAACGAAGCTAGTGGAATTGAGTAGAGTTGAAAACCAAAATGGCGACAAAAATAAACATAAGAGATTTTTATTGTTACCACCATAAAAAAATGTTACTATAATTGAGTAAAACAAAAAAATATTAACAAAAAATTAAGACTGCAATACAAAAGTCAAAAGTGTATTGTACTTTGCTGTAACACTTTCAACTCAACCTAACTCACTTCCATGGAAACAATCGACGCCATTTTGAAATTTAGCGCAAACCTAATTTCAATCCAACCTAACTCAACCTTGTTCTTGGAAACATGTTATATCATGTTTCCATGATAGAGTTAACCTAGGTTCAACTCGGTTTATATGCATGGAAACGCGTATTAGGGTAGAGTTTCGTTAAATCCAAATAAACTCGACGAATCTTGTTCGTTTGAGTTAGATTCTATCTGTCAGACATTTTTAAAATTATAAATGGCGCTTCGCATATTATTAAATATATTGCTCCAAAATAATTAAAAAAATACACAAAAATGTCGTTGTCAACCATGACGATATATCAAAGCGAAATAAAAATTTTATTTTTGTTTATTCTATCCAAATATTTTTCTTTATCTCTAAATCCTAACTCTGTTCATGGAAACGGTACGGGTTAGCCCCGCCATATTTTCAACTCAACGAAACCTAAATCTGTTTGAACTCGGTACATGGAAACATGTACCATTGGTTCCGGTTACAATCTGTAAATCCTTGATTATTAAGTCATATTATCATCACAACGGGAAGTAAACGATATACAACAGAAACAAAATACAAAATATGAGCCAATTTCGTTTAACGATCTGTCTATTTGCCATTACCCTATCATAAATATTTGGATTGAACTTTCTTTTATTCTTAATAGGGAACTTTAAATTATCAACTTGTACGGGACCATTTTCTACAATTAGTTGAATAATCTTTTCACTTAGCTTTGCCCTTTGGCCATTTCGCTGGATCACTTAAATGGGAGTATTCGAACTAGACTGTATTGTACTACAATCATTTAAAGTACAACTAATCGCAGTAGTGTCTTCAACCAAAGAATTTTGTGTACCTACTAGAGGTAAATTTGTTTCTAAATATTTTAACAAAGAACTTGCCTTTGTTTTATCCAAATGATCGCGATTTCTTTTTCGCTTGTGAAATTCACATCCCGATAATTTTTTATTCACACTCATTTTAAATAGCAATCGATAACTATATGTAAATATAATTTACCCTGACGAAATATAAAATTTCCTGCACAAAAAGACCGATTTTATAAATCAAATTAAATTGCACAACTAAACACAGATTTTATCAATCAGATCACTCTATAATATCACATCTATAAATCACATCTATAAATCACATCTATATATCACATCTATATATCACATCTATATATCACATCTATATATCACATCTATATATCACATCTACATATCACAAAAATCACAGGTTTTATCATTTTATTGCACAAAAAACATTAAAATATAACAGCTGATCTAAACCGATTGATGTAAATTAAATTTCAACTTCAAAATACCCTCTAAACAAAAAAAGCGATTCGGAAAAAACGATACGATTGCGATATGTGAACGATGCATATTTTTTTATATCACACCACGCACTTTCTTATTTGTATTTCTACTCGCATAGAAACAACGAAAATAAAAATTGTATATTGCCGTTCCTTACTCGCCATATCAATTCACGTTTAACCTAAAACAAAAGCGGGCGGCGATATTTGTGTAAAAAGAAACTAAAATCATTAGGAAATATTTGGTGTTGTGAGTTTCACAAAGTAATTATATATTTCTTTTACAATTTGTTTAAACCATTTTTGTTTATTAATTTAATCCTTTTATATTAATTGTTTATTTTTTTAAATGTGAGCAAATTTTACTACTGCCGATTGAATTGAGGAGCGAAGTATTATGAAACCCGCTGTAATTAAACCGTCATATAAAAAAGTAAATTTTACTTCAAATAAATAAAAAAAAAATTAATCGTGTTATAAAACTGGCTTTTTATTTTTGCTGATCCAAAATAAATACTATCGTAACCAACACGAAAAATACGATCCGTAAATATATCGCATAATTAGATCTGTTTACGATATGAAAAGTAAGCGTCGTAAACGTATCGTAAAAATCTTTCTATTTACGTTACGTAAAAAGTTCTAATTATCATGAGACGTTGGATTCGTAAACATATCGTTTCCAAATCGCAAAAACGATTCGTAAACGATATTTTGTATGAACAACAAACATCATTTTCGTATCGTCACATCAATTTGTTTCATGTACTTTTCGCACCACAAAATTTACATTGATTTGAAAAAACGAAAAGAATTCGACATTAGTATACCAAATAGAAAATACCAATATTCTTACGTATTTTTAGATGTAAAATGGATTCATATTATCCCAAAACCGTTTATTGAAAATTCTCTAACTATAAAAAGCGTTAGGCCCAACACTCATATTTATTTTGGCCCGATAACTTATTTGCAGAATAACAAACTAATTATTATGTGCAGTCAATATACACAATTTATTATTTGTTAAAACTTCTTAAATAAATCACTTGTGAAAATTATACCTCCAAATAGAGAACAACAATCTAATAAATATCACAAAAAGCATACGCGTAAATAAGTGGTTGTACGTCTGCTACAACGAAAACTATAGTTTGAACCAAATGTACTTTTTTCGAACAATATAGTATGCAAAAAAAAAATTCGATTGTTTCAAATCACTACGAGACTCTAAATCTCTTTGATTTATTCGTTTTGTATAAACAACAATTTATATTGTTAATAGAATTTATTTATTTGAAAATCCTTATGTAGTTACAGCCTACTTCTCATGTTATGTCAAAAAAAAATAATTTGATTTGTTTGGTTAAGATGTTCCGTCTTTCCGTAAATTCTAAACTTTTTGAAAAAACGGATGAGCTCGTCCGTCTCTCCATTTTATTATAACTAACCATTCCGTTTCTTCATACAAAATGTACAGAAAATTTCTAAAACTAATTTGGACGGAGAAGCAGAAGGGAATAGGACGGATCCATTGTAACTCGACCTTTAAGGTGTTTACTTAATATTCAGCTCGGAAATATTTGTTTTAAAAAGTCGGCGTTAATGCGTTTGACACAAAAAATTGGGCATTAATCGTAATTATAATTACGTAAAAATTTTCGTAAATATACCCTGAAAAGGAATCAAGTGGACCGTACAACTTTACATAGCCAGGTAAATGTAAAATACTGTGAACATTGAGTACGTTTATGCTTAGGGTTCAACCTGGTTTGAACCTAGGTTAACTTTTACTATAAACGGAGTCGAGTCATCTTGTAGTTAACTCGACTCGACCTAAAAAATTTCTAGGGTCGAGTCGAGTTAACTCTAAAAACCTTCACTATAAACGGAGTCGAGTCGAAAAATAAAAACAACAAAAAAATAGTAATAAAAAGACACCATTTTGATTTCTTAATTCGTGTGCGAATCTTCGATTTTTGTGTGGCAATAAAACTTTGTTATTTTATTTTTATAAAATTCAGAAAATAATACAAGAAAAACATATAAACATACGATAGTAAATGATTTTTTTTTGACGTTTCTGACTCGGTTTCAACCTAGTTTCGACTCGACTACGATTTGACTCTGCAGTATAAACGCTAAAAAAGATAACTACAAGATGATCCAAAGTTAACTAAAAGATGACTCGACTCTGAGCATAAACGTATTCATTGTAGTTTACATGCTTTAATCCGTAAATTTGAGGGTATAATTTAACGAACTCATTAAGGAGTGTTTGAGCATTACCTGTATTTTCATTAAAAAACGTCCTATCTGATAAAAGCCGGAGACTAACAACTAAAAGTAAAATATGATAAAAAATATTAAAATCTACAAAATCTTTTAAAAGAGGTAGAACACCGTATAAAATAAAAAAGCGAAATTCTGTTGATTTCCATCTAGGGATTTCAGTAAAGTCTCTGGTTTTTCGAGAAAATTCTATTGGAAGGAATCTGGAATAAGAAATATATAAATCAGACATCAGTTTTTTTGTGTCGGGCTTCACTTTATTTAGTAAAAGTATCAATAATTTTTTGGCAATCCCCAAATCAACTAAATGCATCGGATCTAGAGGAAACTGGGTAACCATCCCGATTCCAGCTGTTTGTAAAATATTTGGTTCCCCTTTATGATGATCCGGATCTAATCGATTATTAAAAGAATCATCAGTTCTTAAATTCCCCGAAATTATGTTAAAAATGGGGGTATTTAAAATTCTAAATCCGGTTTGATCACATTCGTGACATCCTTGTAAAGCATTATGGTTTTTTACCGACTTGCAAAAGGATTTTGCGGGTGCATCACACGTAAATGCACGTAAAACAAATTTCTTGGAAACTAATTTTTTTTCAATTAAAATACCGTCCTTTTTTAGTTTTATCAGCTCGGTTACGAATTCTTGAGAGAAACTATTAACACAAATGGGGTGTCCTTCACCAACCCAAGCACCAACAATAAAAGGGGGACGACTGCGAGAATTTACAAAAGAACCCAGAATTGGCCATAAGCTTCTTCGAGAACTTTTGTATAAAGGTAACCCATCTATATTAAAGTCACAAACAATTTCAGGTAAATTTGAAACAAAGTTAAAATCATACCGATTGATACATTTTTCGATACCAAAATGCACATATTCCCCATTTGTATCCTTACGTGGTTCAAAAATTTCATCTACCCGATTGATACACCGAAACAAGGAATTTTTAGTTTTGGGGAGGCAAATTCCCCAAATTCTCTTAGAATCTTTAAGAGATGTGTTGTGGCACTTACGGGTATATTATTAGAAATTATCCACTTAATTAAATTAATTTTTAATAAATTAATTTTATCTAACGAGCCAACATCATCCGATTCGTCAGAAGATTCCTCATCCGAAGAACTCGAAATTAATATTTCTTCAAATAAATAGCACTCTTCTAAATCGGGAAGACCGTCATCAGAATCGATGATCATTTCATGACACTCTGACTCAAACACATTTTCATTTGTACTAAAATGAGGAGAATTTACTTCAGCCTCTAAACTACTATCTGCCAATTTAGAAATAATTCTATATCGTTGGGCCCTGGATATATTATCCATTATAAGTTTATGAACAAAAAAAATTTATCAACAGGATAAAACAACGCGTGGCAATAAAATAATATATGCACTAGAAATAATGATACTCACAGTTTATTTTTATTTAACACACAGAATTTAATATATAATATTATTTATAACACACAGAATTTAATATATAATATTATTTATAACAGAATTCAAAATAAATAAAAATGCTGTATATCCTGTATATGCTGTATCTGTATATCGTACGCGTATAACCAAACTTAAATGAAATGAAAGTAAAATGGAGGAAATGGTAAATTTATAATATATACAAATACAATATATTATGTAGTATGGTCACGCTCTTTATACATAGTGGACGATATTTGAAATAAACGAAGCCATTTTTGGTAAGAAACTCAAGACATAACCTCAAAATTTGTTATATTTAATTTTATTGTCGGTTAATGGCGGCGCCACGGGTTATATCACGTTATTTGACTTGAATAACACACCAAAGACAACTTAAAGACATGTTCCCTTAGAAATTTTTCCCTTTTTATCTTATGTAATTTTATATTTTTTTTCTCTACCCAAGACAAGTAAAAGACATGTTACAGATAACAAAAAATTTGCTGGGTACATCTCATAATTTTAAGCAAAACGGCACAATATGTTAAGTTATAAAGAAATTATTACTAAACTATTATTCATTGACAAAAAATATAATCATAATTAATTATTATACAGAAACAACGAAAAAATATAATTTATTTTAAAGTATTTGGTTGCGTCCAAACCAATCTGCTGAATTAAAATTTATGTTTTCGGAAAACAATGTTGATGACGCCACAATCGTGTGGTCTTTATCATAAAAAAATATTTTTTTTTTTTTTTTTTTTTTTTTTCCGTAATGTACCATACATTCTTTCAAACGTAAAAGTGAATTTGTGTTTTGTGATTAATAATAAAAAGAAAAATGGTATTTTGCAAGTTTATTTTAGTTTAGAGTGAAATTTTATTATAAATGACTATGTTATGTTTAAGTAAATGTATTAAATTGTTTGTGAGAACAGCAATGTATTAAATTAAAAATAAAAGATTCTGTCGGATTTCACACGACAATGGACGCCATATTAAGTAATTCAATTTAATAATAAAATGATTGGGTTAAAATTTAAAAATTGTTATGGCTTTTTGGCCGCATAAAGAATTTATTTGTGGAAAATATTTAAAATTTTCATAAGCGGGAAAGTGTGAAAAGATTTTTTTTTTTTTGTAAAAATTGTTTATTTTACGTACTAAGTATTTATTGTTTGTTCAGTAAAAAAAAAAAAAAATAAGTGTTTTGAAAATACTGCACAAAACACTAATATGGATATTGACCAAATTACGGAACCGGAGTCATCCACTGCATATGAAAGTACAACTACGGTTGACTCGGATGACGAAACCGCAAGTTCTACCCAAGCAAATGAAAAATTTGCCCCACCAAAAATAAATCGGTTGAGTAGCAGTATTCGTGGTGATCAAAATTATGCAGACTTTGTGAAACAGTTTCAAACACGTCTAATTGCGATAAAATTAGGAGGGACTCAAGAAGATCTATTGAATTTTTTAGACCATTTTTGGGAGTAAGTTTCATACCAATGAATTTGAATTTACGGCAACCGAACCGAATTTCTAATCTAAATTTATGTAATTCTAGGAAATTGAAAAGAGAACGGAATTCCTGTTTCACAAAATCGAAAGCTACCAAATTTTTGTGTCGAAGAATAAATCATATTTTGCTTAGTGTGCGGGATATTACTAAATATTATGATTATGTAAGTATTTAAGATTCTGTAAATGTATCTAGGCATATATTTGGCTTGCTTTTATTGATATGCTAATTCGTCAGTTGAAGCAATTATGAAACTCGAACCCGATTAAAGTGTTAACACCAGTAGAGTTTTTTGGATTCAATTCCAATTGACTAATTTTGTTTTAGTTAGTCTGAAATCCACCTTACTTTATACCATATAATAAAAATTATATTATTGGAAATGTTTGTGTTGTGGAATCTGAATTATCAAATTATTTGAATGTTAATTTGTTAATTTTAATTTGACCTTTTTTTTTTTCATTTAAATCTAAATTCAAAAGTGATTAGATACTTTCAATAATATTTATCAGGACAAGCTTTTTAATGTCTTGAATCTTAAAATTTCAAATTATGTATGACAAATGCTGTATGGTTTAGTTATTGTTTTAAAGCGATTTAACAAAAAAAAACACTTGCATAATTAAGTATAGAAAACAATATTTCAGGGTAAAGAATAGTATTTTTCTTTGTTCGTTATTTCCATATTCTGGGAAAAAATACAACAGTATTGGATGGATAAAACTATAAATATGTCCCGAGTTAAGTTACTATTTCTGTATCAATTACAACCCTTTACTTTGTATTAAACTTAATTTGCATAAAAAAATTTTCTTTCAAATACAAAATGCGTTCAATAAATGTATTACCATTATAAAATTATTATTCATTTCCAATTTGAAGTAATTGTAGTGCATAAAATATTGTAATTTAATTGACCAAATTTAATTCGTTATTTTCCCTCGGAAAATTTATTATTTGAATACGCCTCAAATTAATTCTTGCTTGTCCCTAAAGCTTAAAATAAAATTATCATATGGATTGGGAACACGTATGTATATGGTCTCTTACTCAAATCCAATTCGAACAACCAATGTTACACAAATGTTAAAAAGCATGTGTGTAAAATTGGTTGTTTGAATTGGATTTGAGTAAGAGACCATATATGTGTTCCCAATTCACATCATAATTTTATTGCTTAAGGGACAAGCAAGAATTAATTTGAGGCTTATTCAAATAATAAATTTCCCGATAAACAAATTTTATTAATTTTTATGCTATTCGATTTTACATACTCTTACCCTAGATAACCTAATCCACGATGAATTGATTGCAATTTTTATTTGTTGATCACAGTGGATGTGATAAACTATTAAACATAATTACGAACACTAAAGTTCAATGCAATTCTTTTAATAACCAGATGAACAATTCCTAAAGATATAAATTGTTATTTAAATCAGCAGAAAAGGGTAAAATATTAGAAACAGATTTATTTTATATATGTATATTCTATATTCTATAGTTATTAGTGGAAAAACACATAACAAAAACTAAAACCAAATATTAGCATAGGTTAAATAAATACATCAGGTCTGTTCCCAGTAAATTCATTTACTATTAATTTTTGCGAAAAACCGATCATTACTCCTACGTCCCACCCAATAAAACATAATATTCGAGAGTAGAGTATCTAAAGCTTCAACAAAACGTGTTTTTTTTTATTATCTGAAAAGAGTTGCCATGATATATTTTGTATTATTTTTTTATGTTTTATGAGTATAAATGTAATTTTAATTTCGTCGAAAACATAAAAAAATGTTAATAACCATAGACGGAACAAAATCACGATTTGTTATGTATAACAGTATCAAAAATGTCAAAACTACATACGAACATTGTTCAGAGATCTCTTGTGCGAACATAATTGGTTATGGTCGCGCGCGGAGTTGTTAGATTTCGACGAGAATTTGTGCATACACATCTCTATGTTTGCAAATACACAACGAGTTCAAGCATACATACACAAAACTCATAAAACATTTTTATTGCTTTTCGTTCGTTATTTTAGTTCATGCCTATTTATTTGAAAAATGCATTATGGTAATATACATATTCCTGCATACATATTATGTACAAACAATTATCAATGTTCAAAACTAATAATAAACCAGCTACACTTTACGACTTTTAAGATGTATGAATATATTTAAAAGTAATTATAGATCAGAATTTTATGTCTGCAAATGCAAAAAATTTATAAATTAATTAAATGAGATTTCATGGAATTATTTTGACTTCATTGAAAGCACACTAGAAAAACGTTTTTAGTAGATAAACATAACAATTATGTGTAATATTAAGTCGCTAAATATTAAGGCGAAGTTAATCATAAATTACTAATATTTCTTAAAAGGAATCTAAAACAGGAATTAAAAAATCCCAATAATTAAGGGTGCGTCCGAAATGTAAAATGTGCATTTAGCGAAGACACATTTAAAAAATTACATGCGATGTAGTTTTTATGTGCATTTTTAATACATCTGTTTGATGTCAATTTATATTTTAATTAACCATATTTATCGATTTATTAATTTGGTTTTGTCCAATTTTAATTAATTCAATGATTTTAATGGAATTTTATTTAATCCAAAAATGCGCATTTTAAACAATGTGCATTTAAATACGCATTTCGGACGGACCCTAACTGAAATTAAGTACATATTCTTTAATTAATTGATACAGACATTTTAATACATAGTTGAATTAGGTACATGTATTACTATAGAACACTTCTCCAGAAGTAAGATGGGAGGTTCACTGAAAACCGGAAGGAAACTTTAGAGGTACTGCTAGAGACCCACTTTCCGGATTCCCAAGAGGACCCTCATGATCCCTCAAGTGAGGTGGCCTATGCGCCTCACAGTAGGATCTGGAGTCTCTCTGGGAAAATATTCACATCCAGCAAGGTGCGAGCTATTGGGTCTTTCAAATCCGCTGGAGGGGATGGTATCTTTCCAGCTTTACTTCAAAAGATATTGAGGAAATACTTCCACAAACCATTCTGTGTTAGATTACCTGACCGGGATGTGTGGAGTGCAGGTGGACCATCCTTTGAGCGAGGGTCCATGGTATGGTTTACAGATGGATCAAAAACGGAAGATGGGGCGGGGATAGGAATATACGGGAGTGGCACTACCCTCTCGAAGTGCTTGGGTACCAATGTTACCGTTTTTCAAGCAGAAATACATGCCATAGAACTTTGCGCTAGGATAGGCATGGGAAAAGGCCTAAACGATGCAAAGATTTATATTGTATCAGACAGCCAATCGGCCTTAAAGCCTCTTAGGTCTTGTACCGTTGAGTCAAGGCTGGTATGGGATTGTTTGAAGGTTATTAAACATCTGGCAGGCTCAAATAAGGTAACAGTTATGTGGGTGCCAGGTCATACTGGAATCGAAGGAAACGAGGCAGCTGATGGCCTCGCCCGTCACTAAGGGACACCTTAGAACAGCGGTAAAACGCTGGGAGGATGTTTAAAAGTCCTACTGGCGCAGAATTCCAGGTTTGCGACAGGCGAAGAAATGTATGTCACCTTCGTCTGTCAGGGTTAAGGAGTGTGGCTTCCGCACAGGTCTTGTCCTCTTAAGGTATCACCTTAAGAAGATGGTCCTAAGTACGACAGATGGATGCCGCTTCCGCGATCTGGAAGCGAAATCAGCGGAAGATGTTCTGTGCCAATGCCTAGCCATTTTCTAGCAAAGACTGCAACATTTAGGAGGAAGAACAATAAGCCCGGATAGTATGTATCTTGTACCGGCCAGTAGTATAATCAGATTCATTAAGAGCCTGAATATTGACTGGACGGTTAATTAAGTAGGATCCAGCACAATAGATCTTTTAAGTCGCAGTGCGAGGTGGCTTATCGCCCACATGGCCCTTCAATCAATAATAATAATGCTATAGAACACACTGACGAAATTATTTGATAAAAATTCTCTCTTCGAAGGAATTGTGAGTGTCGACATGAAAAAGAACTCTTATTCTTTCTCGTTTATATTTATGATTTTCTACTACTTAGTGTGAATGTATTAGTGTAATATGAAGACAAAAAACACGTTTCGCTCGCGTTTCGATTTTGTTTCGCTTAGGTGAAACTTCGCCAATTTATTTGATGGGTTAGGTGTAAGCGAAAGTTCTGTCGTATTTAATATACTGATTTTGTATGAAATTGGGGAGATTGATTGAACCATGGTGCGTTAACTACTTAACATTGTACACTGCACCCTGATTCTCTAAAAAATAAAACATTAGTTAAACGTCTAAACTTGTAAAAGGCAAAACTTTCCTTTATTAGTTTGCAATTTTTTGATTTTATTTGAATTGAGGCAGTGATACATGCAAAAAAAAAAATCCTTTAAGGTAAAAATGATTATTTCTTCACCAGGACTGGGATTTTGCACAAAAAGCAAGAAGCGAGTTTGTTTCTCTTTTACTTAATCTGAATATGAACACTATTTCGCTTAGTCGAAATATATTTTATTAATGCGATCTCAACTAGCTAAAATAAAATGATATTCTATTTCAACTAACATTCATCTTTGTCTCTCACCAACAAAGGTACGTTATACATAATATAATTGACTGAGATCGCAATAGAAAAGGCAACATAGACCGAATGAAATGGAGTAAAAACTTATTCTTTTAAAAAGAGAGGTAAACTCTCTTCTCGCCTTTTGTGCAAAATCCCACTCCATTGCCCGTATTTTGCACACAGCGAGTCGCCCTTCGAGCGAATTTTAGCTAAAAGCGAGAAAAAACCATTTTGCACTATGCGAGTAGACACTCGCTCTCCCTTTTATTTTCGACCATGTAGTACTTGGTGAAAAGTAAGAAAAATTAATTTTAAGTTGATGTTTTAGAATATGCACATTATAGGTAATTAAAATAAAATTAAAATTTGCTGTCACATATCTTATTAATATTATGTATTAGAAAAATTATTGTTCTGATTATAAAATGTTGTCACTTGAGCAATAGTACAAATCATAAAAGGAAAAACTAATGATTGAATTTAATCAATTTATTAGGAAAATTTCTTTATCCGATTATTAAAATAACTACAGCAAACAACACGGCCGAATATCACAGAAGGGAACAAACAACATAACATTTCCAGTGTTAGCGACAAACAACATCACACTTGAGATAGAAAATCGGATAACCCGAAATTAAATGTTGAACAAACTTTTATTTTTTATTGCATAAAATGAGTTATTAATTTATTTTAAATAGCATGATTTTTTATAAATTCCTGTTTTACAAACACGAAAACTCGCTTCTCGCCTTTTGTGCAAAATACGGGCCCAGTAATATGAAATAATTTTCATTTTCCTAAAGCCGTGAAAAATATGTCTTTGTAACCTAATACGATTTTGAAAAGTCATACTTTTCATAACAAAATTAGAAAAGTACATTGTGTCATTAGGATTAAAAGTGATGCTTTGTTTGACGAGCAATATTATATTTCCATGCAAGGCGAAGCACAGTATAGCCGAGCAAGTGCAAAGATTGCGAGTCAACAAGGTCTCTTCTGATAAACTCATACTTTTTTTCTCCAGAAAATTCATTGTAAACAATTATAAATTTATTTTATATACATTTAAAATTTCAAAACTAAGGAGCTCTTGACTTTTTTCGTTTGTATATTTTATCAAGTTACGAAGTGACAATTACTTGAATTCTCTAAAGGTAATTTATTAAGAATTTAATTTGTCTGTCTGTAATCAGTTTGATTTTTCGGCATTTTTTATAGACAAATATATTAATTGTTCATGGCAATCCCAATATTTTCGATTTGGTAAATCAGAAAAATACAGAGGTCAATCGCTCATAATATATCTACTGAAAAAAAGTAGAAATATCTTCCCCTCTCCCCGTAATTGTGGCTGAAGGCCCAAAGAGTTATACCAATGTACCACTCTGCAAAAAATAACCCTCCATGAGTTCTTTCTGTTGGTAGTTTGGTTTCTTACTGAAAAGTATGGTCTACTCATCAGGCAGCTACGACCAAACTACAAAAAATTCCTAAAGGTAATTTGTAAGTATTAAAAGTAGTTTTACGCCATGGATTAAAGATGTAACCCATTTACATTTTACTTTCTCTTACGGTAAATACAATAAAGTATAGTAATCATAAAAATTTTCGACCTTGAGATTTTTGGAGATTTATCTGTTTTGAGGTCCCCTGAGTCCGAAAAAGTGGGTTTCGGAATGATGTCTATCTCCTCTCTACATCATAGATGGTTAAACCAATCGAACTGAAACTTCATATTTAAAATTTTTTCATAAATTGAGAGGTCTTAGTGAATTTTAGTGTGAATTTGATCAATCCCGTGGACCAGAAAAATTATTTTGCAAAAATCTCAAAAAGTTAAGGCTTACAAACAACATAACAAAAACTATTTCCAAAAAAAAAAAAAAAAAATTAAAAAGAATAAATTTGTAAGTAATTTGCATAATAAGTTTCTCAAAATTCCCTGTTCGTAAACCAAAGTCGTGTGTTGGCCACAACTCCATTCTTTATAATACATACGTAACAAAAACCATAACTTTAGTACCAAATAATAATATAGTATTACATTAAAACAAGCGGCTTTAAATACGTTTGGAGAAAAAAATTAATTTTCTCGAAATGTACAGTTTTTTGTGGCAACCGCTCTTGAGATTCAGAAAAAAATTATTTAATTAACTTAAAGATGAAGTTTGGTTGTGGAAAGTTGCATTTTTATTAGATTTTGTTAATCAGATGAACGAAAGGAAGGTGCAAATTTTGGCAACCACATTAATACTATGTTACAGACATATTTATGAGAATAATTTCCAGCGATGTTTCACTCTCGGTTCAAACGCTATTTTTAGGCCATTAACCACCTTTAATTTTGGGTTTGTGATTTTGTATGAGTTTCCAACGTATACATTTTTCACAAACCAAGATTTAGTTGGGTTGACTTTGTGGATGAGCGTCATGCACTCCCTGTAAAATTTGAATCCTTTATAAATAAACGTATTCTGAATTTTAGAATTTCTAAAATAATTTAACCTGAAATTAAATTTGTTTCATAAGTTTTACTATGTTGCATTCGTCATATTCATTAATTATTTATCCATCAAGTATGTACTATCAAGTTATTCCATCTTTTATTTTAAATATAACTATTAATACATTAAATTTAATGCTTTAATTTATTTTGAACCAATTTAATGAGTTTAATAAAAAAAAGCGTTTAAGCTATCTATACAATACCTATACATATGTATATTCGTAAAATGATGATGATCCACGTATCTCGCTTGCATACTAAATCTAAAGCATCATTCAATATTAAACATTAACATTATTGTGGAGCAATAGTTTTAATATATGTAAATATAAAAATCAAATAAAAAATTGTAAATACCGAAAAGCGATAAAAATGTGCATAATAACTATTTTATTGCATACAAAATGTGTAAAAACAAATTTATGTCTATTTATGTTCTTATAAAACCTAAATAGTATCAGAGAATTGATCGATTATTCATTGATTAGATACATTATAATCCTCTTTTTTGATGACCTCATCGATGAACTACTTGTGTAAGTTCAGGGGGAATTGCACAAGTACGGAACTGATGGCTCAATAGTAAATAACAAATGGTAAATTTTTTAAGAGAAACCATTATTATACTATTAAAATTGGGAACTCGTTAACGGATTTTAGCGTAGATTGCATCATGATGGAACCAGGGAATTTTTAAAATAATTCAGTATGTTTAAGTAAGTCGCAAAAATATGTATTTTATTTTTTCAATTTACGGCTTGTTTGATAGTCATAATCATGGGATATAATATTTTGAAATTAATATTGTTTATGAATTGTTTTTAATATTTGATTTATGGTAGTTAAATATAAATATGTAACAGCAAATTAAGTAAAAAAAAAATATCAACAAAAATCAATGATGATCAAATACAGTTAACATATTTCTGCTTAACAATCAAAAAAATATTAAACATCAAAACTACATGTTAGTCATAAACGAACTTGAGAAATGGAATGAGTGTTAAGAAAATGGTGTATAGTTTGCAATCCGATACGAATTTAAATAAGAGTAATAAAGTATTTTGAATTATTATATCTGAATATCCACAAGTACTTAAAAAATAATCACAGATTTTAAATTTAATCTATTAATAGACACTTCTCTCTCCCTCCTAAATCTATACAGGGTTAACCAATTTACTTGAGTGCCTAATTAGGTAATATAGAAAACTTAAAATTTTGTGTATCTCACATTCATATTGTACCCCTTTTTTGGTAGGATGATAGAGACATTAAAAGCGAACTAAAATAAAATGAATTGGATTGAAAACTAGCCATTAACATTTGTATGTATTTTACATTTTTTTTTTGCAGAATCCCGCATATTTTAACAAAGTCAGTCGAATATTAGCGGTGTACATGGATTTGGAATTAAAAGCATCGTCCAGGGGGGCAGAATATGGTGTGACCATAATCGAGCGTATGCAACACATGCTTTGCAGTCATCTGAGATCACCTACTTATCACAAAGACAATGAGTTTGTTTTGCAAACGTTTATACATATGGAACGTTTGGTTAAATCACATAAGGAACTTGTCGATTTGCTTTTTAAGTAAGTAGAGGCCCATTACATTTTAGGAGACCACTTAAGGATTCAAGTAACCTATTATAAATATATTCCATGATTAAACTAGTAAAAGGTTTGATCTCGTTTTAAATGTTGAGCCAATTTTTAAGAATTTATTATATTCGTCCCGTTTTATAAACTTATTGATGGAAATTAATTGAAGATTGATTTTCTCTGTGTTTTATAGTTTGGATGAAAATCTATATAATTCACGTAAAATTAGTGTTCCATTTCAAGAGAAACATGAAAACAAATTTACTGATGAGAATATATTAATTGCAGATGATTCAAGTAGGGTATTTCATCAACTCCTATATTTTCATATGTTGAAATTCAATTAATCCAGAATATGATATTGCCGAATTGATATATTTCTAATTTTGTTTTTGTTTAATTGCAGTCGGTTTATAAAACCCAAAACGGAATTATTAGAACCTGAAGTACTTTCAGATCGTATGTACATCACATATTTGGTGCTATATAGGAAGTGGATTGATATTGAAACATCAGCCGATTTTAAAAAGAAACTGATAGAAATGAGCAAAAAACATATATTACCAGCACAAAGTATACGAACAAATTTAAAATATGCACCGTATCTACCGAATTGGACACCAAATCAAAATCCAACCGAAGTTTTCCTTACAAATCGAATGAAATTTAGCCCATTGATTGAGGCATTAAAAATTCCCGATTTTGAAGATAATTCCGATATAGAAATTATCGATTTTCAAAATGTGACGACCACTCAATTAGAACAAACGCAATCCAACAGCGATAGCACATTTTCTATTACAAAATCCTTGTCTACAACGTCTATAACAAAAGTCACGACCAGAGATCAAGTTAAAAGCACGACATCAGGTGAACCCAACAGGTCAAGCGGTGAAGCGAATACCTTGCCTTCTACATCTAACCAGACTGAAACGGATAAAGTGGGTGTATCAGTGATTATACCAAAAAAGGAACCCAATGAGACTTCTTTGTTGAATCAGGACGAAGTAATCGATTTAACGGTAGATGAAATGGATGTGGGAAATTTCGATGATCCGGACCTCTCTTGGATTCGCGCCATCGAACCAAAAGCAACGAGATCATTTATGTTACCACCGCAAAATTATGGGCCTCGGAAAATAATCGATAAAATAATTATATTAGATGATGACGAAGAAGAGGAGAGAGGAGACAGCAACAAGAGTAAACTAAGTGTCGTTAATGAAAATTCATCAGACAGTAATTTGTGTAAATTCCTAGAGAAAACCCAGACAATTGAAATATCCAATAATAATAATAGCGGAACCAGTGGAACTGTGGAAACTGTGAATTCTGGCTATAGTATGACATCCCCGACCGATAGTGGAATCATTATGACAAACTCTGGTCGAAATACCGTTTGCTCCCTGTATGATGAGGAATTAACCGATGGCGGGCTGTTATCTAATGATGAACGCGAACCAAAATCGAATAAACCGGCGAATAATACTATGGCTACTAAAAAATCTAATTTTATTAACACCGATACAGAATTAGAAATGGAAACAGATTCGGAAATTGAAAATTTAACCGAATGTACTTCTAAAAATAGTCAAGTAAGGGTATCGACCGGTAACAGTGATAGCCAATTAGTGAATAACAATAAATATAGTAATGTAGGAGATAAGCTAAACGAAAACTGTGATGAATTAGTAGTTGATAACCAAAATAGTGAATTAGTGCAAATTGAATCGGAATTCTCTGAAAATGTTACAGACGAAGCGAAAAATATTAAAATACCGTTAAGTCAAACAAAATTTCGATGTGGTCCTATAACAAAAACATATCAATCTAACAAAAAACCCCGTCCACGTATGTTAACCCCCACACGTTGTCCTGATGTGAATAGTTCGTCTGGACCATCGTCAATTATAATTACCCCCCCTAAATCTGAAATAACACTTAATGAAAGGCCCATAATTTTGAAAACTTGCAAAACGCAAATAAATAAAGGAGCTCAAACTAGTCCCAACATTAGTGGTAGTACGAACACGGGGGCGGTTGTGTTTAGTATGTTACCCAGGCAAAAACCTAATGTTTCATCACATATTATGTCGAATCCCTCAACAAATACTATTACTAATGCCAGTACATCAAGTAATGTTATATTCAGTACAGTGATTCCACCCAATGCTGCCACAGAATCAACAAAATCCGTTTCTTCATCAATTATAAAGGACTGGACAAAAACTGAAGATGATTTATTTAGAACTGATTGTGGTATTGATTCTGACATCGAAGAAGACGGAATACCACCATCAAATATTTTAATTCGTTGTGATTATTTTAAATCGGAACCAAAATCGTCATCATCACCATTTGCAATTCGGACAAGTTCACCCCATCCAATTCCGATAACTAATATTGGTTACGATAAGCCTTCTTCCTCAAAAAATTCAATCAGCAGCAAAAATGTGTACTCTGTACGGAGATCTCCAGGTATTTGTCAATATATTTTTATTTGTTTAAGTTAATGTTTCGTTTATCAAATAATTTATTAAGGTTATTATTAAGAATATATTAAATTATATATTTTTGGACTCACCTTAGAAAGGGGGAAAAAATTGCATGCGCTAAGTATTTAACTATTTTTTCAACTAGTCTGGAGGTATAAAAATAAATCTTGTAATATACAAATTAATTTAAAAGTATAGTAAGAAAATAATTATCAATGATATGCCTCTAGAATGGTTTAGAGATACGTGTATTTGGAAAATTGAAATTTCAGAATTCGGAGATTGTTTGTTTTATCTACAAATAAATTAGGAATTTCAATTTGTCTCCAAATAAAAATAAACGTCTTAAAATTAAATATAAAAACTAAAAAATTGTAACTGTGATAATGATTTATAAAAAATTTAATTAAAATTTAGATATAATTAAGAAGAATTGTGAAAGTATAAACAACTTACCATCAACTTCTACTTCAACACAAGTGCCATCGTCAACATTAACTCAAATAAATAATAAAAGTTCTAATTTAGGTAACAACAGTAGCGAAAATGTGTCTAGTGAAAATTGTTTGCTGTCAACAACCACGAGTCCTACTACTAAATCTGTGTCAACGTCTACAGGAAATCTAGTAAACGATTTAATTACTGATATGATAATCGATGAAAAGACCGTTGGAGTTCAAGAGATCCCCGGGTCAAGTAACAATGCATTTATACTGGGCAACGACGATAATGAGGATATTGAAAACTTTTTATATTTTTGTACTAAAAACAGTATTATTAGTAGTGATGGTCGATGTACAGATGATATACAAAATTTTGATCCAGATTTAAAAATAACATCGGCCTCATCGTTATGTGAAACGAATCGTAGTGATGAAAAAACGGACGAGGAAAATCAAACAGAGCCGTTTAATGTTGGTGAATTATTAAACGAAAGACATGAAACACCATCAACGAGTTCGAACTGTTCACCCGATTTTGATGGCTGCCTAAAGAGTAGTGAATTGTCGCAATGGTATCAAGAACATTTTAGTGGTGAAAACAATGGTGGAAAGGCAGAAGTAGAGACATCTCTACCGTTTAAAAAACGTAGAAAAATGTCGATTTATAGTGAAATTAATTTAATAAAGGATGAAGATTCGATCGGATCACAAAAAAGTCCACCGATTTCAATTGTTGTTACAGCAAACGTGAATCCCACAATCGTTACGACAAGTGCCAGTTTACCGCCAATTATTAATAATAATAATAATAATACTCCGAATACGATAACTAGTAATAGTGGCAGCGGTTTAACAATTTCCTATCCAGGAACACCAATGCTAAGCATTGCAAGTTTGGAATATTTACCATACAATATAACAATTCCACGAGCATTTAAAACACCAGCGGAATTAAAAGAGATGCCTCCAATAAATGTTCAAGCATTTAATATTTTACCATCCCAACCAAACACTGTATATCAAAACAGTAATGCAGGAAATTTGCAGACTTTTAATATCATACCACAACAACAAGCGACCGTGGTTGGTTCAAATGGGAATACTGGTAACAGTAAAATAATACCCACTATACAAACTTTTAATTTTATTCCACAGCCATCACAACATCAAAATAACAGCGGTGTTGGCAGTGATGTTATAAATTTAACAACTGAAGGTGGCCACCATCATTACATTGATTCACAAAATATAAATGATGTAAATTTAAACTTTAGTATAAATACAACAAATAATGATTTGTATAATATGCATCAACCGAATACCATACAATATACGACACAGCAATACCATCCACATCACCATCATCATCAAAATGCTCATCAATACTATCATCATCAACAAACTAATCCAAATATCGTGAATATTCCTCCAATTGATTTGCGTAACATGATAAATTTGAGTAATTATCAATTGAATCCACAACATTTGAGTAATTTTTTACATAATTCACAAATAAATTTTCATGCCAAAAAAACTCTAGTACCCGATTTAGTATGCGCGAATAATGTGGGTGGTAGTAATCAGTCACAAGAACAACAACAACCACCACCACCACCACAACCTCAATTATATAATAATCCGAATCAATCCGATTGTTTTTTAAATACAACGAATAATAGTAATATAATAATATGTAATAAACCACAACAGCAATCAACACCAAATTGTTGCCCCGGCTGTACAAATTGTCTCTTACAACTTCAAAGTCAAGTGAAAATGACATCATTATCAGCTAAACCAACAATTTCATCATCAGTTATACCGGGATCATCTATCAACTTTCAACATAATAATACATCAACAAATCAACAATCAACAATTGCTTTTAAAAGTAGTAATCATACGAATAACAAAAAAATTAAATCCGGTTCGACTGATCGTATAACGCGTAGTTCAAATCGTACAAGTATTGTTAATTATAAAGACGATGGTGTCTTGGGCCTTATATTTGATGATAATGTTAAACCGCCCAAAAGCAAAAAAAAGAAAAAATGATATCATTTCAGAAACAAAAAGACGAATTAAATTGACAAATTTTATTTTGATTTTTTTTTTATATTATTTTTGTAAACAGTAGTGTGGAATACGAATGCGAATTGGGAAAATTCGAATTTATAAAATTGCTGGTACAATTGAATCGATTAATTTCAAAACGAACAAAGTTGCATTTCTAAAATTGTTATTTTGATCATTTTCAAAAGTATCGATTCAATTTTAAACCAAACCCTATTTTATTTTGTCTACTACTGTTTACAAAAAATTTTGATTTGTAAAAAATTTAATATATTTTTTTATTTTTTCTAATTTTCCAAATATTTTAAAAACGATTTTTTTAATCCATGCTACCTACTCCGTCCGGTAAAAATAAAATTGAGTAAAACACAAGAATCGCGTATTTTGTAAAATATGATTGAAATAAGAGCGGTACATTTTAAGTAAATCATTAATGTAAGACAATTTTTACATTCTTTAAATATTAAGCATGGAAATGGTTTAATGTTGCTTTATCTATATAACGAAATATTTATACATACATATATTAAGTTAGACTATTTAGTCTAGTGACGTTTTATATTATAATAGCTTTACTCAAACCGAGGTTTCCTTTTAAAAGTTGAAGTGATACTAATAAATAATTTTCTAAAATGTTTTCTTATTATTATTTATCTTCCTAAATTCAGTTTTGTCCGAAACAAATCGATCATTTTCAATTTCAGGAAGAAATTATGTCCGGATTTTTTATTGCTTTAGATGGCATATTTATTGGTGTAGTAGGCTTAATTTTTGCTTTTGAATAATTGATTTAAAAAGGGTTTTGCAAGCAATATTGAATGGAGCGCGGATAATAAAGACCATTAATTGGATTTTTTTCAATTAAAATTTATTTCAAATTTTTTGTTGTAAGGTTTAAATGTTTTGTCTAGGGTGGAGCTTAAAAAAAGCACATAGTGAAAAATTTTAGCAAGTGCTAAGCAAAAAGAGTTGAACTTCGACTACATAATCTTATTATCCTAATTAGCATTAGTTATTCAAATCGATTAAAGTTTCTGATTACATAAAAATATTGGTAAACCGGCGTTTTTTTTTATTAATGACATTTTAAAAAGGAATACATAATTCTGTGGTCACAAATCACAATGGCTTAAGTCAAGATAACGTATTATTTCAAATTCGAAATCTTCAGATTCGATTTCATATCATATTTTGTAATATTTCGGCAATTAGAAACAACCGTAATAAGTATTTATAGAAGCAGGAATTCAGAAAACTCATACGATTTTGAATGACTCTTAATTTTAAAAAAGTTTTCCTGAAAAATGCAAATTTGACACTTAAGTCATTATGATTTGTCACCACAGAACTGTTTTGTTTTTCTTTTTCTATTAATTTTGTATCTGTTGTACTAAAAAGTTAAACACTTCAGCTTCCATATTTCACAGCTAAACGCTCCCAAATAACTGAATTTTACTTTAAAAATTCATCCGCGGCGGATCGAATTTTACGAAATCGTAAAAATTTCATAATATACCTCCTGAAGTCACCGTAACTAAAATGTGAAAACCGTAAAGCGGCACAAAATTTTTTTTAAAGCAAATTTTTCCCCCATTATTTACTTTTTGAACACATCTCATGCACTATAAAACGTTACATAACAAAATTTATTCATTTTTAAAATGTGTTCAATACTTATAGAGCAAGGAGCAAATAACGAAATCGTTTTGTAGAGATAGTCGACTAGATGAGAATCAGACTGAAATGTTTATTTTGAAATTCCTTAATTTAGCCA
This sequence comes from Tipula vernalis, assembly GCA_958295665.1. NCBI lineage: Eukaryota > Metazoa > Arthropoda > Insecta > Diptera > Tipulidae > Tipula > Tipula vernalis. The sequence goes on from OY282560.1 coordinate 3,454,964, forward strand.
TGTCGTTCGTAGAATTTGAATCAAAAGAAAAAATATTTTCATTGCAGTACAAGCTTTTGAATACATGCTATTTTATTAGGCTGATTCACACTAACACCTTTAAAGAAAATAATGGAACCGAAGAAATACAAACAGTTTTGCACAGCAATGAGGAAATTTGCAAGCTATCACAAACATTTTTGTTTGTGGAATAAAACAAAACCTCGTTGATACTCCGAAGAGAAAATACTTGAAATGACAAACACCCCAATTCCCATAGTCGTATCACGTCATTTTTCATAACTATAGTCACGTCACATCAATTTTCCTGTTCTCTTTGTCGTTTGTTACGTCTAAGTCACTTTATATGACAGATGTCACTTGAATTTTGTAAGTGACAGGCGACTAGAACAAAATGGAAGGGCGAAATTTTAGTCCTAATATTTTGGTTAAATGTTTTTAATTGTGTAATTTTGTACATTTGTTTAAATAAGTTGTCGCATAAATGAATACTTTTTTGTTCTAAAACGATTTTA